>OW026523.1:66351234-67551234 GCA_932274085.1 Protocalliphora azurea | reverse complement strand
ATATATTTTCCTGGGCTTTAAATTAACCAAACTCTTAGTTATTTTTGGTATCGATTTTTTACAGCATAGTTTTTAGCCTTAATAGCATATTGTTGGCTTATTTTGTTATATTTCATAATAAATTCTTATTTTAGAGCATATTTTAGTAATTTAAATGGCATATTTTTGCATATTGTATACTAAAGAGCATAATTTTGTATAAATTACATTAAAAAATACAATTTTTTATATTATATACTTAAGAGAATAATTTTGAATATTTTGCACCCCATAGAATTTTTACGTAACTTACCATTAGTGAAATCTTCGTTCTCCCGTCACATCGTTTTTTAAATCAGATTCCCTAATAATTATCATCTTATAAATTAATATAAATTTTGTAATTTCCTGAGGCAATGTATTAGCTTTGAATATTTTTAAGTACAAAAATACAATTGGTAATAAATGATCAAGTTATTTTTAGTATGAGTAGTAGATAGTTTGAAATTTAACCAAAAAAAATAATATTTTAAGAGCATATTTTTTTAATTTTAGGATCATATATTTGGTTGCCCTGCTTATTATATAATTACTCTTTACCACGTTTTTTATATTAAAATATAAATATACGAGGTTAAACTTATTCTTGAATAAATTAAATTAATGATCGTGGCAAACATATTTTATGTTTACTACAAAAATAATTTGCTTACGAAAACTATTGTTTGATTATTGACCATAACATAGTTATTGCAATTATTTAAATTGTTTCCTGATCATAAGATTATAAAAAATATGATATTTTTTGCTTGACAATTCTCAAATGTATATTTTCTTTGGGTGTATACATCAAATATTTCACAATTTATCCAGTTGTGGCGTCAAATAAGTAAAATTTTTTTTCAATATCATTCCTTATTACCAATACAAATTTATATTATTGTTAATATTATTGTTCTAGTTACTGTTTTTTTTTTTTATAATTTTACTTTATTATCTCATTCATTAGTAAATTCAGTTCATAATTTACATATTTAATTCATGTTGCCACATATTTGCGGATTTTGTGATTTAAACACACAATTGGCTTAACATACATCTTGGCCAACATGCTGATGTTAAACGCAAAAGTACAATATAAACTTTCAACACAATATGGTCCAGATGATAATTAATCCATTTTCATGCAGGTGGATATAAGTATATATATATATATATACATATGTATATTTGTATGTAAGCTTTACAATCGATATATATAAATATATATGAAATGCATGCAAATTACAACTAAAATTTCGTTTTCAGTTACTAAATGAAATATTTCAATGCTTCAGCTGTAAATGAAAACTATATACAGCACACGAATGTATTTGGATATGTGAATAAAGAATTTCACTCCATTTAATTGGGACATTGATTTAAAATAAATTTAAAGTTAAAATTATTGGGATTTTTGTTTGAATGGTTTTATTAAGTTTGTATCATTTATTTGCTAAAAGAGCAAACTGACATAGATTTATAATTTAAAAATTTTAAATCTTTTTGGACTTTTTTTTTAATTTAATCTGATTATTAAATCTCATTTTTTTATCTTAAATTTCACGTAGACATTTTGTTAAATATCAATTTCTTTTTTACCACAAAACATTTATTTTTTTTTTATATAAATCAATAAAATAATTTAATTTGTACAAACAATTAATTAAAATGTTAACTATTAATAAATAAATAAAAAAACACAAAATACAATAATACTCGTATCCAATTATTATTCTCTATTACCCAGCAAACCCAAGATGTACATAAATATTTGCACCACATCTATATACAAATTCAGAGCAGCAAAAACGTATTCATCCGGGCTAATGGAATACTGATGTTTTCCACCCAACATTAATTGGGTATCGTATAACAAATACAATGAAAATATCAAGACACCAAATGAACAGTAGATCAATTTCATGACATGAGAATGAAAGAAAAACATGAGTAAACCGAACAGCAAAAAAATCAGCATGACCACAAGCAAAAATCCACCCATCACCGTAAAATCCCATTTGGTCTGCATAGCAAAGAGAGTAAGAGCAAAACAGATGGCAGCTGTGATGCCGATAGCAGTTAAGACCGTCATGGGATCGTATATCGAGGATATCACACCCAATAGGAATCCTTCGGCTAAAGTGAAAATGGCCAAACACATATAATTCATGGGAGCTTTGCGTCGGACATTGGGACAACAGGCCAAAGCAATCATGGTAACGAATGTAATTACAAAGGCAGCCAATAGTAAATGCGGCTGTTCGGCTACATAGTCTTGTAGCTCTTCATTAAAGACAAAAGCAGAGATGATTCCTAGAGTTATCAGTAATTGACAGCTTAAGATGAAATAAACCTTTTGAATAAAAGCTCTTCGTATTAGTTCTTCTTCAAATAGTCCTGCATATTCTCCTTCCTCCTCATCGGGTCCAGGTGCTAAGGAAAATTTTTAAAAATTGTTGAGATGAAATAAATTTATTTTCTTATACTTACAAAAATTAGAATTTCCCATGTCAACGATATTTGGCTTAATAAATGAAGATCTTTGTTGAGTATATTTTTAAAATTATTGTTCTTTATTTTGATTTTTAATTTTTTAAAATAGTATTTTTATTTGTCAGAAAATATATCGATTTACTATCATATCTTAGAGATAACACGTATTTCGATTACATCTGCCTATAATAGAATGAACAATTTTTTGTTTCTTAAATTACCAATTTCTTCTTATAGTTAACAAATTTCAAATTTGATTAATTACGAAAATTTCTGCGGAATGTCGATTTAGACTAATTGCGGGTGACTTGTTTCCCTATAATTTCTATAACGTTTGTCTGTTTGTAACAAAACAAAATTCACACTATTTTATAGATGAAAGGTTCTTTGTTGTAGCCTTGCAATAAGGTTCGAATGCTGCTTTGAATGACCTTAAATAGAACATTCATGAAATATATGTAATCCAATATAAATGGTGCTTCATGCTCCATAATTATATGTTCATATATTTGAAAATATGTTAGTTTCAGAAGGTAGTATATATGTATTAATATGTACATCAAAAATAGTGTACATATCAGTTTCACTCAGAGACACGTATCTATCAATTGTGAATATCTTTAAACATTTTATATGAACCTATATAATAATTTCCACTGTACTATCTGTCTCTTAGCAAACTAACTCTCATGATAAAGCCTACAATGTTTTTTAATCTATACTCCGGAATTTCGCTATCGAGAAATTGATTACCCACTCTTATTTTGATCCTGAGATTTCTCTTACTTAAGTCTAGCAATAGTTTCGTTACAGCTGCATTCCATTCAAACTACACGGTCCTTGACATCCTGCAGTCACTTCGACGCTGAGCGCAGTCTTGCAAGTTCGACAACAATTACATTGTCTTTGATGCTGCAGTCACCAGGAACTCAGCCTGGTCTAACTCCGTATAGGTTCCTTAGCTCATTAGAGCTATCTTGTAGTTACTAACCAACCTAGGTTATAATATATATAAATATATATATATATATATATATATGTATATCTTTCGCTGCATTTCCAATGATGCATAACGCTTGCTGAAAGAAGTTTAGGAAATGAACTCAAAATTGACTGATCTAGGAAATATGTCACAGGAAATATTGTTGACGACTTTGGTACCGGCTCAATATGTTTCATATACAATTGCATTTAACTTTTACATTTCTTTTTCTGCATAAAGTCTTTATAGCTAAATTCACAGCTCTGAACTTAATCTTTCCAATGATGTATAACTCTTGCTGAAAGAAGCTTAGGAAAAGATTTCAAAATTGAATAACATAAGAGATATATCGCTGAGAAAATTCCTAATGATTTTATATATTTCATATACAACTGCATTTAACTTTTTTATTTCTTTCGCTGCATAAACCATTTATAGCTAGATTGAAAGCTCTTAAGTTATTATTTCCAATGATGTATAATTCTTTCTGAAACATGTCTAGGAAATGAACTAAACATTTCATATTAGAAGATTTATTAGAAGAACAAATAAGTACCACAGAGTCCTCTTTGTAAATTCTTATCCACATAGGACCATGTATCTTTAATTTCATGCTTTTGGGTCAATTATTACAAAAAATTCAAAAAGTACCATTAGAAGAACTAAAAAGTACCACAAAGTGAGTAAAAATTTACTCACTTAGGACTACATATAGTTTATGTTTTTATGTTTAATATAATATAGAATTCATTACTGAGTTTGAATAAGAACTAATTTCCCGCTTTTATGTGCTTTTTGTACTTTTTCCCCCATGGATGTAACAAAAATTTTATTTTAAATTATAGTGGAATCTCTTGTTAAAAGACGCATATATGTCAATAAATAGAAAAAAATGTTGTGTGAAAAAAGTAACAAAAATAAGTACAATTTTTACCTCATAAACGTTCGAAATTGAAAAAATTGCCAAATTTATGTTTTTTTCATTTTTCGTTAAGTTACAAATACTGTATGAATTTTACTTATATGTCTGCTGAATTAGAAGATGCCAAAAAAATACCAAAATAAGTTTTTATCCGTTTTTCCCCTAAAAGGGCCGATTTTTAAAAAAGTACCAGACAAATGTCTGAATATTTTTTAAATGAATAACGATAGCTATTAAATTTTGTTTGTATCTATATTAGTTTAGGAGATATAAGGTTATCAATTTTACACGTTTTTACTCTTTTTTCGAACATTCGAATTTCCAAAAATCCAGTCTTAGTGGATCTATTTGATTGTAGACCAAATTACAGTCCAAATTTCATCTCTTTAACTTCAAGCGTTTGCGCTGTAGGTGATTCAGTCAGTCATTCTTTTATATAAATACACTGGTGCTTATTGCTATAAACGCACCTCAATTTTTAATCAACTGACCAAAAATGGGGTTAAAAATAATTAGTATGCTACAAATTAATTTTTTTTTTAATTATCTGTTGACCACTTAAAAAATTAATAACAAAAAACTTAAAATGTACCTTTTTTTCTCATTGTAATTTTAGTAGTTTAATGCCATTTTTATGACATTTTGCTATATAAACTAATGAACCAATTTAACATTATTAATGTATAGATAAACTTTTGTTTTTGATAACTTCAAAAATTCGGTCTGCCATTAATTCAACTAATTTTTGAAGAAAATCACTGTCAATTTCTTCCCCGGCTTGCTTAATTTTTAGTTTAATTTTTATATTTAACATAATTACGATCTACTAAAACATCTTTTTGGAAAACATTTATATGGGGGCAAAGTAAAATAACGCATTGATTTCAACTATTTTCTTTAAGCTTAAGTCGAAAAAAAATGACAGTCCCAATTATTAAACAATTTTTAAAATTGCACATAATTTACCCAAATGGCAGACTGGACTTTTAAAATCTTATAGAACTAGAATTGTTGACGCTAAACTGACAAAATGTAGAATTAAGAAACTCTAATATGATGTTTTTAAAATTTATACACCTGCTTTCAGAACTATTTGCTAGAAGATTTCAACGATATTTTTAAGAATAAAATATTTGAAAGATATTTTCAGTATTATTTCTCCCAAAAAAATGGAAACAAAAAAACGCTCTGGAATTACTAAACCATCTTCAATCGTTCGAAACCCTTATCGATACTATTGAGCAATTAAAAACATTTTAAATAAATTCTATAGATAAATTTTTATTCCTGAAATTTTAAAGTGCTTAGTACGCAGTCTTATTATAAAAAGTATCCACATTTATGTTTATTTAGGATGGTTCTTATATGAAAAATGGTATTGTAGGATATAATAGGAGATTAAAACTCACCAGAAATAAAAATCGAGATATTAAAGTTAAAAGGTATTATTAAAAAACTTCTCTATGACAAAACTTTGTGTAAATTTTAAGTAAACTATCAATTTTAATTTAGTTTAGAGGTATTATAACTCAAAAATACTTATTACAAAATCATTTTACAATTTCCTATATCTATCAAAAGCTACATGTATTCTACTCTTGAATTATTCACTTCTCGATAATGAACCCAAATTTTTGTGCATATGAAAAAATGAAGCCATTATTACATTTAACATTCGTATAAAATACAAAACTATAAAAATGTACAACAATAAACTAAAACTCACCAGATAAATTACACAAAAATCAATTAAAATGCAATCGTATATACATAACATAACGACAAAATCTATAACAACAATAAACATTAAAATCACAATGCATTGTGCACAGTGGAGTCTTCTGCAAAATAAGTGGTAATAAATCTGGATCTTTTAAACGAGTGTCCATGAAATTTAGAACATTGGTAGAAAAAGAGTTGGGCTTTCAGAATATTTTTTGCCGGAGTGTTTAAATTAAATACTGTGGGCGCTACAGTGGGCCAAAGTTGACCACCTAAAAACTATGTTGAAAATTTCCATAATTTTCTAAATTATGTTTAAAAATTTCTTTTTAGTTACTCCAATTCGATAACAAGAAAAAAAATTTTCAAAATAAAAATTTCAATACAGCCCTCAAAAATTTCAATTTTTTGCCAAATATATATTTTATATATTTGAATTTTTTAAAAAATTTAATAAACAATTTCAATATTTTCAAAATTTTCTGAAAAACGACCATAGAAAAACGTGTAAGTGTAATTTTATAAAATTTTGAACGTGCATCCTACATCCAGCACACAACGGTCCCAAAACAATATTTTGGTAATAATTCTATAACTTGTGAAACTTTGGAGATATATAAATAAAATTTTACATGGTCAAAGCTGAGGTGTTTTTATTCTGATACTGAGAAGCACAGGCCCCTTGAAGGTCACGAGGATTGAGGGTAGATCTCCAAACTCGGGTATGTAATTTTTTTTTTTAAATTCCCCAAAAATTCATTTATGACCTGAATGTAAAAAAATTTTACACATATGTAGTCTTTATGAATCTCTGCATATGTAGGTTGCCACCTTCTATTTAAGAGATATTTAGGTCGAAGAAAATTTTTACCCTCATTTTTAATCTCGTTTTTTAAGCTTTTTTTAACTTGGGGGCCTCTATTTGGGTCCTAAAATATCTAGATTTTTTATAAAATTCTGAATAATATTGCTGCTAGAATCATATAAAAATATCTATCCGATAAAAATTTATATTAATCCGAAGTTGAAACTTGATATTTTTGTGGTAAGTTTCCAAAAAGGTGGTAATATTCTTCCACTTCTAATATTAATATTAATATATATATATATTATTTTTTTTTTTTTTTTTCTAGACTACAGATTTGCTGTAATGGTTTCAGAAGAAATCTTAACGCCCAATTTTGAAAAAATTTTTAAGTTTTTTGGACAACTCTCAAATGTCAAAGCCGAGATAAACAAAAATATATATTAGCTATATACCCCCATGTGTTGGTTAAACGCACAAGAAATATTTTCTGAGCCACAACATTTTAATTAAAAAGTAAATTTTTGAAACAAGTTTTCCCCGGACTGGGATTTCAGGTATTATGGTACTAAGAAGTGGGAGCTTTTTTAATTCCCTTATTTTAGAACAAGATAAGTTTATTCTATTCCTTTCTATTATTCTATTATTATGTGCTTGTTTTATATTATGCCAAAATTGTATGAGAATACCTGTACTGGTTTAGAATTTATTTACATCCAAATATAACCAATATTTCCCAAAAATATTCCACAAAGTTATTCGAGTCATCACCGCATTTAATTTATTACCCTTAGTTATAATTCTCCATAATCTTACGAGTTCAGAGATACGAAATACTTATATAGTTTACATTTGAAAAGTTGCTCATTGGTAACATTAACTTACTTACGAAATTTTAGTAATATTTTTGTTAGTTTAAATTTTTTTGTTCAGCGTTTAAAGTATATTTTGTAATAAGAATTATTGATCCTATACTTTAATTTAACAACTAAATTATTAAATTTAAGCAAAAAAAAACTTAATTTTCCTAATCCTTTTTTAGCTTTTTAACACTAAATATCTCAAAAACGAAGGCTAACTTTTAAAAAGGGTTAACACCATAAAATTCAGTGTTGTCGATTAATTTTAGTCGATTGGTGCACATTTTGTTAAAAAAAATAAGTCTCATTTTCGAGCACAGTGTTATTGCAATAGTAAATTTGAGCGAGCAAAAAAATGCAACTCTCAACAAATCAACATGATTTCTTAAAATTTTGATAAAAATTGTTATTGTAAAAAAGTTGAAAACTATAACATTCCGTGATTCTCCATTCTTTAATAAAGATTAAGACATAAAATATACAGATAATATAAATATTGCCAAATAATTATACTTTCTATTAAATTTTGCTATACTATTTTGCAAATTTTTGGAACTATTGTTTTATTAGTTTGAAATCTCATAATAAATATTGACAGTTTGGCTTAACTTGATACTTCATAATTGTTTATGAGCTTTCCATCGAAATAGTGCGACCAGCTTAAAATGTTATTTTGATGGAAATAACATGTAAATATAATTGTTTCATAATGATAAGATGTTATTTAATGCACTATAACGTAATACTGTATTAGCTACGTCTCTGAGGGATTTGGCGTATTCTGTTTTTGGATCAAGTGGTTCATCTGAAAGTTGGCGTATTTATTTCAGGTAAAGGAATAAGACAAAAAATGTAATTCGTAGAGTTAGGAAGAAGTTTTATTCGAAATTATTTTCTGGGTTGAATATGTCAGGCATGTGAAGGGTTTTGATGGGTAGTGGAGTTACTACCCAGCAAAAACTTTGCTTTCCTGGTAAGCTAGCAGGAAACAAAAATAAACTACTTATTTTTTGCCTGAATAACTAGTTATTTTTGTTCGACTTGTCCACAAATTCATGTAGTTATTTTTTGACTCTAGGGGTACTCAAAAATATGTACCTAAACGAAAACAAAAATAAAAAAAACAAAAAAATTTTTGCCGTCAGTGAGACTCGAACTTGGACACACACTAACCATTCGTTTTTACTGACTAACGTCTTACTCAATACACCATCTCGCATATAGCATCCTAATCGACAAAAACTCTATTTAGTTTAAAATATCTTTTTAGACATTTTGTTATAAAAAACTAACAGCTTCAGAATGGGGTTGAACCAACAACCTTTTGGTTGTTAATCCGGCGCTGTAGCCAACTCATCCACGTGATTGCAGTATTACTGTGCTATTATACTATTGAGTACTTATTAATGTAATACAGAGTAGGTAAATAATAATGACGCCTCATTACCAAGAAACTACTTTAATAAGTAGTTGTTATTACCGAAAACCAAAAAGTTTTTGCTGGGTAATGTTAGTGAATTCACTTCAGATTGTGATGTTAACGTTGTTAATAGCTATTTTGTTAATATCAATGATTCTAGTGATGATTCTAATGATAATTCTAATGATGATTCTAATGATGTTATTGACTTTGACTCTTTTAATTATGCTAATATGTTCTTTTCTTTCAGTTGTGTAAGTGAATTTGAAATTTTTAATGCTTTGTGTAAGAACTGATTTCATTTCTGGAACTGATTTAATTCCTATACGATTTATTAGAACTATTTATGCCTTCGATATGGAAAACTGCTCGAGTGTTTCCAATTCCAAAGTCAAGAGTTATCCATGACTTTCAGGATTTGAGACTAATATCTATCCTTCCATCTTTATCGAAAGTCTTTGAACACATAATGAAGTATCATTACTTTTGTTCAAAACCGTATCTCTTTTCCCAGTACGAATTTCGACGTAGACATTGTACCTCTTCATTATTGCTTAATTTAACTGATGATGTTAGTAATAGTTTGAATAATGGAAATCTTGCTGTCATGTTTTCTTTAGATTTGACGAAGGAATTTAATTCTATAGATTTCTCCATCTTAATTGGCAAGTTAAGGGACTTGTTTTCATTCTCCAAATCTGCATGTAGGCTTATTTTCTCTTACTTATGTGATAGGTTTCAATTTGTGGATATTGGTGGTATATATTCAAATATTCTACCTCTTAAATTTGTTGTTCCTCAGGGTTCCGTATTAGCCCCACTTTTGTTTATTTTATACATAAATGATCTTAAGAGCCTTGTTGATGCGAATATTTGTAAATCCTATTTATTTGCAGATGATGTCATCCTATTATTTCGAACAGCTTTTGATAATGGTGATGTAATGGTCTTTTGATAATCGTTTCATGGTTAATAGTTCTAAATTGTATTTGGTAATATTGATTTGACTTTGAGAATTATTATTGATAGCTCTTCTGTTAATTTTATTGATAAATTGAAATGTTTAGGTGTATATCTTGATAGGCACTTGTCATTTAATTACCATGTTGATCGAATTAGTTTTAAAGTTGTTGGTATTTTACGGAGACTTTATTCTCTTTCCGTTTATTTACCTTGTCAGACGAGGTATTTAGTTGCCCATGCACTTTTGATCACACGTATGTTGTATGGCCTGGAAATAATATCCGGGACTACATCTTATAACATTACAAGGCTCAATCGTATTATGAATAAGATTGCTTGTTATGTATAAAATGTTTCTTGTGGAACGCATATCTCAAAATATATTAAACAATTTTTGGGTTGTTCTTTTAGGAATTTCATTTCATATCATAATATAATGATGTTTTTTAAAGTTATCAAAACTGGGTATCCATTACAGTTACGGTCAGAGTTCACCTTTTCACATTCTTCTAGGAATCCGCAAATTATTATTCCTAGAATTAGAGCCAATTGTTTTTGAGCAATCATTTATCGTTAGGATTGCACGTTGTTGGAATTTTTTGCCACTTGAGCTTCGTTTATTTTTTTTTTTTTTCAATCGAATGCATTTCGCTTAAAACTAATGAGATATTTGACAACTCTATAGCTTATTTTTATTATTGTGGTAAGTGATTCAAAATTGTGTGACTTTCTTTTTGATGTTTATACTACTTATGGGACTATGTAACTTTATGCTGTTTTTTGGTATATTATTATATATTCTGACTGGGGAACCATTTGAGTTGGAGTATTGAATATGAGCGTAATTAACTTTTAGTTTTTATTTAATATTTAATATATCCTTATTCAGGAATAAATCTTTTTAATATATATTTATTGGCCTAAGAAGGCTTTTTATATTACTGTGAATTGAAATAAATAAATATACCTTAATTTTGGTTATGGAGCAATTTCTAGTATAAGGGAAGACAATTAACAATTAGATCTTTTTGACACTGTTCCTATGTTTAATAATTAAAATGTTATCCTATGTGATTATTGTACTGTTTCACTTTTGTACTATTGGAAATTAATATTTAAGAAACTATGTCTACCTAGACATTCTAAATTCGAAATATTGGCGTTTAGATTTAAATTAATTCAATTTGTTGTTGTTGTTGTAATCTACTATAAAATAATCGCTAAAACAATAAAATAACCTCCAAAAGTAAAGGTGGTTATAGTTTTTAGCATTTTCCAAAAATTATTTTTATCTAAATTTAAAAATTTTGTCGATTTTTTTAGAGTTGTATTTTTTTTCATTTTTTTTTTCTCGCATTTATTTATTTTTGTGAGAAATCTAGTAATTATTTTCCAAAATTTTTCGGGCCCAATTTAAGGACCCCAAGTTTAAAAAATTTCAAAAAATATATCTCTTAAACAGAAAGAGATAACCTAAATATATAAGCATGTTTTTTATAGAAATTTACAAGAACTATCTTCGTAGAATTTTTTTTTTTTTCTTTTTACATTGAAGTTAGAAATGAATTTTTGTTTTTTTTTTTTTTTAATTACATACTTAAGATGACCAACTTTAGAGGCCTACCCTCTACACTTGTGACCCGCTCTCCTCTTTCATTTAGATATCTCCAATAGCTCACAAGTTACAGAATTATTTCTAAAAGAAATCGATTTGGGACAACTGTGCAGCATTGGTCGAAAATGTTAAATTTCTTTTTGAGTCCTTAAGAAATTTCAGTTATTGATTCCGTCACTTTTTTGAATTAGATGAGATAGTATGATAGGTTTTCAAAGCTTTTGCAAAAATTTGTGACAACGTACCGGTAAATTTAATCACACGAGGCAGTTTTCTGAAAAATCGCATATTTTGAATAATAAGGAATTCAACCTTAAAAAAAATCACGTTCAAAATTACACTTACACGCTTCCCTATGGTATAGTCTTTCAGAAAATATTAAAGTTTTTTAACAAATTTTTCTTTTTTAAACTGAAATACATAAAGTTACTTTCTTGAAAAAAATTACAATTTTTGAGACTTGTTTTGAACTTGTTTTTAATTTTTTTTTTCTTGTTACCGAATTGAGATTTTTCTTTTTTTTTGCATAATTTAAAAAATTTTAGAGATTTTCAATATAATTTTTAAAAAATTTTTGCAAAAACGCAAAAAGTCAAGGCAACTAATGGGAAATAAAATTTTGGAAGACAAGTATCTTTTAAACCATAAAAGATAATGTGGTACATGTTTTTTCTTTGTCTTGCTTAGTAGAATTCAAAAATGTAAAAATATTTAAAATCGTTTCATATTTATAAAAGTTGCAAGCTTCGATATGTATATAGCGCCCACAGTGCTTCAGCTACACACTCCAGCATACAATATTCTGAAAGCCTAACTCTTTCACTATCAATGTTCCAAATTTCATCAAAACCGGTCCAGCCGTTTAAAACATCCAGATTTATTTTGCAAAAGGCCCCACTGTGCAATTTTATGTAAAAATTGCAACATGTAATCAAAACAAAAAATAACAAATAAATGAATGAATTTTAAACCATAAATAGAATACATAAACATTTTATTTTATATTGTTACGAGGAATTTGTTTACTAAATATTAACAGTAATTAAATTTTTATATCAAACAATTAAACACAGACTAATGCTTACTTTCATTTACTAAAAATAACAAAGCCAAACAGAATTATATTGATAGGCATAATCAATTGTTTGAGTAAAATTTGGAAGGTATGTATATAAACTTTTAAATGAGCTATATTTCAAAAAAAAAAAAAAAGAAAACTAAGGAATATTCACTAAAGAAAATCCTTAATTTTTATAGCCTCCTCTTTTCTTTTTGTCTTTTCATGAAAACCTCAAATATTTCAACATTTGCCTGTAAAGTTTTCCACGATATTAAAAACCACAATAATTTTTCAACATTGGCCTGAATTCTTTTTTTCGCTTAATTTAAAACAACTTGTTGTTATTGTTAAACTATAAATCAAAGTGGGTGTAAAAACCCAATAACCGTCACTAAAGCACCCAACAAAAAAAAAAATTCTAATAAAAAACCAAACATTTAGATTCTTTTTTCATCATGACTATGAGAAAAAAAACTATAAATGAAAATAATAGAAAAATGAAAAAAATTGATTTCCCTTTAGCTAAAAATTTAATATATTTACGTACATAAATGTAGTTAGTAAAGTGTGTTTAAATACATACATATATGTATGTATGTATGCTTGTATATATGTATGTTGTGTAAGTGTATAGTGTAATAAAAAAATTGCTATTTTTTACAACACATTTCACTATACACTATATATAAATTAATATACATACATATTAGACTGCTCCAATATGTAAAAACTTTAAAAAACATAAACTGCACAGGTAGCGTTACCGTTCAGAATTTTTAAAAAGTGTTCAAAAAAGAGGATTCCAAAAAAAGTCGCCAAAAAAGGGGATTTTTTGAAAAAAGAGGACCAACTTCTTCAGTACCTAAAAAACTTCTCAAAATTTTTTTATTTGATATAAACAAAAAAAATATTGTATTTTAAGAAAAATAATAAATTCAATTTTATTAAAAAAATTTATTCACAAAAATTGTTAATATAAAATTCTCTTTTTTTACTAATTAAACTTCTATACTCTTGTACAAGGTCTTCCAGTCTTACAAATGTCCGTCTAACAAATTTAGGACAACGTCGAAGGTTTTACGTGAGTACTCTCTATGTAGACTCAACCTTAGGGTATACATACAAATTTAGGACAAAAAACATGGATTCACAAGTGTTGACTTTAAGTCTGTTGTACAATTTGTTTTTAATGATAATTTAGAATATTTAGATAATTTAGGCACTGCTATAAGCCAAAGTAAACATATAAATTAGGATATAAGAATTCATCAAATCTATTTTTTAATTTTTGCAATATGATCCAAAAAGATTCGTCATTTGATATTTTAAATAATTGTTCATAAACTTTATCGTTAACAATTTTAGTTCATTTATAAATTCTTCGGGGTGTTTTTTTACATACCTATATTGTGAATCAATCTCAAAACAATTAATTTCTTCGTTGAAAATAATATATAATGGGTTGAGATATTTCAAACAACTTCTTTTCTCGTCATTTGGTACACAATCTTAAAAGGTAGCCATTTAGTTCCATTTAAAAAAAGGGGTCAAAAAGGATGCCAGGTGGTTGAAAAATGGGACATTAGCGGCTAAAGTTAACAAACGGTAATCTGTGGATAACGACAAAAGAAATAAATATTCGACAAAAGAAATAAATATTATCAAATTCAGATAAATCCAACAATATTTTGGAGGTAGCTATAATTTGACGATTTTCCCAGGTCTACATAGAAATTGGAAAAAATATAATTTTAAAAATTTGTTTTCTTTATTTTCTTTACATATCGAGGGCTTATATTCAAAAAAGGTAGATTTTTAAGTTTTTTTTTCACCGTCAAACTCTTTAGTTTTGTGATTTTTACATATGGTATTAATTTTGAAGCCAAAAGTTAATACTACCACTATGTTTTTCACTTTTTGCTCTTGGTCTATCACAAATAATATATTTTTTTACCTGAGATTTCAACTTTTTTTACACATTTCGAATTGGAATCTTAAAATGTCTCATGAAAGTTGTGTTATCTTAATACAGTCTGAGGAAAAAAAGTCATTAAAATTAGATTTTTAACCTTTTTAGAAGTTTATGGGCCACACGCGCTTATAGCCATCAACATTTTATGAGGCTAAATGAGAGCATTGTACCTTAAATTTAAAGGCAGAAATAAAATAATTGAAATAAAATTCGTGATTATACGAGGGCGGATCAATAAGTCTGTGGCTTTTTGAATGAAGCAAGGTTTGTTTTGCAAAACAAAAATTTATTTTTCAATATAATCTCCTTCTAACTCAATACACTTAATCCAACGTTTCTCCAGTTTTTGTATCCCTTCCAAAAAATAGGATTTTTCGAGGTCCTTAAAATAGGCATTTGTTTGGTCAATAATTTCATCGTTGGAGCTGAATCTCTTTCCACCGAGCTATTTCTTTAGGTTTGGAAATAGGAAGTAGTCACTAGGGGCTAAATCCGGAGAATATGGTGGATGAGGTACCAATTCGTAGCCCAATTCATAGAGTTTTGCCATTGAGACTGCACACATGTGCACCCGTGCATTATCTTGATGAAAAATAACTTTTTTCCTTGGCCATATGGGGTCGTTTTCTTTTTAAATCCTCATTAAATCGGTCTAATAAGTTAGCATAATATTCGCCATATGAAGTATGAAACAGCTGGAGCAGAAGCAGCAATTTGGAAGGTTTGAGTAGCTGGAGCAGAGTGGAGGGTTTGAGTAACAGGAGCTGAGTAAGAAACAGCTAGAGCAGAAGCAGCAGCATGGAAAGTTTGAGGAGCTGAGTATGATACAGCTGTAGCTGAAGCAGCAGTTTGGAAGCTTTGAGTGTGGAAAGATCGAGTAACAGGAGCAGAGTATGAAACGGCTGGAGCAGAAGCAGCAGCGTGGAAAGTTTGAGTAGCTGGAGCAGAGTATGAAACAGCTGTAGCTGAAGCGGCTTCAATGTGGAAGGAAGAGCTTGCAGGAGCAGCACTAAAGCTTACAACAGGAGTTGAGTACATTCTTAAATATAAGTTATATTTATATAAAAAATACGATAAACTTCAAAAATGGTAAAATTTTTTTAGGTAATACAAAATATAAATTATTGGCACTTTCTAGATCACTTTACATTAATTTCATAAACAGCACAGAATGGAACAAAATATTGTGATGTAAAAATTTATAACAAATTTTTCAACAGCCACCTTTAAGTATACTTTTCGACTCAGAATCAGTTTCTGAGCCGGTTTAACGTCTTTCTATAATGATTCGTCTATTTTTCGCTCGCATAAAAAAAATTGGGAAATAATATAGATATAGTAAAAAATTTTAAATCATTAATTAATCTTTTTTTTAATCGTTATTCATATGAAATTTAATACAATTTAATTAGTTTAAATATATTTTTTGTTTTTTTTTTGTTTTTTTTTTTTTTTTTTGTTTACAAAAATTTTTTGGAATTTTTTATGGAAATTTTTTTTCCAATATTAATTTTTTATTTTAATTATGAACACATTTCCATTTTTTTTTTAATAACCATACTTATTATTTGGTAGTTGTAGCTTTTAAAAATGGTCCTGCAAACCACCAATTTTTCTCTTGGTTGGTAAGATCTCATAAATTTAATATATTGTAAAATTTTTGCCAAACATTTTTTCTTTTATACCTTTATTTTTCGATAAACAAAAACGGCTATCTGAACATTTCATAACACACATTAAAAATAAATTAACTTCGCTAAAGATTTATTTTTAAGTGTGACGTTTAGTAACAGTGTTGCCAGTTTAGCCTTTTTAAGACCTAACCTTTTTATTTTGCTTTTAGCCTCAAAATTTTCGATTTGCTTCTAGCTTTTTTTTCTGGCATTTTTTTTTTTTTTTTTTTTTTTTTTTTTTTGTTTATTTCTTCAAATTGCCTTAAAAAGACTGAAATTTTAATATTTCAACAACAAAGAAAATAAATTCTTATTTACTATTATTAATTTTGTTTTTACAGAATCATCATCATCATAAGTAGTTTTATGTATTTATTAGCACAAAAAATTAATATTATTTATATTTAATAAAAAATTTCACCTACGGCGCTTCATTCTGCAAATAATAGTTCCTTAACTAATTTTGTAGAGTTACTAAATCGTTAACTAAAATTATATTTTATATACATCATTAACAATAGAAACTAAATAATTTAAAAAAGATCTTATTAATATCACCCAAAAATTTGGAAATGATTTATGAAAAGTTCAAGAATTACGAAAAATCACTCCAAAACATTTGGTAATTTTTCATATCAAATATAACTCTAATTTGTATGGGAATTTTTTGGCAGATTTTTCATTGAGTCATTTTGCTGGGTGTTAGTTATAAATTGAACAAAATTTCTTTAGAAAAATTTCAAAAACTAATAAGAACAAGAAAACCAAGTTTCTTAATTAAAAAATAATAATAATAACTTTTTCTGGCCTTATTTTTTGAGCATTTAGCCTTTTTTTCTTCTTTTTTTCTCATCTCCTGGCAACACTGTTTAGTAGACATAATATTGTTAAATCGTTGAAAAATTAAATTGTAGAAAAATGAGTGAAAGAATTTGTTTTTATGCTCTCCTGAACAGCTGGAGTTTTACAGATGGCCATTTTTAAATATAGGCCCTCGATATATAAAATTCATAACTGCAAAAATATATGTAAACTTTCATAAATGTTGTTTAATGTAAAAGAAATAATGTAAAATATTATATGGAAAAAGTTGCAAATTATAGCAAACCGTAAATATTATCCGATTGGTCCAATTTTTGGTACACACATTTGTTTTTATGAATGCTACATTTGCAAATCCCATATATTTTTGGACCAGTCTAATATATATTTTTAAACCCGATAAACATTTTTTTTATCAAAAATGAAATTTAAATGTTTTTTTAGGCTTACAGGTAGATTCGGTTAGATTTAAAGCGCACAACATTCCGAACAGGCATAAGTGTATACCCGTAAGTGAATGGGTTATCAACGCCCATCTTTTCGACCTAACCTAACCAAACAACAACAATTTTATAAATTTCTTATATACTTTGTGTTTTCAGTCAGGAAGAAATTTTCAAAGGAAGTGTAAGGAAATCTTTTTAATGACCCCTGTTCAGTGTTGCCATATGTGAAGATTTATCTTTTTTTTTGAGACCGTGGGAAGATTTTAAGATTTTTAATTAAAAAATAAGATTTCGATAAAAATGTTATTTTTAATTTTTCCCAATAATAATACGGCTTTGAGTATATAAATATTACTTATAATTTCCCAATCATTGATTTTGCTTTGTTTTCGGAGCGTCTTCTGAAAATGAATAACTTTTTGAGTGAAATTATTCATAAAATGTATCAATGATTATTTTATGAATGTGTTGAGATTTTTCTTTTAAAATTTCATTTTAAATATATAAATTGCATACAAATTATACCCTTTCTAACAAAAAAGATTTTTGTTCCAAAAATAAGATTTTTTAAAAGAAATTATAAGAAAAAATAAAATATGGCAACATTGCCCCTGGTAATCCCTGATTTTTTCTTTTTTTGTCTCCGAGTTTATACTTATCCTTGAACTATTTTTGCGAAATTTCGTATTATGGGATCTGAGATGAATATTTCAATATGTTACAAACGAAATGATAAACTCAATATACCCATAATTTTTATGGTGGGTATAAAACACAATAGAATTATTTATTAATTAATTTATTTATTAAAACCTCAATACTAACACCGATATTATTGTTTACATAGAAACACAAATATATGCCTAAAAATTAAAGCCTTATATGGAACCAATTGTGGATCGATTCTTGTAATAGGTGTCGCTTTTTACTTCTATAAAACATACGTACACATAACTTTATATTTATAATACATTTATATGGGCAGCGTTACCGTTTGGTGGTTTTAGTCACCAATTGCCCCTTTTTCAATTACCTGGTCACTTTTTTGGCCCCTTTTTTAAAATGCTACCAAATGGCGACTTTTTAGAAAATATGTGTTAAATGACGATAAACTAACTTGTTTGAAATATATTGAACCATTATATATTAATTTCACCAGAAAAATTAATTCATTTTTTGGATTTATAAGACTGGAATCCAAGCAAAGACCTTGTACAAAAGTAAAGAAGTTTAATTGAAAAAAGGCGGATTTTATGTTAACTATTTTTATGAACAAATCTGTATTTAATATTTTAGTTCTATTATATGTTTTAGTTTTTTTTTTTTTGTCAATTTTTCGCCACGCTCTTTGTGGGACTTATGTACATAAAGTTTATTCAATAAAATATTGCTATTTCTAAGACATTTATGAACATTTAATCCCTATTCCAGTAGGACATTTGCATGGTGGTAGGCGAAATAATAACCAATTTCAATAGACTTTGTCCTTGTACCAAAATAATTATTCGTGTTAAATTTCATTGCGTCTTGTACTCTATCCACAAAGTTTACATAGACGGCCAGCTCAAAGTGATTCTAAGTCAAACGGTTACATATTTTAAGGTGAGTTATTTCATTGTTCGCATTTAGATTTTTTTATTATTTTGCAAGTTTTTATATTTTTATTGATTAGTGAAATTATCCAATAGGTTAGAACATAATATTTTCTCCCACTTGATTGTGAAAACCAAGAATTTTTTATTCAGGCTTAGCAAAATTTAACTGAAATAAAATTGAAGATTGCAAGTGTTTGCCAAAAACTCTGGCACTATCTAAATTATTACATTAAATAGACGATTTTGTAAATACTTCCAAGTTTTTTCACTCGTGCAAGTTCTTGTCCAAAAGTAACATTGCCAGAAAACTCAAAAATAAGGACAAATACACGACTTATATAAAATTTAAAATAAGGTCTTAAAATATATCTTCTAGGCTGCAATTTAAATAAAAATGTTAAAAATAATATTAAATTAATTAAACTATCTAATTTAATGCCTTGGAATTTCTTCCAAAAAAAATTGTATTTTTGACCAGAGTGAAGCGGTTAAAAATTTTGAGCCCCTTAGCTCCTCTTCTGAGTGTACTGTGGGATCCCCCTTCCAAACTTAAAATTGTTCATTCCTGTATGCTTTATGTCTGCATGAAATTCTATGTAAATCCAACTAGCCAATTAGAAGTTACAGGTTTATTTCCAACAATTTTCAATTCTGACCCACTGTGGAGTATCTAATAGATATCAGCTACTCTTTCGTGGGTTAACAGAACACAGCGGTTATAAACTGTTTAAGTTTTTTTATAATTTTGTAACTTGTGAGAAACATCTGAATAAAATTTTACCATAGCGCAGGTGTTTTTTTTAGTTTATTTGGAGGAGCACATTTCCATAACGGGTCAGCAAGTAGTGGTTCGACCTTCAAAATTGGTCATCTTTTTAAAAAATCGTATATATATATATATATATATATATATATATATATATATTCTTTGTAAATTAAATCTATAAAAAATACGATTACATTTAAAGGATAACTACTTTCGTGTAAGAGTTATTTGGACTGACAAATATTTTTCTCCCATTTTAAAACTGTCAAGTTGAAAACTAGGAAAGTTTTCAACTTGACGTCTTAATTTGGGTCTTTGATGCTCATCTCGCTTCTAACTTCTAGAAGTGATAAAATATTCACTTTCAAAAGTTAGACAACAAAGCATTATACCAAATGTTGCCTAGAAGTTATACAAATATTCATTTATAAATATCCCACTTTCGTACTATATTTTTCTATAAATTCTGAAATGTGTATTTACGATGTGTCTGCCAGCAAGTGTACGAGTATATGTATATGTGTGGTTGCACACATTTATATATGTATGTCTGTGTTTGAAAAAAAAATACGGAACAAATGCTTATTTTTGGTTAAATGATTTGTAGTTTTTTATGCCGACTTCCAATATTAAAATCTATATAAAAATGCGAATATATGTACTTACATATATTGAAGTCATTCATATATTAAACAAATATACATGTGTGAGTAAGTATACGTGTAATTATTATATGCAAACAACAGAGTAGGTAAAAAAAAGTACGTTAATAGTTTTAAATTCTATTAATATTGTTACCAAAATCCAAATACACTTAAAGAAATATAATAAATTTTTAGATAAATAAGTAATAATTTTTGCAGATACCCTTCAATACTTATAAAGGCCCCAATGATTTCAAGTATGGGAAGTGTTGTACCTTTTTGATGATCAAAAATTTTGACAAGAAATCAATATTTACTGCTGCGAAGTCTCACAATAAACATAGTATGCTACGTACTCTAATAAATGTTAAGGATAATAAATCTCTCCCATCCAAAATGAAAATATTGTACATCACTGACATTTCCATAAATAAATCGCTTGAAGCTGCGAAAATGAAAAATAATAAAGAAAAATCTATAAAAAAAAGTATGAGCTTTTGTGTGAGTTTCAATTGTGGTTATTGCTTTATACAGATACAAAAACTTAACAGCACAATAATGTATGTAGGAGTATGGTAGTTCAGCTATATACTATATCCCTTCAAGCATTTAGAAGATAAACTTGTTGCCAAATTGTCCAGACGCCACTTTTTAATGACTTCTAAATGATAGTTGGAAGATTTTTCAAAATTTACAAAAACGAAATACATGAATATTGTGCATTAATCGTCAAGACGTCACTTCTTAACGACTTCCAGATGATTGTCAGAAGTCTGTACAAAATTTAAAAAAAAATAAACAAAATACATTGCTATCATTTTTAATCTTCCAAAAGTATACTTTGTTGTCTCTTTTGGAAAATAATAGGACGATAATTCAAATTTAACAAAAAAAAAAAAAAAAAAAAAATACATTACTGTAGCGCATTTATCTTCTTGGACTGAGTTAGGAAGATTATCAGTTTTTATGAAAAGAAAACAACACAATAGAGAAAGAGATAAAATCATGAATTTCAGTAATAATTTAACTTATGTACAGTTTCTGATAATTAAGTGTTTTTGTAGTTTAATTATTAAAATAATAAGGGTACTTATTTAAACGCTTAAGTTTCCCATTTGTGCAATTGTGTTTAAGTTTCATAAAACCCCTTTTCAAACGTTATGCAATATTAAGGATAAAAAAATAATAAATCGTTGTAAATAATTGGAAAATTTTGTTGAAATTAAAGATATTAATAACTTTTAAATATAAACAAAAGAGAACTGATTTATAAATGCATAATTAAACAGCGCAAGTTTGCGAGACTAAATAATAGTGCAAACTTGTGTTAACTCGGGAACCAAAAAAGGAAAGGCCCTCTCACTTTACCGCCAACCTCCTATATAAGGTGAAACACCAACGAAATTCTATACAAATAGGACCAATGTAAACACGAAAACAGTAAATGATCATTGTCCGCAATCCTCCCATATAAGGTGAATTTTTAAAAAGTTGCAGATAGTGGGTATATAGATTTGGCCAAACCGAATATAAAAATAATTATGAAATATAAAAAAACATTAATTTTGAAAATCATCTTCTAGAAAATACTGAAGCAATACTTCTGTGAGAATAGTGTATTCCAAAAGGCTCTTTTGCGACACTCTTAAAAGTATCTTCTTCGATTCATCTGGAAGATACTTTCACGAGAAAAATGGTTTTTTAATACTTTGACAATAGTATTGGCGATGAATTTCAACTTTGGGCTTTCGCATAAAAAATGTGTGAATGGATATTTATGTATGTACTTATATGTTTGTAAAACTGTTAGTATGTGTGTTGAGTATCCGCAAGTATTATTTGTAGAACAAATGTATGAGTGAAATGTATTTCATATTTAAAGTGGCAATGACAAATATTTGTTAGTTTATGGTTTCAATACCAATAAATTTCACATATTTCAAATCAAACGCAAAATCGAATACACTACAGTTAAACGAAAGCCACATTTACAAATGTGGAATATTCAAGTAACGGATAATGAAACTTTGAAAGCAAGGAAATTAAACTTTAAGGATATTGGACTGTAAATATATTCAATTTAAAACCAGATGTCGCCAAAGTAATGAGATTTTCTTAACTTTTCAGAAGAGTAGTTTATATTGTTTTTAATTTCCATACAACACTATAGAAAATTTTAATTTCAAATTTAAATATATCTTGAAATACTTGTTACATTTTTATAAAAAATTGACACAGTATACAACTAGGCATAAAGATTTCAAAAATAGAAAATCATGATTTTTGCATATCTTAAGTTATGTAGTTTTCCTTGTTGCCACAGAAATTAACACATAAAATTTGCCACAAATTTTTAATCTTAAAATTGTTTGAAAACAAAAATTTAGTTTTCTTCAGGTCAAATTTTTTTTTTTTTTTTTGGTAAAATTTACTATTTTACTTATCCTAAAATTATGAGTTTAAATAATGGTAAGGCATTTTAAAACCAAGTTATACTAAACTTTTATTCTGCCAGAGAAGGATTTATTTTGCATCTTTCATACGAGGCTTACCAAGAACAAAATTAATTTAACTTTAAAATATTAATAAAGTTCACAATTTAATAAATAAAACTAAACAAAAGTTAACCACAATATTATGTTTTATATCTTCATAAAATATTACTAAGCTTTAGTTTTTCTTATAAATTTTATTTTCCATAAAAAGAAAGAAACAAACTTCCCTCGCATTCTGTTAAATGTATTAGAGAAATATGCAATAAAAACTATTTCAACTTTCTTCATCATTTTCCATCATAAATATTTTATAAGTAATATAAAATATACATATTTTATTACTTCATAATAATACGGCATTTTATAAAAATGAATCATTTGCTTAAGTGATTTTGAAATTATGAATTTATTGTATTGAAATTAATATTTGCGTATTAAATTTTGTATTCTTATGTAAACTCATAGATATGCATCATATGTTAAAGACAATTGAAAAATTCAATTTGTCGACTAGTTCACAACTCTTGATAGAATTAGTAGTTTTAGGTGGATTTGTGGTGATTTTTATAATTAATGTCTAAAAGTAATATTCGAAAATTAACTATCATATTGATAAAGTCTGAACAATATATATATCTACATATATGTATTTTAAGAAAAACTACTAAATTCAATTTGACTAAAAACAATAATTTATTTAAGATAATAAAAAAAAAATAAAAAAATCGTACTTAATTATTTTTATATCAAAAGTAAATTTAATTTTACTGAGAACAAAATAATTTATTTATAATAATTTTTATTATTAAAAAATAAAGATTAATTCAAAAAAATAGATAACATAAAATATTCTTTTTATTAATTAAATTTCTGTACTTTTCTTCGAGGTCTTCACTCGAACTATGAGCATTCATCGAATCTGTTTTATAATTTTCCCAATCTGGACCAAAAAAATTCGGCATTTAATGATTTAACTTGTTGTTCATAAACTTTGTCATCAGCATCAGTTTCTAGCAGTTTCAATTCATTTAAAAATTCTCCGGGGTTTTTTATAACATTGTGAAATAATTTTGAAATAATTACTTTCTTCATTGGAATTAATAAGTAATTGGCCAACGTATTTCAAACAACATAGTTTTTCGTCATTTTAGAAACGTGGCCAAAAAAGTGGACAGGTGATTGAAAAAGGGGCAATTGGCGACTAAAGTCTACAACGCTGTCTATCTCAAATAAAAACTTATTTCATTTTATGAAACATTTCACACAATTTTTGTCCTGACGTTATCCTTTCGCTTAATAGGTTAAAGTAAAAAAAATAACTTTTTTATATTTTTCATATTTCTTTCAAAAAAACAATAGAAAATATTGATGTTATACAGTGCTCATCACCAGGATAAAACCAGCACAGTTCTAAATACAAAATCTCTATAATATTTTAATGGAGAAACATTAATGATTCTAACTTAAAAAAATAAATAAAAATGTTAGACCATTTAAATACAAAAAGGTATGACGCAATATTTTATATCGGTACTTTTTCTTGTTATTTGTAATCAGATGAAAAAATCGTCGGTTTTTTCTTTCTTGTCATCAGGATAGAGTTTTTATATTAAAAAATTTTTTATTCCAATTATTTTATTAAAGTATTAATTCTTTGTAATTAATTCGAAAATTCCATTTTTTATTGACTCATGTACTGTTTTTTATTATTCAAGGGTAATGTCGGCTCATTCTGATTTTATGTGCTCAATATGCTCACTCTTAGTGTCGTACAGTCTTCCTACTTCATAGATCCTACATCTAATCCTAAACATATCCTAAAACATTAAGGTCGAATGAGTGCAGCGTTGCACGGTGGCTCAGAAATTAATCACATTGGCCAAAAATCCAATTTTTTGTTAACACCAATTTCCAAAAATCTTAATTCTATTCAATAGTAAATGAAACCAAGATGGCCAAAAATATTATACCAAAATATTGGTAGTTGTGGGCGTGACATGCTATTAAAGACAAATATTTTATATAATTTCGTAAAAAGATGTGATCTTTGTAAATTGTATCAGAAGTAAATTATCAATTCTCGCTAACTATTATCGATAATATATATATATATATATATATATATATATATATATATATATATATATATACATAAAATTTTTAAATAAAAATTTTATAAAAATAATAAAAATTTGTATTAATATATGATAAGATGGAATAATAGTGAAATAACATGATAAGATTAGATATGATAACATAAGGTAATAATATTATAAAATGGATCAAAATATTACAATGTGGTATAAAAATTAAGTAAGATTGTTCAATTATATGTAAAACTATAATCATAACATGAAAAAACAAACCATAAAATCGGATACAATATGACAACGTGGAATCATAGTAATTATTACTTATAATCATTTCTATTTTTCGCTGTGATCATATGTTCAAATCATAGTATGATTATAGTCACTAGAACTATATTTTTTCTCTGCGTGTGCCTAGTATTTTGCAAAAAAAAATAGCCGCTAAATTTGGATAATTAATACATTTTATAAAATACATCGAATTTTCCTATAGTCGGCATGAAATTTATTTCGTTTATAAAACTTAGTCTAGACGGTATGTTGAATCAACATATGTATGTTGAAACTCGCATGCTTAAAAGTATTAACAAATTCCTGTTTCAGTATGTTCTATATATTAGATGTTTAGATGATTTGTTGAAAGTAACAAATTTTTGATACTAACATTTATATGGGATTTGTGCTCGTTAAGGTAATTTTCGGAAGTGGGCCTTATATGCAAGTAATTTTATAAGCCAATATTCGCAAAATTTGACATAATGATTTATGGATATATAAAATATATTTTTTCCATATTTTAATAAACTATTCGTATAATTGAGACATTTATGAATGGAATAGGATTTCAGTTGGAAGATATTTGTCTGGGCTCTAAATGAAATAATGGATTGATCTTTACGACAAATTTTATCAAAATAACTTTAAAATTGCGACATGTACATAAGGTTTAAATTGACTGCCAGTCAGAAAGACGGACATAGTTAAAATGATTTAGAAAATAATTCTGAGTCCAATGGTATATATCAGGACAAACGCATAAAATACCTTTGGAGGTGTAGGGTAAAAATGGAAGAAAATTTTTATATTATGTTCATTTAAAAAACACAATGTTTGTTTAATTCTATATGCTAACAAATTTTTCATATGCTGAAAAGTTAGTAAACACTATTCAACAAATACCATATTTGTCAGTAAACGTTGAAAATATGTTATGAACTAATAATTTTGTGTTTAGACGATATGCTAAAATCGTCTATATAAGTTTGTTGGCATCGTTAACAAATAGTGAACATATGCTGTCAACATACATATGTTTTAAGTTTACGTGATATGTTGACACTGGTAACAAAGTTTTCAGCATAAATATGCTGTTTCCACAAATCGTCTAAACCTACCTTAATAAAAATTTTCTTACATTTTTTATGTAAATGCCTCAAATTGTGCTCTGAATCTTATATAATTTAAAAAAATTCAGAAAATTTTGAACAAAATACTTGAAAGATTGTATAATTTATTATTTTTTTTTTTTTTTGGAAAAAATGTTCAACGGATAAAATTTTGGACTTCCGACGCCCCTAGTAAAATTTTACGTAGAACATTTCTGTAGAATATTTTTATCTATTAATTTTAAGTTTTAATCCACTTTCAAAACATTTCTTACAAGCAGAATTGAAGCGACGCCTTATAATGAAAGATAAATCATTATATAGCTCCGACGAAATATTTCTAATAATACGGTCTAAATGCTTCTGAAAGAAAAATTTAGATACGAAGTATACTTACATTATTATGTCCAAATTAACATCATATGCCGACTATAGGAAATTATGGAACTTTTTGTTTCTAAGATCAATAGCTATTAAAACTAGAAATGCAATCCTTTATACAAAATTTTAAACAAATTTTACACATTGAAATTTTTCAATTGATATCTCTTCCTGAATAATTTTTTGCTAAAAAAATAACTTGTATTATTATGATTAATAACATCTTTAAAATTGGGCCATCCTTAATTTTTTTTTTTGTAAAAAATTCTATCAAGCATGTCGTCGATGAGCTGACGAAGAGTCCTATGTATATTTTTTTCTTCTTTTTTTATCGCATCTTGTATCATTATTAGTCATACGTTCACCCACCAAAGCGTTTTCCATATCTCAACTGGTTTCGAAGTTACAAAAAGTCCTTTGTATATTTCCTTGAGAATAAATATCTTTTTGTTTTTTACTTCACATAGGACTTTTTTAAGAACATAACAATAAAAATGTTAAAAAATAAATTAAAATTTTCTTATACAAAAAAAATCTATGTATAGATTTTTTTCAATTTCTTTTGTCATTCGATTTTTTTTTTTTTTTTTTGCCAAGCATAAAATTTTGAAATATCTTAACGGAAAATACAAAAGTCAAAAACGAAAAAAAAAATTGGGAGTTGACAAAATAAAACGGGTTTTTTTTTCTTCTCCTGAGAAGTAGTAAAAAAAAAACACATGGGACTTTTCGTCAGCGCACCAACAATGTGTTGTTCAAGAACGGAGGAAATTGCCACCAAACTATTCATATAAGTATAAATATTATTTCTTTCCGAAATGTATCTTATATTAATATTTATTAGTCGCTATTGTTAATTATTTCGGTTTAAAATTAAAACTGCCGACTACTGGTGCATGCCGAAATTTTCATGTTATTATTTTGTTAATATATATATTGTAACGTGGAAATAGTACACTCAATACTACTATTTTCACGTACATATTTCTTAATATATTAATTTATGAAGTTACTACCATTTTTTCCTTTTATTTACTATTATTTATGTATTTTTAATTATTTTTCTTTTTCATACTAATATATTGAATATGTTATTAGTAATAGGTAATTACTAATTATTAATAATAGGTAATTACATTGAGCACCCCTACTGTAAATACTACATACACACCCACACAAATGTGTAACAACTGCTTTAGTTGTGCAGTTGATATTGCTTAATGGTCAACAAGCAATATAATTCTCATTTAGTTGATACATGACTAAGTATAAGTAAACAAAGTTTGATTACAGTCGGGGCGATTCAAACAAGAGGAGAATCCGCCGTATAAGTCTCTGATATCATTCTAGATAAATTGAAGAGCCGATTAGATTTTGCGAAAGTAGAATATAATCGTATTTTGCGCGCTCAACTTCGGCTGGGTCCCTTAAATAAATTTTACACGCGTGACTTCGGTTACAGCGTTCTCACGAGTGACTTCGGTTGTTCGTTCTCACGAGTGACTTCGGTTGTTCGTGCTCACGAGTAGAATATTAACCCGTAGAATTGCATGGTAATAGTAGTAGAGAAGTAGCTAGCCATTAGCTTTAAGAAACCATTGTACGTATAGTAGAAAAAGATACGATCTTCCCGAAGCTGCCACCTGTACCAGAAACCGATTCAGCCAAATACCTGAACCCGATTGACAGCTGAGAGTGTCGAAGCCGAACGTACGACGCCGACCTTAATTCTACTCCCGAACCCAGAATCTTCGATCCCCGAAGCTGCCACCTGTACCAGAAACCGATCCCACCGTAAACCCGAACCAGTTTGACAGCTGAGTGTGTCGAAGCCAAACATACGATGTTGATCTTAATTCTACTACCGAGCCAAGAATCTTCTGACCCGACGCTGCCACCTGAACCAGAAAACGATCCTGCCGTAAACCCGAATCAGTTTGACAGCCGAGAGTGTCGAAGCCGAAAGCTCAAAGCCAATTCTACTACCGAACCGATCCTAATATAATTCGAAGAACCGAACCGATCCTAATATAAGCCGAAGTGTCGAAGCCGAACATACGACGCCGATCTTGATTCTACTGCTGAACCCAGAATCTTCGATCCCCGAAGCTTCCACCTGTACCAGAAACCGATCTCGCCGTTAACCCGAACCAGTTTTGAAAGCTGAGTGTATCGAAGCCGAGAGTTCAAAGTCGAAGTTAAGAGTGTCGAAGCCGAAAGTTCAAAGTCAAATACCTGAGCCGAGCCTATTACAAGCCAATTAACCGAATAAGCCTTGCTGAAGAAGGAAATGCAGAAACATTTATTAAGCCGGTGGTATCCGAATTGGTGTTATAGAAATTATTCTCTCGTAATATCTTTATATTTTGTACTTGTAAGAACTCAATCCCTAATGAATAACTTTGCTGTTTTTTATCTAAAATTTAAGCACAAGCTTAGAAACGCGATAAAAGCAAAATATATACCTAAAGTAGATTTAAAGAAGGGTAGAACCTACTTTTACCAAAGATATTTTAAGCTAATATTGCTTTTTGAATACAAATTTAGGGAATTTTCCTTAATAATACACTGTAGAATAGAATCGAAATTTTTTAGAAATAAATCTATAACTTTTAATCGGCTAATTGGACCTACATTCATAAAATTGTACGCTGTCGTAACAAAGGAGTGTATAATTTTCAGTTTCTAAGGGGGATCATACAGACCCTCAGAAACGGAGTTCTCAAATTAGGATACCTCTGACATAGAAAATTTTTAAACGTTTGCCAATTTTTTGTTTCTTATACGATTTCAAATATTATTAAATATTCCTAAAACTCTCAGTAAGGCCTGTGAGAAACTTGCTTGCATGTGCTAATTATTTGCAAGTTATTTGCATTTAGAATTTAAACTAAGCTAAATTTTGCAAAATCTTGATCGAGTTTTTTAAATTATATCCCAATATTTTCATATGATTTGTAAAATTTAAAAATTGCAAAAATTTTGATTTTTTTGCCGAAAAAATGTATACACTCTTTTTTTCTCTAGAATAAAATTTTTTAAGAACTTATAATAATTTTATATTTTTCCGAAAAGTATCTTCACGGAGAGGATTTCAAAATTAAAAACCAGCCCAATCACCAAATAAGGCTAAGTACAGACGCTCCCAAATTTTACCTATTTCATAACGAAATTTTGACTTTGCCTTATAAGTTCTAAAATCCCAAAGCTTCAGTCTATAAACAGAATGCAATTTAAAAATCTCCAATGTATTCTAAAAAACTTACAAGCGTGATTTATGGGACATATAACAAATGTATGGAATAAATAGCACATGCAATCATGTTTTCATAGGCGTTTCATAGAACTTTAAGAAGATGTTAAAATATTTGAAATCGGATAAGGAACAATAATTTCGGAAGCTGCTAAAAATTTTCTATGTCAGAGGTACCCTATTTGAGCCCCAATAGCTCCGCTCCTAAGAAGTCAAATTTAAAACTGTACGTTACTCTGCTACGTCTGTGTGAAATTTTATGTAAATCCCACCAGCAGATTAGAAGTTACAGATTTATTTCCAAAAAATTTCTGTCCCACTGTGTAAATAAATATTTAGTTTTTAATGTATTATAAAATTTCATTTATTATTTGTTCGAATAATCGACGAATTTTCAAAAATTAATCGATTACTCAAATAAAAATAAAATTATAAAATTTTATTCAATCAAAATTAAGCTCGAACAATTTGACAACTCTAATTACAACCATACAGTATTTTTGATTTTTTAAATTCGAACTAATATAAGTTTATCAGAATTTTATTTATAGGTCGATTATGTATGACAACCGAACTTTAGTTAGTTAACTTACGGACAACGCAACCTACAAGTAAATTTATAATAGCTCTATTCCAGTACTTGTCAAATTTACAGGATTTAGTCAGAATTAGTCAGAAATTGTCAGAACAATGACAAAATACACATAAATTCTTAGTATGGGAACATATTCTGGTAGATTCTGACTAGAACTTGCAAGTCTGACAAGTATTGAAACAAAGCTATTATGAATAGCAAACCTTTTTCAGCTGCCAAAAAGTTATAGAAAACACTATTTTGAAAGTTCAAAATAGTTTTTTCTATAACTTTATTTCAGCAACTGAAATAAATGTAATTAAACAAATAATGTAAAAAAATGAAAGGGAATTTTTGTGTTATTAATTTTTTTCGTTCGACGCTCTCTTTAAATGTGTTTGTTACAGGTCTTCCGTTATAATTTCACCAACTCTAGAGAGCTTACAACAGATGTCACTCTTTACAACTTACCAAATACACCGGTTTAGTATGGATTTCCTGGCTGGAGGAGATTATTATAATAATTATCATAATCTCAGAGAAACAACTTCTCTTGTGATACTGAATCTGCATTTTAGGCATGCAAAATCACTTTTAGATGCCTCTTGGATTCATGTTGCATGCAGCTAGAAAAGCTTTTACATGAACATAAGAACTTTTAAATATATGGAATTGGTACTCGATCTACTAATTCCTCAAATTTAGCACTTTCTAAAAAAATATTTAGTTTTCAATTTGTTATTTTAAAAAATTTTCATCAACCAGAAATTTTTAGTTACCTGCAGCGTTGCCGTTTTGGTCCGATTGGACCAAAATTAGTAATTTTATTTTAACCTTCGAAGATTTGATAGTTTGGTTGGCATGTTCCAAATATTCAGATGTTTTTTTGTCAAATGCTCATAAGGAAAAAATAAATAAAAACGTCCAAAGAAAATAGGAATAATAATGACTTTGTGCAAGTTATTAACAACAACTTCCAAAAAAGTGAAAATAATTGTGTTTTTTAGCAGGAAACAAGGAAACAATTTCTAAGAAAATTTTAATTTCAGCAATTTTAAAAAATTTTCAATACTTTTTTTAGGAGAAGAACTTCAAAAGTATTGAATAAGAATTATAAAAAAGAACATTCTACTAATGTCAACTCTGTATTAAAACCACTAATTCTGCAGCTTTTTTTCAACACTAAGTACTTCATTCTGATGACAATACAATGTTAAAGATAATTTCTTTTCAACTCTTTTTTAGTTATTTTTTGCTGAGATCTTATTAATCATTATTATTCAAAATAGAAAAAATTACTATTAGGAATTCTTGCAAATTGCCTAGACCTTTATAAAAATATTTTTAAAATGTTTTGAGCATAAATACGAGTATTTAAATAAATTAGTTTCCAGAAAATGTTAAAAATTGAAATTATATATTTTCACTTTTTAAAAAGGTATTTCCGAAGTGGTGAAAAATTTAATTTTATGAAAAGTATAGACATATTCATATTTTTCAGGGAGTTTTTTGACCACAATCTTTAATTTTGTTTGCACAAATTTTGAAATATAATTTTTCATAAAATAAATATTTAAAATGTGATCCATTTTGGTAAAATTTAGTAGTTTTTAGAGAAAAAGTTGGTAGAAAAATTATTTTCTTCGTGGCAACGCTGGCTACCTGAAATTAAAAGCTTTCGATTGCCATCTGTAATATAATTTCGGCAGCTAGAAATACATACACAATGGACCTATATATATATATATATATATATATATATATATATTTGATAAAATTTTCTATAAAAGTATCATCAATTTTCGTGTGCTGAAGTAATTAAAAATAACATTGATGTAGAGGAAGTTTTACTTAAGGAATACATACACATTAAAAAATGTTTAACCACTTAAGGCCTTTTCAAATTTACAAACCATGCTTTTTTAACTTTTGTCAAAATAAAATCTTGCATTATTATATTGATCTTTAAAGATAAATAATAAATTATTTTTCACTAACATAATTTTTACAACGTTTTACATTTTATTTGATAAATTCAATAATTTTTAACAATCTGAAAATAAAAGTTACATTGAGGTATACATTTATCTGTACGTTTCTTTATGCATAAATATACATTTTAATAAAGTTATAGTTATTAACAATTGATAAAAATAAATAAAGTTGTCATTTCCTCCGTACATTAGAGACGTATAATGATCCAAAGCCACTTTCAAAATAAATAATTTAATGGTTCTGTTAACTGATCAATTTTTATTATTGAAAAACTTTTTAATTTTTTATTGGAAATAAATTCAATTCAATTAGCATAAAATTATTGCGTAAAAATGTAACAATTGTAATGCCTAACTCGATTTTTTTGGGTAAATGGACTTAAGCCACTTGAAAAATAAATGGCTTATATTTTTAAATTTTTACTTTTTTGCTATTAGCGGGCACTTTCCATGACAATCCTCTAAGAGAATTTTCTGGCTGTAATATTTTTTCAACTGGCGGTTTTTAGAGACATTTGTTTTATTGTAAACAGGGGTTTGAAACAGAAATAAGAAAATTCAAAGATTTTTTTGCTTTTACAACTTATTCTACAATTTATTAGTTTCTTTAATAAGAATCGCTTTCTTCAAACACAATCTGGTGGGAAATGGCCTCAGAGTTTTGGCAACACTGGATATGTGTCTGATTAATTTTTCTTTTAATATTCTTGGAAATTTGCGGTATATCAAAGAAGATAAACTGCGATATTCCAAAGATACTATTAATAAATATAAATAATATTAACAGTGAATGTATAGTGAATACACGCAAGAAAAAAATACGGTTGTGGTAAACATAATCGAAGAATAAGATATTATTATTGGATTATGTGGTTGCGTTAACAACGTATATGATTATAAATAATAAATATGAACATTGAGTCATAAAATAATCAAACTTTTCATTTTATGATCCGAGTTTTTGCATTTTAAATACATATTTTATAATGTTATGATGTGGTTTTATCACATTATGATCAAAATTTATGTTATAGTGATCCAATGTTATCATATTACAGCAAACATTACAAACAAAATACATAAAAATTGAATTCTTCCAACCTAAAAAGCATACGTATTATATTTCTGCGTGTATAGATATATATATAAATATATAAATATATATATATATATATATATATATATATATATATATATATATATATATAAATATATATATATATATATTTATATATATATGTATAAAGGTTCGGGAAGGATAATAATATATAATTTATTTGTTTCAAATATTAACTTGATACTAACATTTGTATGGAATTTATGCACGTTAAAGTTATTTGCTTAACTAATTAAATTCTTATTAAAAATCGATCTTCATGAAACTCGGCATATAGATTTTTAACTATATAAGACTTACATATGCTAAATTACAATTAAATATTGCTATATTTATGGCATTTATGATCAGAGAGGTGAAATAATGGACCCATTATCACAAGTGGGTCTTACATCATTATTTTTGGGCGTTACAAACATCAGCACAAATGCACAATACCCCAACCACCTAAATTAACAAGACATTAAACACTTCTGTTTAATTTTAGTGATTTTTAATTTTTAGTGATTCGTATAATTTATAAATATAAAAGCAGCCTCAACAAAGCCAATGATAATTGCAGTAGCTAATAGTAATTGAAAAAAAAATTATTATTATTTTTTTTATTAAATAATTCTTTATTTTCTTTCTTTATTTTTTTATCTGTTCACGGACAATAAGCAAGTATTTTAAATTTTATATAGATCACAGGGACTTAATAACTACAATAAGATATTAATACTAAAATTAATATCTAAATATTTATAATTCATAATATTAAATTTAATTTAACAATGATTTATAATTTGGTTTAGCAATGATTTATAATTAAATGTAACTTCTGTCTTGAATATCCAAAACGTGAAATCGTTTATGTCGTCTGATTTCATCAGTAGCATCTAGTACTGAGTTATTCCATTGAGAATAACTGGAGGGTAATTTCCTTTTCCGAGTTCAAATGTTACGTGTTGAAATTTTTCGCTATTCCATTCCATTTCTTCAACCACAGAAATAATTCATTGAGCATATGTTGTATATATATAGACGCTTGAATGGGTTATTCACTGGTTGCCAAAATTGCGGTGTCGTCTGCGTACGAGTAAGTCGCCACAAGAACGTTATCGAGCGTAGGCATGTCTGATGTGAAAATTGTGTATAAAACCCAAAACGCCACCTAGTGGAACTCAAGCCTGTATTTCAGGAAGTTCTGAAAACAAGTCATTGAGCTTAACGTAAAAATATCTTTCAGATAAATAGCCTTTGAAGTGTAAATAATAAGGAGGTGGCAAGAATTTTTTAATCTTGTATAGTAAACCGGTGTGACACACTCTGTCAAATGCCTGCTGAATATCAATAAATACCGCAGAACAGTGTTGATGCTTTTCAAACGCATCTTTAATAAAATTCACAATTCTGTGAATTTGATCCGGAGTACCGCGTCTGTGTCTAAAACCGAACTGATGTTCGGGGATGATTCTATTTCTGTCTATAGCAGGCAATAGCCTTCGTAAAAGAATTTTTTCGAATATTTTAGAAAATATCACTAGAAGACTTATGGTTTTAAATGAATTTGCCAGATTTTCTGGTTTGTTTAGTTTTTTGATCATAATAATATCTGCGTATTTCCGTTGCGATGGGAAGTTGTTGAGCCTTAAAACAGAATTGAAATTAAGGTTCAAAATGCCAATATTTGTAGCTATGAGATCATATTTATGACTTTTCCTTTTATTAAGAATTTATTTCTTCACTTCGCTTGGAGTATAAAACTTGATAGGAAAGTCTATCTGTAGGGGGCAGTTTAAAAAATCTGTTATTTCTTCCTGATGTGTATTAGAGATAAACGAAAATGGCACAAGAGTGTATTTTAAATAATCAGCAAACATCTCTGCAGTTTCGTTATCTGTTCTGCACCACATACCATCCGTTTTTTTCAATATAATAGATTTTTTTATTGGCCTCTTAAGAAATTTGGTCGCTTTCCAAAGAAAGTGTTCATCGTTTCTTGAGTTGTTGATTTTGTCAATAAATTTTGAAGTATTTTAAGTTCTTTACAAGCCTTATTAAAAATTATTTTGTCATATAAATTCCTACTAATTGCCATACTTTCCGTAAATTTCATTTTTTTCTAATATTCTGTCGCATTTCAAAAGAAATATCCATATTAAGGTTTTGGTCATTTGGTGTTGATAAATAAGCGGCATTGTAAATGTGAGTCGTAAAATTTTCAACCACCTGGTCAAGCTCAAATTCATTTTTTGGGCTTATATTTAGTCTTATATTGTCATCTAGACATTGTTGAAATTGTGGAACATTTGTATTTTAAGATAAAATTTGTTGTTTGAGTTTTAAGGTCGTTGAAACATTAACATTAAGAAACAAAGGGATGTGATCCGAACTCAATTCATTGCTATCTTTTATTTCTAGTTTATATGATGGTATACCCGAATAAACAACAAAATCTAGTAGGTCAGGATTTTTCCGATGATCACTTGGCCAGTTACCAAAACTTATAATTTTTTACGAGTTATACATTTATAAAGTTCAGTACGCTAAGCAGCCCACCAAAGGTGCTTAGCGTTAAAATCTCCACCAGCAATAAAACCCCTTCCAAGCATGTTAAAAAAATTTCGTAATCTTGACGTTTTACCGAGTACCAAGGAGAAAAATAGATTGCAGACAGGGCAGTCAGATGTGGCGATTTTTCGCCAAAAGTGGCGATTTTTAATTGCTTCTGGCGACTGAATTTCCGTTTGGCGTAATATAACATGATGGTGATTTGTTTTTAAAATTTTCTTAAATAAGCAATTGAAAACTAGAAATCGACCATTTTAGTATTTGCTTTAATTTGAAAATAGCTTCAACTTAGTTTACGAATTTTATCCCCAACAATTGTATTTTATAATACTTATGTATTAAATGTTTGATAATTTGTTCCTCATCATCTTTCAAATATATTAAGGAATTTCATGATTTCGGTCACAATGAAATAAACGTTCATTAATAAAGTAATTCTTTGAAACAATTTATAAGTTTAATAGGTCCAATGTTTGTATATAATGTTAGAATTATTCTTTTAAAGAATATAATAAAGTCCAATAAATTTTTAAAGTTGATGACCTAAAAAGGGGCTATATATCAGAAAATCGTATTTTAAGTTACATTTTTTTTTTTTTATTTTTTATTCAATTACACTGTTCTCGACTTAAACTAAAAAAAGGCTAAAAAAGGCTATAGGAAAATTAAGATTTTTAGCTTAAATTGAATAATTTACCTCACAAACCACTTTTAAATTTAAAATTCATTTAAAATCAAATTTTTTATACAAATTTTATAAAATATATTTTAAATTTTAAATTAGTTTGTGAATGCGACTTGTAATTTTTGAATTTAAACAATATAAGATTCCATTGAGGTTTATAATAATGGATTTTTATTATCAAATATATTATACATTGTAGACGCTAATAAGTAAAACTTTAAACTATCAAAAAATATGACTATAATTCTGTAAGTAATATAACTAGTGTTACCAATGAGCAACTTTTCAAACAAAAATATAAAAAACATTTAAAATCGGGCTAAAACGGATTTAATTTATGATTTGAATATATATTTAATCGATTTATTTTTTAATATACATAAATAATATCCCTTTTATTTTTAATTTTCAATTAATTCGCTACTTCCATAATTAAGTTTAAACCCAAATAACGTGAATACGACCGCTAACTTCGCAAAACGGCTATCACCATTGAATTTCAGTGTACTCGAGTTATCTTTACCAGTAAGATGCACAGTTTGTTAAAATTTTTCAATTAGCACAGTGTCATTATTAGCTATTGTAATAATGAGTATGATTGGCTTTGTTAAAGCTAAATTTACATTTACAAATTATACGAAACTTTTAGTACTAAAAATTTTAGGACAATTAACATTTTGGTTAATTTTTTAGTATTTCTTTAAAAAACCAAATAAAATTTTAATTTGGTTATTTTTGGAGATTTCTGTTTAACAATTTGGCGACAGAGACTCAAAAAATCTGACAACCCTGATTGCAATAACAATTAAGTTACCATCATTACATTTGATTTTAATACATGTAGCCTGAAGAAAATTTGTTTGGACTCCATTCAGAGCTTCATATTCCAAAGTAGATCTTGTTAGTATTCCAGAACCAGCACGTGCATTATTACCAGGATGATTGGCATATATAAACTTATATCCATTTAAAGTTAAAGAGGCTTCTACTTCTTAAATGTGTTTCTGGAATTAAAATTAAGTTGATAAAGTGGGTTTTTAAAAATATTTCAAGTACTCTTGCGTGATTGGTAATACCATTGATATTCCATATAATTTTTGTATAATTAATTACATCATATTCATTAGTTGATTCATTAAATCATTTTGTTTTTGCATGAATGTATCAAGCGTTTTAAGAAGATTTTGTTCTTGTAAATTGTTGCTATTGTTTTTAGCTACTTGTAAATTGGGTATTTTCAGATTCAGTATTATTATTCCTATTAAAAAAATTTGTTATTATAGTTAAAATTAATATTATTAAAATAACTAAAAAGAATATCTATAAATTTTGCAACCCTTATGATTTTCATTACAGTGTTCTAAATAGTTGGCACATTGAGATGATATATCTTCTAATTTATGAAAATTGTCAGTGGAGTGATTCAATCCACATTTTACGCAAGTAAATGCCTTTCTGCAGTATGATTTAGAGTGTCCAAACTATTGACACCTATGACACTGTAAAATTTCATTTGTTTTCAATGGGGGCTAAATTTTTATCACAGCATTAGGAAGGTACTTCACGTCATATATTTTCTTGTTATTTTGATTTGGCTGTAGATCTTATTTGTAATTCTACTTTTAATGTTGCGTATTTGATGACCCAGACCTTGTATTTTATCTTTAATAAGAGGTATTGGTGTAGAAAAATTAAAATTTTTAACAACAACTCTATATGCGCACTCATCTTTGAGTTGATATGTATGGAAGGTTATCTTTTTTTCTTCAAGATATTTAGCTATCAATCTATAGGATTGTACATTTTTGATCATCAACCTTACCTGACCATCTTTTAGATTTATAGGAAAAATCATCAGACTTGATTAATTTAGAGAGATTGTTAACCATCGCCCTTATATCAACAACGTTAGGAATTATTATTGAAGATGGTTTAATTTGCGATATTTCTTCATTTCCATTATCGTTTTCTTGGTTTTCTTCAGTTTCGTTGTCATCATCCTGATCCATATCAAGTGCAGCATATTTGTTCTTGTTTTTGGTGAATTCGTTAACATTGTTGCTAGAAGTAGAAATATTTTTAGTAGTTGTTGGTAAATCAAAGTTTTTTGCAGCTTTGTTTATATGCTTGAATGCTGCCGGTGCATTTTTGTAACGACGTTTATGCGTATTACCAGCAGTGACTATATGCCAAACTGCGTCGTCTTCGCTACTAGACATTCTGCATTACTAATAGCGGATTAGCAGAAAAGAATGTTAATCTCTTTATTTTTATTTTTCTTTTTTTTTTTGTAAAGATTTTTTTTATTAAGAATTGTTATTGCTATATCATTTCAAAAAGAATTTAAAACACAAGAGCACAAATTACGTATTCACTTAATTACTGTCAAGAATAGGATGAAAAAAAATTAAATAATAACTTAAAATACTTTTCTCCGATATACATACATACATACATACATACATACATGCATACATACGTACATATATCACCATTTTAAGACAACTTGAAAAATTCATTGTCATTTATTAAAAAAAATAATTATAATTTTAACATTGTATAACAACATTTGTTCTCTTATAGCATATTTACATATAACATGAAATTTCGTTTAAATGAGATTTAATTTATTTCAAAATCTACCCCGTTTACACATAATTTTTTGGCAATTAAATAGATTTTCTTTAGCAACCACAGAAATAAATTATCAAAAACAAATCACAAATAATTTTAAAATTAGAAATTATTAAATAAAATTTTTATTCTTTTATCTATTTGTTTAAATTACGCATTTTACATTTTAAATTTGAAAATTTTATAAACCAATAAAATATTTAATTTGTACTATTGTCAAAATAATGTCATTTCTGCATAGTTCATATGTAGTTGCATTCCTCTAAAAACATTCAAAGAAAAATAGTGTTGGATAATGATATTCTTCAAAATTTAATTAAATTTTATTAGATTTTGATAGTTGTTAAATTGTTAATGATAGTTAAAATCTTATAAAATTAAGTAGATTTTGAGTGAAATCTTATTTAAACTAGATTTCGTGCATATGTAAATAAGCTAGTAGTAGTACATTCAGACTTAGCATTTTAAGGAGTTCTCGTAAATGATAACTGATATGAAAACATGACTGTTCACACTTTTCATTACCCATTTATAAAGTTTTCAAAATTCTAAAACACGATGTTATACTGAATTTTCTTTTAATTTGCAATAAATTCGTATCAAATTTTTATGAAAACTATAATTTTGTTACGTAGTTCTGCTTTTATTATAAATATTTGGATTTTCATATATTCTGAAAATTTTTATTTATAATTTTTTACATAATTTTTCATTTTTTATTATGCGTTTGTGCTGATTGTTAACCATCGCACTTATATCAACAACGTTGGGAATTATTATTGAAGATGGTTTAATTTGCGATATTTCTTCATTTCCATTATCGTTTTCTTGGTTTTCTTCATTTTCGTTCAGAATATATGAAATTTGGATTTTCATATATTCTGAAAATTTTTATTTATAATTTTTTACATAATTTTTCATTTTTTATTATGCGTTTGTGCTGATGCTTGCAACGCACAGAAAAAATTATCCAACACCCACCTTAAAGTATACCAATCGACTCAGAATCACTTTTTGAGTCGATCTAACGATGTCCGTCCGTCTGGCTGGCTGAACCTTTTGCACAAAGTACAGGTCGCAATTTTGAAGATAATTTAATGAAATTTGGCACGTAGAACTTTCATAACACATGGACGAAGCGTATTGAAATTGGTTATGATCGGTCCATTATTTCACGTAGCCTCCATGCAAATCTCCTCCCGGAATAGGGGTTTAACGATCATAAATGCCTTAAATATAGCAATATTGTAATGAAATTTTGTGCAAGGTATTTTTGTATAAGTATCAATATTTGTGCCAAATTTCATGAAGATCGGACTATAATTGACCATAGCTCCCATATAAAACCCTCTTCCGAAAATCACTTTAACGTGCATAAATTTCATACACATGTTAGTAACAGGTTTATATTCGACACAAACATGTTTTGTATTAGTAGGAATCATAGTGACAAATTTTATGAGGCTCGCAAATAATTTAACATAGCTCCAATATAAGCCCACTTTCGGGAATCATCCTAAAGTGCATAAATTCATCCAAATGTTAGTAGTAAGGTAATATTCCGTATTAGTATATTTCATTTTACACTTAGTGAAAGCATCGGGCCACAATTGACCACATGTCTAATATAAGACCCATCGACGAATTATGATGGACATGCACAATGGTGTAGGGTATCATATAATCGGGCTTGACCGACTATATCTTTCTTTCTCGTTTTTTTAATTTCTTTATTTCTTTTTCGTATTAACTTTAAACAAATTTACAATGCAGTATTGTTTTTGAGATTTTAATGTTTTGAAATTAGTTTTCATTGAAAACTTGTTGTTTTGGAGTTTTCGTTTTGTATGAGAAAAGTTGAGTTTTGGATAATATTTTGCTGCGAAAACTCATTAAACAAGTTTTCGTGCTCAATCTGAATATACTATTAAACTTATAAATGTTTTCAAGGAATTAATTTATTCCTGAACGTTTTCGTTTTTAGTGACCGATAAAATCGTTAATATTCTTATTATATTTCAAAGATGATAGAAAACAAATTATCAAACATTTAGTTTAACATAAAATACTTATGATTGTTTTAAAGTATATTTTAGTGGGTGATATTTCCCAATCTAAGTTGAAGCTATTTATAAATTAAGACCTTTTGTTTTTTTTTTTTTTTTAGACAAGCTAATACTGAAAAAAGTCGATTGCTAATAAGAAAACGTAATTGGTTTTCTCCTATTTTATAAAATTTTTAAAATTAGATAAATGAAAAATGTAGTCTCCAAAAGCAATTAAAAATCGCCACATCTGACAGCCCTTTAAGTTCCACCCCTACACACGTTGATTTTTTTTTTATTTTTAAAACTGTTTTTGGATTAAATTCGACAAGATAATTTATTATATAGGAAATTTTATAACGTCATAATAATGATATTTCTATAATGTAGTTTCACTCATAAAATAGCCCTTGATTTTAGTATCATGTCATGTTTTAGTAAATCATGTCAAAAGCTTACAATTGAATAAAATTTACATAATTTTTAAGCTGGGTCTTAAATGTGTCCAAGCAAGTAATGTTTAATATTTTAGCATTAAAATATTTTTATGGGCTCCTCCGACCGCATGATGTTAGAGTCAAAAAAAAAATAAATAAATAAATTCACGCAAGAAAATAATTTACTGAAAGTAGTCCTGAGGATATGCCTATTGAAAAACTGTATTTTTCAAATTCATGCTCAAATTTTCATAAAAATTCTAGCTCGAGGCTAAAACTCATCTCATATTATAACCAGGTGGTCGGTCATAACCTCAAATTTCTTAAAGCTTAAATCCTCCTCTACAACTTTAAATTAAAAACTAAGCGAGTTTATACTAATTTCAAGAGAATATAATATAGAATATAAATACCAAGTAATCTTACTTCTTTTTATTTCAATTTTTGTTAATTATATGAAAAATATTGAATTTTAATTAAAATTTGGATAATAGTTTTCTTTTTAAAAATGCTCTTTATGCTTCATAATGTCAGTTAAAATTGCAAAATTACACATTGTGATAATAGATCTCAGTAAAAACCAACATTATGGAAAAAACCTTATTAAAAATTTCTACGAATTAATGAAAACAATAATAGTCATACACATCAAATCATTAAAAATGCACATACACATTGACACATATCCATACATATTTATACAATGCATATGTGGGACTATTCGAAGAAATTATTATGAAAATATTCATATTCAACCAAGTATTAAACACTATCTACATTTGTATAAAAATGTCAACAAGTGTTGTTGTACTTTCGTATATTTTCATTGATATACAATTTTCTAGTGTGGGAATATGTTTTCGTATATATTGAGATGTGTTGACACATTGACACTGATTCTGCCTCTTCTACACTCGGCTCTTTTCTGTGCTGAAAAAAAGTTTCACCATCGTAACTGAAATACAAATCATCAAAACCCAATATAATACATAGTATTATATATATTTCAGCTATTTTAGAATGTTTATTTTACTCTGTGATAAAACTCTCTACACAAAATTGTTTCATTCTCTCACTATATCATAAATAAACTCTCTTTTTGTAGACTTTTTCCTGCAAAAGAGAGTAAAAATAAAACCTTATTATCGATTTTTCCGCGAAAAAAAAAGAGAAATAAAGAGTGTTTTTATAATTGAAAAGGGATTTTAACTGTAATACTGTAGGAAATTAAGAGTAACTGTTTGTATTTACAGTATTATCGACATATAACCTATGACAATATAACCTTCCTCAATTTAAAATAACAAAAGAAAAGAAAAAAAAAAACAAATCAGGTTCATGTGACTTGAATTTAATTTAGAAATTTACTTAACTTTAGCAAACTGTCGCAAATTTAACTATTTAAGAATGTTTAAAGTTTAAAAGTTGCGAAAGCTAAACAAAGTTTTTTCAAAGCAAAGAAATTTCTAATACAAAATATTTTCATAAGGTTGATAAAGGCATTAAAAAAGCATGTGTTATTTTAAAGTATGTAGGTATTTTTTTAATTTATTTCTTGTAGAAAATTGTATGTGGTAATGTAAACTTTTGTGTTTTTTATGCAGCTCTGCAAATTTTGCGTTATTTTTTTTCTAAATTAATATTTTATTTATATAAAAGTTGAGAAAACATAGAAGTTTACGAATAAATATAAAAATATATAGTCCATTACAGGACAGATTTACATATTTGGTACACATATAACCTATGTAGCCATTTTGTGTTTCTCATTTTCAATTTCAGCAAATTCGTAAACTTATTCATAATTAAAATTTTTCTAAGATCTATCAAGTGTGTAACTTTAAACTTTTATATGTCTTGGCGTTACGGATGGACTTTTTTGATTTAGAAATACTATTTTGAAGAGAAAGTATTAATTTAGAAATGCATTTGTAAAGTAAATGCAATTTTCATATGCATTTTCGACAAATTTCTACCCTATTAAATTTTATTTTCTTTCAACATATTAAAAATTAATATATAAATTATAATTATAAATTATTTTGGAAACAAATGGTCCACTATTTTTAATAATTTTTCCGAAAAAAATACATAGGCATTATATAATATTATATATATTTTGATTAATATTTCAATGTAAAAAAATTCAAAAATTGTAAATTTTTATGAAAAAAAAATTAATTTCGAATATATTCAGACCTGGTATGAAGTTTTTGTTACGTTATTAAATGCTAACAATTTGTTGCTTTAAAAAAAATTAAAAACGCAAAAACATTCCTTTCCGTCCTTTAATCAAACTCGCAAAAGGACAATTTCGGGACGAACTTTTTGAACGTAACTCTGCTAAACATTATTTTTTAATCTTTAATTTCTTACTAAAATTCGGTCTTTTTTTTCAAAAATCCCATTTCTTAGCAAAAAGCTCATTTTACTAAAATTTCAATTTTTATTAAAAATCCGACTTTATCAAAAATCTATTATCCACCAAAATTTAGATTTTTACCTAAAATCAAGTTTTTCTCCCAAAATTCAATATTTCACCAAAAATTTAATTTTTTCCCAAATATAATAATAATAATAATAGATGTTTCATAATAAATCCAGTTATTCACCAAATATTACTTTATTTGCTATTCATTGAATTAGGAAATAAGATATTTGTTATTTGTTTTCTTTTTTACATTAATCAAAACCATATACGTAGAAACGTAGATGCATTTTAGAATACGACTACGTACTCAGTTTTATTTCGTGTTCGATATAAATTATATATATTCTGTGTCCTGGTAAGATTCTGAGTCGATTTATCTATGTCTGTCCGTCTATCTGTTGAAGGCAAGATAGGGCTCGGGGGACTAACTAAGGAGATGAAATTTGGCTCAAATATTTCTCTTATATAAGGTTCGTTTGGCTAAAATCGGTTAATAAATTAAAAAGTTATGGACAAAATACTAGTAACACTGGGTGTCCGTTGTAACTTCAGTTCATATTTTTATGCTGATATCTCTTAAACAAAAGCATTTTCGATAACGAAATTTTGTAGAGATAGTTCCAGGATCGATATAAAGTCGGATACCAAAAATGGGCATGATCCACACAGTTTACCACCCAACTCCCAAATAAGGTGAAACATCAACGAAATTTTGTACAAAATGGTCGAAGGACCAATATAAACTCGGAAACAAAAAATAGGAGTGGTTCGCCCATTTTACCATCCACCTCCCATATGAGATGAAATTTTAAAAAGTTGGAGATGGTAGGTAGGCTCCAGGAAATAACTCCCCATAAAGTAAAAATGAAATAGGTCCCCAATTTTGGGGATTTATTTCATTCCCATTAGGAATGAAATAAATCCCCATTTTATTTTATTATATGCCTATCTTTTATTTACAGAAACGTTTAGTTTTTTAAATATATACTTGTATAAAGTCTTCAACAGTATTTCTACAATAAGGACAATTATTTTTAGCAACTGCTTCAGCCAAAAGCTTTACATGGCATTCATCGCAGATTTTCAGATGCTTACAACGTAAAAGAACAATATTTGGAGCTTTGTCTTTACAACCCAGCAAAAACTTTTTGGTTTTCGGTAATGGCAACTACTTATTAAAGTAGTTTCTTGGTAATGAGGCGTCATTATTATTTGCCTACTCTGTATTACATTAATAAGTACTCAATAGTATAATAGCACAGTAATACTGCAATCACGTGGATGAGTTGGCTAGAGCACCGGATTAACAACCAAAAGGTTGTTGGTTCAATCCCATTCTGAAGCTGTTAGTTTTTTATAACAAAATGTCTAAAAAGATATTTTAAACTAAATAGAGTTTTTGTCGCTTAGGATGCTATGTGCGAGATGGTGTACTGAGTAAGACGTTAGTCAGAAAAAACGAATGAATAGTGTGTGTCCAAGTTCGAGTCCCACTGACGGCAAAATTTTTTTGTTTTTTTTATTTTTGTTTTCGTTTAGGTACATATTTTTGAGTACCTCTAGAGTCAAAAAATAACTACATGCATTTGTGGACAAGTCGAACAAAAATAACTGGTTATTCAGGCAAAAAATAAGTAGTTTATTTTTGTTTCCAATTATACCTGCTAGCTTACCAGGAAAGCAAAGTTTTTGCTGGGAAACTACACATTCACTTTCATTGCTAGAAATTGATAGTTGGAGATCCTAATTCATCGTCTAAATTTTCTTCTTTGAAAATGTCTAGTTTAGGTACCATGTTAACACATATTTCATTCCTTTCATAGACCATTCGTGAAAGGAATACATTCACTGTTATTCTACCTTTTTCTAGCAGAAGACTTGCTTCCTGAATTTTTTGGTCTTTGTTCAGTCCTCTCCTTTAAAATTATTAAAAAAATTATTTTAGGGCATATCGGGTTACCCGTAACCCGATATGCACTAAAATATTTTTTTTAATTACCAGAATTTCTAATGAGTTAAAAATTAGTTGTTAGATATTTCATGAAATTGATTATAAAAAAAAATAAATTACAATTGATTAATACTTATCAACCTCCCACAGTTTTTGCTCGGGAGAAATAAAATTGATTGATTTTCTAATTGCCGATACATAATCCGTTACAAAAAAAGCTGGATCCAAATCAAATATATTGTCTTTAATATATTGTAGTACGGCACTATATATCTCAATTGTTTTTTTTTTATCCATTAGGATAAAAAACATTGGAAAAATCTAATAAAGATATAGTATATTTTAAATTAATAAAAAATAATAATTAATGTAAATAGTTTACTTACCTCTTCAAAATATTCAATATATATAACAAGGAATTGTTTGAAACAACCTTGTGGAACAATTTTAAATATTGCATCCATTAAATATGTCCTTTGCAGTTGCGAAATATTTTCCTTCACTAAATGTATCATTTTCAATGAAGAAAATAAACAGAAAGAATAGTTGTCTTCCACTATACATGCTGAAAAGAAATGCCTTGGATTTGATTCGTCTTTGCTCAAACCAAACATTGTCCAAACGTTTTCCAAATTAAACGCTTCCACTATTTGAATTTCATTTTTTGGCGATGTTATTAAATTTTTACTAACGATAATTTGCAATCCTCGTTGAATTTTTGGAAATGATATATTTTTGGCACTAAAGTAATCAAAATTTAAGATTTGAATTCAAATATAAAACTTTTTCTCTTATCTTTCACAAATCTGCCGGAATGAAGATCTTATTGAACTCATCGCCGTTTTATCGCCTCCAAGAACTCCTGCAAGATCTTGGCAATTATTTTTTATTTTATTTAGAGCTTTTAACTCATTGTAAATTTCTTCTTCATTCTCGTGGTTGTGTTCTACATATTTTTTAGCAAGAACACATAGTCCATCTGGAAGAAGATTGACCCTAGATTTGCAAGATTTATTACTGCACTCATATTTTTCAGTATTATTGTAATCTGATTTTTTTATATATAACATTTTTTGAACAATTACGTACAGTAATTGACTATTTTTCCGGTATCCGATTATTACTTCAAAATTCATTGTTCTTAAATTATTCACCGATCTTAAATACACAACGTTCTATTACAAACTAATTACTTTGTAACAATTTTTATTTTTGAAAGAACAATATAAAGAGTAAATATAACGGTATATAACTTGCATTTTTTTCAAATCTCAAGTTTATTGGAAATGAAATAACTCCCCAAAAAATATTTTTGGGGATTTATTTCGTTCTGAATATTTGGGGATTTATTTCATTATGAAATAACTCCCCAAAAATAAAAATGAATTAAGTCCCCAAAAAATTATATAACGCCACAATTATCGTTGTTGCTGCGCTCTGTACAAAATTTTGGGAACTTATTTCATTTTTACTTTGGGGAGTTATTTCGTAGGGAGTTATTTCATGAAGCCTGGTAGGTATATAGATTCTGCCAAGGCGATAATAACATTCTCACCTGCTGCTAGATACTTTTTTTGGCCAACCCCAAAATTTAAAAAATCCTCAAAAAATCCCCACTCAACAAAAAAAGACTTTTTATCATTCAATATAATCATTATGTATATATATATATATATATATATATATATATATATATATATATATATTAACAAATATTTGTATTTTCTTTTTATAGAGAAAATTTTTGGATGAATATTTTTACATAACTACATATGTATTTTAAAAAATAAATACATGATTTAGGTATTAAACTTCAGATTCAAAATCTTGTAAATCAAAAGAATTGGCCCTAAACATAACTTCAGAATTAAAAATTATAACATGTCGGATTAAAGTGTTACCAACAGATTTTATTGATATTATTTAACATATAAGTGGCCGAGGTAATATCAAGGGTAGATATTTATACAAAACCTTTGTTTTACTATTGTTTATTTTTGATATATAAAAATTAAAAATTTATAAAAAAATATACGAGTATTAGGCTCTATTTGTGGGGAGTATATTTAATTGAGAGCAGTATAAAGAGTCTTTCCAAGACCTTAAGAAATTGCCAAGTGACATATTTTGCTCTTTTCCTGAAAAAGTGAAAATTCACAATCAACTTTCTGATATTTATCATTAATATTCCCCAAATTTTTTATTACTTTCAAATTGCTGTTTGACACTTATTTGAATAAGAAAGGATGTTTGGTTTTTATTATACTCATAACCGAAAATATGCATTCTACACATGCGTTGCTTGCACACGTAGAGAAAAAACATGGTTACAGCATTATCACTACAACAATATTATATTCTCATTGTTAATTTTCTTGAATTTTAAAAACTCTTTGTTCATGATAACAAAGTCTTTGTTTAAATTTCGTCATTTAATGTTTACACTCAATAAAAATTTTTATATGGTTGACTGCAAAAATTATGTTTTTAAATATTTTTACCAGAAACAGAATTGTATTAATATGAAAAATATCATAAGATCTATAACCATTAAATATTTTCAGTCTTTTTCGCTGTTCTTAAACCATATTATATTATTAAACCATAATATATTATTATATGAATAAATATAAACAGATAAGATTTGTTTATACTTAAAGTAAAATTAGATATTGATTAACTAACATTAAAGGGTTTACTTAAAAAACATAACTTTCACTTAAACCACATATGGTCTTACAAATGAATGTAATTAATGAACAAATAATTTATATATATATATATATATATATATATATATATATATATATATATATATATATATATATATTTGGAATAATAAGATGGAATAAAAACATGACAAAATTAAATAATAATATGATAAGATTGTATAACTATATGATTACATAAGATAATAATATGAATAATAACATACTAATATAAAATGGAATCATAATTTGACAATGTGGTATAATAATATAATAAGATTGAATAGTAATATAATAGCATCAAATCATAATCTGATAGAATAGGATAATGATGTAGTGAGATTATTCAATTATATGTAAATATAATGTAAATGTATAAAATAAAAAAACAAACCATAAAATCGGACACAATATGACAAAATGGAATCATAATAATTATTACATATAATCATTTCAATTTTTCGCTGTGATCATATGTTTCAATCATAATATGTAGCTCTTAAATTATGGTCACTACAACTATATTTTTTTCTCTGCGTGTAGAGATAAGTTCTTGATAATGACATGTAAATATTGCGTCTTTAAAACTTTTATACTTCTTTCCAAAATTCCGATTTTATAACTAAGCAAAACATTAAATTATGACATAATTTCTCCGAAAAAATCCCCAAAATATTTTAGATATACTCAACAAATTTCCCAATCCTCAAACAACAATTTTCATCCTCTGCAACAAAAATTCTCCAAATTTGGAGTTAAAATCTCAAATCTTGCAGCCCTATCACTTGTTTATAAGTTATTTTTCATTTTTGCTCAATCAGGTGCGTATTCACGGAGATAAAGGAAATTACCAATTATTTTGCAAAAAAAAAAAATAGTGTATAGCAAATAGAAAAAGGCAGAGCAAATAGAAAAATTTCGTATTCTATTACTAAATTCATAAAACCAATTATATTTTTTTACTGAAATAGGACCCATCACTGAATTAGTAAAATCAAATATTCAAATTCGTAAATATTTTATTGAAAAAATTTTAATTTTTTTTTTTTCTTATTAAAATATTTTTACTCTTTATAAAGTTGAATATTTGAAAATTCTTAAGAAATTCAATAATATGGTTTATTAAAATTAATAAAAATAATATTAAATTTTTTGCAGATTTTCAAACAATTTTTATTTTTTATTTAATATTTTATTTTTACATTTTCTATAATATATACAATAATTCGGATCGAATGTTAGTATTGTATTTTATCAAGTAAATGCATGTATGAAAATTTGGTGTAGAAAAGCAAAACTTTTATATAATACTAACTAATTAATTAAGCCTTTTTTTAGATGAAATATAGTTTAATTGTAATACATAGTAAGTAGATAAAGTGTAATAATTATACTGGTGAAAAATAATGGTGCCATAACTAATAGTTTATGTATTGATGTAGTATATAAAATATACATATATGAATAAAAAGATATACATGATATAAAAAAAGATACGACACTATTTCCAAATTTCATTAGTGGCCAAAACCATCTAAAACAGAAACGCAATCGTTATCAACTGAAGCATTTTCTAAATGAATTCAACTTACAACTTACATACCTTTTAACGGAGTGAAATATCTAAGTTTCAATGAAACCAAAATAGATAGGATATAACAAATGTGCAAATAAACTCTGCTTTGGTACCACCAAAACCGTACAACAGGGCAATTTACGACTGCAAACATGTATCATTTTGTTAAGGACCACTTCCGCTAAAGACCATTTCCGCAAAATACTCTTAAATGATTTGAAATACAAAAATTAAAACACATTAAATTATTTTCAAGAAGTTACTTTCGCATAATTATATCACGAGAGGGAGCTACATGTTCAAGCATACAATTGATATCGACTTGGGGATTATACAGCAATATACAATAGAACCCACCATTTACGCAATATATTGCTACATACATGCATATTTCATATGCTTTTGACTCATCTAGAAGATACACAAAAATAAATCCCTATACATATTTGGTAATGAAATATATACGAAAATTAAGGTAACTTATTACTGGAATCCTGCAAATGATGGATTTTATACTTTTTTGTGTCAACATTTTTATAATTTTATTTATTTTTATATTTTTAATTTTCAGAAAACAATTAAATTGTTATTGTTTTTCGTATTAGTTTAGAATGAATTTACAAGCAATAAAATAATATATTAAAATCAAACAAAATTTTTTTATTATTATTATTTAAAGTTAAATAATAATTTATTTAAAAAAAAATCTAGTCTTAATTTTTTCTATGCAATAAAATATAATATTAAAGCTAAAGATTATTTTTTATTGAATTTAATTTAAATCCAAATAAAGATTTATTTAGAAAAATTTTAACCATTATTTTTCTGTGTGGAGCTGAAATCATTTTGGGGGCAAATATCACTTTTTTTGGAAATTTTAAAATAAAATTAAAAGATTTTAAAAATTTACATTTACTTAATTAAATATGTAGAAAATGCAAAAGATTTTTGAAATCTTTAAATAAAACCAATATTTGTATGCGTTTTTATAAAACGTTTTTATAGTTTTCCAATAGCGAATCATTTTTTAATTTCATTTCTTGTTCCTAGTTTCAAAAAAGTTAATTCCAAATTTTTGCACAATATTTATTCAACTGTTAATTTCATCTATTATATGAAAATTACACTAACAAATATTTATTATTACTTAAAAATTTCAACTTCATGAAAAAAATTTTATTTATTAAATAGAAAAAATTAAATACATTTTATTTTATTTTAGTAATTTTATTTTTCTTGTAATTGGAATATTAGTTAGTATTAACTTGTAAGATATAGGTAAAATAAAGGGATGTTTAGTTTAAAATCTTTAAGGATTACTACAATAATAAACTACAGTTATAATTTATTGGCAGGATCTCATGAAAACTGTAACTCTAGTAACTAGACAGAATATATCGTTCATAAACGTAGTTTTTATGTGAAACGCATATCTTGTAAGTAAATTTGTGGTCGGCTGGTTCGATTTAATTGAAAATGCACACGTGCTTGCTAATATTTCTTTTTTTTTATCTGATCTCAAAGATTAGTGTATTTTCTCTCATTAAGGCTTATGAATGTTATTTAACTTTTTATGGTTGTCGGGGTATTTGTATCTGAAAATTCAAATTTTGAATTTTAACAAAACCTGCATCTAATTAAATTTCCTGCAAATTATATAGAAAAAACCTCTCGTCATTCCGAGTGCAAAAATAAACAGTTCTGAATTAGAAATTTGAGAAATAATTTTTGGAATACTTTAAGCCAAGAAAGCGTCATTACCACTATATATATATATATATATATATATGTCCATTATTTTAAAATAAATGCAGCAAGGATTCGGTAACACTTTAAAAAGTTTTTATGAGAATAAATTCATCATTTTGTCCACATTTATTATGAAATATTTTTTTAGATACTCTCGCTAAAGAGAAGACAAACGACTGGGTGGCTCAGCAATATACATATAAATAAAAAGCTAGAGATTTAGGCAATATTAATATTGAGTTATAACAAATTTTAGATGGAAGTCGTAAATTACATGTTTGTCTTAAGTATAAATCATTATATATATTAAAGGTATTTAGTAAGTATTTCATCTATAAATCATTATAAATATAGCATGGCTTCCTCCATATTTTTAGAACGAAAAATATAAGTCAACCAAAAAACCGCTATTCAAAATGCTTCCTTGTTGGTACACTGGTGAGGGTTGTTGAATGGCATTCGCTATAATGAGGTCAAAGGAAACAGAGTAAATTGAAAATTACTTTTCGAACAATCACAAATAATATTCTTCTTTAAAGAAGAAAAGAATGAAAATAAATTTATAAAAAAAATAAATTAAATTAAAGTATTTTGATTCATTTTTTTCTATATTAACGTATTGATTTGTTGAATCATCTACTTCATTGAATTAATATATATATATATATATATATATATATATATATGTATGCACTTTTATATATACTTTATATATTTTATTTCCCATTCAAATTATAAAACTATTTAACTGGATACTTTCACGCAAATGCGTGTTTTTAGTGACCAACTAAAAATTAATATTGCCCAAATATTTTTTGTAAATTAATGGATTTTCAGCAAAATTGAATCGATTTGTTATTGCATATTTTCATTAAAATGCTTAATACTCCATATTTTTCTGTAAATGCATAGATGTTGCTTATTTTCCGATTTTTATTTAAATTTTTATATATTTTTGACCACAAACTAAGAGCCCAGGAAAGTAAGGGCATGAAATTTGATGGACAGAATTTTATCATGCACGTAGCTTCGTCTTTTAAATGCTGTTAAAACTCAACAATAATCACGAGTACGAAACATGAATTATTTGCGTTTAAAGGTATCGAAAAACAGTCTTTCGCTTATATCTCGCTCACTATGCATCATATTTTTTTTTTTTTGCCATTACATCAAAATTTTGTACAATTTTGTTGAAATCTATTTTTATGTATTATAGATGTATATGTATATTTTTGTATGTATATTTATATGTACCATCATAATTTTTGGAATTATTTTTCTTCTTCAGTCCCACTATATTTCAGGATGGTATTGAAAAATGATATGCAATATCCATTAGCTTTAAATATTTATTCATTATATCCTACATCACCATAGGTGGTTGGGGTATTATGTGTTTCTGTTGATATTGTAATGCACAGAAAAGATCTTCGGATACCCTCCTTAAAGTACCGTTCGTCTCAGAATCATTTTCTGAATCGATTTAACGTTGTCCGTCCATCCATCTGTTCGGCTGACTGGCTGTCCGGCTGTAATTTTGAAGACAATTTTATGTAATTAGATACATGGAATGTAACTATGTGCAGCGATGAAGCTCACAGCTTCCATAACTCATTACAAATAATTTATTTTTAGGAGGCAAAATAGTAATTTCTTACCAATAAATATTAAAAACTTTATTTACATTTTATTTTTTATATTAGTTTACCGACACATTTTACGATTATAAACGACCGCTTCTCTTAATTCTCACCGTTCAACACTAACGATACGTACGAGTGGAGAGTGCATTCACCGTTTGTGTGACTCTCCGCCGTCGACGATACTCTATCGGGGATTGCTTGCTGACACGGTAGAGTCGGGTCAAATAAAATAAAATTCTGAATAAAATTCTACCTTAGTTATCGACTGTCTTTATATACTCAGGCCAAATAAAATTCTAGCCACTCTGACTGTCGTTTGGCACACCGAATAAAATTCTATTCTTCCTATTCACCTTCTTAGCCGAATAAAATTCTGATATAAATAGATGTTGACTACTAACTGACTTTTATTTAATTAAGTCAAATAAAATTCTGAACTTAATTAAATACCACTTTGGTTGTCGGTGAGGACTAACTTTATTTTCATTAACATCCTCACACAAAGAAAAAATATAGTTGAAGTGACCATAATCTGAGAGCAACATATTATGATTGGAATATATGATCCACAGCTAAAAATAGATATGAATATAAATAACAATTTTTAAGATTCCATTTTATCATATTGTGGCCGATTTTATGGTTGATTTTTCATGTTATAATTCAAGTTTTTCATATTATTTATACCATCTTACTACAATATTATTCCATTCTATTTTAACATTTAATTATCCCATTTTATCATATATTTAAATAAAAAACATTAATTGAAAATTATTATTTTTATAAATTATTTATTGAGTCATATAATGTACATCATATATATAACACAAGACATTTTTTATTAACTAAGCCTTTTACTAGTTAATCAATATCTTGTATTCAAATTACTATATTTGCAAAAACCATATTTATTTATAACATATTTCGTTTTCAAACGTTTAAGAACAAGGAAAAAAATTGATAATAATTAATGGTTGTATAAATAATGATATTTTTTATATTAATAAAATTTTGTTTCTGATAAAAATATTCAAAAAAAATAAATTGTTTTTTTAGTCAACTATACTAAAGTTTTGATTGAATGTAAACACACATGATACAACTAAAACAAAAACATTCTTATCATGAACACAGTATTATTGGGAGCATAATATTGTTGTAGTGGCAATGCCGTAACCATGTTTTTTCTTTGCGTGCTCCTTCGATACTATCAAACAAACTGTTTACGTATACACATGTTGCCAGATTTTATCGTCATTTTGACTATTTTTAGTTCTAAAAATGCCATGTTGACGATTTTTGTCCAAAATTTTATGATAAGGGAGATTCAGAACTATTATCATAATTTTTCATATGTAGCGTTTAAAAATATATATAGTGTTCTTTAAAAGAAGATTAAGCAGTACACAAATATTAACAATTAAAGAGAAAATAATATTAACTTTGCTAATGTTAATGGTTCATTTATGGTAAAGATTTATGGGAACCAAAATAATATTGTATTCGATTCAATTATAAACGGTTTATTACTAAATAGCGTATAAACCCTTTACAAAAGACGTAAACCCTTTTGAAATTTTTATAAAAAAGAATAAGAATAGAATTTGGCATAAATACATTTAAAGAAGTGTATAAACTGCAGAACGAAGTTTAACCAGCATCGGTTCTGAAAATCTGCACAATGGTGTAGGGTATTATATGGCGCACTTAACCTACTACTACTGTTTTCATATTAATTACTTAAAAAAGTGATTTTTTATATAATATTAAATTTAAAATTAAATACATAGAAATACTCAACTTATCGTCGTTTCAAATTTCAAATATATTTTTATACCCTCCATCAAAAAATTATGGGGTATACTGGGTTTGTCATTCCGTGTGTAATCATATATATATATATATATATATATATATATATATTCTATGTCGTCGTGAAAATCTATGACGATTTAGCTATGTCCGTCCATCTGTCCGTCGATCCGTCTGACTGTTAAAAGCAGGATATGGCTCGGGACGGACACCCTAAGGCGATGAATTTTGGCTCAAATATTTATTTTATATAAAGTTTATTTGGCGTTGAAAATGAACAAAATCATTTCACATACAAAAAAAATCTGGACTAAATACTAGGAAAACTGGGTGTCCCTCGTAACTCCAGTTTATATTTTTCCGCCGATTCTTTAAAAAAAAAGCATGGACATCAACGAAATTTTGTACAAATCAAAAATGGTGTTAAGTTTTCCAAACAATATAGTCATACTACAATTAAGGTAGAAATTACTTAAAGTTTAAATACAATAGCTTTGAAAATTACCGTATTGATTTTGCAGGTCTAAAGTCTCACTGAACTCAAAAATGGATTTGTAATTTTATATTTACTTAAAACAAATTTAAAATCGCTCTAAATCTAAATTTTGCTATTTGAAACTTAACATTTACTACTATCTTTAACATATATTATTTTGAAAATTATTTGTTGGAAACTTTCAAGGATATTAAAGGATTAAATATTTTATGGAAATTTTTTGCAACTTTTGTTTAGATAATTTTAACAAAAAGTAATCCGTTATAATGCCAAACTTCTCCTCTTTCATTTGATAACCATATCACCTCATAATGGCAAATATAGAAGAGAAAAAAAAGGTATTAACCTCTCACACCCCTCAACACTTAAAAGTCCTTTAAAAAAAGAAAAATGTATATGGAATTTTTATTGTGTGAGAAATATTTTTAATTTTTGTTGGATGGTGTAATACTTTAATACAATAACAAATTTGTGAACTGTTCTATTATCTTGTACAACTTATATCATTAAACTAGTTTTTCCCGGTGCGCTTCGCTATCCCTTCTGATGCGATAACTTATACTTTTCCTATATGGGGTTAATACTCCCTTTAAACAAGTTGCAAGTTTTTAAGATTTTCAGTCTAAAACTACTTTAGATTTGATTTGTATGGAGGCTACCTATCCCCCTGGACCTATCCTGCTTAAGAAGTTATTTAAACATCATCCGAAGATGTTATTAAAAAGCGATTTAGATAAATTTCCTTAATATAAAACGTTGAGAATTTACAAATACTTGCTACTTAAATATTTTTATGCATATATATAATTTCCTTGAATTAATAAAAAAGTACATATAAAATTTATTTCACATGATATCGTGAACATGACTTTCTACTCAGTGAATAGGTGTCAAAAAAGAGAACATCTTCTAATGACAAGACCATGTTAAATTCATTGGAAATTATCCGAATTTGCATTACTTCTGGATCATAAGCTCAGCATCTTATTGACTTCTTTGGATGTTCTTTTTTTGCCCTGATCGAAAAATATAGTGTCGTATTTAAATTTAGGGGCACACAGGATGATGCTGTGAAAATTTGTAATAAATCGGTTCAGTCGTTTGCGAGTTTTAAAAAAGTGGCCGTAAAATGTGTCCGTGACATCCAATCGAGATCTAACATGGCCTACAACCACCGGTACTCCTGCACTGGTACTATATGTGTACCAAATTTTGAGGAAATCGGTTCAGCCGTTTAGACGTGATTGATACGCAAACAAACTTACACCTCGTTTATATAACAAACTCGAAAGGAACGATAAATTTAATTTGTTATAAAAAAAATATTTTTAACAAAATATACGTAATTCATCACGATACTAAGATTTGTAAATAAAATTTATTTCTTTCCCTTAAAAGGGAGATGTATTTATGATTTTTAAATATATATTAATGATTTCAATATATCAGGAAGAATATTTTTTTGCATTCATCAGTCATTGGATAAGTGGCAAATTGAGATTAATTATATTTTTTATACTAATTCAATGTTTCATTTATTACCGAGGTTTTGAAAGTGACATGTTTACCCTTTAAGGAATAGCGATTTTCTAATACTTATTTTTAAACTTCTCATAATTTCAGTTTTATTTTTTTTTTTAGCTACTTTCGATCATGTGTATGCGTAGTTATAAACGTCAACAGCTATAAATATGAAATTCCTATTTTATTCGTTCGTTTTTCTAAATTGAAATTAACAGAAATTATTTCTATTTGTTCAATAATTTAAATTTGAATTCATGTAAAATATTATGATGTTAGTTTTTACATTTTTGAAACATTTTTAATTGTGTATTTTTATTTATCAAAAAGTAGTATTTGTGAGTGTTCATTAAAATATCCTTCTTGGGATCATAAAAATGTGTTCGTTATAAAAAAAAGTTTGCTATAACCGTATTCGTAATAAACGTAGTTATTTGTATGGAAAATGCCGTACAAATCAATGGGACAAAGAAAAATGTTCACTGTAGCTACAGTTCTTTATATCCCTTGTTCGTTATAACAGTGTTCGACTGCCTATGTAAATTAGATTACATTTTTTGCCATTAATATTCATTAAATCTATAACCTATGAAATTTTATTCAATTATAATTTTGAAAGTGTGGAACATTATAGCATTTCTTTTGTTTAAATTTGAAACATTTGAAAACAATTTTATTAAAAAAAATAAATATTACTCTATCTATTAGGGTGATCGATGTGGGTTTCCAACGGGCTTTAAACCCGTTTTTTTTCGATTTAAGTACTGTCGGTTTTTTTAAAATGTTGTACCAGTTTTCTTTTTTAACCGCTTTTAAAAATAACATTTTATTTCAAAAGACATATGTTTATTTGCAAAATCGATTTCGAAAATATTGAGATACGATTTTTCTATTTTGAGCCATAGTTTTTGCAAATATCAAAAATATGCAGAGAAAAAACATGCAGAGAAAAAATATGGTTACGGCATTATCACTACAACAATATTATATTCTCATTGTTAATTTTCTTGAACTTTAATAACTCTGTGTTCATGATAACAAGGCTTTTGTTTAAATTACGTCATTTATTGTTTACACTCAATAAAAGTTTTAATATGGTTGACTGCAAAAATTATGTTTTTAAATATTTTTAGCAGAAACAAAATTTTATTAATATGAAAAATATCACTATTTCTATAACCGTAAAATATTTGCAGTCTTTTTCCTTGTTCTTAAACAATATTCTGTTTTTAAACAATTTTAATATTATTATTTCCAATAAAACATTTCAAAAAAAAACAATAAAATGTTTAAAATAATTATAATATTTATCTTTTTCACAAACTTAGTGGAAAAAATTCAATATTTGTTTGTTTTTAAATACATTTTGTTTTTAATGTTTGTTTGTTCATTGTAATTCTCATTTAGTCTATATATAAATAAATATAAATAGTCACAATCTGTTTATAATTCAGGCAATATAAAATATTGATTAACTGTCATTAAAGGGTTTAGATAAAAAACATATCTTGCATTTGAACCACATATATTGTTTATTGAGGCTCCAACAGCGGACGACAATGATGACGATTTGTTGGACATCGACATGAAGTCCCTCCTATAAATGTGACCCCCCCCCCCCCGGTCACTATATCTGTGGTTACTTTCTCACTACTGTGAATGTTGATCAATAAGATTGACAGATAATCTTTTATGTACTGGCAATCTGATTGATCGCCATTACAGTTTGTGAAAAGCTTACAACAGCATACAAAGCAACCAAAGCAACAACTAAACCAAAAAGTATAAAATTTACCCTTTTCTAAATAAATACTAAATTATAACGTCAACCAAACTTACCTGGATTTTATTCATCTTACCATTTAGAAACAATAAGTGTTTACTTCCATTCTAATTGTCCTTTGCTTTCACTTGTTGAGACGAGGGAAAGACAGCAACAACAAATCTCTGGCTGGGAGTCAGAAACCTGTTTATGGTCCTTTGAATCGACTACTGGAACCGCATCTATTGTGACCTCAATATTATGACTACACCTAATAATATAATCTAACGTTTCCGAATTTTCCCCTACACGCGCCAACTTAAAATTATGCAAACTTGCACTTTTTACTTTAACTTTTACGTTTCCGATCACAGAGACAAAATTAATAATAATTTTTGGAACAAATAAAAAGACAGTAAACAATTCCCTGGAATTATTACCAAATTTATTGGAATTGGACTTGTTTGTGATGACCACATACAAGTTAAATAAAATATTTTGCCTTGCATTTCCGTTCATACATAACGGAATTATCAGTAATTTTCGCCCAAACGAAAAAGCGGTAAACAATTCTTCAGAATTGCTTATCGGCAAGATTGATAATAAAAATTTGTATATAAACAAAGGTAAAATTTAATTTATTGTGCAATATATATTCAAGTTAGTGTTAAGTTCAATGTTAAATGGTTAATAGACCATAGTATAATAAGTTAATAATCAAGAAGCATAATAATAATAATAGTGAACAGTCAATTAATATAATAATATAATATCAACAGTAACGTGTTTTATAATAAAAGGAAAAGATTAAGTGTTTTTAATTAAAGTGATTTTATTTTTAAAGAGGAATAGATCCTTTTACTAGATTAAGTGTTTTATAATTAAAGTGTTTTTATTTTTAAAAAGGAATAAATCCTTTTATTTTTAATCTCTATTTTACTTGCTCCAAACGCCTGGCGCTGTAATTGAATCCTTCAAAATAGCACCCAGTGCAAGGCGGGCGCCATGTTTAGGTTTCAACTAAACCAAAATAGATAAGATACCACGAATGCTGATAAAGTGTGTAGTCGTACAGAAAATACGTATTCCATTCTGCTGGTGTATAATTATAGTCCACAAACTTTGCTTTGGTATTATAATATTATATATATATACATATATATACATATATATACATATATATACATATATATACATATATATACATATATATACATAGTCAATATATGTATATATATGTATATATGACCAATAAAAATTAGTTATAAAAATAATTGTATAATTATATAATAACATGTGATAATAATATGGCATACTAATATTATAAAATGGAATAATAATATTACAATGTGGTATAATAATATAATAAGATAGAATAATATAATAGCATCAAATCAAAATGTGATAGAATGGGATAATGATGTAGTAAGATTGTTCAATTATGTGTAAAACTAGAGTCATTACATGAAAAAACAAACCATAAAATCGGACATAATATGACAAAATGGAATCATAATAATTATTACTTATAATAATTTTTATTTTTTGCTGTGATCATATGTTTCAATCATAACATGTTGTTCTTAGATTATGGTCACTACAACTATAATTTTTCTCTGCGTGTAAAGTATAGAATAGTATAAAAAAATTTTTTTAAATAATAATTGTAAATTTATATTTTGCGCCAAATTGCTTAGGTTTTCAATACTTGTCAGAGTCTTCTTTGATATCAAATAATTTTGCAAAAAATTTTCTGGCCAATTTAAGCGACATCGCGATATTAATATAATATAATTTATTATTATTATTTTTTTTTATTTTTTATTTTACATACTTTTCTTGAATTGTTAAAATTCTAGACATTTTATGATGCAAATTTAAATGCAAAATCATTTCATACTAACGGCAAAAAATATCTTCATTTTTTAAATTGTTTCTACTGAGACTTTTATATTTTAGTCTTGAATAATTTTCTTCTGAATACTTGACCATTTCACAACATTTTTCATATTTAGGTGAAAAAAGAATATAAAATAAAGTGATTTTAATCCAAACATAATAAACAAATTCTACACTTTAAATACTTGGAACTTTGAATAGCATTTTTTGTAAATAAAAATATAAAAAAAGGTACAAAATGATTTTAGAAATCGCGTTCCATGCGTGAAGTTTTTTGTCCAAATTGGTTAAACAGTTAGGTTTTTATTATCAGGATAATATTGGCTATAAGATGGTGCCAATATTGTAAGATGGTACATATAAAAAGTTCAATAATCGATCACCCTACTATTTGTACATACTTCAATTTTGATTAAGATTTGTTGAAATACAATTACAAATGAAAAGCGTAAAAGTAATACGTATTATAATATGTATACGCCTAGTGTATAGGTCACATAATATGTATAGTAGGAATTCTCACAAGATCTTGCTTCGCGACCCCCTTTTAACATAACAATGAAAGAGCGACCCACTAAAACTTTGATTAGTTTAAAAATCAGATAAAATGTTATGTAAAGAAAAAATAATTTCAAAAAATCATATTAATAAATGCGACATTATTTTTGCTTCATGTGATCTTTAATATTAACAGACTTCTTCGGATAATGCATATCTAACATCATTCTCTGCGTCCACAAAAGATCGATTCTTTGTTTTGATGTATAAAAGAGTAAAAAAGATATTTTCATATAAAAATGTATGTTGATGAAAATTGTTCTAATAATTTTAGATTGTCAGAGCCAATAAGCGGATAAACTTTACTATATTTTTTAACTATTTAAAATGCTTTTAAATCTTTTGATTCAAAATTAAATTTAACATATGAGTTACATTTTAGCTCTTTTTGAAATGAATATGGTATTTATTGGTATTCAGATTTTCTGTCTTTAAATTATAAACTTATTTAAGCAAATTTTCTTTTTATAGCTCGCAAACTTCTCCGAAAAATAAGTTTTTTGTATTCAGCAAATTTTAACAATCTTATTCAACGACTTTTAAAAAACAATTCTTGACATAATATAATTACAAAAAAATAAAAATAGTTTCATGTGAAAAATCGATAGTGTCATCAAATTTAAATTAACTATTTATCTTTTTAATTAATTGTCAAATCGTAAAGTTTTCTTTATATTATGTCATTGGACATCATCACTTTCTTTATCCTATCATTTTTGCCTTTATCAAGCATAATATTTTCAATCGAAGCACAGATATCTTCACTAGTTTTGCATTCAGCTAGTGCTAGTTGATTCATAAAAGAACTAATTTCAGAAAAAAATATCTTTAGTTTTGTCTTTAATTTCGATATGTTTTGTAAAAAAGTGTCTTTCCATTTTTAAATACCCAACAAAACTTTGCTTTCCTAGTAAGCTAGCTATATATATATATATATATACGAGGGCGGATAATTCCGTGACTTTTCGAACTTCCCTCGTAGTTATATGACATGCAACACTATTCCCATCAAGTACCACCTGTTAATAGACTACTGTCAAATTTTGAGCAAGTGTCGTCATTTACTTTGCTTAAAAAATAGGATTTTTCGAGGTCCTTAAAATAGGCATTTGTTTGGTCAATAATTTCTTCGTTGGAGATGAATCTCTTTCCACCGAGCCATTTCTTTAGGTTTGGAAGTAGGAAATAGTCACTAGGGGCTAAATCCGGAGAATATGGTGGATGAGGTACCAACTCGTAGCCCAATTCATAGAGTTTTGACATTGAGACTGCACACGTGTTTATGGTCAACTGAGAGCAACCTATCTTGCAGACAACTTTCTTAAACCCCAGCTGAAATGCCCATGGCATCAACAATCTCCCGCACTTTTACTCTTTGGTTGGCCAACACCATATCGTGGATTTTTCAACTTTTTCGGGTGTACTGACCTCAATTGGCCGTTCAGAACGTTCAGCGTCATTTGTACTTGTGCGACCACAACGAATGTCAGTAAACCACTTTTTTACCATTGAAATCTATGGTGCAGAATCCCCATATTATTTATCGAGCTTTTTCTTGGTTTTATTGACGGTGTAATAAGCACTTTTTTCCATTTTTAGAAAAATACACGAGGTTGTATGTTTTGAACAGCTGTTAAACGCAAAGTAATTAACGGCACTTGCTCAAAATTTGGCAATAGTCTATTAACAGGTGGTACTTAATGGGAATAGTGTTGCATTTCATATAACTACGAGGAAAGCTCGAAAAGACACTGACTTATTTATCCGCCCCCGCATATATGTTTTAAATATAAATGGAATATTTATAAGAAAATTGTGTCTTGTTATTTTATGGACTACAGTCACAGCCATTAACGTCTTACTCAGTACACCATCTCGCACTTAATTTTCGAAGTGACAAAATTTTTTTTTTTTTAGTATAAAATATCTTTTTAGACATTTTGTTATAAAAAACTAACAGCATCAGAATGGAATTCAACCAATAACCTTCTGGTTGGTAATTGAGCGCTCTAGCCAACTCATCCACTACTGAGTATTTATTTATGAACTACAGAGTAGACAAATAATAATGACGCCTCATTACGAAAAAACTAATTTAATAAGCAGTTATCATTACCGAGAAACAAAAAGTTTTCATGATCTATTCGCGATCCTGCACGAAAGTCCTTACGGACATCTTGTGAGCCTCGGACCACCATTTGAGAATAGCTATACATTGTATAATATTCATATTATACTTACATATAAATGTAAAGCATATTTTTTGGATGATATTAATGTACATTTTCATTCAGTAGCACTGTAGCACTGTAGCGTATGAATAATGAATTAATATTATTAATATTATTTTTATTATCATTATTATTATTTTTATTATTATTATTATTATTAATATTATTATTATTAAAAATTTAATTCAAATTAAACTGCGTTATTTAATATTTTTACTCTAAATACACTTTAATAGTACTTTTAAAATTAATATTTTACAGTATACTACTTCTACTATTTTTTCAGTGATACCAAGACTTATGAAAAGTCCTTATATTATTACATTTCTCAATTACAATTATTCAAATGTATGCATCTAAAAGACAAAATGTTATACGTCAATAAGGTTACATTAATAATACTCATGCAATATTATTTTACTAAGAATTTATTATAATTACAATTCTTTGTATTATTTTTTATAAGAGATGTAATATGTGCTAATATAAAATTACATACATATATTAAAAAATAAAAAACAACGAGAAATAACTTTATGCAAATAAACACAACTTGAGCAAAAATTTTAACACAAAAAAGTTACAAGCCAAATAAAATCATCATTTTCAGCAGCAGCAACAAAGACAACAACTTATTATAGGTTTGTACAAAATTTTGGTAATATAAGCATCTAGTGGAAAAAAATTATCACAGTTTAAGTCGACTTTAATAGAAAATAAAAAAAGTAAAGCGGCTTAGATGAATGGAGCATAATGAACAAAACAAAATTCACTTCTTTCCCATACCTTAGCTCCCATAGCATTTTATATCACTTTAATTTTATTAAAAAATCTTTAAATAAGAGAACAAAAATGTCCTTAAAACACAAAAATTTCCTCTAACTAAAACTACCACATATCATGGTGTAGTGTCTAAGTGTCTTGTATCTATGTTTGTTTATGTATCTGGCAGCTTAAGAGCGATAACATGTGTTAAATATGTCATGTAATATTAACAAGAAAAAAGTTTTCTAATCTTTTTTAACACAAGCAGAAGTTATTACATGGTTTGCGTATGTGTACTTATGTATATCTCTTCCAAAAGTCTTATGTCCCAAAGTTCAAGAAAATTAATGAAAATATATATATATAAGTATAAGTGTTTCATACATATGTATATAAGTTTATCAGCCTTACACATTCATAAGTGCTTTTCGAAATGTTAAACATGCTTCTTTTATTACAAAAAAAAGTTTTAGAATAACAATTTTTATACTCTTCGATTAATTGGTTTTTCGATTCATTGATTACGAACACAATTTTGGAAAAATACATATCTTTTGTTGAACTTATTTTAATATTTGTGTGGAGATAATTTTTTGATTGGTGGGAGTAAAACTTTATTAAGAAAGATTAAAAAGTTTGTGTAAGTATCATCATTTACAATTATTCTTTCAAAATGTATAATTTATTTCGGTGTAAATTTCTAGTCGAAGATAAATTACATAGCATAGCATACCCATAGCAGAAGGGTGTACAATTTTAAGCTTGAAAGGGAATCCTACAGACCCCTCAGAAGCGGATCTATTGGGACTTAAAATAGGGTACCTCTGACATAAAAAATTTTTAACCGCTTGCTAAATTTTTGTTTGTTGTGAAAATATTAGACTATATATTGAGAAAACTGGACCAATGCAAATTTGAGATATTTTTGAAATTTCAAATGCAAATAACATGAAAACTGTAAGGGATAAATAGCATATGCAAAAATGTTTTTCATAGACCTTATAGAGAGATTTAAAAAATGAAAATATATTTGTAATCCGATAAGAAATAAAAATTTGGTAAGCGCACAACTTTTGAACGAGTTAATATTTTTTTCCCGACTTTTTATATGTTATTGTGCACAATGTATGCTATCGCATACAATACAACAATCATTACAAATTTACATATTTTTCTTATAAAATTGCAACAAGAATTATGTAATATGCGTATTTTTGTAAAAGTCATTCAAGGATTTTGAATTTTGGAATATGTAGGTCAGTAAATTGAAGCCAACCAATAAGGAAAATGCTAACGAAACGCATACTGAGGTCAAATATTTAAGCTTTGGATGGACGTCCGGACGGACATATTTCAAACATCATACAGTTATCAAATGATGCAAAAGGAAACTAAATATTATTTGCTATTATGTCCCCCATACATCTATTCATTTTCATAATATTTTCTTAATTTGTTCCTGAATTATAAACGAAAGGTTTCTAATAAATAAAAGATCGTCATAAAAATTTCATATTTTTACTCAAATAAAATTAAATTTATGAACATGAGGTGTTTAATCAGAAAATTCACATAAGACGCAATTTTAACTCATAGATATTGTACAAAATAATACATTCTTTTTTAAATTAAAAGTATTCCTACACTTTCATTTACATTCTTGCACTTTCTTGCAGTTATATTGTATATAGAATAATGTAAAATTACTTACACTATAAGCCAGTATAAGTAGAATTTTTTATTGGTTTTGGCAAAATAGTTAAAAGCTTTTGTAAAAACAAAATAAATTTGCAAAAAAAAATATTTAAGCAAATATTTATATGCTGAAATTTTTAACAATTAATAACCAAAGTTGCACTTGATAAATAATGAGCACATTGTTCAAAAAAAATTAGAAAAGATTAATGGTATATAAACGTTTAAAAATTATGTACCCATAAATATAAAAATATTTCTATCAAAAATGATTTGTTTATTCTAATTAAATTTAGTTGATTTCAAAACCAATAACTAAAAAAGATACAATAAAACCAAAAAAACAGATTTCAAAATTATTCAAACATTGATTTTTATGTTTTAACTTATTTTTGATCACTCACATCCCAAAAAAGTACATAGTGAAGCGGTTACAAATTTTCCACGTCAAAGATGCCCTATTTTGAGCCCTAATAATACCGCTCCTGTGGAGTCCTCCTTCAAAACTTGAAACTGCACGCTTCTCTGCTATGGCTATGCGAAATTCTATGTCGATTCAAACCGCCGGTTAAAAGTTACAGATTTATTTCAAAAAAATTTCGATTCTGCCCAACTTTGCACTGTTATTCAACTAAAAATTATCAGTCTTAAAAAGTTCAAAAATATCATTTTTAGTTATGTATCGTCCGTATTTTGATGCTATTACAACATGTATAGATTGCAAAATTTTGTACACTGTTGCTGAAGTACATTTTTACATACCATCATTAGTTTTGGAGTTATAAAGTATTTAATTTTTTTGTCCCTGCTATTTTTTCGGACGATGTAGTCAAATTGTAAGGAGAATTATACCATCTATGGACTATGGATCTATATTCATCTTTATACCCTTCACCACAGGTGTAAGGGTTATATATAAAATTGCATTCCGTTTGAAATTTCCATAATTAATAACTTTAGTCGGAGTGTAAAACATTTTATATTTTCTGGATCTTTATAAGAAATGATATCGATAGGACGATGTCCGTCCATCTGATGATGCGTTTATGAAGCCCACCAATAACTGTCATATATATATATATATATATATATATATATATATATATATATATATATATATCCTTTCGAGAATTTTGCTATTGAAGATCGGCTCATAAATGGCGGAGATAAATGCTAAAAGCCGGTTATGTTGAGGTATAAATTGCGTGAAGCCTCCTCAGAAATTTTTTCCAAAACTTTTCCGTTGAAAGCCGGAAAAAACCCACATATTTTTTAATAAAAAAAATATTATTTATCATTAGTTTAAAACAGATCTTTTTAGTAACAATTATATGCATTTCCATTTCCATTTTAATTTTTTTTTTTTTTTTTGTATTCGAATCTATTTTAATCTTTAGATGCTCTTTCTATTACTTCTTAAGCACAAGAAAACGTACACTTGTTGTTACTTTAGAAGTAATGAAAAAGTACTTCTCAAAAAATTACTATTAATTATGTTTGCTGGGATGTAAAAGACATTTTAAAAAATATGTAATTGACATAAGTTTATCTTTAAAATAAAAAATAAAAATCTAAATTTATAACTCCAAAAAACTAAATTTCGGTTAATCGGTTATTCGACGCAAATTATTCGAAAATAGACCATTTTCAATTATTCCTACAGTTCATCATACTGTGGCCACACAAAGTTATTTATTTTTTTTTTTTTTGTAGTATTTTAAATACTTTCTTAAGACTATAATACATTAAATTTCTTATACAATTTTATATTTTTTAAATGCTCTGATAAAGATTATTTTTTATATGTATTACACAATTTCTTTTAAAAGCATTAATATTTGTTTCACTTTTAAATAATTTGACATCTCTTCATTTTGTTAGTTGCTACTCTGCTACTCTATGTATTCGGAAATCATTTCCATTCCTCATGTTATATGGCTGGCTTTCATTCACATCTTCATTTTGAAGATAAAGATACATGTGTTAAGCTGGAGTCTTTATCTGATACTTATCCATTTCAATGTGTCAAGCATATAATGTATCGAAGTATATCTACAACACTTTAAAATCGATCGCATAGCTTAATTTTGTAGTTTTTGTAAACTTTATAATTGTATATTTATGCAGCAAATGTATAGTACGGTTGATCCGAATTCAAAATGTGGTTTAATTATTGTGTTATATATATTTATTGCAGTGATTATTGATATTTTGTCTCTAATCCTTCTAAAAAAACCTATCTTTTTTTTCCGATTTTTTTACATATGTATTCTATAGGATCATTAAAATTCATGTTTTTGTCGATTATAAACCCTAAATAATTTATTTTGTCTACTTTTTCTATTATTTTGTTATTAATTTTAAATTCTGTATTATTATTCATATTTATTTCCATAATTTTTGTCTTATTTTCGTTCAGTTTTAGTTTATTCATTTTTAACCAGTTATTTATATTTCGCATATCGTATACCAAGTTTTCCAAGCACTGTTCATCTGTATTCGCTAAATTAAATATTAGGGTATCGTCCGCATAAGGTATTATTTCATTTCTGTCTATTACAGTTCTCATATCATTTATATAGATTATAAATAGTAAAGCTCCAAGAATTTACCCTTGTGGTACTTCATAATCATTATTAATTGTCTCTGATTTTTTATAATTCACTTTAGTTATTTGCTTTCTATTTCTAGTTGTTAGATATGATTCAAACCAATTTAATTCTATATTTTGTATTCCGTAGAAGTATAATTTCTGTAATAATATTTTTCTGTCTCAAACGAGAAAAATTGCCATTATTTTTTATTTCTGCCATTACTTTTCTATCTATTTAAGATGTAGTTTACTGCCGTTTCACATGAATAGTTTTCCGAAATAAATTTGATAAATATTTCGATAAAATATTGTTTGAATCTAGATAATTTTCAAGTTGTATTTTAACGTTTTTTTCAAGAATTTTTTTCACATAATTTTAGTGTGTTTATTGGTCTAAATTCTTCACATTTATTTGTTTTATTAACCTTTTCAATTGGCGTCACCATTGAAGTTTTCCAATTTTCAGGAAATATATCCATTTTCAATGATTTATTTATAATTTTTAGCAACACTTCTCCATTCAAGTTCTAATTATCTAATATCATATTTATATTAACATTATTATAGTCCGGTTTGTTGTTCATGGTCTTGCATATATTTTTAAGTTCTATTTTTGTTATTTCTCGGAATTTAAATCTACAGTTTATCACATTTATTTTATTTATATATTCTACATATTCTATATTATCTATAATTTCTTTTATACTATTTACAAAATATTTATTAAATTGTTTCGCTTTTCATTACTGTGCTTATATTCTATACTTGTAAATATCACAGATTTTATCACATTTTTTGATTTGCTTATTACTAAGTCTTTGATGCTATTCCACATTTGCTTTTGATCTTTGGTATTACTTATTGTTCTATTAATAAATATATTTTTTTCATTTTTAAGTATTTTTATATATAAATTTATTTGTAAACCATAGAACGATATGACAGCGAAAACGATATCATATTAGGTTACAACATCATATTGCATTGGTGAATTTTACAAAAACTACACAGAAAAAATTATGGCTAAAATATTTTCTAATAAATCATTATTTGATTGTAAATAAAATTTTATAAAAAAAATTATTATATTTTAACATTATGTTTTATTGGTTGAAAACGAAACAGAAACAATTTTATGTATTTTAACAATTTCAGTAAAATAAAAAATAAAATTTTAAAAATGAATAAAAAGATATGAAATCCAACATTTGATGACATTCGAAGGAAAGTTATTCCTATTTCCTTACAAATTTTCCTAATAACGATTAAAATTTATGTAGCTTTCAGATAATTCGAAAACAAGTGATAATAAATATATTTACCTCATAAAATAACTATGCGTAAGTAATATTGTTTTATTATCTCTCATCCATATTATCTAGTGAGTTAATTTAGAAATGCCCGTTCTTATAGATAGCTGCACGAAAAGTTTTTTCTCTTCAAACAAATGGATTGTGTTCGATATAGATCTTCGTGATCTTTTTCCTAGTTGTTCGGGCATCATAAACTATTTTTTGCGTTTTGCATTATCATAATGGATCCACTTTTTATCGCCCGTAACAATTCGATTCAAAAACGATTTGGTTTTGTGGGGCCTCTCAGACATGCTAAGTCTCCTTACGACGTCTCTTGGCTTATGCTCCTGTGGCACGCATTTTCCTTGCTTTTGGATGAAACAAGTGCTTTAACATGTCTGCAAGCTTTGATTTGATATCCGTAGGATTTCGAAGATAAATAGGCTGAAGAGATTATACGAATTAAAACAGAAGTAGACATTTTCCTTTTATACAAAAATAAAAACTATAAAACTATTTTATATATGATTTTGCTTATATCTCAAAATTTTTCGAGGCTTTAAACAATCTTAACATTGAACTACAAAACAGACAAATAATTATATTAACTGAATTTGATTCAATAAGTATTTTTATGTAGAAAATTTCTCGTTATTTCCACTGTTGTATGATATCTTGCAATCATCTGATGATTCCTGGATTCCCTTCACGATGAATTTTCACGATATTATTCGGAGCTTAAAACCATCTAGCAAAGGCTTGGTAATGACATATAATTACTAAACGATATGCTTTTCAACACAACACCAACATCGGCATCCCGCATTATCTATAAGTTGTTTTATGTCAACGGTTAACTTTTATCTGCATTGCGTGTAACTAGTTATATAAATATTGAGCAGATTTATATGCATTTATATATTCGATTAATTAATTATTTGGAAGTGTTTATGATAACTAGTTGCCTCTAATGAAATCACCTTGTTAAAATAATGAGTTAAGTTGCTAAAGTGTAAGTAATGTTATTGATGACATACCCGATAATTTTCAAGAATTCAGCAAAAACTTCGTCTACTAAATAATGTGTTTTGTAAGCGAAAACAACATGAAAAACTGCTTTCTTTTTTGGTGTTATAATTGATGAATTTTGGTCGCGATTTCCAAAATTTCACTACTTTTGGATGCTGATTATCAAGGACCTTAAATTCATGCAAATGCACGTTTTTTGCCTTTTCTCCTAGAACAGAGTAAACTAAGTAGCTTTGCGAATTAGAGAATTTGCTTTAAAATGGCATCGATTTGTTAGTGCTTATTAATGCATATTTTGTTAAAAATTCATACTTTTGCATATTTTGCTATAAATGCATATTGTTTTATCAGATTTTGAGCAATATACCAATTTGAAATTATTTTTTTAAGAAAAAAATAATTCTATGGTCTTTTGATAAAACTACTTAAGTCTACATTTCAAAATTTTTGGAAGAGTTAAAAAATATTTTAAAATGTTAAAATTACCATGGACAAATTAATATGTGGTAAGCCAAAATTCCTAAACTAACAATCACAGAAGGACGTTGATTATTTTAAAAGCTGCATCATCAGAAGGTTGCTAATTTATCTCGTATTAATATGCGAAATTACACAGAATAAATAATTTCGTTTCGGAGAAGTATTGCCCTAAAATATTCGACAAAACAATATCAATGAAAAAAGTTTATGGTATATCAGTCCTTGGATAACCTAAAACATAGATATAAATACATTTGTCATTCCATCTGAGAGAACAATAAGCACAATAAGTATAGAGCTACCCTTAATATCATTTAGAAAACTTGATCTATCATTAAGACCAAAGCCATCGAAAGAAGTGTTGCCAGTAGAATTGTTACAATTTTAGATTCAAACGAAGAAATAATAAAATCTTTCCACGTCATTTAAAAATGCATCCATCACATATATTGATGTAATTTTCTATGTACAAAATCTGTTTAAGATCTTTACTGTACATTTATTTTTAATCTAATATGATACTGAATTAAAATTTTATGTTTTTTTTTTTTTTTAAGAAAAGTTAAGAAATTAGTTCATATTTTATTTGTTTTCTGTTAAAATATAACATTTTTAATGCTTTTTTAAGCGCCTAAAACACACTTTTTATATGCATGAACTTCCTGTCCCTGCTGATTATTTTTATCGCACAAGAAAAAATATTTGGCTCGGTTGAGATACACTATTTATGTTTGTCAGTCTGTCATCTTACCCGCTACACCACAACTGACAATATTTATTAAAATTGTTTAAAAAAAAATTATTTGCCTCAGTTAGGAGTTGAACCCTCTTTGATTTTAATACTTATTTTTTGTGTTAGATGCTCTAGACAACTGAGTTATGTAAGTACTTATATAAGTACTAATTGGTAATGTTGGGAGTGGCGATTAAGACTACAATGTAATGCATACAGGAAGATGTTACTTTTAAAATTGGAAGTTAAGTTTTTACAGGGATTAAGGAATCTAAAGTGATTCTTATTACTCCAGTTCTAGAACTAATGATTTTAGAACATTTTTTTAAATTTTTCCTAGGAACTTACAATAGAACGTGTGCCAAAGCTGACTTTGGATCTATGTTAGTTGAAAATTTTGGTTAAAATATTAAAAGTTTACACAATGGTTGAGAATGAACTACACAGAAATAAAAACTGCATTCTAAAAACAAGTTTATTATTTTTTTTTTCCGCAAAAATCGTACTTAAAAATTGAAGTGCGATTCATACTGAGGTATACTTAAAACAATTAAAAAACAGGATTGATTTAAAAATTAGGAATAAAATACTTAATTTAAGTAAGAAAATTCAAATATTAAGTACAAATTATACTTAAATCAAGTAATTGATTCTTGAAGTTTGAAATGAATTCTAATTTGACTTGAATTAAGAGGAAAAATCTTAAATTTATCTGTGAGAGAATATGAGCGGAATGAAATTTACTATGACTGATTTCTCTCTCTTTATTTGTCTATCGGTTGTTTTCAAGTTTAGTCATGCAAATTTCATTGGTCTTTTATTGTGCGTCATTTAAATACTTCGACATTGGTTTTTAATTTTTTTAGGCGGTGATTTTTTTATAAATACGTGACCAACAAATGAAATTAACTTCTGTTGAATGACGACTCCAACTCCTTAAAGTGCTTTTAATTTAGAAACCGATATTGATTACTTAAAAGCTAAGCGCAAATTCAAACTAAAAAAAATTGGGGAATGTGCCATACATGAAGTATTTCGAAATTATACGTTTCATATATAATTTACTATTAATTAACATAATTGTAATTTAATAAATTAACAATAAATAATAACAAATTTTGTTCTTATTATGTAAACTTATTTCCAAAAATAATTTATGTATCAATTATGTATGTATGCGCATACACACAGAAAACATGTTAAATTTTTTTCAAAATACGCAGAAAAATAAAAAATTCTCCTTTAGAAACAAATTTGTTTGTGTTTTTTAACAAAGCCACATCATTGATTAAGAAATTATGCCTTAATTTAAGTACAATTTCTACTTACATATTTATACACGTATGTATATTTACAAATACTTTGTAATTTTTTTATATTATTATGGTGATGACAGAAGAGGGAAGCGTAAAGCAAATTTAATTCTACTCTCTTTGAGATTTTTTTCGCATTACATGTTTTTTCATATATATTTGTGGATATGTATATGTACATACATATATAAATATGTAAATGTGAATTGTACTTAAATCAAGACATAATTTCTTCTTCAATGAATTAGTTCTTAAAAAAAACAAAAAGAAAAGTTTCTGAAAAGAATTTTTCTTTTTCCGCATATTTTAAAAAATTAAATGAAAATTAATAAAATTTGTGAAAATTCTTTCTGATTATAATAAATTATATTTGTTTCAATTTCTTCATTTTATAATATATTTTGCCATCCATGAAAAACATGTTTTGAATAATATATTTTTTATGTTATATGCACGAAACAATACATTTACAATTTTTTATTTATTACTTTTTCAGAATTGCTATTTCATTCCGAGAGGTAACAATGGAAAGCAAAGTGGAAAGTTATTCTTCAAGTACAAGAACCTCCTAAAACAGCCGATTTAGTGAGGTTTTAATAATGAAAATTTAATAAAACACATAATAAATAATAAATTCGAAAAAAATTATACGCATATATTCCAATTTAAGTTTAAACACAAAGTAAGTATGTAAGTATTCTAAAAACAAGCGCTTTATAGATCAACCTAATTAGGAACTCATCGCAATTAGGATCGATTCAAGATCTATATTTCTTAAATCAAGTGCATTTTGAGAGTAATTGGTATCCGGTTATTCTGAAATCAATCCTATTTATTCACACTTTAAGTATGGACTTAGGCTAAAATCAAGTCAAGATGTCTAAAAAGAAGAACAATTTGAGATTAATTTAGTCCAAAATAGGCTTAAATAGAGCTAAAATTAAGAATTTTTCACCATTTTTGATTCAAGTAATTCGCATTTGGTTAAAGAATATCCGTACTTACCGTACTTTTAACACCGCTCCGGATTTATTTAAGTATAGATTACTCAATTTGGTTTTTGAGTGTACACATTTATGTGTAACTAGTTTTTCTACTCTACATTTCATAAAATCCAAATTTAGATCACGTTTGGATGTGGAAAATGAAGTAAGGAATTTCTTTCATAGGAAAAATTTTTAAGTTGCCGAAGCTTGATAGAAAAAATTTCCAAAAATTTGATTGGTAAAAAGTTTATAAATTTAAAATTTTTATTATGAATAAGGCTTTAACATTTTTAATTGTTTATGAACTTTAAAAGATTCATTGTTTTTATATTTAATAAATAAATGAAGTTTGGTAACGTAATTTTATTTAAAATAAATACCTTTAAAGTTTATACTATCATTCTACTATTCATTATAATAAAAATCAAAAAATGCTAATGGGTCCTCGAAGAACAAAAATTTCTAAAAGGGACCGTGAAGCATGAAGGAATGAGAACCCCTGACCTAAATAATATCGTTTCGATATCGTTATAATATCATTTGGTTTATTGGGAACTAATAACTTATTTCAAACGTCATTAACTTTAGGTTTCATTAACAATCAATATTTCCTTAGCAAAGTACATATTACTCTCTTAACTTTTCTATAGCATCATTCTCATAACATGGTGATTATAGTTATCTTTTGTTAACAATCGTTTCAATAATAAATTCATTTACTCTCCCACAACATCAACAATTTATCCTAGGCTGCCAAGAAACCTCAAGCAGAGGTTGTTTAAAAACAATTGAAAATATGTAAATGTTTAAATAAACAATAAGGAGTAAATAATTTTGCTAATGTGCAGCTAAACAAGCATAAATATATATTAAAAATTTACATAAATATTTATGGTTGAACAAACAAAGAATTGAAAATTTTGTAACGTCCCAAACTATTAAGCCTACCAAAGAACGTATAAACTTTAATACTACAAAGATTTTAAGCCGTTTTAGTCTGACAATTTTGAAACACCAAAAAAGAAACCAAAACACACGCACACAGTAAGAAAACAACGAAATTGGAAAGGGACTCTTACGACAGCAACTGTAGGAAAAGTAAAAGGAACAAAATGAAAAAATAAAACAGATTGGAAGCAACTTTTAACCAGGCATATTTATGTACGAATATAAACAAATTTGTATGGATAAAATATTTATATATCAATGGATCTATTATTCACATACAACTTAACGTAGCATCAACATAAACATTGAATTCACAAACACATACCACATAAACATAAACATAATCCAAGTCGAAAAACTGTAGAAATTGACAAATATTATTTATATGTACGAAAAGTATTTGATATGTGAAACTCAAAACAGATTTTAGAAAATCTTCTCAAAATATACATCATCCCGTAAAGTATGGACTTATGGACTTAGGCTAAAATCACATTTACATTCCTCGTGGAACCTTAAATGTTTGTTGGGTTTTATAGATGTTAACAATATGTTGATATTAGTAGCATTTATAATACATACACACGCTTACTATCAACTAAAATTCACTGTATTTGTCTCATGTGTTTAGTTGGTTAAGCGCAAATAATTTGACACAACACTAAATCGTTTATGGAAACAAGAATTACTTATGAAAATGAAATCCAATTGACTACATAAATACCCAAATAGCGATAGTAAGTATTGCTTACCGAGTTGCCAGAGAAAATCTTCATTATTCCTAAACATGAAATGTAAAGTTTCGATAAGGAATTAATTATTTAATAAGGGTTAATTGTTTCTTAGAATTCTAAAAGTGTTAGCGCTTGGAAATAATCAATGGTATTACTTGGAAAGTTAAACGCGGGAAAAGAGAAAAAATGCAATGGTTACTAGGCATGTATTATCGAGATAACAACAATAAATCCATGTTGTTGCTTTTTCCTTAATAATTATACATTTTTCTTAATTTTGAATCAATAGGTAACTCTGTTTGCAAAACGATTAATACATTTATCTCAGTAGCAACAATAAGTTAAGCGCCTTCACACCACAAAAAATTAGTTTTATCAGAATATATTCATATACGTATATATATGTACAATAGACTGCACCAAAATTTACCGAATTATGAATTTGGAACGTAACTCCCCCAGAATTGTCCCTTGTGTTGAAAAAATATATTGTATAAAATTGTAGTGAAATTAGTGCCGCATCGGATCTGAACTTTGTTGGAAAAGTGTGTCCTTTTTACAATTTTTAGAAAAATTTTGCAATTAAAAATTTTGTTTTATAATTAAAGAAAAGTAATCTACATATAATTATCTATTTTTACAAGATGTAAAAAGAAAAAATCGGTTAAAAAATTCCCGGTAAAAAAAAATATATATATATACATATATATATATATATATATATATATATATATATATATATATATATATATATATATATATGTATATATACTGGTGCATATTCCTATAAACGCATTTAAAATTTTTGTTTTTCTTTGAGGTATATTCGTTTCTCTTAACCAAAAACAATGTTGTGTACAATAATTCGCGATATAACGATACTTTTTATGTAAGAAATATTTGCTTCTTGCTTTTGTTGTTTTCTTTAATTTAGTAATCAGAATATATTCGTGATCATTTTAGTGGAATATTCCTATAAACGCAGTCGAGAAAAATTTTTCTAAACAGTTATTGGAAAAAAAAATATTAAAAAATTTTAACAGTGTTAGTTGTTTGTCTCACTTAAAGTAAGTTTCTGATGACAACATCTCTGTTTACTGAAAATATTTTTCTTTTAATTGGGAAATTTCATCAGCTTAAAGGATGCCCAAAGGAACTTTTCTTACCAAGACCAAGAAGATATTCAAATTCAATTTTTTCGTGATCGAAGCTGTTTTTACACAGAAATTGGACGAAAAATAAACCATTCAGAAGGAGTTATTCAAGGCTTTCTTAAGAAAAGGCAGAAATACTGAGTGCGAAAACCAACAAAAGGTAAACAAAAATTAAAAAAAAAAATTAATAAAATAAAAGAAGCCACCCGCACTTCTTGTCACTTCCAAACTTGTTGCACACATTTTGTGAACAGATGGTAACTTAAAATATAAGAAGCCAAAATGTAAGCCAATGTTAAATCAATATCATAAGGAAAATAGTTCAAAATTTGTGCGCAAATACATAAAATGGACAGATGAGTGAAATAAAGTAATCTTTTCTGATGAAAGGAAATTCAATTTGGACGGTCGCGATTCATATTCTTGCTATTGGCATGATTTGAGGTCGAACGAAATTCGTATGTCGAAACGCAATTCGGTGGAGGCATGGAAAAATAGGTGAGGATTACATATTCCAACAGGATAACGCTGCAATCCATGTCTCAAACTAATCTAAATAGTGGTTTAATAAACATAGTATTCCACCACTGGACTAGCCGGCTTGCAGTCCTGACTTAAATCCAATGGAGAACCTGTGGGGATACATGGCCCGTAAATAGTACTCAAAAAATGCACAGAATGAAACCATAATGACAAAAATGAAGTTAAAACTAAAAATTAAGCAAGCCTGGGAAGAAATTGACAGTGATTTTTTTTTCAAAAATTAGTCGAATCAATGCCAGACCAAATTTTTGAAGTTATCCAATACAAAGGTTCATCAACACATTATTAATAATGCTAAATTGATTCATTAGCTTTTTTTTAAGTACATCATGGTTTTGTAAATAAAAATAACTATAATAATTTAGTTTTCTTTGAAATGTGTAGACAAATATTTTTTTTTTAATTGAAAGTATTCAAAGTGTAAATACACTACTGTATCACACACAATCCTCTGATTTAAAAGAATACAAACGTCCAAAAACTAGGAAATCATTCATAATGCATCGTAAATGGAGTCCGGAATGTGTTAAATTAGAAAAAAATAATTGTACTATAAAAAAGGTGCAAAATTATAAATTATTATCGTACAATATATTAGCATAAGATAAATATATTAGCATAGTGGAACATCTTCATCTGTACTATACTATTGATAACAAAATGCTACGATGGGAAAATCGTCTAAACAAACTTAAAGATGAAATTGCCATTCTCATGACGGACATTTTATGCTTGCAGGAAATGCAATATGATCATCTTAAGGAACTTGGAAATTAGTTCAGTACTGCCAAACAGAACAGTAAATTGTAATATGTTTTTAAGAAAAAAAAACTGTGACCCGAAGTGATGGCTGAACAGTTATTTATGATAAATAAAATAAATTTAAATTAATATCATAACAATATGTAGAATATTATACGTATGGTGTTCCAACACTTAATCGTGAAAATATTGCATTAATGGTAAAATTACAACCACAAGACGATAAGACCGCTACATTTGTTGTAGCAACCACGCATTTATTATACAATCCAAAAAGTGAAGACGTTCGGATGTCTCAAGTAAATAAACTTCTCCAAGCTATTATTAACTTTTCTCAGTCATCGGATACAAAAATTCATTTACCCGTCATATTGACTGGAGATTTTAATTTTACTCGTAACTCGCGCGCTTTTGAAATGTTAACAGCAATGTGAAAATCTAAACCAATACCAGAAAATAATAAGGATTTCCAAAACTATGAGGAGTTTTTTTCAAATGGATGCTATTGACTTTTGAAGGGAAGATGGTGCATCAACATATGAAAATCGGTGGATAACCGTAGATTATATATTAAAATCCCGGTCAAAAAAAATATAAAAAATCTGTTCAAATAAACAGCTTATGTAAATTACCATCTATAAATCAATGTTACAGAAATGGTCTTATACCCAATAAATTTCTTGGTTCTGATCATTTCTCGATGGCAATTAAATTCTCTATAAATTAGAAAATTATAAGAATAACATGTTAATATAATTCAAATAAATTTAATAACTAACCTTGACAACAAAAAAGCATTAAACTGCTAAAATTACAATGAAAAAAATTAATGTACATTTTAAGTTTTTGTTATTAATTAAAAGTGGTCAATAAATAATTTAAAAAATTTATTTTTAGCACCTTAATTTTTTTTATCCCCATTTTTGGTAAGATGATTAACGAAATTGATGTGCGTTTATAGGAATGCGCACCAGTGTATATATATAAATATATATAAATATATATATAAATAAATATATATATATATATATATATATATATATATATATAATCGCGCTACATATTCGCACGATTTTTTTCACAGAATTAAAGTATGTATTATTTACAAATACTTAAAGAAAAATACACTTAAATACCTGAAGTTGATGGTTCTATTTTAAATTTTTGATTTGAAAAAACTTTTATTTAAAAAAATACAGCAAAAGTGATGAAAATTGAATTTTTTGCTCTTTTTCAAAAATATAAAAAATTTTGAAATTTGAAACCTCAGTACACGAAAACTTATGATTTTTATTACAATTGATACATAATTTTGTCTATTTTTAATCATAGGAAAGTTCTATGATAAAAAATATTTTTTCTATGGAGAGAAAAATTTTGTGAAATGAAAGCTTTGTAAAATATTGAAAAATTTAATTTTTATTATTAAAAAATCAAAAATAAAAATGTGTAAACAGAAAACAAATAATAAAAAGTACAATTGAAAAAATACAATTGTTCCCTTTCTGAAAGCAAAACTTCTCTTTGGGAACATTTTATAATCAAATGTACATTTAATAATTAAAGAAACAGAATGCAAAAATTTTATATTTTTTAAATATATTCTATAATTTTAAAACCTCAAAATTTTCTATACATTTGTCAAAAGTTTCACTAGCTCAATAAGCTAGTGAAATTTTATTCACCTCATTACAGTAAAAATTTACTAACAGAAATATTTTGCTGTCATTTCACACAGGCCCTCGGTATTAATTTTATTCGCAGGCACAATCTCCCTTAAGTGGTCCATGCTTAAATAGAACAAACTCTTAAATGTCACTTGTGCGGCTAAAAAATATAATAAATAATTATATTTTATGTTAATGTTAGACATAATTTTTAAACTCATCTTTCTATTTGAACAAAAATAAATAGCACATTTATTTCTTCTAAGAATTGACGTTGTTGTTCGTCGTCACTGGATTTTACTGCTTCTTTGTCAGTTAAAGAAGTTGTGTAACTGGAATTTTTAATATATTTGAGTTTACGAAATTTTGGGCTTCGAATTTTAAATATTTCCACTATACTGGGTCCAAGTTTTCACATTTTTTTTTTTATATTTTTTTATTTAGTTAACAGAAAATTAAAAAATTGTGTACAAAAGATACGGTAAAAAAATCTTTATGAGATAATAAGCATTTCAATTTTGAAATTAAAAAACAAAAATTTTTAGAAACCCGCAAATCCTAATAAACGATCAAAAAATTTAACTTTTTCTTCTTTATAATTAAAATCAGGAAGTTAAACTATATACCACAAATAATTAATATGCTTTCAATTATTTGTATATGTATCAAAAGCTGGCGAGAGACCTCTCATGCATATGAAGACGGCGCAGATATACCTAAACTGTGTGAAAATTTAATAACTTGTGTTTTGCGACAGATGTTTCGAAAACATTATATAGTCGTTTCATACAAATATATTGACAAGTTAAAAACGAAAGTTTTCAAAAAATAGATACCGTATAAGATAGAAATGTAAACAAAACCGTTTCCAATTTTGCAATGTCATTTTTCCCTCAGTGTTCAAAAATCCAATTTCAAACTTTTTAAAATTTTGTTTCAAAAAGATTCAAAAAAAAGCTATTCAGGTTTATAGACAACACCACAGGAGACAAAATTAAAAAAGAACTAGGTGAGTTCATTGTATGAGTAAGTCTTACCAGCGATTTGAAACATGCGGATTTCGGCAAAAAGGGAGCTTTTGCAGTTTTTTAGGTATAAAGCCAATTTTTTAACTGATATTCAAACTATACAAAATTATTAGTAGTAAAATAAAAGATATCTCAGAAAATACATTCTGAAATTTTTGACAAAATTGAGCAAGGACAAAGGTGAAATGTTTTAAATTTTTAAAGAAAGCATAACGAAAAAAAACTTTTTTTTAATTATTTTTTTTTGCTGAATTTCGATGCAATGATTTCTATGATGAATTTTGATGGTTTAACATGACTTTACTCACCAGAATGAAATAATTATCGTTTTATTCTACATAATATTTATTTGTAATATTTACTTTGCACATACAACGTTTAAAACAATACTGACCTCAAGCTCATTCGAGGGTTTAATTAGCCTTTTTCTTACTATTACATCAATGGAAGCCTTTCAGTTATATTTCCATAAATTTTCATTGAAATCCGAAAGAAAATAAACAAATTTTAGTTATTTTTTCCTTAAAAGTTTAAAAATGACTTTATATCTAAAAAACTGCAAAAAATGCCCTTTTATCGAAAACCGCAGAATTAAATTCGCAGGTACGGTTTATTCGTAAGACGTATTGATCTAATTCTTTTTTAGTTTTATTTCCTGTAGTGTTGTCTATAAAACCGCAGAGTTTTATTCGAACTTTTTTGTAATTTGTTTAACAAAATTTTAAAAAGTTTGAAAAAATCAAAATTTTTTAATCAAGCATGGAAAGGGTTTGAATTATCCTGTAGAAATAAAAACTTATTTTTCAATAATTATGGTTAACATTTAATTAAAAATAACATTTAACTTAAACAACTAAAAATAAACATGTGGTCCAAGACACGTTAATGGCCTAGGGAATTCGTAATAACTTTAACATTTTTCAAAAGATTTTTTTCTTTGTATATCTTGTTTGATAGATAATTAAGTTTAGAGTACGATTTTTAATATTTAATTTCAAAATAAAATATTTATTAGCCAAAAAAATTTTTAAACTGAAAAAAGGCCACACTTTTCCCATATGAACGCACCCTATAAATTTTAGGTCCGATGCAGCATATCCGATAACCGATTTCACTAAAATTTCACTTAATATCTTTTTTCAACCCAAAGAACGATTCCAGGGGGAGTTACTTCAAAATTCAAAAGTTGGTGAATTTTGGTGCAGTCTAATGTATATATGTATCATTTCGTGCATAAAGCGACACATATCGTAAACACAAAAATAAATTAAATAATTAGGGTAGAAGGGGGACCAACCACTACTTTACTTCTCATAGCCGTAAACGATATTTTCAAACTTTCTTTTCTCTTTAAGATTTAGATATATTAAATTTAATTTTAGTCCTGCCTATCTCCCCTTTGTGTTAATTTTACTAAAATTTTAGTCTGAAACGGAGTGTTATATTTGAAAGTTTTTCAAATGAATTATTTATAAACATAAAACAAAGTACAAATTTTATTTATTTATTTTTTTATTTTTACATAAAACAAGTAAACCTATTTTATAATTAAATTTTTATAATCTTAGAGAAGGAATCTTTTTTGCTTTTAATATTTTATAAATTTGTCGATATAGTTTTATTCCTGATTTTGAAAGCAATCTAATGACAAAATTTCTATTTTTATGACCAGAATATTGATGGTCTAAGTTCACATATAGCAATTTTCCTTTTTGAAAATTTTACTTTTATGACCAGAATATTGATGGTCTAAGTTCACATATAGCAATTTTCCTTTTTGAAAATTTTACTTTTATTCTTTTGAATTTGCATTTACGTTCAACAGAAAATTTTACTTCAGCAATTCTTGCTTCCATTGTCCTGATTTGTTTTTGTTTTGAAGTACGAAAATTAAAAACAAAACGAATTTCGAACTACAGGCAAGTTTGAACCCTTGCATAATCCCTCTCTCTCTCTCGCTCTCATACAAAATCAGAATTTCAGCAAGAAAAATTGCCTTGAGTGAACTCAGCCATATAAAAGTCTATGTAGGCCATAGATTAATCAGCTAGTCGATTAATCAACAATTAATTCTAAATTCTGATTAAATAAGTGCTTTAAATTTTGATTAATCAAATTTGAATAATTTTATTCAATTCTCAAATTTATATTAAAATTAAACAAAAGAAACGAAAAATGCTTAAAACTGTGTAAAGTGTAAAATTTGTGCTATTTGGTATTTTAAGGACCCTCATTTTATGTCTTCTAATGATGATATATCACATAATTATTGAAATTGTTTAAATTATAAAGAGAATTAAAAAAATAAAAAAGAAAGTCAAACAAATTTAAAATTATTTAATTATTCAAGATTTTAATTACTCAAAATACTGATGAATTGATTAATCATAATTTAGGATAATTAAAAACGGAATCTATCGATTAATCATAAATATAATTAATCAACTTGTTAAATTAATCGGATAATAGATTAATCCGACAATTGATTATTCTGAATACTCGATTAAAAGATTAATCGCACTCCTCAATATAAATGGATTTTAATGTACCACCAAAAATATTTTTAAAGTCTAAAATCAAAATTTTTTAATAATCGTTTTGTGTTAAAAATTTAATTTTCGTAAAATATTGACATGGCATATTTGATCACTAAGGCGGCGATTTTTCATTTGTTTAAACATTGCATTTCTTGTTATTAAAAATTTGAGAAAACTCTACATTTTGGAAGTTTAAAGAGCTGAGTGTCAGCTAAAACTAACTGAACAAATCCGATATTTAGAAGATTGTTTCTTTATGAGCAGAGTAATATTATTTTTTAAAAAAATATTTACTTTCATATAAAAATTGTTTTCCGCTCTAAATAAAAACATATACATTTTTACATTTAATATACAACTTAATTAGGTATTGGCGCAACTCTTAATAGAATGCGATAAAATAGACTGAAAAAAATATGTTTTTGTCGAAAAATGAAAGAAAAATTACCATTCTGCAAAAATATTCAACAGAAGATATCATATTTAACGTTATTTTAAGAAATTTTGTAAATAATTTTGCGTTATCTAAAATAGTGCAAAAAATATATAATTATTGCAAAAAGTAAATTAAAGAATTTTTTGTTCATTTTGAAAAGTTTCAGTGATAAAAACTAAAATAGTTAAATCAATACACTTTGAAATCAATTAAACAGAGTTTTTTCTCAGACAAATCGAAGTTAATATAAGAAATTTGGATGAAATGAGAAGAGAGAATGATAAATGGGCTGACTAATACCATTTATCAATGATTGCATTCTCTATACTGTCAGGGTACTATAAAGCATGAAGACGATATGTAATGGTTTAGGATTGTTGTCGGGGCAAAGGCTAGGACCGGTAAGTAAAATTAATGGTATAATGAATAAGAAAGTGTATCGTAAAATTCTGCAAGAAGTAATGTTTTCACATGCCAGAGATATAATGCTGATCCCTTGGATATTCAAATGTTATAATGACTCAAAATAAAGCTAAAAATTAATGAAAAATTGGTTACATTAGCAAGTGGTAACCATCGTGAACAAGTACACATATTTACATTAAAGCTATGTAAAACCTATATAAAATATTAAATCAGAAGAGCAATGGGGAAAAGGTCGTTGGAGGTCCAGAGAGACTCTACTGTGTAATCTGGGAAACTTAGACAGCAATGCCAATGTTAATAATATAAAAGTGTATTTCTTTAATTCTTAATAAAAGCCTAAATGGTTCTCTGAAGTGGTCAAAAGCAAAGGAATTGTCAGAGAATATTAAACTCAACAGCTTAGTTTTGTCGATCAAATTCTAAATTATAAAATATATTTCTATTATTAGTTCTGTTCAAGTACTCGTCAGTTAATTAGAACTAGTCAGAAATTCTCAGGAAAACAACAAAATATACATAAATTCTTAATACGAGAACGCTTTTCTGTAAATTTTGACTAAAACTTGCAAGTTTGGCAAGTACTGGAACAGAGCTATTATATAAATTATTATACTGCTCACTTAATGGCAAAAATCATGCCTAAGTTCTTAAAATTGTTTTATAATTGAAAACTTAAGTCATACAATACAACTAGAAGTTTATGTGAGAAGCACTTCAAACTAAATTTTCAAAAAATACACATTTTCTTCAAAACACAAAGACAAAATATATGTGACTACATGTATTTTATTATTGCATGGATTCGGTTTTTGACAATTGAATCAGTTTTTTTTCTCTCACATAAATATCTACTTATTAATCTATGACTTAAGTGTCTTTTTCCATCCCTTAAGTTTTTCCTAAATATTAAAATTGTTTGACGTCTGAAAAAATACTTATTGAAAATAAATAAAAATAAGTGAAAATACAAAATATAATAAAATTATTTTAAATTTTAAAAAGATTTCAAAATAATCTCTAAATTTATATTTTCTTTGTGGTTATGTACTTTGCACCAACACTTTAATAATTTTACATTCCATGTGTAAACTTAAGATTTTTTTTACATCTTTCAAGTTATTTCAAATTTTTTAAAACAGTTGGTTTTTTATTTAATTTGGGTGCCACATTAGGGTGGCAACAAAAAATTTTTTGCCCAAAAAATTTGATATTTACAATGATTTTTGGCGCTATCATAAGCAAAAAGAAATCTAAATTATATATAAAAAATTAACATAACTAGGATAAAACATTTTAGGGTAAATAAAATATATTATGACTTTTAGTTCAAGAAAATTTTTTTTAAAGAAAAGTTTATTTTCTTCTCAACTTAAATTTTAAACTGTAAAACGAAAAATTACTTAAGTATAACCTTTAACTTAAATGTTTCTTAACAAAGTTTGCATTTAAGTATGCACTAAGGGAACAGTATAAAGCCAGGCCTTAGTGTTGAATGTTTTTATAATAACAGTATTTTTGTTTAAAACCAAGAAAAAGTAGCCCAAAGTACCCAAATTAATTAAACAGTAACTTTTGTTCAGTTGGTTTTAGCCGACACAGTACATACATATGCTGGACAGTGGTAGAATTAGATCATTCCAATGGCAATAAAAACTATTTAGTTAATATAGTAAAACCAACATTTCAATCTCAGCATTTCCTCTAAGTTTATGCTATAAATTACCATTTTTTTTTTTATTTTATTTCAAATTATTTCATAAATATTTCAGGAAATTTTATGTTCTACAAGTCGAAAATGCCTTCATAGTAAATATGTATATAATTTCAATTCTATCTCCGAAGGCTTAGTGAAATTCATTACAAATTTTGTTTATAAAATCCTATTTTTTACACAAAGTAAATGACGACACTTGCTCAAAATTTGGCAGTAATCTATTGACAGGTACTTGATGGGAATAGTGTTGCTTTTCATATAACTACGAGAGAAGTTCGAAAAGTCACGGACTTATTGATCCACCCTCGTAGTAAAATCATTACGAATTATTTTTAAAAATTATTGTAGGTTGTTTATTATATCTTCCGCAAAGACTCCCAAGCCAAGCAAAGCGGTGTCATTAGCAAATATTGATGTTTTACAGTCATTAAAAATTGGAAAATCAGAAATGTAAATATTGCATAAAATAGGTGAAAGGTGGGATCCTTGTGGACAGTCATTATTTAAGGAGAAAAATTTTTATTAAGTATTTAGTAAAGTTCAATGTACCCATTTTCAAAATAAGGCCATCATGCCAAACTGTGTGAAATGCCGATTTTACACCTATTAAGATCATTTCAGTTGACCTGCCGTTTTCAAAATTTGACTTTATTATGTTTTTAATTCCTTCAATAGCATCTCTACAAGCAAAATAATACGAAAGTGATTCGAATTCGTATTACTTAGAAGAAAAATTTTATTACCACAATAATCATATTCGTATTGCGGAATTTTCCCCCCTCGGGAGAGATTGTGCGTCACAGGTGATACAACTAAGCATTAAGAAATCAATACGCCTCTGCAATATTTTGAGAATAAAGACAGACAATAAAAAAATTTTAAATTTTATACATTTTTTATTATTTATTGCCGAATTTTCTTTAAACTAATAAAAATGCAATATAAGAAAAATATTTCTTTGATGGTTTTCGTTCAAATAAATTTCTTCCAGGAAGATATCTTCCAACAGTTTATCTGAATCGGACGTATTATGACGGCTTCTTTAATATACTTTTCCAGGATTTTAATTAAAGAATGTAGTAGACTAATTGGTCGGTATGAAAGTGGGGTGTTGTTAATTTTATTATGCAATTGGTATTTTTGCTTCTTTCCAGATTTTTTGAAAGCAAGAAGCTTGTAGACATGAATTAACTATTATTGTTAGAAGTCGAATGCCAAAATATCACAAATGTTTAATGCACATATTATTAATATTGTCTATACCACGCGCTTTTTTATTTTTTAGTGTTTTTATAAACTTTTTTATTTGTGGTTCGGTAATAGTAGGAATGGAATTTTCAATAATCGTTTCATTATTTAAAAATATTTTATGGTTATGTATAGCTTGGATTGCACAGTGGGGCAGAATCGAAATTTTTTGGAAATAAATCTGTTACTTCTGATCGGCCGGTTGGAGTTTCATGAAATTTGGTATAGGCGTAGCAGAGGAGTGTACAACGTTATGCTTGGAAGGGGGCACAATAATCCCGCCAGAGGCGGAGCTAAGGGGGCTCAAAGTTAGTTACCTCTAACATAAACATTTTTTAATCGCTTGCAAAATTTTTGTTTCTTGTCCGATTTCAAATATTTTTATATATTGTTGTAGGCCGTGATAAGACCTATAAAAAACATGCTCACATGTCTTATTTATCTCTTATAGTTTTCGAGTTATTTGCGTTTGAATTTTTAAGCACCATAATTTTGCACGTTCTTGGTCCAGTTTTTTCATATATATCCTAGTATTTCCGAACGATTTTATTAGTTTTTTTCTTAACTAGTTAAAGATCAAAATTATCTATTGAATAAAAGAATTTGAAGTCGATATCATTTTATATGAAAGTTTTGATTTTCTCAAATCCCAAAGCACGAATCGACAAGCGGAATATATTTTAAGAATCTTCAATCTGTTGTTAAAAGTTTTAAATCAAAATCTACGGGACTTCGGAAAAATGTGTATTCTATAGCCAAAAATGTAAAAAATCCCATTTTTGGGAATTTTGATTAGTTTGTTTGGGAATTCAGAAAAATCCTACCCCTGATTGAAATTTGGTTAACGCGCTTTTATTTATATTAATAAGGTCCATATTTCCTGCAAATTCCATTAAGATATCTTTATAAGCAAATATGCTATTACAATTAAAAAAATTTGTATTTTCTTCAAAAACCCCAAATTGAGCCTTTTGTTTGGTTTATTTTAAAAATATATATTCCAAATTAAGCTTATCCTTTAGCATATATAATTTGCGATCTTTTTCAAAAAGATTCAAGTTAATATCATGCCTCATTTCAGAAATATGCGCCTTTAAACTTTTATATTTCCATTTTATTGTATATATGACTATATTTTTACAAACTTGCAACTTTTGCCTTTAGTTTTGCGTGAATAATTACTTAGAAAATTATGAATATTTCTGTATACTTTTACTAATATCTATACACAAAATATTTTTATAAAAATAATTAATAAATATTTTTTATTTTTAATAGGGTTGCCACATTTCCCAAATTTAAGTAAATCTAAAGATTTACTTAAATTTTTCTAAGCATTCGTATATTTCTATTAATGAATTTAAAATAGCAAAAAATGTCTATTTTAACTTAATCAATAAGTATTTTATTAGTTTACATTTATGGTGTTTACCTAAATTTAACAAATGTATTTATCTATTGTTGATGATTAAAAATTTATATATTTATGATCTAGTGGCAATGTACAGGTATACTTTCCGGTGATACCCAGCTGCAGCATTTATCTATTACTGATGGTTCAAAATCTATATTTTTATGTGCTAGTGACAATGCACAGGTAATATCTTTTCCGGTGATACCTAACAGCAACATATAATATCAATGAATTCGGTATAGGTACTCTTCCAAATTGACTCTTTCAAATATTTTACCAAATTAAAATTTACAGAATACCTGTAAATATAATACCTGTGCGATATATCTAATAGATATATATAAATGCTCAGCTAATCCTTATCAACATCATAACGAAGTTGATTACCATGGTAATTACATTGAAACATGAACAATTGTGTTGTGTTCTGTGGAGTTTATCTAAAAATCTTAATCGTTTGGAAGCTATATTAGAATTCATAAAAACTTACATATCATGCACAAGTCGACGTCATTGGTAAATCTCTGATAAAAAATGAAGTCCTTGAATCAGCGTACTAACAAATTAAAACTTAAACATTCCGATTGTATGGATACTGATATAGAAATATCGGCATGCAAAATATCAACTGGAGTACCCTGCAAGACATATGATGATTTAAGTACAAGATCAAAGAAGAAAAGACTGGCCCATAAGCAATTAATATTGCTGAAATACTGTCAACTGCATCACCAAAACGTCTTAAATGGATTGCCGAAAGTGTACCTACTCCAACATCACAATCCAATTTTAAAGAGGAAGAAGCAATTGCTTTAATGCTTGAACTGGACCTCAGCCGAAACAAATATCTAATTTTAAGAAGAGCTCTGCTTGAAAAGGAACATTCAATTCTTACATCATACAAGAAAAAAAGCAAACTATTTTACCATTTATTTCGGTTACCGAAAAGGAAGCATGTGTTGAGCTATCTTCTTTGCTTGAGAATACGGCTACCAGGATAGTTGCAGATTTATCTGCAGATCAGTTGGAAAAAGTAAATAACAGCGACGTTGTATTAATCTGTAAGTGGGGATGTGAGGGATTAGCAGCCCTTCCTGAATACAAGCATGCTAGTGGAAGTAAGAAAATGACGGATTATAAAAGCGAATTTATAACATCTTTGGTGCCATTAAGAATGCGATCTTCAATTTTCATCAAAGTGTAAAAACTCATTTTGGAGTGGTGTTAAGCCATATATCTATCTTAACACCACTCCAGGATCAAAACATTTTTGCAGAAATATTTGGTTCGAATACACAAGGAAATCGAAGACAATAACAAAGGATTTAGTGGAATATATTAAAGATGAAATAAATGATTTACAACCTCTTTCAAAGGTCTAACATACTATTAATGGCAATTAATTGTAAGCACAAAATTAACTCTGCTCGATTTGAAGAATATGCAACAGAAATATCTAAACTACTTGTTTCTCTATATCCATGGAAAGAAATGACACCAACAGTACATAAAGTATTGTGCCATGGCGAAATTATAATTGAACGAAATATTTTTCCACTTGGAAAGCTTACAGAAGAAGCAAGAAACAGAGATTTTAAGCACGTTCAATTATTCAGTTCCAGTAAATGCTCCAGAACGTCACAAAACGAGGATATTTTTAATAGCCTATTGTTATCATCAGACCCTGTACTATCATCAATGAGAAAACGTTGGATTTATTATGAGCCTTTATCAACTCAAAATACTGAAGACTTGAAGGACCCTTATTATTTTTTAGATATGTATACAGATACAACAGATTATTTTATAGAAAATAAGTAGTATAAGTTTAAAATATTAGAAAAATTGTCTACATAAATGTAATGTAAGGAAAATGATAAATACCAAAAATAATAATATTGATTAAGTTAAAATAGACATTTTTTGTTTGTTTTGTTATTTTAAATTCATTAATAGAAATATATGAATGCTTAGAAAATAATAAAGATTTACTTAAATTTGGGAAATGTGGCAACCCTATTAAAAATAAGAAATATTTATTAATTATTTTTATAAAAATATTTTGTGTATAGATATTAGTAAAAGTATACAGAAATATTCATAATTTTCTAAGTAATTATTCACGCAAAGCTAAAGGAAAAAGTTGCAAGTTTGTAAAAATATAGTCATATATACAATAAATTGGAAATATAAAAGTTTAAAGGCGCATATTTCTGAAATGAGACATGATATTGACTTGAATCTTTTTGAAAAAGATCGCAAATTATATATGCTAAAGGATAAGCTTAATTTGGAATACATATTTTTAAAATAAACTAAACGAAAGGCCCAATTTGGGGTTTTTGGAGAAAATACAAATTTTTTAATTGTAATGACATATTTGTTTATAAAGATATCTTAATGAAATTTGCAGCGCGTTACCAAATTTCAATCAGTGGTAGGATTTTCCTGAATTCCCAAATAAACTAATAAAAATCCCAAAAATGCGATTTTTTACATTTTAGGCTATAGAATCCACATTTTTCCGAAGTCCCGTAGATTTTGATTTAAAGCTTTTAACAACATACTGAACATTCTTAAAATATATTCCGCTTGTCGATTCATGCTTTAGGATTTGAGAAAATATGGTCTAAAATCAAAACTTTCATATAAAATTTGTCGAATTCGAGAGGGTATGTACCATGACCAATTAAGTTATTGGGCTTGTTTTTTATCTTAAAGTCATCTCTATAAAGTTACCTTTCAGAAAAGTGCAAAATTATTATATGTTGCTAAAGAAACTTTTATTTTAGATAAAAAAGAGTGTAGATACTTTTTCGGCTAAAAAAAAAACACAAAAAGTCGTCTTTTTTGCAATTTTCAAATTCAAAATCGTTTATTTTTGGACTCGGTAAAGATATCGACTTCAAATTTTTTTATTCAATAGATTATTTTGTTCTTTAACTAGTTAAAAAAAACCTATAAAATCGGTCGGAAATACTAGGATATATATGAAAAAACTGGACCAAGAACATGCAAAATTATGGTGCTTAAAAATTCAAACGCAAATAACTCGAAAACTATAAGAGATAAATATGACATGTAAGCATGTTTTTTATAGGTCTTATTAGGGCCTACAACAATATATAAAAATATTTGAAATCGGAGAAACAAAAATTTTGTAAGCGATTAAAAATTTTTTATGTCAGAGGTACCTAACTTTGAGCCCCCTTAGCTCCGCCCCTGGGGGATTGTTGTGCCCCCTTCCAAACATAACATTGTAAACTCCTCTGCTACGTCTATACCAAATTTCATGAAAATTCAACCGGCCGATTAGAAGTTACAGATTTATTTCCAAAACATTTCGATTCTGCCCCACTGTATAATACAGTTAATACATTTGCAGGGGAACCGACTGTCATTTAATGAAAAATACAGAACGTCTACATATGAAATAATAAGAAATTTTAAAATGCTTTATAACGTTTATAACGTTTAAGGTTTTTGGACAACTTTTCCTTAATACTGTGATATTAGTAGTTTCCTTATTTAATTATTTAGATGTTAGTTGTAATACTTTTAAGTAAGTCATCATAACATTGTAAATAATTATTTTTAAAAAATTTCAATAAAGCCAAATATAATAATAATTTTAAAATACAAAACATATAAAATCTATTTAAAATTTGGGAAAAAAGTTTAAAAAAATTAATTATTTGGTACGATAAATTTCTCTTTTTTTCAGAAACTAATGATAGAATTAAAAAATACCCATATAAATGAAAAAATTCAGAAAAACTAAGTCGTTTGCTACTAAGAAAACACCAAAATCTTGTTAATTATAAATTTGGCAAAAATTTTTATTGATGCTACATCTTTTTGGTTTCAGAAAATAAGCATCCAATAAAACGTAATCCACATAACTTGAAAAATATTTGAAAAAATAAAACTATTCTTCGCCAATATATTAGGCTATATTTAAGGATATGTAAACCCAGAAATTGTGTTCATAGGACAAATAATTTTGATTTTAGAAAGTTTTTTTGTATCCCTTTAAAGTTAAGAAAAGTGATGTTGCATTGTATTGCATTCTTAGTGACGATATATAGATATTAAATCGAAAGTCTATACTAATTTCATCTTTTTATTACCAAATTAAAACTTTATTTATATAAAATAAATAAAAACTTCATCAATTTAAAACGTGTATACAAAATGTATTTTATTTATTAATATACATAGATACATATTTAGATTTACATAAATCCGTTGATGTATACATAAATATAAATTAAATGCACACTTGATTTATAAACATTGTGTTGACTCAAACAAACTCCTAAACTATATAAAATCAATATAAATGTACAAATAACATAAATTAGCTAGAAATGCATTATTGACATTGTTAATTTATTATGTATAAACATATGTATATGCTGAACAACTTAAAAAATTCGTATACAAAAATAATAATATTTATTTTACTCATATTATCCTCAAATAAAAATTATATGATCGATCAAATAATACGAAATAAATACGTAAAATAAAAATATGAAACATTTGTTATGAATACATAGATGGGCGGCATTTATCTGTAGCTTTTAAGTCCAATTTTCAATAATTAAAATACTTAAAAATTATAGTAAAAGAAAAAAGTTAATATTATTAAATTATTTATAGAATTTTATGCGCTTTAAGAGCCTGTCCTTATTCCTTTTTGTGTTTTTCGTAATAGTGTTTAATATAACATAATAAATATTGTCGTGTTACACGATCCTAATTTAATTAATTTGTAAATTATATTAAAAATTTTGTTACATTAAAGTACACATAAAAATTACACAATAAATTTTTATTAAAAATGTTAATTTAATTTGCACAGTAATAATTTAAACAGACACTGTTTCATACTTTTAGAATTTAATATCTTTCTTACATTTCATCTTAACATCACTGCTATAATTTATTGATGATACATAAACAATAAATTTTGCATAAAAATCGTTTAAATCCTAGTCTTTTCTAGATACACTTTGTATAAATGTGGCATTTCTTATAAAAAAATACTTAAATCTTTAATGTCTTTAATATAGGCAATAAATAAAGTATTAAAATGTTGCTTAAATTATATTAATTAATTTAAATAAAACATATTAAAAAAAGCAATTGTCATTATTATCAATCCAAAAGGCACTTTGGCTTAATATTTTAGCTATAATAGTAAAAAATAAATTAAATTTAAAATTTAAAAAATATAGGTATTTATATAAAAAAAAGTTTCTTAAATTTTAATACATAAAAATGCTACTTTTATTCTCTTTTTCAGAATGCATTTTTTAATTAATTAGTTGTACTCTTGGCGGGGAAAATAATCGGGTAAAAAAACATGTATCAAAATACCCGTCATCATTAAGGCAAAATAAAATATAACAGCAATCCACCATAGTATACGTTCCCAGCGACGTACCTCCAGATTTCTTAAGACACCTATACCCACCAGTAGGCCAGCTACAGCTCCCGACAAATGAGCCATATAACCGATTTGATCATGTTGATCGGTAATGTGGCGATATATCGATGTACCCAAATCGGTAAAACAGAAGATGAGAAAGACAAAGAGTTGAACTATGGCATATTCCATTTCGTTCCAATTCTGGAGAAGATGAAAAAGGAAATTTATTACAGAAAATAATTTAAAAAATATTAAAAATATTTATAAATTATTTCAATAAATGAAGAAAATACTTTGCTAAGAAAACTCTCTACAAAAATTTGTTTTATTTTTAAGCCATCTAAAGATTAAGCTGAAGTAGATTAAGCCGAATTTGAGCTTTAGACATCGAGCAAATACTTGCTTGTTACAAGTGGAGGTGTGTTATATAAATACTTAGACTTAATAATTCATTGAAATATCACAAAGCTCAAAACTTCTTATATTCTTCAGGAATAAAATTAGGGAATCAATAAATAAAAAGGAAAAAATGGAGAAATCATACATACGATCTTAAATCGATACGTTTTTATCTAACTATACCACAATTGTACTTGATAGTATTTTTATCCGATTTCCTGAGCAGTATTTTGTCATGAAACTTAGATACATATAATATATCTATCGAAAACAGTTCTTGTCATATAATAAACTAGGTTGAAATTAAAAAGTTTATGGTAAATAAAACTTATTTATGGTATACAATATTTTTCACCAGCCTGGTTTTTCTACAAAAAAAACTCCGAAAATTCTTCAAAATTTTTAAAAGATAAAATAATTAAAATGAAAATAACGGTTAAATACAAAAAAGAACACTTGCGAGTTTAAATCAATGGTAGCAGGCTGAGTTCCAGGGTCCAAACACGAAGAAAAAATCATTCAGAACAGGGACTGAAAATGGCAATTTCATTTTGTACCAACCATACAAATAAAATGTACCTTTTCGACAATGAAGGTACCAATTCAATATTTCAATATTTTTTTATAAACATATTTTTATTCAATAACTTTAGTAGAAATATTATATGCAATTTTAAAATTGGAGCAACAAATTTGTTGATCTTTTATTATAATTATAATATTTTGGTAGTAATCTTTTCGCTAACAAATGCGAATAGGCAGAATTCCTACAATAACCCTTTTTGTCGATATTCTTTATTTCGCCAATTTTTTAAATTTAGGCGATTTTTTTTTTCGTTTTGACAATCAAAACACAAAATAAATAACTTTTATTTCTGCTCGAAAAAATATTTTTTTTTTTTTATTCAAAGTAAAGGAATAATAAAATGAGCTTATCTCGGTACTCGTAACGCAAGCATTTGATATAAATAAAAAGGAATGGTATAAAACCAAAAAACAATTCAAAATTTCCACAAAAATTTTTAAAAATTTATATGAATATGTTGCTCATTTTCCGTTGCCGTCTAAGTTTTTGTTTAATTTAACTTAAATTTGAGGCAGTGTTCTTTCAGAACTTTTAGAGCTAACGGAATAAGGAGTGCGCACGAAAAAAATGGTGCACCCTTTAAGGATTATAACTTTAATTATTCGTAAAAAAATAGTACATACAATTGTTTATGCATATTTATATTTGCCAGTAACTATATGCTAAATTTTACTGTAATAGCATAATTATTTTTTCTTAAATTTTTTATAAATAAAATTTAGAATGAAAACCCATGTCGATCATATAAAACAATTGCTTGAAAAAAATATAAACAAATTAATGATCGCTAAAAGGAAACTTAGAAGTGGGAGGAAAGGTTGATTTTAAGACTATGGGACTGCAGACAAAATAATACTAATTTTAAGAGAAAATCCCAACATCTCTGAAAGAAAAGAGGGTCAAAAAATAAATAGTTCAGAATTATTGCCAGAAAAGCTTTAACCTACAAAGTACAAAAAGTTCTTGATAGAAACGCCAGAAAAAATTTTAAGACAAAAGGGAGGGCGAAAATTATTGAGATTAATTTCTTTGAAGCTTATGAAGATGGACGACGAAACGTTCTTACTAGCAGACTGTTTACAACCTTCAGTTATGAATTTTACTTCGTAAATAAAAAAAAATTAAAATTACCGCAAGCTATTTGTACGTGCGGAGAAAAAAATACTTCATTCTTTACTTATAGTTACATTAACATAGGAATGAGTGAGTATAAAGATTTCTTTCTATAATTAGAAAACACAAAGTAGGCGAATTTTCTGGACTGGTTTGGCTTCTTGTCATTACAGAAGAAAAAGTAATTGAGTGATATCAAACAAATTTTATTGGTATATACCACAGGATGCCAATCCACACAACTGTGTTTATTTGAAAGGCATTGGACAGCATTTAAAGGACAAGTCTAACAAATAATAAAATATAATTAAAAAAGTGAAATCATTCCAATAACCGAACCGAAAAGAACTAAAAAATAAATTTTTCTTTTATTAAATTTAATGCTTCAATATAACAGTCTTTTATAAGAACAAAAACTCAGAACGATTCACCTATTGGTTTCATTTTTATAAGCAGAATTGTATGCAATAATTTTTTTCGTTCACACTCATGATTTACGTAGAGAGTTTCCTCTTAAATTCTTATCACGTACCCTTGTAATTCTATCTTGGTTGCTGTAGTTCATTAAATAATGTGGTTATATTATCTTCTTATTCACCACATTTCCTAGTATAGTTGAGTGATACTGGTGTTACATGGGTCTCTACGAATGATATCGTCACTCTCATCTGTTAGATGCTCTGTATCTGCCAAGAAGGCAAAACTAATTTTAGATCTTTCTATTGGCATAGAGAGAATTTAAAGTATGTATGGTTTAAGAACTTTGATTGAGAATTAGGTTAGACCTAATTAAGAAAATTTTCCAAATTCTTGTTTTCACCCCTAGAAATGTTCGAATAGTCGAAAAACTAAGAAATGCAAAGTTTTGGACTAATTGAAAAAATTAAGCAATAAAAATCTTAAAAGTGATGGCTTTTTAAAAATTTTTTTCTTTCCTCGATCATAAATAATTTATTAATAATTTATTATATAACCAATAAAATAATAGTTGTTAATCTAAAATTACCGCAAATCACGTAATTTTCTGCCAAATATGCCCCAGTCAAATAAGGCATTAACCAGAATTTGAAGGAAAAAACGTTTCATAGATCTTATAAATAATTTTATATGCAAACAGAAGATTTTTGTGACCTTTGACCGTGAATATCTTACGTAGATCACATCTGATTATCGAACAATTTTGTCATGACAAGACACCAAAACGAAGATATGAGCTGAGTTTCGTTTCTCTTCCTTAAATTTTGGTTGAAATCTTATTTTACTTGGATTTATTTCGTTGAAAATTGTGTTTTACGTAATGTTATGTTAATAACTATGCATTATTGGTTGCTAAATTTTCTTGATTTTGGAAAGGTGATAACGGTGGAATTCAAAAAGGTGAAAACTAAGAAAATACTGTGCTCGAAAATGAGACTTATTTTTTTTAATAAGATGGCACCCATTTGGTAAAACTAAGTCGACGACGCTAAATTTAATGGTATTAACGTTTTTTTCTTAAAGTTAGCGCTCGTTTTTAGGATATTTCATTTGAAAAAGCTAAAGGAGGGGTTAGGAAAATTAAGTTTTTTGCTTAAATTTAAACAAAACTAAGCAATTAAGATTATATTAGAATATAGGATCATGAATTCTTATTATGAACGCTAAATTACAAAACTTTAAGCTAACAAAAATATATTGCCGTAAATAGGCTAACTAGTGTTACCAATGATCAACTTTTCAAACAAAAATATAAATATATTAAAAATCGGGCTGAAATTTATTTAATTTGTTATTGGAGAATATATTTAATGGATTTATTGATTAATTTACATAAATAATGTAGCTTTTATTTCTAATTTTCTATTATCTATTCTACGTCCATAATGAAGTTTAAACCAAATATCGCGAATGCGAGCGCTAACTTCAAAAAACGGCTGCCACCATCAAAATCCACGTACTAGAATTAGCTTTACCAGTTCCACCTTGTTAAAATTTACGACTAGTGTTATTTATGGTTGAACAGAATATAAAAAAAAATATAATTTTTAATATTTCAATCGCTTTGAGCCGCCTTTTAATTCGTTTCAATCAGTCTAAAACTTTGTTTCTAAAGGGGTGAGACCGAGAATTTAAAAACCTTTATTTTCCTCCATATAAAAGAAGGTCACCCGTTATTGCGGTTCCCGTTTAAACCATTCAAAAAATGTTATGAACAATTTAAATGGTCTAAGATCTTGACGCTCAATAAAAGCAGAAACTCTGACAGCGATATGCATAATACGCAAGTTTGTATGTAAATTTCCATAAGGGAAAGTTAGCAGACGGTTAGTTAGCATCCACTCGCGTATTATGTTTAACGCTATTAATATTATATTTTCAATTGCAATGCTTTCCAAAATTCGAAGGTATTTCTCAAAATATTCCTCTTTAAAAAACTCACCATTATAATCGTAGCTATGTGAGCGGTAATCAAGGCATAAACACCACCCGAAGCGCCAGCTAAAAATATGCGAGGACTTGTTAACGATGTACCCATTGAACCGGCCAATACACCAGCCAAATAAACTAAAGCCACACGCCACCAATGATGCACCAATTCCAAAGCAACACCCAAAAATATTTGTATAATTAGATTCATAAACAAATGCATAATGCCAACATGGACAAACATATAGGTAACAAAACGCCAGGACTCATAACGTTTGTATGGATTGTAGATAAACAAAGTGGCAGCGGGGCCACTAGTACTCTCACCAATGCGGCGATTATTATCAGTATCATCCCTAACAATAAATAAATTAAGTAATAAATTATAATATAGGATTTATGACTATGTATGTATAACAAAAACTTACTGAAAATGTATGACATCTATGAGGAACATAATAATCTCCACCAAAGAAAATATGACCATAGTTAATGGGGGAGGACATAAAGACATTTGTTTTTCATAGGCACCATCTAGAGGGGAAAAACAAAGAAATTTAAAAAATTTTAAACTTATTTCTTTAAAAAATATATTATGTTAACAAACCCAACTGATCGCCTTCCAAGGGCTTAGGAGGTGGCACCACCAAACGGCAATATCTTGTTAAAAGATTCCTTATAAGCCACTGATTCTTTTGAGACATACGATAAAATTCCTCAAAATCCAATTGTCCATTATTGTCCGTATCAGACATTTTAAGAATTTGTTGTGCTACATTCGGCGGTATATCACGACAAAGGCCGGCATCTATAAGACCTTTTAGTTCATGTATACTAATTAGACCATCACTGTCGGCATCATGCTAAAGAAAAATAAATAAATAAGAAGATAAAATAACAAAAAAAAAAAGAAAAAAAGCTAATAAATTAGCAGCATTAAAATGAATAAATTTCATTCATTGGTTGTTTACAACACTTAAATAGAGGAAAAAAACTAAATTCAAACAGAAAAGTTTAATGAACTTGCAAATATATGTGTGTATGTATGAATGTAGTATATAGTGAACTTGATACTGATTTTCATATTTTATGATTAGTGCTAATGAAGGTGAATTTAATAAAGCAATTTAATATTTATTTAATTATACAATTCGTGACAAAGAATAACCGCTAACCGATTTTTAGGTTTTTATCATTTATAAACTGATTTTTGGTACGTAATATGAGTGATCACCTGGCCAACCTAAAACATGCAAAATCATTTTTTTTCAAGTCAACCAAACTGTTAGTTATTTATCCGTTTCAGATAATTTTAAGGATTTTGTTACTGCATATTTTGGTTCTAACAGCATATTTTTGCATATTTTGGGCTTAGCAGCATATTTTGTCAAATTTTCACAGAAAATCCTTATTTTAGAGTATATTTTAGCAATTTGAATGACATATTTTATACTTAAGAGCATAATTTTGCACCTAATAGATTTTTTTACACAATGTGCCATTAGTGAATTTTTTTAGCAATTGTTAGTAATCAATTTATTTAGATAATTTAAATTTTAGACAGAAAATATAATATTTTAAGAGCATATTTTTTAATTTTAAAGGAATATTTTCCGATTTTAAGAGCATTTTTATGCACATAAAAGGGAGTATATTTTGTCGACCATTGATAGGAAATATGAGTGATCACAGATTTTCGTTCCTTTTGTTCAAACGGTCCTGTTTTAACTATAAAATCAATTTAATTTTTTTTTTTCATATAAAAAATCGATTTTTGGTAGGAAATATGACTGATCACATAGCTTTAAAATCAATTTTTATTGGTTTCTTTTAAAAATTGATTTTTGGTAAGAAAGTTGAGTGATCACAAATGTTCGTCCTTTTTGCTCGATCTCTATATCTCACTATCAGAACAAATAACAATTTTTTTCTTTTTGCATTTCCTACCTTGGTTTAGCTATAAAATCGTATTTAAAGTTTCTCATATAAAAATCGATTTTTAAAATTACTAGCCAGATACCGTTTTCAAACATTTCTTTGTGGTTAAAATAATAATAATAAATTTATTACATTTTTAATGCATTTTTATATAAACTCCTTAACAATAAAATCCACTTATTCTATGACTAATAAAGATTTCCATTGAAACAGAAATATTAATCAAAGTTTGAGGGAGTAGTTATAAAAATCAATTGCTCATTGCAATTATTACGCCAAAACCACAAAAGTAGTTTAATTTATAAAGAACATTCTAAACAATCTAAAAACTAGATAAAAAACAATATAAAGAATGTTTTATAAATTTGTTATAAACGAAAATATCATCTACTGTAAGAAATACATAATAGTAATCATATAAATGCCATTAGTTATCTATTTACTTTAATTATTTTTTAGTTGATTTTTTTTCACGGTTTTTTTGTGTATTTACAAATATTTCCATTTATGGTTACAAAATATAAAATAAATTTCGTGAAAACGCAAACGAAATCTTGGTCAAATCAAACAATTTTGGTAATAAATCAAAAATCCAGTATTACAACAATACGTGAATGTATACAGTTTCGTCATTTAATATTGATGTAGTGATATTTTCTTTGTAAATAAAATTTATAACATGTTGCATATATAAATAGAATTTAATGACACATGTATTGAGAATATCAATCATTTTTCATGAGTTGCAAAGTTTTCAAATGCTCTTCTCAAACGGTAGCCATAAAAGACGTGTACACGTTAGAAGATAAAGCTTGATATAACGCGTATTTCTACATCATTAACACCAAAATCATTTCTTGACTTATGACGTTCTTGAAGTAAATGAGCGATAGATGTATATTTTTTATTATATTATTAGTTTATGTTGTTATCTATTAGATAATCAAAAACACAACTTGAACTTTGAAATCAAAATATGCATTGTTCTAAAAATATTTAAAATAGGTTGCAATTATCAAAATTTTCTATCAACTCACTGAAAACTTATTCTATTACTTGTGTTTAGGGTAAAAAGCAAATAACATCAACATATTTAATTTAATTAAAACAAAAAAGAAAACATTGGATCTCGCTTATTTTTAAGGTATTTTAAATTTCTTAATCTATAAAATTTATTATTTTTACACACAATTTGTATTTAATATATTGCATTACATATTTGCAATTTTATGGAAAATAGAGAGTAATTCAAATAAAATATTAATGGGTTTTAGTATAATTTATTGTAATTTTTTATGTCTTTTTCTTGAATTATTAGGCTTTTGTTAACAACATTTTAGAGATACTCCCCTTCAACACTTAATCGTATTTTTCCAATGAAACTTTAACAATATCTTTAATACATACAATGTTAAATGATTAGAAAACTTCAGATTACAAGTTTGATATCCTAAAGTGTTAACAATATCGAAAAAATGATCTGAATTCATAAGTTAATATACAGAAGTAATCAAAACATTCGGAACTGACATGACATTTAAGTATTTATTTTCTTGCTTCCCAAATATTTTAAATTTAAATTTAATAATAACAGAAGGAATGTAAGAAAAAATAAAATCTTGATTTATTGTTATTTAACTCTCATTGAGTTTAAAAATGTTTTTGTGTATAAGACATTTTTAGCTTTTCTAAAATTTAGGAAAGGTTTTCTGATAAGCTGACTTAAGCGAAATGCACATCGGAATGAGCTTGTCCCCACAACAATAAATTACAATTTTATTCCACCTTAATTTTCTAATTAATTGTTTTTCTCTATTTTCGTTTGTCATTAATAATATTATTTCTTATGCCATTTCAATTTGTTTTTTTAGTTTTATTTGTTACAAGAAAAATATTTATTTGTTATGTGGTCTTCATTAGATGACAAAATTGTTATATTTTATTTATGACAATTTAATTTTGTTATAATATTGTCACTGTCGCAAAGTTCAGAATACATGAGAATTGTTTTTTAATTTGTTTTTTGTTATAGTTTTGTTATTAGTCATAAAGTTCAGAATACGAGGGTAAACCGTGGGAATAATAGCGCGTAAAAAAATTACTACAAAAAATACAACAAATTTTAATAAAAAACCAAGTGAGAATGTTATATTCAGTTTGTTCTAATCTATATACCCATCATCTGCAACTTTTTAAAATTTCACTTTATAAGGGAGGTGGTCGGTAAAGTGGACGGACCACGACCAATTTTGGTTTCCGAGTTTACATTGGTCCTTGAATTATTTACAAAATTTCGTTGACGTACCAATTGAATAGTTTGGAAGTTATAGGCTTTTGAAAAAAATATTTCTCTAAGAAATTCATTCATTTGTTATTCAAAAATAGGTTAAAAAGGAAAAATTCTGTTTAGCGTAGTCGCTTTTGGACATACAGGAATGACAGGATAACAAAATATTAAAAAAATTAGGTTAAATGAACTTTTGTAGAAGTTTATATTGGTACTTAAATCTTTGTAATAGGAATAATAGTATAGAAAATATTAACTATTTTAAGCGAATTAGGGATCTCAATGAGATCCAGTGCAATATGTATTATTACTTAATCGAATTCAATAGGAATTTTTTGATGTTAATTTTCAACGAATTTATATGAATTTAAAAAGGCATTTTAGTTAAAATGAACATTATATTAGATGTCTTGAAAATGAGCACATTGAATCACTTTATTTCGCTGGGATGCTTCAATAAATTATAAACTTGTACTTCCCTGTTCTCAATTACTTTATTATTATTATTATCATTATTATTATTATTATTATTATTATTATTATTATTATTATTATTATTATTATTATTATTATTATTATTATTATTATTATTGTAATAAATAGCTCACTGTTTATACTTAAATTGCATAAAGAAATATATTTCCTTATTTGTAGTGCCCGATGGGAAAAATATAAATATTATTATAGAAATTTCTATTAACTTAAAAGGAAGTAACAACGCCGTACGCTTTATTTGCAATTAGATTGACTAATCACGATTAGTTTTGCTTACACGCAAAATTTTCATATCGCAATATTTTTAATTGCGATTAAGCTAACTGTTAAATTTTTAACTCCTTTTGTTAACTGTTAAATAAACAATGGTTTTTGTCTTTGCTACATTATTTAAAACACCTGTATGCATTTTTTTTTATATATTTTTTTCACGCCTCTGAAAAATTAAATTTTTCCACCTTCCCCCAACAATTTCGTGAATGGATTTACCCTGAATCAATGATGAAATCATCCAAAACAAACAACTAAATATTAAAAAACGTTAAGAATATGATAATAAACAAGTTAGAGCGTTATATTCGGCTGTGCCGAATCTTTTATACCATTCACCACTTTACCAACAAATAAAAATAAACGCTTGCTTAAAAAAACACACAACAACAACAACGTATTGGGATAAATTTTTGTATGATGTACCCCGCAAACACGGAATCATTATATTTCAAACGTTTGAAAAATTATGTCTTTTTTTTCTTTGATATCAAAGGTTACTTCAAATCTTCGTCAAGATTGGAGAAAATTTTTCCCTTTTTGTTGAGAATGCTATTGTTCTCAAATTATTATCAAATCATTCTCAAACTTTTACATTTGAGAAAAATTCTGGAAAAAAATTTCTGATCTTTTGATATATATATCATATATTTTAGTTATCGGGAGTCTGCACAAATGCCATTTAAAACATTTTTAATTCGAAAAACCTCAAAAAACCGATTTTGCTTAATTTTAAAATTCTCGAAACGATTTTCGATCGTTTGATATATATATATATATATATATATATCGCTTGGCTTCATAAACGAAACAGACAGAGGGATGGACATCGTCCTATCATCACATCATTTCTTATAAGGATCCGGAAAATATAGACTTTTTTGCTCTCCGACGAAAATTGTGGAAATTATAATGAATGATAAACTTATATATACCATTTACGCCTGTGTTGAAGGGTATAAAAAAATTTATGTTATTTTAAATTTCGTTAAAAATGAATGCAACAACAATAAAAAACAAACAAATAAATAAGAGCAGAGCAATAATTTCTTCTTACCGGTTTTTAAATTAACACAAACATACAATAGCACAGTAACAAAATGCAACAACAATATGTAAATAGAAAAGCAAATACCAAGATATATGCTACACCACCACAGGTGGTTGGGGTATTATGCGTTTGTGCTGATGTTTGTAAAATCTTCGGACCGCGACTTTAAAGTATACCTTTCAACTCATGTAATCCTCGTGAACACAGTACTAGTCGATAAGATATTATGAAATTTGGCAAGAAAATTATTTTGGCACAATGACAAAACCTATGGAAATTGGTTACGGTTGATGCTTGTAATGCACAGAAAAAAATCTTCGGACCGCCACCTTAAAAGATACTTTTCGACTCAGAATCAGTTTCTGAGTCGGTTTAACGATATCCGTCCGGCTGGTCGGCATGTATTACAAATATTACATATTTTTGGTGTAGATCAGTACCAAGCATCATTTCAAAGTAACATTTGAACAGAAAAGTTTAAATTTACAATATTCATTCGTATTTTTTATCATGGGAAAACGAACATCTATTGAAAAGCGGGAAGATGTAATTCGGCATTACAAATTGTCGCATTAAGTCCTTCAACAGTTCAACACATCATAGAAAGGTTTGTCAAGGAAAATATAATTGAAAATAAGGACAGGTCGGCAACCAATAAGATATTTAACGATGCAGATAAGATGTGGATCGTACGAAAAGTTAAGGAAAAACCCGATATTAGTGCTCCAAGGTTGGCAGCTGAAGCGGAAAAGTACTTGGGTAAGTCTTCCAATCCAGAAACTATTTGAAGAATTTTACGAGAAGGAAATTCTCATTTCCGGACTGCCCGAAAAAAGCTATTGATCAATTCCACAAACAGAAAACGTAGAATAGAACTTTCTCGAGAGTATCTAAACAAGGAAGTCAGTTATGTTTGCTTATGAACGCAAATTTAACCTGTTTAGATCAGATGGCAAATGTATGTTTGGAGAAAACCAAACACTGCCCTAAATCCACGTAATTTCAGTAGTACTGTTAAACATGGTGGAGGCAGCGTAATGGTTTGGGGATGCACGTTATATTCAGGAATCAGAAATTTGACAAAAATATACCTAGATCTTCTTAAAGAAAATCTACTACAAAGTGCGAGAAGCTTGGCGTTAGGGATTCATTTAGGTTTTACCAAGGTAATGATTTCAAGCATACATCGGCTGTTGTGAAGAATTGGATTATCTGGAACTGTCCACATGTTGTACAGACACCTATTCAGAGCCCAGACCTTAACGTCATAGAGTGACCACAGGTTCTCTGCTAGAAAATAAAATTCGAAATCACAATATTTCTAATGCATCAGATCTGAAGCGTGCATTGCTAGAGGAATGGGGCAAAATTAGTCCTAATTACACAAAAGTCTTGATAGCATCTGTAAAATCTCGCCTAAAAGCTTTCCTGGATCGAAAAGGATACCCTACTAAATATTAGATACAAGTATTATTACTAAGAAGAAATAGAATTTATGAAGTATTTTTTTTTTATGTTATCATATCTTTTTTATAGAGAATAATTTTCTGTTAATGTTGTTAATGAAATCTACAATTTAATAATGTTATTGACGTAATGTGTTTCTTTTTCTAATCAAATAAGCTGTGAGCGACTGTATATATATACAGTGGTAAAAATAACAGTCCACAATTAGCCAATAATAAAAGACCCCTCCACGAATTTTGATGCACATACATAATGGTATAGGGTATCAGATGGTCGATCTTGACCGACTAATCTTTCTTGTTTTTTTTTTTTTTTTTTTTTTCTTACTTGAAAATGGCAAAGCCAAACGTAAACCAGTAGAACATGACAAAAAAAATACAAGAATGGACAAGATTAAAAAACAAGGAATTAAACTTAAGTGTCAAGAGCAAAACCCGAAGATCATCAACAAAAAGGGTGTGAAAGAGTTGTTGGTCTTATAAATATTTGAAAAGAGATTAAATAAAATATATAATTTTTTTAATAACTATATAACTTTAAAAAAATGTATTTCATTGATAAATTGAATAAAAAAAAGTACTCAAAACATGGCATGTATAAATGAAGAAATCGTGCTACAACAATAACGAGCTGCATACGCCACACAAACAAATAGACAAAGGGGCAATATTTTTATTAACATTTGTTTTTGTGTGCAGCACATCAAAACACATGAATGAATCATGTATTTTTGGTTCGTAACAAAAAGAAAGTATAAAATATTACACATATTCATATGTACATACGTATGAATGAATTTAAGATTCAAATTATTAACTATTTGGTACTTACTCTTTCAAATATATGACGAATTTTACGTTTTTCTTCAGATTCCTGTTGTAAATTGTTTAATGGAATTTCTTCCATATCTACAGTATCCTGACGTCTCGTTTGTGGTCTTTGTTGTAATTGTGGATAAATACCATTTTCCACATCTTGTGAGTTGGACATTTTATTTATTTTTTTATTTTTCAAATTGTATGTAATTGATTTTATCTTTAAATAGCCACTATGTAAAAGTATACGTTTTTTTTCTTATTTATTTTATTTTGTAATTTATAATTTAATCATATTATTTTAGAGGTGTTACGTTACATACAGATAAGATAAATTTGTGCGATTTTCTTGTTGATTATTGGTAAATAGAATATTTTTGTACACCAAAAACTTTAAAGTTAAATTTAATTGTATTGTATATTATTACAAGCACAACACTCTATTAACAGTCGTCTTAACTAAACAATAATTAAGTCAAGACACATTCATAAGGTATACTAACCCGGGAGTGAGGTGTATAATTTAAAGTTTTTTATGCATGAAGTTTGACAGTTCCATTATAATATAGTTCATAAATGTAAAATAATCAGCTGGGCGGATGTGTACACCTTATTTAGTTTGCCCTGTATTTAAGCACCAGAGTCCTGCGTCGAACAATTTAAGCGACGGCGTCGGCTTATACAAAAATTGCTGCAGCACAAAATCTGTTTTCAGCCGATAAAAAATTAAACGCCAGAAAATTTTAATTTTTTGTTTTCGTATCGTATCGTACGGTCTACACGAGAGATTTTTCTATCATAAAAAGTAACAAAACGTCGGAAGAGCTACTGCAATTTTTTATTTATGTAAGCATTTATGGGAACACGCAAATAAAACTTTATTATAATAAATCACTGTTTTTCGTAGAGGTATGTTGTCAAAATTTAATAGTAAAATTTTATTTATTTTTTAATTTCATTGTATTCTTGCCCATATAATTAATAGAGATCGCCATGAAGAAATTCACTTCTTCTTAAAAGAATAAACGTTAAAAAACCATAACAAAATGACGTATTATCTTCGCTTGAACTCTAATAATTATATCATAACGCTACAATAATATAAATTTGGTTCACACGTGATAAATTCTTATCATGATAGGAAGATAAGAGAAATCTCTCGTGTAAACCCTACGTATATAATAATCAGTCCACACATGGCAAAATAAAACAGGTTCATCAAGTTCAATAATACGGCAAATTCATTAATTTTTTTATACATGAAGTTTGACGCTTCAGCGGGTACGCAAAAACTGTGCTTAAATGGAGTTTGACAGTTATAAATGAGATTCTACCCGGTATTTCCTCAATGTGTGGGTAAATGCCAGTTAAAATTCCGATAAATTCCGTTTTTGAGAATTTATTTAGCTATATAAAATATTTAAAATCTGTGGTGCGATTCAGTAACTTATTTTAACGATAATCGAATCGTTAAAATTAGTAAACAACAAAATTGTCGATTTAGTTATTCTCTAACACTTTTAACGATATTTGTTTGCGTTAACTTAAAGACAAAAATTTTTGTGTTGTTAATATATTGACAAAAATTAGCCAAAAAGTTAACCCAATGAATCAGTCGTTGTTTTGTGGTTGTAGTCTGTGCTTCCACATTATAGATGGTGCTTCTACGTTTCCGAATCTTCTTTTAGGAGTAGTAGTCATTTTGAAGAAAACCATTAACAGAAACACATCTTAATCAATATCAAATACATAATTTAATCAATCACGGTCTTAAAATTGTTAAATAAACTTCGATTTGTTTCAAATTTATTTGTTTTTCTTTTTTATTTGGTTTTGAACCTTACTTTTATTTCGGCATTTCCTTGTGGAGAGCTGCCACATGAAATAATAGTTATATACAATCGTTTAAGAGTACTTAGTGAATCACACAATCGTTACTGCAAACAACAATTGCTATTGACAAGTTTTGCGATTGTCGAATCGTTAAAAGTTACTGAATCGCACTACTGGTGTGTATTTCATTTCAAATTAGTCATTTATGGTAATTTCTTCAAAGACTTATTTGTGTTAAACACCAAAAGGCGAATGAATACAGGATTAATTTAAATTAAAAGTTTAAAAAATATGTTTGTGTATGTATGTATGTATGAATAGTATTAATGAAATGCAAGAATAACACACGGTTCACACGATGAGTTTTTAGACGTCTTTTATTTTAATTCATTTAAATCATTTAAATCATTTGTGTTCACATGATTATTTTTCAGTTTCATGATTTTTTTTACTTTCTCTTTTTCCCTATAAGCAGAGTTGATTTTTCTTGATTGTAGCAATACTACCAGTTCAAAAGAGAAAAACGAATAAAACGTAATGAGAAAAATATAAATGAGTGTGAAGAGAAATAACAAAAAAAATCATTAAAACAAAAAACGTGATTTTTTCTCGATCCCTCTTTCAACTCTAGCCCGCTCGTTAACAAACAAAAAAAAAATTTAAAACGATGGTTTAAAATCATGATTTAAAATCATCGTGTGAACGTAGTGCCTTCTTTACCTAGTGTCTACATTAGGCAAATTTTTATCAAAACAAACGTCAAAATCAGTGCGAATATATACAAAGTAACCTTAGTTAAACAGCTGATTATTATTTTGGTTATTACAGTTGTCAAACTGCATATATAAAAAACAATAAGGATTACGCCATATTGTTCTTTTTGTGCAACTGTTGCCACCATCCATAAATTCGCGTTAAGTTTGACTTTTGTCTTGATAAAAAATTGTCTAATGTAGACACTATGTTAAGCTATGCTCACATATAGAGGTTTTTATTAAACGAGTCATTTTCTCAAAAAACACATAAAAGTTGATTTGTTTTTTTATATATTTCAAAACCAAGAAATATCTCGATTCGAGTTGTTAAAATTACGAGTATTTAACACACAAAAAACATACTAAATGTTCATACAGGGAAGAAATTTTTAATATTTTTAGTGCATAGAAAGTTGCTAAAAAAAGAATTTGTAAAAATTGTCAAATGGTTTAAAAATAAAAAATTATGAATGAAATTTATATTTGTTCATAAATTTTATCTTTTGAATTAGAAAGTGTTTGTGTGTGAAATTTTTATTTAAATAAAAAATTTGTCAAAAACATATGTGTGAACTTAATATTAGATTCGGTCATATGAAGAGCTAAAAATTAAGAAATATAGAAGCATTTTGCAATAAATAAGTGCAGCATAGCAGTACTATATAACAATTTTGATAAATAAATATCTGTCAGAGTAAAATGATTTTCAGATTATATAATCGATAACATTTTAAAGGCACATCATTTGCACTATTCAGTACGATTTTTAGTTTTGGGGATATAGTTAGACAAAAATTTACATTTGCAAAGAAATTGATGATTTTTTAAACAATTTTTCTCCTAAAAAAATTTATAATTTGAGTAAAGTTTTGTAGCATATAATTGAAATCTTTCCAAGAAAGACATACGAAATATAGATACTTCCCTAAAACCGGTATTAGCAATCATTAACAATGATTTTTTCTTTTTAATGAGATGGGAAATATCTGCTACGATTATAAAAAATCTGTAATTTTTGCTGAATAATATGGTTTTCACCAAAATTCCTATAACATAATGTACATCCAACTTTTGAGTATTTACCCATATTATCTCATTTTACTCGGTAATAATTACCATTTGGCTATTTACCAATTTCCCATCTATATTCAAAGTTTTTAGTACTTAGAATAATCAGTTGATTAAGTGAGGTCAGCTGATTACTTTCTTGTTTGAATTCGCATTGGGTCTACACCTAATATGATATATTTAACATTAACGTCATGTTAATAGTAAATTAGGGTAAAGTAGATGTTAATGTCAATTTTTTCAATATTTGAATATGGTTGCGGAGCAAATGTTACACAAGAGGTCCACGCCTCTCATGAAATATTTAACTTTATCATCATGTGAACAGACAGTTCGAGTAGATGTTAATGGCCATTCTTTTCAATATTTGAACATGGTTATTACAGAAAATATTAACATAAAATAATTAACATCATCACTAACATCACGTTAGTAGTATGTGTTAATGTCAAATGTTTGAATGTTTAAACATGGTTGTTAGAGCATATGTTAAGAAAACGATGTTTAAACATCTAGTCACGCACACAATATTATTCACGAACACACACAAATGTACTTGGAAGGAAACAACAAAACATGAGGAAAACAAGAAATGAATGAATGTAAGTACGCCATTATTTAAATATTAAAATTTAAGCGGAAAATTGTGACATAAAGTTTTAATAGCATTTCATTGCTAGTGTATTTGGATAATTTAATGCAATTTAAAATGTATATTGTTAAGAGTTAACATAAAAAATTCTGCACGTTAAATTTAACTTCTATACGTTGATATAATATGTGAGATAATGCAAGCAGAAGAGAGTAACCGTTTTGTTTATATTATGTTTAATCTTAAATAAGGGATACACGTACTGTAATAAATCCAATAAGATATCATTATTTTTATTCAGTCACAGAATAAATATGTACTTTTCATTTAAAAAATCGCACGTTTTTAACACAATTTTTCTAAAAATATTTTTTTAATGTAAAACATTCATTAAAAGAAAATAATTTTACAAAAAACATTGTTTTTTAGTAATTTCCAAAATATATAAGCACACACACATACAAACTTCCGTGTGTGTGTATTTTTTTGACAGTTTATCTCATAAGATGGTTGTGTAGAGAAATCTTATCACAACAGTCTCATAATACACGTGAAATAACTCTCTGACAGAAAAATCTTACATATTATGTTACGTCTAGACGGGCTGTAAGGGATATGGGGGAGAGAATATCATTTTTTCATCGCATCAGTCGCGACTAAACATTGATTTTAATTTAGAAAATTCGCACTTTTTTTGCATAATTTTTATAAAAATATTTTTTATAATGTAGAACAACTATTGAAAGAAAATATTTTTTTTAAGCAATTTTCAAAATATACGTTCACACAATTACTAACTTTCATATATGTGTATTTTTTGACAGTTCATCGTATAAGATAGGTGTGTGGAGCAGGGGTTCCCACTTCTTGTTTTTCCACGGAGCCTTATCTGGACCCGTACTTACATTAACCCGCCTGTAGAACATTTTTCCATTTGAATGAAATTACTCCCAATTTTTTTCTATTTTACTTGTATATAACTCAAATATAAATACACAAATCCCTATTAGTTGTGATAGGTATCTTAAGTATATTATGTTATTATTACTTTATTTTATTTTTTTAGCGTATTTTATCTATTTTTACACCTTTTTATTTTTTTAGCAGTTTTTTATTGTATTTATTTATGCTACCTAGGAACATAGCATAACGTAATGTAAGCCAGTGGTATTCGAATATAAACTCAGTTGCTATAATATATCAAGCAATAACAATCAAATTTTGAAATTTTCATAAAACATGCAGCGCTTCAGCTATAAAGAATTATTCGAAGAGTATTTTAAAAACAAAAAGTTGGAAGATGTTCTAAGTTACTTTCAAAGAAAGGTAAACTTATATTCATGCAGCACCGGAATTCATTGGACTTGGAAAATAAAATAACAGATTTCGTCAAAGCTAAACAAAGCGCCACAAAAAAGTTGCATGGAGCAACAAAGATTTTATACCAGCTTTGAAATTAGTTAAAGAACGAACTTAATGTCTGGTATTTTTAGAAAGTATAAACGAAAACAATCTTGACAGACTACCAAAATCATTTGATAACTTTGGGGATAGATCTAAAAGGTGGAAATTTAAGGATATCAATGAAGAAATCGGATGTAAAAATATTCAAGGAATTTTGATATATCAATTTCGATTACAGAAACAATCCACAAAAGTCGATATCATTCAAAAAGTTTTTAACGCTAGTCCAGTGAGAACAAAATGGATTCTTAAACGAAAAGGAATTAAATTTTTTTTTTTTTTATTTGAAGTTAAAAAAGCAGATCAGATTGCGTACGACTGAAAGAAGCCAAAATTTTTATCCATCATATCATCACATAACTGCTGCTAAGAAGGACTGTTTGTCACCAAGGGATACTGCTACATTCGCACCGATTTCGACATAGGTTGAAATTCAAGATCTCAACGCTCAACGCTTGTTACTATCATTTAAAGGAAATGCTTTGAAGAAATATGAAAGCTACAAATTCTTCTGAACAAAAACAATACCATTGCGATTGATAAAGAATTTGGAAGACTCGGAGCCTTCAACCAAATATCTTTTGCAAACTGCAAGTCAATTAAATTTGAATTCAAAAAGGAAACTCATGATGCCTTTAAAAAAGAATTCGGTGATAATAAAGCTCAAATTTCAACACCACAGCCATTCGAATTAGAGATTGACGGCTAGACAATTGAAGTAAGCTACCAATTAGTGCTAACGATGATAGATGGAAAAGGCCAGGCTTTGACTGACACAAGGGCTTCATCCAGCTGCATTATATGTCAAACCACATAAAGCCACTTAAACCAAGTCCCGGAAATACTGACGCATATGAATTTGAGTTGTCACATACTAAAAATTAGTTATGATTTGGATTTCAAACCTACAGGATCAATAGGAAACAACGACACCAATAAGGAGTTAAGAAGTTTAAGGACGAATTTCTCAAATATGGGTTGATTGTAGATCAACCAAAATAAGGATCAGGCAGTACGAATGATGGTAATACAGCAATAATGATCTTTTCAGATCCCGAAAAAGTATCTGAAATAACAGGTGTTAATATAAATCTTATTTCCAGATTTAAAACAATTATCGATATACTTGTGTGCAATCAACAAATTGATGTTAAAAAATTTGGTGATTATGCGAAGGAAATTGCATAAACATATACAACCAAATATCCATGGAGAAATATGTCTGCAATAGTTCGTAAAATCGTTTATCATGGAGAAGATGTACCACTTGGAGATCTATCAGAGAAAGCCCAGGAAAAAAGGAATAAGGATTACAGATTTTATAGAGAGCACAATAACAGAAAAATATCATGAAGTTTTACAAATGAAGATCTATTTAATATACTACTGGCAACATCAGATCCACTCATCTCTAGCATTCGAAGTCAATGGAAAGTAGAACATCGTGACGTAGATGAAGAAGAAAAGGTTTTTTAGAAATAATATAGAACTAAATATGGAATATTTGCAGGTTATTTTCCAACCGAATGAATAATAATTGTATTTTTCTTTTATTATTATTTAAGTTGTAATAATGTGATGATTATTATTATATGTCTCCTTTATAGATTTGGTAGCGGGGTAGAGTTTGGGGATAATCAAATGAGACCAATCTATAAGGAGATGTTAATTATAATTATTCATAGATAGAGTAATTATAATTGTGGGGTTTTTCGGAAACAAAAGAAAGAAATGAAAATTAATATTTCTTTCACTTATAAGTTATTGGCTAAGGGTTATTCTCCGCAATTATAACACGTAAGTATTCAGGTTTTCTTCTATTTATTTTAAGGTTAGTTTTAATACCAAGAGTGAGGAAATTCATAGAGATAATTGTGTATATGACTCTAAGATTGTTGAAATATAAGTAAGTTTTAAAATTTAATTTAGTTAGACGAAACTTCAGTTTTAACAAAACACACGAAGTTTTGTATAGCTTAATTACTGCTATAATTTTCAGCAATTACAACGTATTTTCAGATTGTAATAGATTAACAGTAGCACTTCAATAATATAATTACAAACTATTTAAACTAACATTTGCTTATATTAATAAATTAAGATATTTTTATTAATATAATAATTAAATTTTTATTATAATAAATGTTAAATTAAAGTGTCCAATGTAGTTTGGAAATAAGTAAAAAAATAAACATTAAAAAATTTTAGGTTATTATAAAAAGTACAAATTTTTGTCCTTAATATTATTTAAATAAAAAACAAAATAAACATTAAAAAAATCGTCAAAACCCCGGAATCGGTTGATTAACTGGGTCCAGTTCACAAAATTATCCTGGGTACTATTATAAAGGTTTTTTTTATCTGTTTATAACTTTCTTATAAGTAATGCTGATTCAAAAAACAAATTCTTCGTTTTTTTTCATACTAAATGCTATAAAAACCTAAATGTTCAACTTTTGCCTTAAATTTCTCAGCAACTGCTGAACCGTTTTAATGAAATTAAAATTGGAGAAAAATTTGAGAAAATATCTCTCTATCAAAAAAAAATTCTAAAATATCTCCATTGATTCAAAAGTTACAGAGTTTTGAACGATTCTGATTCTGAGCCACTGTGCGGTAGCAACAAAAACCTGCTAGTATTTATTACAATTTTGGGTTTTAAGCTTAAGATTGTTCGGTGACTTACCTCAGCCGTTTAAAACTGATTGGCGCTGGTCTCTGTTAAGTACAAAAATTAATAAAGTGATGCCAAGTTTTGTGTATGGTGTTTAGTTTCTAAAATATGGAACTATCGTATATATTGCGTATGAAAACGGAGCATGATGAAATGAAACAGGTGGCAGCAGTTCTACAAAAATAAGAATACGACAAATTCATTAATTTTTTTTTTTATACATGGACTTTGACAATGCATCGAGCAAGCAAAAATTGTCCTTATATGGAGTTTGACAGTTCTAAGTTAAAAAAAATAATAAAATGTTTATGTGAGGTCATATGTTTGAATTCGCCTTTAAAAAAGAGAAATCACTAAGTTTAAAAGGTGCTTTTCTTAAAATGTTGTTTTAAACAATCTTCATAAAATTTTGACCATTTATACGATGGCTTCAGGCATGCCTAGTTTCTTCTTTCTTTATTATTATTTAAGCATTAATTTATTTACAAAGAATAAATTTAATTCTAAAACTGTTCTTATTTTCAACCTTATTTTGTAAAATATTTAACCAATTTCCAACAACGTTGTTTTTTATTTTTTTTTAATTTTTTAATAAACTAAGCTATTAAATTAATTGTTAAATTTCTTAAAAAAATATTTTATTTGTAAAAAAATTCGTTTAAAAATCGAATAATAAAAAAAATTTTTCTAACATTTTTTACATACGGACACTAAGGGCCACGATGCACTATTCCACATAATCATCCTATTCTGTCAAGAAAAAATTGCAGGACAATGTGTTTTCGGTGCCACACTATCACACAAATAAAGCATACATTGTTGTTTTCTTATTAGCTGCTCCAAAAATACAACAAAAGCTATTTTATGTAAATTTTCAAAAATCAAAAGCGAATAGGACAGACTTGTCAAAAAATCTGTAACACATATTCATTTTAACCTCACATTATCATACTTTTTGAACATACATACTTTTTTGGCAGATAAATAGGATAGTGAATCGTGGGTCTAATACATTACGGATCATGATCTTTACCTTTGAAGGTAAAATATGAATAAAGTAACATAAGAAAATGCGAATAATGGAAAAAAACTTTTAAAACACCTCTCAAATTACGTTTCGCTTTGTCCAGAAGGGATTGGGGAATACAATAGTCAATATTGTCAAGGTTGTCATCCGAAATTCCCCAAATGTTCACATGGCCGTAGCTCCTACCATTCTATGCACCTATAGTACTGAGCCTAGTTGCCGTCATGATGGCGATTTGTTTGGCCATTAGATCCACTGACGTCCTGTTCAACAGAACCAGTAAGCCTTGGATGGTGTTTTACAAAGCGCACCTGTAATTACCGGCGCTGAAGTACCAGAACCTTGTCGAAGATTCCGCAGAAGGTAGATTTTTCCATCGTCTTCCACTATACTATCGCTCTACACATAAATATAGGCTTGATCACCATGTCAAAGATCCATTTTGTATTTCTAGAATTTAGTCCCCAAGATTTCTCTATGGCTTTCCTTCACATATAAAGGGTAATATTTGCCTTTAACACTCTAGATTGGGTGTACTTAGGTACTTCGCACTGTTCAAAACCTTTAATTCAACTCTATTTAGGCAAGGGAGTGGGAAAGATAGAATTTTATATCTCCTTAAAAAGAGAACTAGTTCCGCATGCGAGACGGTTTTCCTGTACATTGTGTAAACGGCAATATTCCAAAGAAGTGGAGATAGAACTCCCCCCTGATGAGTGCTTCAATTTGCTACTCTATATATGGTAGCCGCACCCATAGTGGAGATTATAACCCTGTTGGTTAGAAGTCTCCATATGAATCCAATAATCGACTGATGTATGTTTCATAGCATACGAGGTCACATTATTAAAGACTGCTTTTATATCAAGAAGGGCCACTAATGCATATTCCTTGTACTTGAGAGCGTTTTTTATATTCCCTACAAGCGAATGCAACGCCGTCTCAACTGATTTGCCTTTCACATAGGCTTGTTGGGACGCTGACAATAGGTTAGAGTTGATTGTTTTGCAAATGTGTAGATCAATCAGCCTTTCCAATGTTCTCAAGAGGAAGGACGATAGACTCGGGGATAAAAGAGCATGCTAAACAAGCCAATCTGAAGCAGTCATGGAACTATAATATTCGTATTATACTGTAAATCTTCAGGTAAACCTGGGCCCGGGGATATAAAGGTTTATGAATGTAACTTGAGCAGAAGGTGAGGAAGCCAGGATTTTTCGTAAGCGACTAGTGTCGGAATGACCTTCCACGCCGTTACAGAAGACCTTCCAAGATTTGCGTTTCGCGTTCCTGCTTCTGTCGAAGCTGCTTTAGATTGGTGAATATTAACTTGTGTTATCTTGTCATTGTCATTTATAGGGGTGATTGTGATGTCGACGTCATCTTGGTCCGATTCGGAGTCGGATCGTTATCGTCCTGAATCGATCTGTCTCTGTCATCTCCTCGATAGACCTGTAGAAAGATAGACTCGAAGCCGTCTTTTCTCTCGAGGAGACGTCATGGACTTCCTATTCACTACTATGACGATCCTCCTGGATGCTCCGTCGGATTCCCTTTTTTTCTTTTAGAACTTTCCAGAATATTCATAAGCTGTCCATCGCATTGTATGGCTTCGGACGTTTGGTCCCGGGCTGTTCACCTTGCACCTGGACCTCTTCCTCTGAGCGCTGCCGTTTTGGCCCACCTTTCGACGTAGGGAAAGTTTTCGCTGCAATTTGGCCATTAAAGATTTGACCTAACTTAGGAAAACAACTTCCTCTGGGGTTAGGGATTCTGCCAGCTTTTTACCAAAATGATCCAAGAAATGATCGGCGGTACACCGTCTTAAGAAGGCCCTTCTGGCGGGCGCAATGTGCCTTTGGGATATATGTATCGTGCCGTTTTAGAATGGAGGCACAGATCCAGAGCTCGATGACTCGAACTTCTTTACTGGCAGGGGAAGGTGATACTTTTTAACACTGGGCACTGGGTTTAATGATACTCGAGTTAATTTCGAGCATATAGCTTTCGAAGAAGGGGTTTTCACCAGTTCTTTGCCGATGCGGGTCAGAGCAGCTTTTTGGGCACTTGGTTTGATGCACAAAGGCACCTCACTGCTTTTGCTTCCAGAATTGGAAGCTGGTTATGCGCATTTGGTGGACTTGCCGCCTTCTGCTATTTGTTGTTCCATTTTTTTCCTTATTAGTTTGTTTCTTTGTGTTACACACAATCATTTTTTATTATGTTTGGATTTTTTTAATTGGAAATAGAAGTATTGCAATGACTCAGTGTTGTTTGAGTGCGTATTGATTGCAGTTTGAGTGCGTATTGATGAGTATTTTTGTGTTTTTGTACTTAGTTGGTATTGTTATTCTCTTTAGCAGATTAGGTGCGAATAAAAAGTGAATAAGAGTAACATATTTGTTTTAATATTATTCGCTGAAACAAATAAATTGGATATAGAAGCTTGTACTATAAGTACTTATTGTATGGTAATAAAAATGTATGAATACGTATTAGGAATGAAAAAAATATTAAACATATTTTTATGTAGTAACATTTTTTGTTGATTTAAATAAATTTAAAGTTTTTTAGTTAACAAAATAATTCAGTCTTTTAAGTTAAAAATAATAATAATAATAAAAAAACAAAATAAAAATGTAATCATTAGTATTAAAAAAAAAACAAACAAAAAAAAAACAAAATACATTCATATGTTATTTATACTGAAAATGCAGACACCTTTAAAATGCACATATTAAAAAAATATCAAAAATATTTTAAAACTATTTTTATTTTTGATAACAAAATAATTCAGTATTTTCAGTTAAAAAAATAAATAAATAAATAATTATAATTATAAAGAAAAACAAAATAGGGATTTAATTCTTAGTATATAGAAAAGAGAATTTAAAATGTGAATTCATAAATATATTATTCATTCTGTAAAGGATTTCGACAACATATATCTTTTTTAACTTTGGGCAATCAAACTCAAGGGCAAAAACTATAAAACTTTTTGGAACTATTTTACTTTTATTATTAATGTTTTGAAATGGTCGAAAGAATAAGCTTGAATTCGAATAACACAGATTGAGAAATTTTTTTTCTACGGTACGCAATATTTTTGTCTATTTGGATACATGTTATTATGATGTACAAAGCCTACAAATAATTTTCTTAAATTGTCTCGGCTTCTCGCTTTAAATCGTTATTTGAAAAATTAACGAGGTTGCATATATTAAAGTATACCTCGAAAAGGACTTGTCGGATTTGGTTCAGAAAAATATCGATAAATTAAATTACTTCCAAGTTTTACACAATATTTTTTTAAATACTCTCAAAAGTTATGGATATATTTAGCCTGTTTCATGAAAAAAAACTTAAATATGGTACAAATTATCCAAAGATTATTAAAAAAAAAATTATAAAAATTTAAGTTTCTCCCAAAATGGCTTAATATTTATAGACTCATTAATTAATACATGTATCTGAATTGACAGATTTTGATTAAAAACTTACTTTTTCCTCTAATTCAAACCATTAATAATATAATATACAAAATTCATATTTATTGAATTTTGAATTTATGTTTACAAATAAAATTTCATTAAATGAATCAGTGTTAATTTTGACACCAAATTTGTTTCGCATTAGTTGCGAATAGTCCTTTAGCACATTATCTAATACTAATGAGTATGGACGGATATCAGAAGTAATCAATTTTGTTAATATATACACACATGCTTTTTTGGTCTCCTGATTCAATTTCATTTTCTTTTTAATTTTTTAACAATGCACAGCACTTATCACTATGTCTTTATGTCAATTATATTCATTATTAAATATAAATTTTATCAAAAAATTCACACACTGCACAATAAAAACTAATATGTTTACTTGTTATACCAACCTCTAAAATACTTGTAGTACAACAGTTACTTGAAATAAAAAAAAAACAAATAAATTTCACACTCAATGCAAAATTAGAAATAACTGTAACAGTTCTTATGATTATAGTGAGTGTGTAGAAAAAAAATCGTACCACATCAGTTACCTTGTATAGATTCGCAAGATTTTGTTTGTCTTGATAAAAATTTGTCTAGTATCGACACTACGTAAATTTAGTAGTCATCAGAAGCTATCAGAGTTGTTGTTCTTTTTAACCCCAGATCTACAACTGAGATTAACGCTGATATAATATGTGATATAACGCCGGCAGAGGAGAGTAACATTTTGTATATATTATATTAAATCTTAAAACAACAATAAGACGAATTCATTAATAATTTTTTATATGCTGTTTGACAGCTATAACAACCGAAAATAATAATAAGCTGATTAACTGAGGTTACCTTGTATAGATTCGCAATGATTTTGTTTGTCTTGATAAAAATTTGTCTAGTATAGACACTACGTAAATTTAGTAGTCATCAGAAGCTATCAGAGTTGTTGTTCTTTTTAACCACAGGTCTACAGGTCTACTGAGATTAACGCTGATATAATATGTGATATAATGCCGGCAGAGGAGAGTAACCATTTTGTATTTATTATGTTAAATCCTAAATAAGGGGTACACGTATTCTAATAAATACTATAAGATATCATTATTTTCAATCTGTCACAAAGTTAACATGTACTTTTTATTTAAGCAATTCGCACTTTTTTAACACAATTTTTATAAAAATGATTTTTAACATGTAAAACAAACACTAAAAAGAAACAATTTTAAAAAACATTCTTTTTTTTAGTAATTTCTAAAATACACATGGACACACACAAACAAACTTTCGTATATGCGTATTTTTTGACAATTCATCTTATAAGATGGTTGTGCAGAGAAATCTCATCACAACAGTCTTATAATACATCTTATAATACTAATTCTCTAATTCTCTCAGAGAGTGAATTTGACACTCTCTGAGAGTGAATTCTCTCAGAGAGTGAATTTGACACTCTCTGACACAAAAATCTTACATATTATGTTACGTTTAGACGGGCTGTAAGGAAGTAACGCTTGCTATGACAGTTTAGTTTTATGCTAGCACTTTTGTATTTGGGAAAAAAATGTAGGGTATTTTTATAAGTATAAATGTGAAAATATGAAAGCATACTTTAAGGCGTAAATTTTATTATTTGTCGGTAAGGTTGTGAAAAAGATTCAACACAACCGAATACAGCACTCTAACTTGTTTGTATTATTTTCTTCCAAACTTTGAATATAAAAGTATTGGCCATTTATTTTTTTAAATTCCAGAAGATTAATTTTTTATGAAAAATTGTAACTTTTTGACAAAAACCTGTAACTTTTTAAATGCTGTAAACACTAATTCAGCCTATAATAAGTGTCGTTCTTCTCATGACGATTTTGTGTCGAAAAACAGTCGTTTTCATTTAAAGGTATTAAGGATATATGACGACTATTACAATTTTCGGTACCATGAGTTGTTATTCATTGCTAAATCTATCGAAAAACGTACTTAAGGTTTCTAGAAACGAGCAAAAATAATATCTATTAAATAAAGTTGTGTTATTTTTTAAAGTATTATCTGAAGAAAAATCGGTGAAAATTTGGATTTTTATTATTTTTGGTTTTAACAGTATGCTGCAAGCATTGTTATATTTGAATCGTTCAATTTTGTTGATTTTTTTTCCAAAAAATATCTAAAAGCTTCTTTTTTAATCTAAATCATAAGCTATCATAAACTTTCTACTGTTTACGGGGATTATGATATATTATGCTACCATAAACATAATCCAACTTATTGTTGTCAATGTTTTATATTTCAATTTGAAAAAAAAAAAAAAATGAAAAAATTAAAATTAAAAAATAATTTACAAAGGAAATTACAGCAAAATTAAGCAAATAAAATTAAGATATTTTGATTGCAACTAATTTGTAATCAGTAAACAGGTTTAAAAACCTGATCTGGAACGCGAAGCGCAAATCTTGGAAGATCTTCTGTAGTGGCGTGGAAGGCTATTCCGAGACTAGTCCCTTACGCAAAATCCTTGCTTCCTCACCCTCTGTATCAAGTTACATTCAGAAACTTTGTGGCAGCTGGACAACAAGTGGCCATCAGACCTTAGACGCCTTAATAGGTGTGCATTTTCCTGGCAGCCTATTTCTAACGGAGATTCCTCCAAAATTTACAGACCTAAATGACGTTTACATCTGCCTCTTTTGCTTTGCCTCTTTTAAATCCCCGGGCACAGATGGCAGTATAATGCTGATATTATAGTTCCATGGTTGCTTCAGATATACTTGGCTTGTTTATCATGCTCTTATATTCCCGACTCATAGACTAAATATAAAGTGGTCTTTGTCCCAAAAGGTGGTAAGAACTCCCATACGAGACCGAAGGACTTCAGACCTATTAGTTTATTGTCCTTCCTCTTGAAAACTTTGGAAAGGCTGATTGACCTGCACCTTTGCAAAACAAGCAACCCTAACTTATTGTCAGCGTCCCAACATGCCTACATGAAAGGCAAATCTGTTGAGACGCGTTGTATTCGCTTGTAGGGTATATAGAAAATGCTCTAGAGTACAAGGAATATGCATTAGTGGCTTTTCTCAGGGGGGAGTTCTATTTCCACTTCTTTGCAATATTGCCGTCAGAACAATGCTCAGGATTCAAAACCCGCGCGTATGTTGCAGTGGCCTAGGCCTAAACAGTAAATTGAGTACAAATAGTGACTTTAGCGTAAATCCAGGAAAGGCGGAACTAGTTCTCTTTTTAAGGAGATACAAAATACCATCTTTCTCACTCCTTGCCTAAATGGAGTTGAATTAAAGGTGTCGGACAGTGCGAATTATCTAGGTATAATACTGGACTCCAAACTGTCCTGGCTTCAAAATACCCAAGCTAGAGCATCAAAGGCAAACAATGCTAGTTGGCATACCTCTGTCATCTTGCAGATCTATGATACTGCAGTACTTGTCGAGAATAGCTCAACAAAAATGGACAAACGAGTCTGCGTGTTCTATCTCGAGACAGATATGGCCCCAGTACGATCAAAAATGGTCGAATTTCAATCTGTCAGCTACAAGCACTTGGAGCCATTATTACCGGACACCGGATTGCTGGTACACACGCTAGGAGACTAGGACTAGGAAGAAATAGTGGAACATTTTCTTTGTCACTGTCCTGCTCTTGCGAATATAAGGACTGAAGTATTTGGAGTCCATATATACATGGATTATCTGAACTCTCTGCAGTTAATGTCAGATGGATCAGATCTTTTATTCGTGTGTCAGGTAGGTTTGATTGGAACCTATTCTCGGACATGTGAAAAATAGATTCACATGATCCATCAGGGTAACACAACGGGACCAATGAGCTGTCTATTTTACATTTACAGCTGCTCATCTAAACTAACCTACTTGCAAAAATTTCCAAAATGTATTTTCCCTTTTTCTGTATGTGGTAACGATTTCATTAATTGTTTACAAAAATCAAACTTCAGAAAATCTTCATATACTTAATTTTTTTTTTTTTTTTTTTTAGGAAGAGAAACGCTGCATACTGTTTTCTTCATCTTCAGAAGATTAAAATAAAGCCGAAGTCAACATTTTAATTAATTTTTATATACAACGTATATTTTTAAGAATTCGTATTAAAAATAATTTAAAAAAGACGGTTTTTATAACAGTGTCGTTTTTAATTATAAAAAATTATTACAATTATATATTATATATTATATTATAACTATTATTACAAAGCATATTACATAGAATATAGAGTATATTTTAAAATACCGAAACTAAAATGTCGGAATATACCGGTATTGAAAGAAATGGAATTTTAAACCGTATTTTATCGGTATCGGTATTTATAACGGTATCGATTTCTAACTTGGATTTCTTTTCTAAAAACGATTGTGGAAATATTGAATTACACTTTTATAATGCGAACATAACCTTTCTAAAAATCGCACTTTCTTGCTGAAGAAATAAATGAATACTGAGAACATTGCAAATATTTTAAACAATATTAAATTTTTATGTCAGATTTTCGGTAGTTTCTCTTTGAAAAGTTTTAATTTTTATATATAAAGGATTCTTTTTATTATAGATTGCACGATTTTTTAAAAATTTCAAACCCTATTACAAATTTTAATGATGATATACCATTTTAAATCTCATTTTGACACTAAAAGGTTTTCTTCATAATTTTGCCAATATTTTTAGATTTTTCGGAATTATTAAAGTTGAATTTTTATCACAAGATTTTGTAATATCTCAAAGATAAGATTTGGTACTGTTATGTGAAAAAGTGTAAATAATTTTGAAATACAAAAAATGTGTATAATTACTTTCAAAATGAAAAATGCCTTAGAACTTTTCTTCTTTTCTTTCTTTTCAGTCATTACAATAAAAAAAACATTTTTTTCAAAATTTTTTATGACAACAATATTTGAATTCCTTTTCAAATTTAAAAAAAAAAAAATTAAAAAAGTGAAAATATATATGACAGTCATGATATGACTTTATTTTATGGTCAAACTATGATATAAAAATATCAAGGTAGCGAGCGCCGCTCTCGCCATGATAACCATAGCGTACAAACTAAAAAAAATCCGAGCTTTTTGTTTACTTTTTTATGTTCAAGTACATTGAGAAAATTATTAAAAATTATCAAAATATTTGTCCGATCTTGAAATTTTTTTACTTTTATTAGAGCTTTTTGTTCTAAGGCTGGTGATATATATCGATATAAAGGTAATGTTAAATATATAATTAATCTCAATATTTTATAGAAAAAGTTTAATGCAAATAGCATATTTTTAAACCATTGAATAAAAAAAGATATTTTTAGTTGAAAATTATTTATTAAATATATTGTTACGTTTTTACCTTTTAAAAACGGTCGTTTATTTCCTTTAAATAAACCTGTACTTTGATTGTAAATAACAGCAGTTTAGTAGTTAAAAAATTGTAACGACTCTTTATTTTATTTAAAAAAATGTACAACAATAACAGTTTAAATAGTCACTTGCGTTCTAATATAAACACACACTTAAATTACACACTTTATACAGCACACTTTAATAATGTACAAGATTATACAGCCAAGGCAGTTAATTTGTCTTTACTTAACGAGGCTTCCAATTAGACTGACTCAATGGTGTTCTCACGGCCAATTTATATACCCTGTATTACCTACGAGATGCTTCTTGAAAGCTCTATTTCTTTCTACAATGTTCTTAACGGACAAACTATAGCTTTCGATGTTAATGTTAGCAGCTTAAACATTTAGTGTTGCCATACTTAAAAACAATGGTGAAATCTTTTTATTCATTGTTGTATGTTTAGAACTGTGTTAAAAATTTTCACAGATATGTTAACTGCTGTTAACATAAACGGAAATGTCTAGAAGCATTGAGAAAGATTTAAACCAGCCGTTAAAACCGTTATATTTGAATTCAAGTACAATTTCGTAACAGTATATTTTTAAATATTCAATAACTGCTTAACACTAGATAATTCAGCTAAAACTGCTTAACACTAGATAATTTACAAGAGAACAAATATTAAATAAAAGTAAAAAAAAAAAAATGAGAATTGAAACTAGTTTCTTATAGTTATATCATGGTTCAAAAAATGGTATTCGTCGCCCCCATTAGATCTAACCAGTGTTGCCGTTTTGATTATTTTTAACCAAAATTGGTTATTTTATTTTCCAATGTGGAGACGATGACTTTTTTCCATTTTGGTTATTTTTTGATTTTTTTTAAATCAAAATTTTATTTTTATTAGTTTTAAAAATGCTATTTACTCTATTAGACTTGCCAACAATAAAAAACCAATAAAAAGATAGTGTGCTAAAAATTCATCAAACATTTAAAAAGTTAATGTTTCTATAACTTCTCATTCCAATTTTAACTGACAAATGAAGAATAAATTAAATCAAAGAAAAGAAAGAAAACTTAATTCAATAGAAAATTTAAAGATTTTCTAATATTTAACCAAAAAGTGACATGGATTGGGTTATTTTTGTGAGAAATTTCTAACGATGTAACAAACATCCTAAATACTTGTAATTACAAAATAAATTACTATTAAAAAAGAAATGTATATTCGGTGAAGACCAACTATTATACACTATTGTGTATGTGACTTTACATAGTGTCTACATTAGAGATCTTTTTATCAAGAGAAACGTCAAACTTAACACGAATTTGTGGACGGTGGCAACAGTTGCACAAAAACAACAATATGGCGTATTCATTATTGTTTTTTTATATATGCAGTTTAACAACTATAACAACCAAAATAATAATCAACTGTTTACGTAAGGTTGCCTATATATATATTCGCACTGATTTTGACGTTTGTTTTGATATAAATTTGCCTAATGTAGACACTAGGTAAAGTAATTCATATTTGAGAGATAGCATTGCTACGGGTAATCTTATTTGAACCAAATTTTATTAACATAAAAACATTTATGTGGGATTTAAGTACTTTTAAGTAATTTTCGGGAGAGGGCCCTATATAGAAGCTGCAATTAATTTTAAAGCGATTCGTTTTTCCGTTATTTTTTGGTTAAAAATGTTTTATTTTTGCAGAATTCAGTAGAAATACGCTTATATTTTATACGCTTGTGCTTAAGATAATTGAGCTTCAAAATATTACTCCAAAAGAACATTTATTTAGAGACTAGGTGAAATAATGAACCAATTTCGGCCAGCTAAGGAGATTCTGAGTCGATATATTTTCAATTGGACCACAAATTTTGTACGCAATTTTTAAATTAACTTATTAAAATTTAATATATGTGAGTGCTTTGGTACATGAACGATTGATATTGAATCTTTTCGCCAAACCTCCAAATTACATGTATTTTACTTTAAATCTCTAGATTTTGGAATTCATATTACCAAATGAGATTGACTAAGTCCCTATAAAAAATAACTTTTGTTTGCATTCTTTTTCTGTGAACACATAATTGTAAAATTCATTCTTATTTTCTTTTACTGCTCGACCCAGCTGTTTTGCAATTATAAATTTATTACAATTTGGTTTTCTTCCGACATCATAAGGACATTAGAATAATTAAATTTTTATTATTAAACTTTATATCCCCTATAAAATTTATACCCCCTACAAAATTGGATCAGGAACCACATTTCGATAAACATTGTTCCAAACAGTTAAATTTTAAATACTTTTTTCTCCCAAAGACTAAATAAAGTTTATGGATTAGTATACAAAGTATTTAAAACCTGAATACATATTGTGAGGACATGTTTTTAAAATATTTTGTCTCTCTATAACACTATGCGACAGTCAAAATCGGGATGGGATGAAACCAACGGGAAGTGTTATATCGGTAAAAAAGAAGTTATACGTGTCCCGACGTTTCGCTGGGTCACGTCTAGGAATCGAGATATATCGATTTGAAGTTAGTAACTATCATATAGGGGAAATTGTGACCTTTGGTGGTCTTTTGTTTTTGACATAACTCGAGAACCATCAGTCCGATTTTGCTGAAACAAATTTAAAAAAATTAGGAATTACAATTCCTTTAATCTGTTCATACAACGTTTCGCTACATAAGCAACAATTTCGCAGTTATAAATAAATGTATGAAAAAAATCAATTGTTTTTAATCAATCAGTTAACTTCATTTTTGTGACTTACCCTCGGAGGAAGCTCCCATTGTATATTCTTCTTCTTCATCTTCATCGTCGGGATCGTACGTCTTTTGCGACCACCAACAATTTTCAGCCACCAGCGAATCGAGCCTTTTGCCTTTATGTCGCGTTTCCATTGGCATTGCCACTTGATGGAAGCGCTCGCCATGTTCATCCGACTCTGAAGCTAGCTGCTTGCTGAAGTATTCGAGATGGTGATGCAAGAAGTGAATTTTGAGGGACATATTCACTCCAATTTTCTGGAAGTAGTGCAACATCTGGGTCACAAGAGCGGGGTAATTGTGTGCTCGCGTACTCCCCAAAATATATCGTATGACTTTCTTAATTGCCCTTCACGCAAAGTAATCATTACCGTCTAAAGCACCTTTAAATTCCTTTGATTTCATGAGCTTTCGTATATCCGGCCCATTCAGAACACCTTCCTTCAATTTTGCTTCACTGATTCGTGGGAAAATATTTTCCAAACAATCAATAATTTTCGGTTGCTTCACAATGGCCTTGATGAAATTTTTTACGATTCCCAGTTTGATATGGAGAGGGGGCATGAGGACGTTCTCCATTGGCACCAGTGGATCATTTACGCAGTTGTGTCCTTTCTTCGTTGGATCTCGAGCAAGCCACTCATGCGTTTCGTAATGGTTTCCTTTAAATCGGGTATCCCAAAGACACAAGAAACACATGTTTTTCGTATAACCTCCTTGGAGACCTCTTAGCATCGCCACGACTTTCAGATCACAACTGATCAGCCACATGTGATCAGTGTAGCAAACTTTATCCAAAATTATTTTCATGGAATCGTATGTTTCGTTCATGTCTGTGCTGTAGCCAATGGGAATGCTTGGTTTTTTATTATATTTATGTAGCAAAACGACTTTCAGACTTGATTTCGAAGAATCGATGAACATTCGCCAATCAGCTGCGACATAATTAATGGCCATCGCCTCCATCAGTCCCTTTATATCGTGGCATTAAACAAATGTGCTCCCTTCGTTGAGTGTGTAGTACCGTTGGAATAGCAATTGTCGTCTTCGATATCCGGTGACTTTGACATTAGGCTCCAAATTGTTGCCTTCTTTCAAAAGCTGGGCAAGTTTTTCTGCTTCACGTTGAGAAAGGTTTAATTCTGCAACAATCTTGTCCATTCTTGCTTGTGATATTGGAATTATTTTGTTCGATGGGCCGGCTTCTGGTGTTGGTTTATAGGTGAAATCCGATTGATCCATTGTTTCAATAGAAAAAGAAGTTTCTCTGTCAGGACTTGGAAGCGGTGGAATTGGTATTTCATCCGAATGCGGTAGAGATATTTGTGCACTTTTAACAGATATGTAAACTCTTCGTTTAAGGCCTTTACGATTTACTCCACATATTTTGTTTGCGCAAGTGTAACAGTTATCGGAATTGTGTTCTCCTGGATCAGTCCAAATCATTGGTATACCAAAACGAAGTGAACTGCGTTTCCCTTGGATCCACATGTTAAGACCATTGTAGCACGTTTTACAAATTTTGTCTGGGACTCACGAAACGCCGCGAATTATTTCGCAATCAAAATAAAGTTTAAAAGCGCGCTCCACTTGCTCAGTGAGTAATGCAGCATTTTTTGAAAAAGCTCTTTTGCCACAAACGTAACAAAATAAATTGATATTTTCTGGACAATTTGCACTCATTTCGGTTTTATACTTTTATTACTTTTTCGTCACTTTAAAAAAACCGTACTTTACGCGTTCAGAGACACTTGTTGAATGACAAAATCGACCTATAAATACTACGTAAGTTTCAATATTTTACTGAGAGGTACTTATGAATTCGCGCATCTTTTAAGGGTGGCTATAAACCTGATTGGTGTGCGTTTTAAATTTTTCGAAACGTTCTAAAACATGACCACTCATAAATGTGGGTGCAATTTGTGTAAAAAAAATCATGCAGGTAGCCAACGGAAAAAACCCAAATAATTAAAAAAGTGCACTTTTCTTTTTTCCTTTTAATTGTCCATGCACATTTATAACCGTTTTTTAGTTTGTTACCGCTACCATAAAAATCAAATAACATTTCGTTTATTACTTTTTTTTTTAAAAAAAGTCATCAATGTTTTTTCCAAGGAATTTTTAGCATATCTCGAGCAAATTTTTGAAATTCATACCTTCACCTAATTGTGAATAAAAGCGAAACGCGTCCATCGATTTTCATGATCTATGTCTCATTTTGTTTAAAGGTTATGTGACTTTACGTGAAAGTAATAGGACTTGAGACTTTTTTTACCGTTTTGGATTTTTTATGAATCAAAAATAAAAAAATTCAATTTTTTAGGCAAAAAATAGTTTTTTTTTCATACATTTATTTATAACTGCGAAAATGTTGCTTATGTAGCGAAACGTTGTATGAACAGATTAAATTTGCTTCAGCAAAATCGGACTGGTGGTTCTCGAGTTATGTCAAAAAAAAAAAAAGACCACCAAAGGTCACAATTTCCCCTATATGATAGTTACTAACTTCAAATCGATATATTTCGATTCCTAGACGTGACCCAGCGAAACGCCGGAACACGTATAACTTCTTTTTTACCGATATAACTTTCCCCGGTAGTTTGAACCCTTCCCGATCACTGACCCATACCATTTGTCGCACAGTGTAATTATAAAAGAAAAAAAAGAAAAAAAATATTTTTTATTCATACTTAACATTGAAATTTAATTTAGAAAATTTTTAGGAAATTTCATTGATTGAAAATTTTTCAAACATATAAGAAGGAAACGGAAATTTAAATTACATTACAAGAAAATAAGTCGAAACTATTATTTACACTATTTTTCGACAAGGTTTTTACCAATAATAAAAATTCTGATAAATTTTCCTGAAATCATTCAACTGAATCCAATCTTTCAACAGAATTCAGAAACAAAACAGTCTTTCAAATATAAATTAGAATTTACCTGTCATCATAAAAAAAAATTTAATTTAACCTGACAACGTCAACGTATTTAACTTAACTCTACTTAAACGTAACCTTTTCCAAACTTTAACGTAACATAACCTAAACATATCGTAAACTAAATTAACATTTCGGAGTTTAACTTTAAATACCGTAACTTAACGTAATTTAAACCTAACAATTCTTTTTGATTATACTTACCTATATATTAATCTTTTATTAGTCACCAAACTCAATTAAAAATAAAGTAAAATTATAATTTTTTTATATACAAATACACGCACTTACACACACATACATTCAAAACACACATGCCTAAAATGAAATACAAATAAATTCAATCAATTTAAATACTTACCTTACATATACTTAAACCTAAACCTGAAATTTACGATACTTATAAAAATTCTACGAAATCATTAACAACCTCTGAACTTCAGGCATGCAGTCATCGAGGAAAGAATATGTGGTGAGTGTTTACTTTCTAAATAAATTTGAAACAGTAATCTTTTAAAATAATATATATATATATACCTTCGTAATTTCGGGTTAGTACAGTTAATAAGTATAAGAAACCTTTAAACCTTTTCACATATATATTTGCATTCTAGTTTTCTTTTCTTTATTATTTTGATATCTATCTTTCAGTTTAGAGTTAATAATCGTTTCAGATATTTCCATAATACTACCTAAGTTTAAATCTTATTGTAATGAACTAACTCTATTTACATAAAGAAACGAAAGGAGGTAGTACCCTCTTTGGATGAATAGAGTCCCAGTTTAACGTTCGTTACAATATATTAAGATTATATTAATATTATATATAAAAACTTAGCATTTTTAAAATTTAGTTATTTTTTCCTAATTTGGTTATTTTTAGTTAGAAAAAAATGTTTGCCGTGGCAACACTGCACCTAACGTACCGTACGTGGATCCACGTTTTGGTAACCGTTGTCCTATAAGACGATGCGAAATCAAGAAAATAAAAATTTCTTGTTTACTATTCAGCCGGCTGACAGCCGATTTTGAGCCGCCGCCAACAATTTTTACAAAAGCCGCCGTTAAAATTGTTTGGCGAAGTTCACTGGTGAAAAGTACTTGATATTTTCGGTCGCACTTTCGTCAACAATTTTTTCGTAATAAAAATATACGAAAATATTATTGTAATTTCGTTGAAAGAAATAATAAAAAATCTAATAATTTGTAAAACATTTACATAAGAATTACATTAACATGAAAAAGTAGAAGAGAAATAAAGTAAATCGAAGAAAAACTTCAAGTGAAAAATTGGTAGACAAAAAATCTAATTGTGTCAATTTGTCTTTGATGACTTTTCTCACACACACACACTCGCAAATACTAGCAGTGGTGTCAACTTTTTGGGTGCGAAAAAATAAAATACTGTTGGTAGTGCCAAATTATAAAAAGCATAACAATTATGTGTGTGTTATATTTTTAATGAAAATTAAAAATTATTTTATGTTTTAATTTAAATGCAATTATTAATTGGTATATATTTTGAGTTTAATTTCAAGTGTTTCTTATTTTCGGCACTCGGTTGCCTTTCAAATTTATTGTCATCACTGAATACTACAGAAATAAAATAAATGAAATTCTAGCTGAAAAGAGGAGTTTGGTTAAAGAGGACACGTAAAGGGTTCATTTAAAGAAAAAATAATGTTTAATTGTCAAAAAAAATTTTAATACTTCCTCAAATTATTCATGCAGAAAAAGAAAAGTCAGTCCTTTTTTCTTTGTTATTAATTTTATAAAGTGATAATAAAAAGTTAAAAAAGTGGTGTTTTCTTCGAAGTGGTGGTGGTGTGTAGTGGTAAATGTAAATGACACAGCCTGTGCAGTTCAAAAAAAGTAAAAGAAAAATAGGGAAAATTGAAATAATAAAATATCAAAGCAACCAGAAATGTGAGTTTTCTTTTTTGGGGTTTTAGCAACAAAAGCAAAAATAGCATCTAAAAAAGAAAAGTGCATTTGTATGTAAAAGTGTATTGAAAAAATTTCAAAGAAAATAGTTAATAAAATTGACAAAAAAAAATATATATATTATATAGAAGAAAAGACAAATAAGAAAAAAATAATTCAAATTCATTTATTTTTATTTAGCTGCTTGCTGTTGTTTTTATTATTCTTTCCTTTATTCTATTCTACAATTTGAGAGAACAAAATAATTTATTGTTTTTGTTTTGTTAGCAACCAAAAAGGAACAGTAAAGAAAGATAGAGAGCGAAAACATTGAAAAATAAAAAATACAATTTATTATGGAAAATTAATAAATGGTAAGTGCTTTTTTCGTATTTTTTTTTTGTTTATTTAAAATATATTAAAAAATGTTTAGAAGAAATTTATAAAATTACAGCATCTTTTAAAAGCTTAATTGAAAAAAGGAGAGAAAAGAGAAATTTTGTAAGTTATTTTTAGCAAATTTTCTTAGATTTTCTATTTAATGAGATTTTCTGTTTAATTACAGAGGTGTCCATTTAAATAGCATAAAAGCAAAGAAATTTACGTAAATAAAATTTTTCAAAATTTCATGTAATTTTCCAAATAGTAAGATTAAAAAATTTTAAAAATATCTCTGGCAAGATATTAGTCAAATATCAATATACTAGTCAAATATCACGATTTTTCATTTTTGAATCCTTTATATCCAATTGTTTATAAAAATTTAACAAATATTTCAGGTGATATTGTTGTATGGAAATTAAAAAATTATATATATATATATACTGAAGAACTACATAAGTAGTTTTTCCTTGTTGCTACAGAACTAAAAAAAACTTTAAAAAATTGTGTTTTGTTAAAAACGCGTTTAGAAATTTTATATGTAATCGTTTTAACAACAAAAGTGCATGTAAATTTACTTTCTATGAGTAAATTTGCTTTATCTAAAAGCAGTTTTCAATCTACTAAACAGTTCAATATCGTATTATTTTATCTTATTTATATATATATATATATATATATATATATATATATATATATACATAAATTTTTAGATAAGGCTATGTTTTCATTAAAAATACAATCAAGGAGAAATCGCGCAAAACTCTCGCAAACTGTGCAGTGTGTGCAAGTATGCACACTCGCTCCTAGCACATGGCTCCAAAATATACGGGCAAGAGCCTCAAAGGACGGTATTGCCCTATATATTTGTAGGATGGCCATCGGTAAGTCCTTGAAAATAAATCCCAAGAATACGGTTATGTATGGAGCGATAGTATGGTGGAAGGCTATGGAGAAATCCACCTATATCGGAATCTTTGATAGGATTCTGCGTAGTTTAGCGCTACTCATAACAGGAGCACTTCGCACAACTCCATCGAAAACCTTATTTGTTCTGATGAACTGGCTACCGGTTGATCTTATGGCCAAACAGATCGCCATTATGACGGCGACAAGGCTCGAGACTATAGGTGCATGGAATGAAAGCTCTCTGATATCAATGTCAGTTGGATCAGCTCTTTCATACATGCGTCGGGTTGGTTCGCTTTGAACGTTGGAATGGACATGTGAGGTAGAAATACATGATCCGTCAGGGTTTCACAACGGGACCAAACTGGACCCAAGTGTGCTGTCTCTGAACAGTTGCTCTAATAACCTAACCTTGCACAATCTCAAACTGTCATAAATCTTTGGAAAAGGGGTTCATGCAAAATGTAGCGCAAATCTGCACAATTGCACAAATGGGAAACTTAAATGAGTACCCTTAATATTTTTGATGAATGAAAACTTATTACAAAAACCACTTTTAGAAATACTCACATATTGCTCACTTTCAATTTGTTATTTTTATATAAATTTTTCTTCCATTCGGCTTTTTTTTTTTTGGGAAATTTTTTCTCTTTCGAACATTTCATTTCATTAAACACTTTATATAAGAACACTAAATCAAACAATATTTTGATATGCGAATATTTCAAAAAAAGTATTTTTTTTATATATTCAAGTACATTTCTTAAGAAACATAAAAAAAAATTAAATTAAACTTTAAATGAGTTATTACTTTTTCTTTCAAAATATATTCGAAATAAGTAAATGTAAATGGAATGTAAAAGATTAATAAAAATATCTCCCGTAATTCTTCTTAATTAAAACTATATTTTTATCAAAATATTAAGGAAAAAAAAAATAAAATGAAATAAAAAATAATAATAAAGAGCAAAAATCTGCAATATTTTCAACAAAGTGCAATCAAGTAATATCCTATAATTCATTCGCCCTAAAATTCATCTATATTTCAAATTTCATTAAAATCGGTTCAGCGATTTAGGTGTGATTACGTCACAAACAAGCAAATACACACTTGATTTTATAATATTAATATGAATTAATATGGATTACAATTAACATATTATAAATTAGTTGTAATTGAAAATTTTTTAATTACAATTAGAAATAATATCGCAATGAATAACTTGTTTTAAGAAATAATGACGGTATGACGTTAAAAATATGGAAAGTTACTCTAATTAAACATCGTAAATAGAATTTTCTTAATCACATTTCGATATGATTTTTTAAAGGATTTAAAATTTATTTAAATACTATTAATTGGAATTACATGTAATTGTAATTGAAAAAATTGCAATTACAATTACTTGCAAAATATTTAATTACAGTTACATGTAATTTAATAAAAAAATGTAATTGACATCCCTTAACTCTATGAGTGTATATTAACAACTGAAGCATGAACGCGTATAATGACGTATAATTCTACTTTTTCAAAATGCATTTTTGCTTAATATTGCTTTAGTAAAATCTTTACATTTATTTATACAAAAATCATTTTTAAAGTCCGTAAATTTCGTCGAAAAAATTAGTTTAAAGAGTCGATTTTATGGAATTTTTATTTTTTCATATCAATTTTTTCTTGGAATTTTTTTTTTTTTAACAAATATAGTACAATCCTTTATTAGAATCAAACACAAACTCCAGATTATGAAGAAGACATTTAAAATTTATGTCATATTTACTCATATTGCAAAAAAAAAAAAAAAAAAATAGTAATAAAAAATATGATTTTATGAAGTTTTTATCGTTTCCTATAAAATTTTCTTAATGGTTTATTTTAATTTTTTAATTTTATTTTAAAACTAAAACATTTTATTTATTATTCTTTTAATTTTTGTAATTATAATTAAAATTCAGAAATTTAAATTATAAATACATTATAGTTAGCTTTTAAATATTAATTTTTAAATTTGCTATTTAAAAACCCGCCTCTGTTGGTACGTTTTAGAAAACTGTTCAATCACAATAGTCTGTCATCACGTTTATGTATTGCTTTTCTGTGCAGATTTTTAAGTGTATACCACAGCACACGTGCGCATCTATAGTGTTGTCCTTCTTCAACCTACATAACAAACGGTAAAACATAACTTATAAAGTAAAAAAAGAAAAACAGAAAAATAAGAATAAAAAAGAAAGAAAAACAAAAAATCTTCATTCTTGAGTGTAGTGTGTGGTGCAGTCAAAGAAAATTTTCATCTGAAAAATATATTGTCTCTAGTTTTATCAAAATAAAATAAAAAAAATTAACGTTCGCGTTAGAAATCCGTCTATAAAATCTGGATATCAAGTCTGTAAAAATTTGCAATAAGGTGAGACAATCTGTGAATATTTAAACTTAAAAACATCGGACCATTTTAATACATGATTCTTTGAAAAATTCTGCAAAGGGTCTATAACACAAAAAAAGGAAAAAAGTTCTTTATCTGTTTTTTTTTTCTATTCTTTTCCGCTTTTGTTTTTGTTTCCTTATTTTCTGTATATATTTTTATATTTGTGCTTTTATTGTAAGCTTTGAGAAATGTTTTTTATCTAAATCATTTATATTTTTAAGCTGTTTAAATGTCAAGAAGCTGTTTTTGTCTTTTTTTCTGCAAATAATTTAAAAAACGAAATTTTGTTCAAAATTTTTCTTTCTTTGTTTTGTCTAAGCGAAAAAATATTCTTCTTTTCAATGTCAAAAGAATACGATTTTTCTGCAAGTTGTTTTTTCTATATTACTCCACGTATACAACTGACATTAACGCTGATATAATATGTGAGATAACGCCGGCAGAAGAGTAACCATTTAGTTTATATTATGTTAAAACTTAAATAATAAATCCTATAATATATCATTATCAGTCACATTTTTTTTCTAAAATGTAAAACAAACATTAAGATTAAACAATTTTACAAAATCCATTCTTTTTTAGTAATTTCCAAAATACACATGCACACACCCAAAACAATCATTCGTATATGTGTATTTTTTCACAGTTTATCTTATAAGATAGTTGTGTAGAGAAATCTCATCACAACAGTCGCATAATACTTCTTATAATACTAATATTTAAATCAACACGTGAGATAATTCTCTCAGAGACCGAATTTGACACTCGCTGAACGAAAAATCTTACATATTCTGTTACATGTAGATGGGCTGCTATAATTAAGGATATTTTTACTTTGTGTAATAAATTTTTGATATAAAAATAGACTATAGTTGCCAGATTTTTATTTTACTATTAACTAAATTTGTTTTTCTCTTTCGTATTTCCCACGTAGTGTCTATATTAGAAAATTTTTTATTAAGATAAACATCAAAATTAACCCGAATTTATGGAATATGACGGATGATCATATTGCTCTGGTTGATCTATCAAATAGGGGCTTGAGAAAAGGATTACTGCCGAAGTTGTTTTAATGAGGATTTGCAACTTTTTTTTATGTGACTGTCCGGCACTGCAGGGACGCATGCTCAAGTATTGTCTTACGAATGTAGATTTTATATAACGTACTCAAAATTGTTTTCAAAAATAATTTCTTGAATTATATTTTTACTGATTTTTTTCTCAAAATTTTTTAAAAACTTGTCCTAATATATATTTTTTCAAAATTTAAAAATTTTCCTTTGAAATTTTTACAATTTATTTGTACAAAAATCTACTTTACCGTGCAGGGTTGATTTTTCGATTAATCGAAGCCTAAATGTCGATTTCAGTATAAATTTGGCTCGTATGAATAGACCACAAAACAATCGTTTTTTGACAAAAAGAATCGATTTTCGACCATAATCGAAATCGATTTACCAGTCACTAACAAGCAGCAACTTTGTTCGTTCAATTTTAATTACAACACAAAAAAAGGAATGTAAAAAATAAAAAAATATATATTTTTTTGAGGTTTGTGGAAAATATTCGTGTTAATAAAAATATTGTGTTCCTTAAATTTTAAATGAAAATTTTGTTTATTTTGTGATTTCCTCTTTCACAAGTGTGTTGAATTCACAAGGAATTTGTATGTGAAAAGAGAGAAATGTTGTACAAAAGAGACCTTCTTTTCATTCTTTGTCTTTGGACAGAATATTCAATTTAAGTCAAAATATTAAATTTCTTTGTTTTTCTGTAAGCTATCGTTGCTTTTTATATTTTTTGTAGAAAATATAATTTGTTATGTTTTTATGTGTCAATCAAATATTAACGATTATAAAAACAAATAAATAAATAAAAATTCAACTGAAAAATTAAAAAAATGCAAAAATGGGGATAAACAAAATAAAAGCGAAAAATTCCCTTGCTGTCATTAGAATTGAGAGGATGGACACGTTTTTAATTTTTGAATAATCTTGATACATTTATAGGTAACATTATAATATATCTATGTTATGTTTATCACCATATCCTTCTAATTGGCAGCATTGTTCAATGGAAAAAATATATATTTTTTCTATTTATTATCGCACAGTGTCTTTGACTCTATAAAATATAAATAAAATGGTATTTCGTCTTACACTTAAAATTTGCTAATTTTAAATCTTTGAAAATTCGCCAAAAAAAAGGAAAAACAACTTTTCCCAGCTACCCAATCTTTTAATTATTGTAAATAATTATTTATAGAGACCTGCTAACACATGCCTTTTCTAGACAGCTAGACAAAATATTTGATAATATGTATTAATCATCATTAGTTTTCCCTTTCATTATCGATAAACATTAAACAAGTGTTCGTGAACGATATACAATATAAAGTTAAACGGAAACAAAAACTGACTAAAATAAAAATAATGTAAGCTGGAAAGACAATAGAGCGGATTTTATATATATACATGTATATATATATATATATATATATACATATATATATATATAGTAATAAGTGAAATTATCAATTGTAAGGGTGATCTTAAGTCATAACAAAATAGAGCACATATTTTTCACAATAAATTTATCATCTTCTTCGGAGATATTGGAGCATAGCCTTGCGAAATTTTCATTCTTCTATCTTTAGTTTATTTTTAACAAAATATATTTGTGAAATATTTTAGACTTAACTCTTTGAGTTTTTTAAATTCAAAGTAAAGTGGACTAAGATGTATTTTTCAAATTACATATATGTTTCAAATTAACAAACTAAAATAATAAGCGTATAATATCTGTTTTTATTAGTCTGGAATATTAAATCGTTCAAAAGCAAATCACAGTTTCATGGGTGGATCGCATCTGAGAGATCCAATTTGCGATAATTGGTGAATAGATGAGGATGAGTATGCTAACATTAAGAAAGTTCCAAAATGAAAAGTCTAAGGGCTTCAGATCTGATGATAACGGTTGTTAGTTCACGCTGCTTCTGTAAGGGATAGTTGGCGTTATGCAGTTGGCTTCTATATTAGCTATAGCTCACATGGGTTCTAGTGGTCCCTTTGCTTTTGAGACCACCCTTTAAAAAATACTAAAAAAATGAGAAAGGATTATTGGTAGTATAATGTTCAAAATAAGGTAAGGAATAGATAAAAGATTAATTATTGGATTATTAATTACTATAATTTTTAGAAAGAAGTTAATTTCAAGAAAACTATAATGTACATATTTTATTTAAAGGATTGTGCATAGGAAGCTATTACTTTTTCTTATCCTTCTGGGAGTTTATGTATTCCATCCCAAAACTCAACTTGAGACCTAAATGAATTAAGCTACTTTCTGAAACCCTTTTAGAACGAAACAAATAGTAGTCAGAAGTGGCAAGTTCTGGGTTGTACGGGCTGCTAAACTTCTCATCCACTATTTTCTAAATAGTTTTTAACTGGTCCCGCCACATCATCCTTCCTGTCAGTCAAGTGGTTTAATTTTCTCAATTATTCTGTCCCAAGTAAATAAAATTGCATAGATGCCTATATGAGTATGAATTTGAAATATCCTTAAAATAATGGATAATTTATATAGTATAAGCAGAGACAATTTTTAATTCATATGGTTCAGTGGGCAGCTGTCTACTCAATAGGAGACAGCTTACTTGGGTCCAATTTGGTCCCGTTGTGAAAAAATTCATATAAATGTGACAGAATTCTATAGCGTTCAATCTTAATGCAGTATTAAGCGTATGTCTTCTTAGTTGATGTGGGGTGCACTTAAGCCGTCTATCTGGAGCCTCATTCTACGTGAAACACCTTGAAATCAAGAAATTTCAATTGTGCAGAACATAATTGATTTAACGCTTATTGAGGATTTAATTCCCAATTGCAAGAGATCAGCATGCTCAAATCGGCCCGACATCAGCTGTTCACATGCATATTACATATTAAATTTTGGAAAAAATGTATATCACCGCTCGTTGTTTCTAATATTACAACGCAATAATGAGACAAAATTAAATATCTTGGAAAGTATTGGAGTTATACCTATGAATTTTGGTATAAAGTATTACTAGACTAAAATGAGGACTTCCCATACAAATGCTAAAAATTTTTCTGATAGACCTGGATTAATTAAAAACCACACAAATTTATAAACATTTTTTACGATAGATATATTAAATAATGACATACAGTACTGTGAACATAAGAAACAAAAAGGGGTTATTCTAAAAACTGATTTATTTTTCAAAGTATTCAATTTGCAATACAGTTAATTTATATAATTATTAACATATTTGAGTATTAAGTAGAATTTGTACTTTAGAAGATATGAATCTATTTTTTCTAACAAAAATAAACATTTTTCTAAAGTTAATGGGATTTTTATAGTAAAAATATCTGAATGCAGTGTTATTTTCTTATTATTTTTCTTTTTGCTATTATTTACGTAACAAATATTGTATTTTTTAAAAAACCGACCGGTTTCGAATAATTTTTATTTTCAATAATTCGACAGGTCGGATTTTAGCAGGAAAAAAAGAAATGCAATGAAAATGAGTCATAAAAACAGAACACCCTACAACCAACAACAACAAAAGAAAAACTGCAGTTCTTTTTCAGCACTAAGTACTTGCTTTCAATTACGACACATTGTTAAAATCAGGACCTTTGTTTTAAACAAATAAATTTTAAATATTTTTCTCTTTTGAGTATTTTCAACACATTTAAAAGAACGTTAAGATTAATTTTACTGTACTCATATAATATTCATTCTGGTTTAAAGAAATATTTTAATCCTGAATATAAAAAAATTATATCAACTTTTACATAAATAACTTCAACACTTTTCAATTTTGGTTATTTTATTTCTAATTTAGTTAATTTTTCTCAAAATTTTGGTTACAAAAAATGTTTTGCCGAGGCAACACTGGTTGTTATGTAGTTTTATTTTTTGCTAATTTTCTCTCTTTTCAAAAAGTAAACAATAAATGATAAACGTTTATTTTTAAAATGGTAGTGATGTGCGGATTAAGTCCATTTTATATCTTAGAAGGATGTCCTTTTCACTCTACAATTTAACTTCAGATTCATTGAAGAAAAATATTCTGAGGCACTCGAACGTTTTTGAGTGTACTAAAAATAAATGCTTAAAATTACCCATCTTCAAAACGATATATCTTTTGATTAGAATAGTTTTTTTTTACAATTCTTATTTCAGTTTGAAGTACATTTTCCCACTTTTAATACCAGATAAGTACGTTTCCAAACCGTCGAAAATATCTGTAGGTCGATGTTATTATTATTTTTTTTTGGAAAATTAGTAGAGAAAAATAAATTTCTCTTAGATATAACTTTTTGGGTCCATCACGGTCCATTTTCAAATTAGTTTCAAAATAAAGGATAAGGTATCCACTTTAATGTACATATTAAATTGTTTGCCGAAACTTTCCCGTTTTGGTAAAAATCTACGATGAGTGGCAAACTCGCAACATGAACTATATGAATTCGTTCATGATTACAAAAGAAATTTGTAGTTGACTGTGTGATAACTGAGTTGAGGAGCTTCAGTTGTCTGTAATACCATTTCGGCAACTGGCATTCCATTGTTCTGTGACTTCAATAAATTTGTTCAAAAAATTTTGTGTGGGCTATATATTAAGATATAGAGACTACATAACCTACATATGCAGGTAAATTTATGGTTTTAGCACGTTACCTTATTGTTTTTAATCATAACTGAAAGTTTCGGCGGATGTGCTATTGCATATACTAAAAAGGCATCATATTTTAAATTGCAGGCATCATATTTTAAATTGTGCTTCCGAAATTAATTTGTAGACCTTTAATAAAACAGTGTTCTATAACTTGTTGATTCCAAAAAAAACAAAAAAAAAAAAAAAAAAAAAAAAAAAAAAAAACCCTAGTGTATTAAAAAATCGCTTTTCCGAGTTATTCGAAAAAAAAAAACAATTTCGATACGGTTTTACTTAAAAAACCAGTTAGCCGTTATTATTATTAAAAATATAAATATTTATTATTTTTGCTAAAGAAAGTACACTTATAATAGATGTCATTCATAATGAAAAGTAATATAAAAATAAAGTCATATCGCTCTTTTGCAGCTAGAGAATCATGCTAAAAATTTTATTTTTTTATTGAATTTTAATAATGCTTCTTCTGGTTAAAAATAACCAAAACGGCAACCCTGATAACAGTTCAAAACGTACACGTCCCTATTGGAAACTCATTACTACATTATCAATCACGTTATTTTTAACTTGCACTCTTATTGTATTTTAGTAAAAAATTTAGTTGAATGTAAACATTTCTTTATGGAGATCTCTTTTAATATATGAAATGTTTTTTACGTAGTTTTCTTTTAATGTATTATCTAACAATAATTTTTATAAATGAATATTTATTTTCAATTACATCGAGTCTAGTCAATTAATATTGATGCGCAATTTTTTTATTTTGTTTATTAAATACAACTTGATAGAAACTATTTGAAAAATACATTGATTTTATAAAAATAGTAAATTAAGTCAAGACTGCTATACACCATGTTGTAAGTATTTATACTGAAGAGGACTTAACCAACGCTCATAAAAAATGAAATATTTTTACATAAATGTAACAGGTTTTGTAAAGAATTTATCTGCATTCCTTAATTTAAAAATGTAATTTGAAACAATGTAAATAAATATTTATATATGTATGTAATTTTAAAATCTAAATCTAAGAAAAATATAAAGTTAGAGAAGAATTTCGGCTAAAGAAGTTTGATTTCCTTTAAAACATTTCTCAAAATTATTTTTGCATTTCATTTATTGCATTTCTTAAAGTACTCATTACAATTTTTATCCCATCAGCCCATCCCTAGTAAAACTTTACACAAATTCACTTAATTTGTATGTTTGTAAAAATAACTTCTTTGTTTATAAACATTCTAATAATGTTCGGGAAACGGGACGTTACAATATTCATAAAAGGGTGTGTTTTTCTATTTGTAACATTTTCATTGCAATAGACAACCTAAGAGTATAAAAATTGATAAGCCATAAAAACAGTTGTATGGGTACTTACAAGTCCATATGTATGTGTTTGAGTCTTAATATGCATTTCATTACATTTAATAGAAAAATAATTAATTTAGAAATTTGCGTCATAACAATTAAATTAACAGATTGTTAGTAACTGTTAAAATGCATAGAAAAATATAATTCAATTTATTCAATGACAGAGTAAAAATAAAAAATCGCGTGATTTTTTTTTATATTTTTGAGATTAGAAAAAATATAATTTGAAAAAATGGATTATGGATTAGTTATAATTTGCCAAAATTATATAATATATTTAAATTAAAATATAAATTTTAAAGGTTTTATTTCACCTTACATTGATTGATATTGACATTGATATAAAGTATTTTAAAGAAACCAGATTTGCCGACACTTATATTCATCTTCGCATTCATTTAAAATAAAAAGAAATTTATTTTTTAATCGCATTATCAAGTTTATTTGTTATTCATCAAGAGTTGAAAAATAAAAAAATATTAATATGAATAATAAAAACTTTTTAATATTTTAAAATAAAATTTAATTATTTAGAACACCTAACGAAAAAATTCCAACTTTTTTATTTTTTAATTTTTAAATAGATTTCTTTTTAATACAAACAACAAAGAAATTGAGAATTTTAAAACTAATAATTAAAAATATTAATTGTGTCGCAAAAACTAATATATATTTGTAATTAATGTACTGTATTTGTGCAACTTATTCCATTATAAAAATAATTGAAAACAATTTGAATTTCTGATTAACAATTTTATTAAAATTTTTTTAATAATTTTTCTGTGTATCCAAATACTAAACAAGATTTGATTGTAGTATATTTTGTGCAGATTTATTATTTGATGTGAATAATTTATAGTACATTTAAAAAAACTGTAGGGACAGTCCTTTTACTTGCCAATTTATGTGCCCCATGTTTTTTCAGTTTGCGGTTGTAATTTTATCATAACCTCATTGAAAAATATACTCTTGTGGACATAATTTGATGGTATAATTATCCTTATCTAAAAATCATTTAATTAAACTTAAAACTTAGCTCCAAAACGGATAATGGTACATAAAAATGTACTTCAGCAAAATTGTTGGAATCTTTTAGTCTATATGTGTTGTAATTTCATCAAAACACATATGATGTATATGTAAAAAGCGACAACTTTCTTGTTTTGTATTTTTTTTTTACATTTTGAAACAAATACTTGTCTATGATTTTCCATGCACATGTAAAACCCACACACCAATATGAAATTGTGCTATAGTTTTTGGTATAGTTTTCAGTACATTTGTACCCAACTTTTCCTTACTGCTATGTAACCACCATTTAATTCTGTGCATTCATTTTTTGTACACACACAACAATAACCCTTTAATTTTCTTTAGGCATATGATTTTTAATATAAATCAAAATCCTACATATAAGAAATTTATTTATTCCATTAGATTATTATTACATATCTTTTGTTTGTGATTAAAATGCTATTCCATTCCTTTTCATTTTAATTTGACAACAAAATTAAAAGATATTTACATAAAATTTTTTTACTGATTATAAAAACATACCACAAAACACGAGAATAACACCAAAAGCCATTACCGCAAAGAATGTTAAAAAACACAAAAAGAGCAATGTCTCTTTTTAGCTTAACGCTCATTTTCAATTAGAGAGCATAAAATTAAATTTTGAATAAATAATACAAAATAAAAATTGTATAAACAACAAGTTCATCTTTTTTTGATATTTGGGGTTTTTGTTGTTAATATCCAGCTGATGTGCCATTAAAGTAAGCATTAGCTTGGTAAATTGTAGTCGTTGTCTCTGGCAGAAAAGATTCCGTGTTTGTTGATATTGTTGTATATAACACTTTATATAAATTTATATATTTGTAGTTAGATATGTTGGTATTAAGTATACGTGTGATAATAAAAACCAGGGTTCCCAGATTTCTTCGAAAAATCGCTCAATAACTGCTTATATTATCCCCAAAAAATCCCCACTAAAATAATAAATTTATTTTAGAGATTGGTATAAATTACATCACTTTATTCGTGCTGCAATCCACATCCTGTGTAGATACCTATACAGGTTTGGGTAGATAAATTACCTAAGTAGTCAATATTGAAAAAGAAAATTTCCTATAGGTTTTCAAAAAAAAAAAAAAAAAAAAAAAAAAACAAATAAAAGTGAGATTATGTACCTATACGGAAGTCGTTTTAACATTTGTCTCAATAAACATTTAGGTAAATGATTACGTCATTTTTATGGTTAATGCAAATACCGAAGATTAAATTTTTATTTCTTTAAAGGTATGAAAGCATGATAAATTAGGTTCCATTGATTCAATTATTTTTGATATATTTTATTGAATTTTTAAATAACTAATATACTACCTGAATGCCCCTACGATGCATGAAATCCTAAAAGTTAAAAAAGAACAAAATACAACTTTATTCAGTTAAAAAATAATAAATAAATAAAATTGCGAAAAAGAGTAACATTTTGGCCATTTTATACGCTATAGTTCCTTCCATCTTAAAACTAATCTATATAAAATTTCAATAAAATCACTTCAGCACATTTGATTTTATAACAATAATATGGTTAATTACACTGTGGACGAAAATGAGACTTATTTTTTTTAACAAGATGGACACCCATTGGGTAAAACTAAGTCGATAACACTGAGTTTAATGGCCTTAACTTTTAAAAGTTAGCCCTCGTTTTTGAGATTTTTCACGTTGAATGAAAAAGAGACTTTTGCTTTAATTGAAGAATTTAGTCGTTAAATTTTAACAAAATAAACAATTAAATTATTATTATCAAATATATTTTAAGAGCTAAATTACAATACTTTATACTAACAAAAAATATTCCTACAATTCCGTAAGAAAACTACGTAGTGGTACTAATGATAAAATTTTCAAACTAAAATATAATTATATTAAAAATGGTGCTGAAATTGATTTAATTCCTGATTGGGGTATAGGTATATTTAACAGATTTATTGTTTAATTTATATAAATAATATCACTTTTATTTCTAATTTTTTATTATTTGTGCTGCTTCCATAATAAATTTTAAATCGCGAATACGAACTATAATTTCGAAAATTTAATTCAGAGTACTCGAATTAGATTTAAAAGTTGGGAGCTACTAGCACAGTGTTATTAAAGGCTTCTTATATTGTTGTTTATTGGAGTAACAATAATGTAGAGTATCAATTGATCGTGCATTACCCTCTCAGACAATCCATAAATTATCATCTTGTTGCAAAGATTGGAACGAGTTTTTTTAACTTTATGGTATCATATTTAGAATAACAGTTATTTTTTATTGTCTTCATTGCATTGCTGTTGAATAAATAATAGGCATATCTTACTAAAAGTTAATATCGGGAGGAATATTTTTTTTTTCATTTTTCCTAATTTAAAAGGAAAAATTATGGAAATAAAATAAAAATCCAAAAAAAATGTTTACAAATATCCAAAACTTGAAATTCATCTTCAATAAATCCCCTAATTTCCAAGCTAACCTTTTCATCCCTATTTCGCAAAAGATTTGGGGATAAATCCCCTAGTCTGACAACACTGATGAAAACATATGATTTGTTTTTGTATTTTTTTTTAATTTTTGTATTTATTTATTTATTTGCTTTTCTTTGTATTTGCGCAAAAACTGCAAAGACAAATTGCTGTACACTATTGTATAGTAAATTTTATATACATGTACACACAATGGTATGTAGCAATTGTTATTTATAATTTGTGTTATTGTGTTGCTGTCAGTTTAACCAGACCATCAGTTTTCCTGTAGTACCCTATTTGAGGTAGGAAAAATACAAATGAAAATTAAAGTGAAATTATAAACAATTAGACTTAATTTTAGGTCAACTAGTTTTGAGTTAACAAGATTAACTTACGTTGATATATTAGGCTTTGTTGAAAAGTTATATATGAAGAATAAGAAATAAGTCTCCAATGAAATTTGATATTTTGACATGGGATAGTTAATTTACTTTTCTTGATTGTATGCACTCTTTTTTTCTTTAAAATAAAATTTTACTTAAGAACATATAACAAGTAGATGTTTTTAAAATAGAAAACAAGCCTAATCAACCAATAGGACTAAGTACAGATCCTCTCGAATTAGACTTATTTTGTATCAAAGTTTTGACTTCAGACTATATGTTCTAAAATTCCAAAGCATGAATCTACAAACAGAATGCAGTGTGATGTATTCCTGAGAGTATGTAAGCGTGTTTTAACGGACTTAAAAAAATTTTAAAAAATCCTATTTTTGGGATTTTCCTGTTTTTTGGGAATTGTGGGATTACTGTTATCATAATCTTAAATTTTGTTTACACTTCACCATTCCAAGAGATAACGTCGACAATCATCAAAAATTTCGATAAGATATCGTATCTACAAAGATTTTATTATTGATACAATATTTATAAATTCTCCAAAAACAAAATTTTTACCAAAATTTTACTTCAATTCGAAAAAACGAAAAAAACTATGAACTCTATTTTTTTTCAAATAAGTTCTCTTGTCTATATATATAGACAAATTTAAGACATTATATTTTTTAGAACCAAAACTACGCTGCTTTAAAATTTAATTGAGCACACACATAGCTCCGGTCCTGAGAGTGCTGTGGGGATAAAATTACACACTCCTCTGCTAGGCCTATGTGAAATTTTATGTCAATCCAACCACCCGATTGGAAGTTACAGATTCATTTCAAAACATTTTCGATTCTGCATCACTGTGATGTGTAAACCTCAACTGTGTAAGCCTAGCTCTGATATCGTCGAGATTTTTAAAATAACTAAATGATATTTGACACATGAGTTTGCTTGGATATATTGAGGAACACTAAATGTTTACACCAGTCGTCATACAAGTTTAAACACAAATCACATTGACAGATTGTTAAAAGACAGGTATATAATTGATTAAAAAATTCGAAAAAATGACTACCTAATATAATAATCGGTCCATAATTGGCCATAGTTCCAATAAAGAGCCTACATCAGAAATGCTATTAACAAAATTTTTCTACCAACTTGATAAAATGTGATTCTATTATTAATCTTTAAATTAATAAATTTTATATTTTCCGTGATTCCCGTAAACTGTTTTTGCTGACCACTTTGGGAACCGCTAGTATAAAATATATTTTAAAATAAAAAAGAAAATCAAGTTGCACAAAATTTACTTAACTTGGATAAGATTATATACCAATTCGCCTGGCAGCATTGTGTTGTATTTACTATTTGTGTTATTACAGAATCTACTAACTAATATTTGTTTTACGAGCTGTAGATTTATGGTGTGCCTTTGTTATTATTTGTGTTTTTCCCCCCTTTTTTCCTTTTTTTATAATATTTTATACAATCGGTACATAGTGAAATAAGAAAGTGACCTTGTAACACCAGCTGATTTACAATTTTTTCATGTACATACCGTGAAACTGTCAAATTGTTTTTGTATTCGTATGTAATATTTTTTGCCGCGTTTATTTACTCTTCTTCTTTTTCATTTTCTCATAGCATTTTGACATTATGTGCAGTGGTTTTAAACTAACAAAATACAAGCAATTGTTGCGGTCACTTTATAATTATATTATGAATCGTTCAATAGAAAATCAGTTGTAGACGCGGACGACGCATGCATGCAATAAAGCTCAATACACTCAGACGGTCAGTTATTCAGATAAAGAGATGAGTCGGGACACGATTGTAGCAAATATTATGAATAACTGCTTTCTTAAGTATTTAATATATTTGCCTTTTTGTATTCATTCTTGTTTTGGCTGTCAACGTGTTTAAAACAACTACAATCTGTGTGCTGTCTTTTCGTCGTCGTTGTCGTTTCGCCACAATCGTTGCAATCCGTCTGTCGCATTGTTGTCGATGGTGTATGTAATTGTCTGGCACAAATGGTATTTTACTAAAATCGTTCGATGTTGGTTGTAACAATTCCTTATACCGGATATAAAAGAAAAAATAATAAAATATTTTTACATTTAAGAATTTGTTCGTTTCGCGCTAACGCATTTGATTTTATAAAAATAAATTAAAAAAAACATTTTTGTAATTTTACAAATTATATTATTTTACACACACGCACAAATGTGCCACAAATTTTCGGTGTGATTGTGCTTGTATTGGAAAGTGTTTGCAAAATCTTAAGTACTTTTTTGTTTTTTATTGTTTATTTTGAGAACTACAAAGCAAGAGAACGAGAGAATTTAAACGTGTTAACGTTTTGGAGACGAGTATATCGCACTATAATTTAGTGGCCCTCCGGTTAACGTGGTTATTAAAAGCCAACCGGCGGGTGCCAGTCAGTTATATGAAAAAAAAATACTGTTGTGTAAAAGCTGTAAATGTAAAATGATTGATTTTTTAATTAAATAATAATTTTTTTACCATTTTCTTTATGAATTAATTTTTTTGGTAATTATATTATTTTTCTTTCAATTAAATTATTTAATTTTAGTTTTATATCATTTCTTACGCGGGTAATATGTTGAAAACCCTATAAATATTTTATAAATACTTGTTTGATTGTGTTAAAGCCAATTACATTTCTTCTTTTTTTAATAATTTAATTATATTAATTGCAAAAAAGAAACCTGCTGATGTGAAAGTAAATTTAAAATTGACACATTTCTTTCGTTTATTTCGTAGAAAATTAATTATGCAGTTTAAAGCATATATTTTTTTTTTACAGATACAATATATACGATATTTTGTGGTTTTAATTATAAATTTTTGTTTTTTTGTTAGTAAGATAAAATTAAAATAATATGCTTTTTAAGAAATGTCTATAATATTTTGCTATGTGTTGCTAGAGGGGTTTTTTTTTATTTACATATGTACATATTTTGTAAACAGTAAATGGCATTTGATAAAAGTACATTAAAATGTAATATCTAATGTAATATCTAATTATTAAAAAAAAAAATTTGTAAAAAATTCTACTTTAATATTTCTTATCTTAATTGCTTAACATTATTTATTATTCCTTATCTGGACAAGGAAATAATACTTGAAATCTATATAGATTCATTACAAAAGAATCAATTTCCATCATATATTTGATTTTAAATGAAAGAAAACAAATATATATACAAAATTTAAATTAAAATTAAAAACTAATTAATCACATAATAATTAAACTTCTAATTTTTGGAAAACCGTAAAGTTTTTGTCGTTGAACAACTAGCAAAATTACCCAGATTGATTCAATCCATTTGATATATTGCAACTTTTGTTCTGAAAAATTTTAGCCAATTTGGACAATGCGCAAGGAGCCAGGACATATCTATTTTTGGCCAAAAGTTATAATCGTTACTGGATGAGGCTGAAAATATATATATCATAAGTTTATTGGTTATTCTGATTCTAAAAATTAACTTAAAAATTTAAATATTAAAAATGGAGGTACCAAAATGGCTGCTAACATTTTTTTAAACTTTTGATCCAGCTAAATTTTTTTAAAGGTAATTTAAGAGTTACTTAATATGAAACTGAGATCGGAATAAAAAAAATGTCAGACTCAGTATATTTTTTTAAGTTTATAACTTCTTCAAAAACGATATTTTAATTATCATCAATGAATCCGTAAAAAATCATGAAGGACTTAGCAGTGCGTATTCTAAAAAATTAACACAAATATTAAAAATTCAAAATGGCGAAAACAATATAGCGTCCAAAATGTTAAGCTATTATCTTAATAAAATTTTGTTTTAGTTTGTTTTTGAGGTTACTGAACTTGGGAAGGTACTTTAAAAAATGGTGGACTAAATATTTCTATAATAATTATTTTATAATACCTATTTTTTGAGTTCTTTTATATAAGTATTTATATAATAGATTTCAGGAAGACCACTCACTCGGTGCGTTTTAATAAGATGAATATTGAAAAAGTATAAAAAATAGTTCGTCTTCTATACCAACGATTGGAAATCTCACTGATCTAGTAATTTTACACAAAAAAGTTTACATTTTTTTTTTTTCTAAATAGGTTTCAAAAAATCGTAATTTTCAGTTTGTTAAGGAGAAAATATGTTCTAATTTCAATTCTTTTTTATGGAGCACAGCTTTTGCAAAAAAAAAAAAAAAAAAATGTTTTTATTGGACTGAAGATTCGAGATAGAACGTTAATATAAAAAAATAATTTATTTTATTAAAATGTCATATAATATTTTTTTAAATGTCTAATCAAAGGTTAAACAACGCGGAAAAAAATTTCTATAATCCATTTTTTAAATTTTCAGAATTGACATGATCAAAAATAAACTTTACTGGTTCTTTATGCAATGCTTAAACGACGTGCCTGTAGGTCAAATATAAAAAATCAGAAGAACTTATTGACATTATTTGAACCTGTCGCTTCTCTTTAGGAAAGAATACAGTTGTTTTCACACACAAAAAATTTCGATATGTTCATTAAGCTAGAGATCATACGTAGTAAAACTCTTGAAAGGACTTGAAAGTTTGGAAAGATACAGATTTTTAAAAAAATTTATAAAATATTTACGAATATTATATAAACCTAGTATGGGTGTTAAACGAAAGCTAAGAATTTCTGCAATATAATATTATTTTTTATTTAAATGTTGCCGCCCGAAAACTTATGAAAATATCGTTTTGAAAATGCTACCTCCTACTATTTGTTTTCAAATATATATCATTCTCACACGTGAAAAAATCGTGTTATGGATAAAACTCCAGAATATAAAATTTCCTCTCAAAAGCACTTCAAAGTTTCGACAGATGCGTAGTTTTTACGAATATATATTAAAAAATATTTACGAAGATTTCATTTGACAGCCGGATGTCAAATGAAAGCTTCGAATCCCTGCAATATAATATGTTTTATTTTATTTATTATTTACATTTTATTTATTATTTAATTATATACTTTATATAAATGACATTTTCTTAACATTTTGTTATGTAATATTTAAATAAACACTTTTGTTATATTGCAAGTATTCTTAGATTTCATTTGACATCCATATTGATATAATTTTGGTAAATGGTATATAAACTAGTATATATATATATATATATATATATATATATATATATATATATATAGTATGTACATAGTTTTATTATTTATTGGATCTAGCTTATTGCATAACATATAATTTTTTTTTCATGTGTGGAATATGTTTGGAAATTGTTGCACGTTGATATTGGAGATTCATCTTATTTTGGGCTCCTAAAATTCCCGGTGCCATTGTGTTACACTGGTGCAAGTAACAAAACTTTGACTACTCAATCGTAATGCGTCAATCCTCAAAATTATTCGGATCTCTCGGATCCAGACAGTTGCAGAATGTTGGAGTTTTGGAATGCTCAAAATTTAGATTCATTCTCATTATATGAATCCGTATAGCTTAGTGTCCCGTAATGACAGACAGCATGTTTGCGCTACATCCATTATTTTTGGGAAATATATTTCTTCAAATCCGGAAAAGAGATATCGGATACCAAAAGATTTTTATGTTTTAGAAAATTGTCTAGAACGAAAGATTTTAAGTTTGTTTCTAAAGTACTTTTATGTATTTTTTTTAATAGCACAGGTATGCAAGGTTTTGAACTTGAGCAACCATAAATGGTTTCTAGGATAGTTTAGAGTGTTGAATTCGAATCTTCACACCTTTTCAAAACTGGTTCTAGTTTTCGAGCAAAAATATTTTTTTCAATATGTAAGATCTAATAAGCAATTTATTCAATAAAAAGTGATAAATCAGAATTGAAGATCGACCAAACTGAGTAGGTTGTAATCTTTGGAATCTGTTTCACGTATTAGAGCCAAATAGTAGAAACTCAGCATGCACTTCTTCTAAAATACTTGGTATTAAATTTTTAGTTTTCTCAACAAATGACATGGAACAGTGTTTTATTTACCAAATCAAATAATAAAGTTGATTTCTTCACTGAATTGTACGTTTTCTTCCTTTTGAGAATCGGTAATAGTGCTTAATTTTTGGTTCCGTTTAAATTTAGGTGTCTTAGAGTTTCAAACATTTTTTACTCCTGCAACTATGGTGCGATGAACTCTACAAACAGTTTTAAGTAATATAAATCATTCAGTTCAGTTTGTGAAACATATAAACCAAACATTTGATATCAGTTTCCCCATTTTTGCGAGTAAATCATTGAAATCGTCTTTGGAATTCTTTTTATAAATATAGAACTTTTACACAACCTGGAATAAAATTCAACATTTAGAATATGATTGAAATGAATCTTTTAATGGACAATTATTTTATAAATTTCTATATTACCCACTAGTAATTCTGAAAACCTTTTGGAACAGACCCTTAATATTCCCGTACATTATTATAAATTCTTTTTATTTTCAAATCATTTTTGTTTAGGGCTAAAATTACGCTAATTATAGGTATTAAAATTTGTCTAATTAAAAATGTTTAAAATATTAATTTAAATTTATTTTCTTTATATCTTATGATAAGAAATTGTTAAACACAGGTAAAGTCTTTACATAGGTAATAACATGTTTAAATTAACTGATAACATTACAAAAAAGACAATAAGTTTATAAAATTGTCACGATATGTGATTTTTCCAAAATAGTTTTTTCTTTGTCTGCAACGCATTTTCTAAAGTTCAATATCGGGTTATATATTGTAAATTTGATGCACTCATTTCTTTATATTTTTTTTATAATTTTGTTCTTAATTGAATTCCATAAATATTTATGTATTTTTTTTAATGAAAAAAAAAAAGAACAAAAAAATGATTTGGCATTTAACCAAATTAAACATAAATGCGTAATTATAGGTGTATTTTTTTATTCTATTTATTGTTTGTTTGATTTTGATTTCATTTGTTGGTATCATCTTCCATTTCCATTTCTTATCTATTGCTGGGTACAAGTTCCAAAATTTTGTTATGTGTTTTTATTTTGATTTTGAATGTTAAATATCAAAACAATATAAAAATTAGCATTTATTTGTATTTTTAATGTATTTCTATGCTTGTTTGTATTCTATTGTATAATATATTTTTTTTTTTAATTATGCCACGTTTCCCTAGCGGAAAATATGTGTCTAATATGTTTTTGTTGTTATCAGCTGTCATTTTAAAATCAAATTTTGTATTATATATTAGAATACAAAAGAATGAAAAATATGTTTTATTTTGATATGAGTTTTTATATTTTATTTGGGTTTTTATTATTATATTTTAAATATAATAATATATTTTTTTAAATTAAATAAATTTTTATTCAAAATAAAGTGTTTATCAGATGTTTACAGTATCTGCTTAGTAAATAATCCAATTATATGGTTCAGATATTCTGTCTGAGAACTAAGGAGTGCGCATGAAAAAGATAGTGCATGTAGGAATTAAAACAATGAGCTAATCTTTTTGAAATTTTGTTTTTATTAAAAATTGTTATATACAAGTTTTAAAATTAAATGAAAAATTCATTTTCTTAATAAAATATTTAATATTTTTTGGAATACCTTTCATAAGAGTTTTTATTGTCACTTATAGTTGGTTTTTTTTTTTCAAGTGCTACTTATAAAAACATAATACTTTTTTTTCTGTCAGATTATATGAGATTATAAATTTTTATGAAAATGATGTAATGAAAAGAGTGTGTAAATGAAAATATTTTTGGTCACAAAACAAAAACATGAGACTTATTATCTAAGTAGATAATTTTATAGCTCATTATCTGACGCTGCACAGTGGTCCCAATTTTTTGAAAATAATTCTGTAATATCTAAGAAAATGTACATGGTTAGAACTGAGTTGATTTGGAGGTGTACATACCCCCTAACGGGTCTCGGGGATAGGTGATCCAAAGTTGCTCACCTCGGGTATTTATTTTTTAATTCCCCAAAAATTCATTGATTATAAAAAAATTTTACCTATATTCCTTGTAAAAATTTATAAAAAATATGGTTACATGTATAGGTTATCTCTTTCCGTTTAAGGGATATTTAGACGAATCAAATTTTTATTTTTTTAAGTTTTTTTTTTTTTTTTTTTAACTTGAAAGCCTTAAAATGGGCTTTGAAATTTTTTGAAAATAATCACTACAAGAATCTTACAAAATTCTAAATAATAATGCCCTTTCCGAACTTTGTAAATTTTTAAAAAGTTTTTTTTTTTTTTTTTTTTTTTTTTTTTTTTGAAAACTCAAATGTTAAAGCCGAGATCATCAAAAAACAAAAATATGTAGGTTAAACACACAAAAAATATTTTCTGAGCCACGCTTTTTCCTTTTTTAATTCCCTGATTTTGAAACAAGTTTATCTATTTTGTGTCAAATTTTGACGGCTTGTTTAATTTTATTTATGTTCAAATAACATTATTTCTCAAAAATATGCTTAAAATTTAAATTTAAAGTTTTTCGGGACATGGTCTGGAGATATTTCACCGCATTTATTTTTGTTTTCAATAATTATGATTTTCCATGTTCTAACGTTTCCTATGATACCAAATACTTTCATCAAATATTTATACTTTTGTTTAAAACTAACAAAAACTTTGTCTTCTTGGGTAATTTTAGCATTTTCCCAAGTATTTTATGAAAAATGTAAGCACAATATTAACTTCTTCTGTTACCTTTACATTACGTTTGTATTCTAACATGGCCGCATTTTTAATACAAAAATATAAAAAAATTTACAAAATATGCAAGGTTTATTCTTATGTTTTTGTTCAGATGAAAGCTGTATATATAAATATTTGGTATCTCTGAACTTGTAAGGTTGTGGAGAATTACACAGTGCGACAAATGGTAGGGGTCAGTGATCGGGAGGGGTTCAAACTACCGGGGAAAGTTATATCGGTAAAAAAGAAGTTATACGTGTCCCGGCGTTTCGCTGGGTCACGTCTAGGAATCGAGATATATCGATTTGAAGTTAGTAACTATTATATAGGGGAAATTGTGACCTTTGGTGGTCTTTTTTTTGACATAACTCGAGAACCACCAGTCCGATTTCGCAGAAACAAATTTAAAAAAATCAGGAATTACAATTCCTTTAATCTGTTCATACAACGTTTCGCTACATAAGCAACAGTTTCGCAGTTATAAATAAATGTATGAAAAAAAAAAACTATTTTTTGCCTAAAAAATTGAATTTTTTTATTTTTAATTCATAAAAAATCCAAAACGGTAAAAAAAGTGTCAAGTCCTATTACTTTCACGTAAAGTCACATAACCTTTAAATGAGACATAGATCATGAAAAACGATGAACACGTTTCGCTTTTATTCACAATTAAGTGAAGGTATCTCATTTTGACAAGAATATTGATTTTATGTTTCAATGAATTTGGATAATATTTATTATATATTATTTATTATAATTATTAACACGTAAAATTAAAAATTATTACAGATAATTACAAGGTTATTACATAGATACATAGGTTATAAAAATCGATGAACGCAAAACTTATTTTCGTTTGTTTGCGCCCTTTACTTTCTTGCGTGGTGGTTCGCCCACTTGTTCAGAGTCTGTATCGGATGAGGATCTGTCTTCATCTGGAAAAAATCAATTGTTTTTAATCAGTCAGTTAACTTCATTTTTGTGACTTACCCTCGGAGTACCGTTGGAATAGCAATTGTCGTCTTCGATATCCGGTGACTTTGACATTAGGCTCCAAATTGTTGCCTTCTTTCAAAAGCTGGGCAAGTTTTTCTGCTTCACGTTGAGAAAGGTTTAATTCTGCAACAATCTTGTCCATTCTTGTGATATTGGAATTATTTTGTTTGATGGGCCGGTTTCTGGTGTTGGTTTATAGGTGAAATCCGATTGATCCATTATTTCAATAGAAAAGGAAGTTTCTCTGCCAGGACTTGGAAGCGGTTAAATTGGTATTTCATCCGAATGCGGTAGAGGTATTTGTGCACTTTTAACAGATATGTAAACTCTTCGTTTAAGGCCTTTACGATTTACTCCACATATTTTGTTTGCGCAAGTGTAACAGTTGTCGGAATTGTGCTCTCCTGGATCAGTCCAAATCATTGGTACACCAAAACGAAGTGAACTGCGTTTCCCTTGGATCCACATGTTAAGACCATTGTAGCACGTTTTACAAATTTTGTCTGGGACCCACGAAACGTCGCGAATTATTTCGCAATCAAAATAAAGTTTAAAAGCGCGCTCCACTTACTCAGTGAGTAATGCAGCATTTGTTGAAAAAGCTCTTTTGCCACAAACGTAACAAAATAAATTGATATTTTCTGGACAAATTGCACTCATTTCGGTTTTATACTTTTATTACTTTTTCGTCACTTTAAAAAAAACCGTACTTTACGCGTTCGGAGACACTTGTTGAATGACAAAAATCGATCAGTGAACACCTATAAATACTACGTAAGTTTCAATGTTTTACTGAGAGGTACTTATGAATACGCGCATCTTTTAAGGGTGGCTATAAACCTGATTCGTGTGCGTTTTAAATTTTTCGAAACGTTCTAAAACATGACCACTCATAAATATGGGTGCAATTTGTGTAAAAAAATCATGCAGGTAGCCAAAGGAAAAAAAAACCCAAATAATTAAAAAAGTGCACTTTTCTTTTTTCCTTTTAATTGTCCACGCACATTTATGACAGTGTTTTAGTTTGTTACCGCTACCATAAAAATCAAATAACCTTTTGTTTATTACATTTTTTTTTTTAATTCTGACAATCATAAAAAAAGTCATCAATGTTTTTTCCAATGAATTTTGAGCATATCTCGAGCAAATTTTTGAAATTCATACCTTCACTTAATTTTGAATAAAAGCGAAACGCGTCCATCGATTTTCATGACCTATGTCTCATTTTGTTTAAAGGTTATGTGACTTTACGTGAAAGTAATAGGACTTGACACTTTTTTTACCGTTTTGGATTTTTTATGAATTAAAAATAAAAAAATTCAATTTTTTAGGCAAAAAATAGTTTTTTTTTTCATACATTTATTTATAACTGCGAAAATGTTGCTTATGTAGCGAAACGTTGTATGAACAGATTAAAGGAATTGTAATTCCTAATTTTTTTCAATTTGTTTCAGCAAAATCGGACTGGTGGTTCTCGAGTTATGTCAAAAAAAAAGACCACCAAAGGTCATAATTTCCCCTATATGATAGTTACTAACTTCAAATCGATATATCTCTTTTTTTACCGATATAACATTTCCCGTTGGTTTCATCCCATCCCGATTTTGACTGTCGCATGGTGTTATAACTAATAGTAATAAGTTAAATGCGGTAAAAATCTCTCGATCATGACCCGAAAAACTTTAAATTTTTATTTTATTTTTGAGAAATAATGTTAACATATAGATAAACTTTTTTTTAAATCAAAGAATTAGAAGAACTCCCACTTTTTATACCAAAATACCCAAATTCGCACTCCGGGGAAAACTTGATTCAAAATTGACTTTTTTCATTAAAATGATCAACCCGCCGTTGCAAAAGTCGTGGCTTAGAAAATATTTTTTGTGTGTTTAACCAACATATGGGGTATATAGCCAATATTCTTTTTTGTTGGTATCGGCTTTGAGATTTGAGAATTATACAAAAAAAAAAAAAAAACAATAATAATAATAATAATAATAAAAATAAAATTAAAAAATGTTTTCAAAATTGACAAAGATTGGATAGGGCTTGGGGGAAAACTATTACCCAAAGCGCCTCCTATTTTACTTTACAAAAATTCTGTAATATGGAACAAAAAAACAGAAGCGAAAAAATATTACCACATCTCGAGAAATTAACCCAAAAAATGGGCATTTTTTAAAGTTTCAACTTTATTTAATATAACTTTTTATCGAATAGATATATTTATATGAGATCCCATCTTTAAAAAGCTTTAAAAAACGAGGACAAAAATGAGGGTAAAATTTACTTCGACCTAAATATCTCTTAAATAGAAAGAGATAACCTACACAATTAAGCATGTTTTTTATAGGGATTTACAAGGACTACCTATATGAAAAATTTTTTTACATTACCAACTTGGGAGCTGTATTCCTCCAAATCAACTCGAAAACACCTCAGCTCTGATCATCGGCTATGTGATGAGAATCACATAAAATTGTCGATTGCGATTTGAAATCGCATAATAGGTGTGGTTAATAATCTCAAGAAGTTTGGTGATTTCAAATCGTATGCTTATTCTAAAATGAAGTTATATATTTTGCTTAAACAATGTTTAAAAAAAAAAAAAAAAAAAACGACATTAATATGGCGTATAAATAAAATTTAATATATTTTCTTTTAATTAAGATAAAAACTAGTTATGTTTCCAAACAATTTTAAGTAAAAATATGAAATTTAAAATTTGATCCATTATTCTCTTTTCTCACATACATTAACGATTTAATAAAAATAGATGATTAAATTGAGAGTACCAAACAAGTAAAACGCGTGAGCTGCAGCACATGCTAAAATAAATTTGGCGTTTTTCAAACCACGTGTGAAATGACAATCGCGTGATTTTCATCACATTCATCGCATGTTACAAGTTACTGAATTACTAAAAAAAAGAAGGCCTAAACAACTGACAGCTTGAGAAGGACAAATTTTAAAAATTCATACCTATTTGAAAAATAATTATAAAAAAAATTTTTTAATAAATTTTAATGTTCCCCGGAAGCTATTCCAGACTTCATAATTTTCTTTTTAAAATGGGCCAAACATTTTCAATTGGATTTAAATCTGGTTTTTGTGCTGGCCACTCCATAAAATATAATAACTATTAATTTTTTTAGCCAAATTTGGACTTATGTTCAAGATCATTATACTGTTGTAATGTTTTCAGTACAACATTCCTACTGTCCTTCAGCAAAACAAAATTTACAGCCAGTAGGTCAGTTATATTTTTTTGTCCATAATATCATTGATTTATATCAGATGATCAACAACAAAGTAGGACAAACATTCCCAAACCATTAGGGAACCACACCACCATGTTTGTTTCACAGTTTCTTTGACTTGGTAAGACTGGATGACAACTCCTGCTTTAGAGTAAGATTATGCTATCTGAATTAAATTTCTTTTACAGCCTTCTAAACTCCAAAATTCGTGACTTGTTGATAAATTTAGAAATTCTATCCAGAAATATACCCTTAATTTTTCCAAAAATTGTTGTATTCAATTTAGTTTTTGTCTTTATATTTTTTAATTTACAAATTCAAAAGAATTGTGAGATCAATATCAATAACGGTGCAAAATTGAAAAAATTGTGTTATTACTTATACATACATATATTTTAATGTTTGATATTGAAATAGTTTAAATGAAGTCCTAAGAAAAATATCCTACTTCTTCGAATTTATTTCGAATGTATCATTAAGAAGATAGAACCTTAAATAATAAAAAGTAGCAAAAAGTGTTAACTAATTCTCCTTAGCTATTCATTATATGTATATTTTCCAATAATATAAATTTATATTTCAGAGAACTTCTTTTGAAAATTTTAAAAAATTGAATAATAATAACAATTCAAAATGTATCATATTTAATAATAAATTGCTCAAGTCGAATACATAAAGGATTCTAACGGTTTCAGGCGCAACCATCCAGATCCATTTAATTTAAATACTATATACATATTTGGAGCTTTTATTTCTTGATAGAGAAATAAAAGTGACAATTTACAGAAGCTGTTAAAAGTTTTAACCTGAAAAATGCTTTTGCGGAAATGTGTCAAATATGCACCAAAAATGACAAATTATGGTACAAATATGCGCTAAAAGCCGTTATATACGAAAAAAATCATTAAGGATGAAATATAGAGAAATGTGCACTTACGAATCAATGCCAAAAGTGTTTTTTAAATATACTGTATTCATTCGATGTCTCCACTCAACTCACAGGATAAAATGTGTAATTGCGTAATACTGTTCTCAATTTCTCAATTTTTATTATTACTTATAGATTTTGCCTAATGGACTTGACTAATATTTCTGCCACACTATTATAATTCGGAAATGATTTGTCCAATTTATATAAACAAAACTGATAAAATTACCTTTACGCTATTTTAACATCATCAGGAGCAACATTTTTTTACAATTTTACATGAACAATCGTTTTTCTTTGCAGACCAGTACTGACATATTTGTAGATTTTCCAAAAACCAATGTTGTTTTTTTTTTTTTTTTTTTTTTTTTTTTTTTTTGCATAACTTCCAAATGCATACATATATAATAAGAAAAAATATATTCTATAATAATAAAGTAGAAAATATAACAGCCTAAAAGTGTGCTTTAATTTTCTTCTATTAATAGTTGGACCGTTAATATTAAATAGAAAATGAAATAAATAATTTCGAAATATAAATAATATGATTTACATTTTTTCAGTTATAGACAGATTTTTCTGATTATTTTCAATAAGAAATCAATGTGGAATTTTTCTTGTTATTGATTTTTAGAGATAAGAAAAATTTTTGTTATTTTTAAAAATAACATTCCAGCCTATAATGGTACATATTAAATTAATTATCAAGTACTTTTCATAAATAAATAGTTGTATTAATATATTTACAACTTTTCAAATTGTCGTCATTGGCTCTTTAAACTTAATGGTTTTTAATTTAACAATTTTCTTATCACTTCTTCAAATGCAAAATTTCCTATATTTTTTAAAATTATCTACGCGAAAAAGAAAACACAATGAAAACATTAATTATGATGACGCTGTTAAAGCGAAATTGTGATTAATTTAAATTAAACAAAAATAAAACAATCTTTTATTAATGTAAACACATGTATTTTTCCTTTTAATCATTCAAAGTTGAATTATTATAAAATCGATCTTTAATCAAATTCTTTATCAATATTGTTTTTAATTTTGGAACTTGTTATTGTTTATTGAAAATTAACATTTCCTTTTCTTGTCTTTAAGACTTAAATAGTTATTGCACTTGTCATGAAGCAATTAATTATAATTGCATTTATTGCTGATAATTTGTTAAAGTTCGCTTCAAAGTTTAAAATTGATTTTCTTGAGAGGTTACTCTTATAAGGTACATGTAATTTTTATAAATTAAAGAACAAATTCTTTGACATAATTTTTGTGTAGTTAATAATTTCTAAAGGCTTTTAAAATATTGCGCATATTGCAGTATTGCCACATAAGTGAAACAAATTTAATTTGTATTATTTCTATTTCTACTATATAGTTGAAAGTAATTTTAAAATATTGTTCAGTATTTATTACTTCCTTCAAATAAGTTTCAGCGTAAGGAATAACAGATGAATTTTTTCATAGAAAAAGTTGCGTTTTACGATTAATTACGGAAATCGTAATATCTAATTTTTTTCTAAAGCCCACTAAATTTGAGTAAAATTTAAAAAGCTGGCAATTTTTTTCATATAAAAAAAATACAAAATTACAAAAATTACAAAAAATTAAGTCTTTCAATGCAAGTTGATATGTGATTGATACCATTCAGGGATAACATATTCAAAAAGAATTAAAATCCAACAATAATTTTTTTTGCAAGATTTCAAAACTACAAAATTTTTAAGAAAAATCCATTTTTATACCCAAATTTTTAATTGTTATTTCGATACTATATAATATAATATTTCATCAATAAACTGGCCTACCGGCAAAAACGTTATTTTGAGGAATTGTTTTTTTCTTAAGTATAGGACTTACAATATGTAAAACAATAAAAATTTTGTTTTACAAATTTCAAGTTCAAAAGGTTGTAATTACTGCAGCGGTAAAAACATTGAAAACAAAAATATATTCAAAACTCTTGGCTTTCCATTGATATATATTTGACAAAAATATATTAAAGTACAGTCATCTACTAACAGCTCACGCGTTAACAAGTGTTTTTTTTTTTTCAATCGCTTTACTCACACGTTTTCTATATACCGTTACCTTAGATAAAAAAAAAAAAAAAAAACAAAAACAAATTTATCACAAAGAATCTTTTTATTACTATTTTATATAGAAAGAGAAAAGAAACAACTATATATAAAAAAAAAAAAAAAAAATATTTAGAGTTTAGATGGATGTGGATGACCCATTCCCTTCGGGGAACAGGTTCAGTCTTCTAGACGAAACCTCAAAAAGACCAAGTAAAAAAAGAAAAGCTAATTCAAATAGTGAAATGTTTCCAGCCATTAATCAACAAAGCATGGGAAATGACCCGAAATACGTGGTTATCAAATCAACAAATGAAAATAAACCCATAACCTCTTTTAGTGTATTTGCCATAGAAAAAGCAATAAAGTGCATTAGTAATGAATACTCTACCATCAGTCTTCTAAGAGATGGTTCTGTTCTCGTGTTAACTAAAAACCAAAAAATAGCGGAAAAATTCATACGAACCAAAAATTTTGGAGGTATATGTGATGTAGAAATTTCATTTCACAACTCACTCAACATTTGTAAAGGAACAATTTACGATCGGAATCTAACCCAAACAAGTGAAGAAGAAATTTTAGAATATTTAAAAGAACAGGGCGTATCCGAAATCTACAAATATTCCAAAGAGGAAGACGGTAAAAAAGTTTACACCGGGAAAATTCTACTATCATTTAATTTATACAAAGTTCCACCTAAAATCAAAATTGCGTGGTATACAATTAACGTCAGGGAATATTTCCCCAACCCGATGAGATGTAAAAATTGCCAACTGTTAGGCCACACCAAAAACAGGTGTAAAAACAGTACATCATGTGATAACTGCAACTTTCCTCCTCATACCCCTTTGCCTTGCTCAAGAACTATGTGTGCTAACTGCCTTGGTGATCACCCATCCTCGTCTGTTTCTTGCCCTAAATATAAACAACTCAAAGAAACCCTTAAAATTAAAACACAAAATAAATGCAGCATTGGCGAAGCTAAAAAAATTTATAGTCAACTGTACCCCAATCAACAAAAAACTACATACTCAAATATAATCAAAAATATTAACAACAATAATCAAATCAACACAGAAAACAAAATAAACCAAAATTCTAACAATAATTCCACAATAATAGAAAACAAAAACACAACATCTCAACAAAGCAAAACCACACTCTCCGAAAAACCATCAACTTCTTGTCCAACAACCTATTCCAACCCCTCTCAAATAATCGATTTATCAGAAACCATCATCGCATCGCGAAAAACAGCAATTCAAAATCCATCAACAAAAACAATTCTTTCAACATCAAAAAACAATTCAAACACCAACCTAGAAGCACAACCCATAGAAAAAAACAACGGAAATACTATAAATCCCACCTCACTCTCTTCCAATAACACTTCATTAATTACACATTCAAGAATCCCAACTGAAAATAACAAAACCCAAAAACAAAATATAAAAAAATAAAAAAAAAAAAAAAAACATAATAACAGAAAACTACATTGTACTTAAATTTTATTAACTTTACTAATGAAAATTATTATTATACAGTGGAACATAAACGGTTTTTATAATAATTATACGAATTTAGAACTATTAATAAAAAAATATAACCCTCATATCATATGTCTACAAGAAACACACATTAAAAAAACAGATAAACCAACAATTCCAAAACAATATACAGGATATTTTCATAACTTCTACAATTCAACTCGACAAGGTTCGGGCCTTCTTATCCATAAAAATGTACCACATACATTCATTCCCAACTCACACAACATCTCCGCAGTAACAGTAACATTACACGCTAAATCCAATATCAGAATTTCTTCAGTATATATTCCACCAGAAACAATTATAACTAATGCAGATATAGAAAATTTTAATCCCTCCTAATGAAAACTTTATCATGGCAGGTGATTTTAATGCATGGAGTCCAGTTTGGGGATCATGCAATTCCAATGCTAAAGGAAAAATAATCGAAAATATATTATCAAAAAATAACATCGCTATACTTAATGATGGATCCCCTACCCATTTATCGACACATAACACCTTCACTAACATTGATCTCACCTTTTGTTCTACATTATTACTACCTTATTTATCATGGAAAGTCATAAATGATCTACATAATAGTGATCATTTCCCCATATATACAATATACTCAAACAATACAATAAACCCACCAATTCAATCTGTAACAAATTTACGATTTCGTTACAACAAAGCAAACTGGTCTAGATACAAAACCCATATAGAAAATTCAGCCATAAACATAACGTTAACGCAAAACACCAACAAGGATGCTGCAAAAATCCAAAAAATTATTCGTTCGGCCTGTAATAATTCAATACCACGCATAGCTTCAAATTTTCCCAGATCAAAATACGTACCTTGGTGGAACAAAGAACTAAGTATTCTACAAAAAGAGAAACAGGATGCCTGGAAAACGTTTAGAAACAACATGACAATTCCTAAACTTCTCGATTATAAAAAGAAAAATGCTAAATTCAATAAACTAAAAAAAGTAGCAAAACGACAATGTTTTGAAAATTTCACAAATAATCTAAACCCGCAATCTTCCATAAAAAATATTTGGGCAGGTATACGAAAATTAACCGGTAACTATAGACCCAATGTTATTAAAGTTTTAGAATACAACAACCAAAAATACGATGAAAATGAACAAATTGCAAAATGTTTTAGTGAATATTTATCAAACCTTTCAAAAACTGACGTATACCCTTCCGAATACCATCTTCAGCTAAACAATGCTTTAAACCTAAACATTACTTACGAACCAAAAGGTGGTGCTAAATTCCTAGAAAGTCCGATCAATTTAATTGAATTTACCAGCTGTCTAACATCCTCTTTAGGATCATCACCAGGTTTTGATGGAATAACCTATAATTTAATAAAAAAAACTCCTAAAATACTTAAAGATAAAATCATAAACTTATATAACAACATATTTGACGTAGGAACCATACCTCAAATATACAAAACTGCAATAATAATACCAATAAAAAAACCCAACAAAGAATCAATTGAAATCAACAACTATCGGCCAATCTCACTCCTGCCGTGCTTGGGGAAACTGCTTGAAAAAATCATATCAAAAAGACTATTATGGTTCTTACAAACATCCAAAAAGATTTCACCTAACCAAGTCGGGTTTAAACCTGGCTCTGGAACTATGGATGCACTATTATACCTTGATCATTTGATATGCAAAAACATTTCCACAAAAAATCATCTATCAATATTATCAATTGATTTTGAAAAGGCATTCGATCGATTGGGAATACATCTGGTCCTAAAAAAACTTTATGACTGGAAAATTGGTCCCAAAATGTTCAACTATATAAAATCATTTCTAACAAATAGAAAAATAAGGGTTAAAATAAACAATATAATATCCAACACTAAATCTATATATAGCGGAATACCTCAAGGCTCCCCACTTTCAACTACCCTATTCTTAATCGCATTCGAGAATCTTAATGAAATAATAGACAAACAGAAGATTGAATATTGTTTATATGCAGATGATCTTTACTTAATGAGTAACAAAAAAGCCATACCGAACATTGAGAAAGACTTCGAAGATACTTTGGAAAAAATTGATACTTGGTCAAGAAATTCAGGTTCTAAAATATCAACTGAAAAATGTCAACATTTACATATATGTAAAAAATACAATTGTAACGACGCAAAAATTGTCCTCCACAACAGCCATATCATAAATACAAATAAACTTCGAATTTTGGGACTTATCTTCGATAATAAACACTCCTTTAAATACCACTGCGATTATTTATATACTAATCTTCAAAAAAGACTAAATATAATTAAATATTTGTCTTCTCAAAATAGCCAAATACATACGAATACCCTAATAAATGCTTCAAAACTATTACTAGGCTCCAAAATTGACTACGGCTTAACGATATATGGTAAAAGCTCTCAATCAAATATACAAAAAGTAAAAGCCTTATATAACTCCGCTATAAGATGCAGTTTAAGAGCATTTAGAACAACACCCATAAAAAATATTCTTGCAGAAGGAGGAATACAAACGTTAGAAGAAAGAACTCAAATTTTAAAATGCAATTTGATTCCAAAAATCAATCAAAACAACAGTTTGCTATATCACACAATTAACAATTTGAAAAAACGAAAAACTGAATTAAAAATCAAATCTACTCTAACTGATATCTGGCAAATGTATAAACCTTTCGATTATAAAAAATCAATCTATCCAAAAAAATTTATTCCACCTTGGATGCTAAATAAAAATACATTCTTAGATGACCTTATTAGACTCAAAAAGGAATCAACATTAAACTCAATTTATAGACAAATATACAATGATATTGCAAACCGATATTCATTAGAAAATTGGAAAATATTTTACACAGACGGATCTAAAACTATACATGGAACAGCATTTGCAGTTGTTGATGAAAATGGAGTAATTATCACGCACGGTATCCTTACTGACCCCGCAACAATTTTCGATGCTGAAGCTCAAGCTGTATTTGAATGCTTACAAATAAATATGAAAAATAAGCAAAAAATAATCATAGCTACTGACAGTCTTAGCCTATTTCAATCCCTTAAAAACACAAACGCAAAAAATGAAGCAGTCAAATCCATTCAGCAAATGACTCTTGCTTACGGCGACAGAATAAAATTCATATGGATACCAGGTCATGTTGGAATCATAGGAAATGAAAATGCTGACAAAGCTGCAAAAAATGCAATTCTTTCTCCCATATTTTATAAAACTTCTTTACACAATAGATCAGTGGTAAAAAAATTAAAAACTCAAATAATTTTGGAAAATATAAACAACTGGGCACAATATACCCAACCTTATAAGGAGATCAACCCTGATCGAACCCCTATTACTCTTCCACCAAATACTAATGCTTTCCAAAACAAATTGTTCACCCGGCTAAGACTTGGACATACCCGTCTCACACACAGCTATTTAATAGAAAAAACAGCACAACCTAATTGTAATTCTTGTAGATTACCTTTAACCATTAAACACATACTCAATGAATGCACATCTTTTCGTAAAATTCGTGAAAACCTATTTGGAAATATGAACCCTACAGAAGCCTTGAAATCACCAACAAGAAACAACATAACACTAATTTCAAAATTTTTAGAACTAACACATCTGAAAAAAGAAATATAATTTGAATATTGTACTCATAACTAAACTAAACAAAAGCCGAAAGCCTTAGATGCTAGTGCTCCTTTTATTTTTTTTTTTTATAATTTTAATTATAACTAAATAAATAAATAAAAAAAAAATATATTAAAGTAAAATTGTCAATATTTTTTTAAATTTTGAAGGGTAATATAATGACAATATTGAATGAAAATATCTAGGTTAGTGATGTTTGAATTTTTCTCGTTTATTTTTTAACTATTTTGTCCATTTGGTACGTTTAATAGCTTAGTTTGTTCTTTAAGCTTCTTTTACTTTTCTTGTCTGAGTTAATGGCTTGAAAATCAGTTGGTTAAGTTTATCTTACTCTTATGAGTCGGGTGATGAACAGATATACTTCCTATTACTTTGCTCTGAATTTGAGCGACGGTCTGTGCTGTGTTAACTTTAAGGATATCGATCGGTTGAGGTTTGTTGACATATACCTGTAATTTTAGAAAAACCAAAAGTAAAATTCTAGCGATATCAAAGAGAGTTAACGCAGAACGCCCATTGTTGTGTTTCCCCCATGTCGTTCACATCCATATCACTCAATTTCAGCCAAAACAAATTGGTTCTTGTGAACTGTGAGGTATCGATTGCCTCGGATTCTCCTCTCTTGGTTTATTGTTTATCGAACCTGCTGCTTAATCGTTTAATTTGTCTCTTGTGTAGGGATTATAATATCACGAAAATTTATTTCGGGCCGATAGAAATCCTGGATTGGTATATGTGGTTGGAATCTGATAAACCGAATGAAAACCTGCGTATAAGTTAGTGTATTATAGGCTGAAATTCTAGGCGTTTGAAAGAAACATAATTAGCAGTTTTGAACGTGAAAGGAGTGAACAGGTTACTCTTAATATAGTTTAATTAGTTTAGGCTTTAAATTAGAATTTGTTAGGTTTCGGGAAACTGTAATATTGAAGTCTTATGAAATTTTTCGAAACAGGTGGTCAATGGAAAGTATGGAGAGTGAGAGTTCGGTAAAACAAAACTAATATTACCTGGAGAAGTTGGTAGGTTATTTTAAAAGAGAATTTCACATAATTGTGTGTGTTCACAAGACTAATAGGGATATATAAATAATTGCAGTGTCAAGGACTTGACTTGGCAAAACCATTCTATTCTTAGATGATTCTAAGAATCACAATTCTATAGATTGTGGGAGGAATTATTTAAATGAAAGAAATTCATTCATGGTAAAATAAAAAGCAAAAAATAACGTTGTTATTTATGAAATGGATTTTAAAATATTTTGTCCAGTCCAAGGAAAAATTATGGGATTTTCGGGATCGGAATTTCGGGATTAGCATCCCTAGTATCTACCGTACAAATACAAAATTTTAACTCTTCACTGTGCCGTGATCCATATATGAATCAACCATTTTTTTCTGTTATAACATTTTAATCGAATAATACTGCTATCAAATATTAACAGTTCCCAAAATACTGAAGTCAGTATTTTGTAAGAGTTTACTTTTAGTTTATGAATAAAATTATTGTTCTCAGATTTATATTTATATAAACGGTTGATCAAAAAAACCAATTTCTTGCCTACGAGTTCAAAAAAAAAAAAAAAAAATCCTTTACAAAAAACCCCTACGCATTTTATTCAGCAATATTAATTGAAGTTGCTTAAACATTAATATTAAAAAGTACATTTATTAAAAATACAGGAATTTTAAATACTTTCAATTCTTTTATTTGTCTCCAGAAACAATATTCTAGATATAAGAGTTTTATTGCTTTAAATATAGAATATGTTCTTCAATGGAAACAAATTTGTATAGAAGATACAAATTATCATGGTCCGAAAGCCAAACTATTGGAGATAAGATTTATTGAACTTTATCTTGTGATATGTACTATTTTAATTCGTTGCGTTTGTAACCACTTCAATTAAAATAAAATATATATCTAACGATCGAACCAAATACTCAAGTTTTTTCTTACCGTTAAGGGGGAAAATAATGAAGTATTAGATTTTTGAAAAAAAAACTACTCATCTGACTTGAAATTGTCTTGGTCGATCAGGTTTTCGATGTCAAAAACATCATATAAATATAACAAAAATTTGGAAATAAAAATTCAAGTTTACTCTTCATTCTATTGATGGTATTAAAAAATGGGCATTCTGAAAAATTATGAATAACTTGTGTTACTGAGTGAACAGCCGTTGTGAATTCAAAGTAACAACGTATATATGTGATTTTTTACAACGAGATTGAATGTAATAAAAATTTTCTCACGTATCCATATTTAAAAATATCAAAACGCTTCAACAAAATTTCCAAATAATACGTTTCTCACATCAAATTATTTCGTATGTAAACTTTATTAAAAAAATTTTAAAGTAGTCAATTTTTTACACCAATTTCATCATAAACGATTAAAATATTTATCATTTAATATAAATGTAGGTAGGTAGGTAGGGAAGGGTTGCCCAGCACTCATAAGAGTGCTTGTGCATCCACTCGGAGACCTGAAGATCCATTGTGAGTCCCTTCATAAAGAATATAGAAAGAAACTAGAAAGAAACTACAGATGAGATATAGAAAAGAGCAGGAAGGAAAATGATAGAGAAAAAAAAGCTGAGACCAAGAAAAGTATAGAAGAGAATAGAAAGAATCAGAAAAGGAAAAGTACTACCGCCCCAGGTCGCTCGCTCTAAGCCAACGACCCCTCTTAGCCAGCCTATTCCCATGACGAATCCTATTAGTCTATCGAGCTCTATTGTCGATATACTGTCCAATTCGTCAAGGAATCGACTGCCTAACCATTTCTGCCTACTTAGTTGTAGACATGGACAGTGACATATGATATGTTCCACCGTTTCTAGCTCCTCATTATCTTCGCACATTCTGCAAAGACCGGAGGAACCTCTATCCCAATACCCTATAATTCCCCCTATGGGACAATAACCTGTCAGAATACCTACCATAGTCTTCAGGTTTTCCCTTTTCATGCCCAAAAGTAGATTTGTATCTGCTCTATCAAGTTTGGGCCATAGGACCCTTGATAATCTGCAGTCCGTTCTACTTTCCCATGCATGATTGGTTCTATCCCGAATCCACTCCCTAATTAACCTGAAGTAAAAGCCTAAAGATGGTCTCACACCGCTTTCACTTACAGTCCTATCCAAAGCTGAGCCGTTCCTAGTTAATTCGTCAGCTACCTCATTGCCATTTATCTCGCAATGACCCGGTACCCAGCAGAGTCTGATATGGTAATCTCTCATCAATCTCCTAAGAGCCTTCTTACAGTCGCTAACTAGCCTAGACTTGACAAAGTGTCTTCTCAAGGCTTTCAGCGCTGCCTGGCTATCCACATACAGAGTTACCTCTGTATTCACTTCTATGTTCCCTGCAATCAATTCTGTGGCCCTAAGAATACCCAGAATTTCCGCCTGGAACACACTACAACTATCCGGTAGTCTATACGTCTTCCTGATGTTTCCCTCAACTAGATACACACCTGCACCAGTGCCTGCATCCATTTTGGATCCATCAGTGCATACCGATACACCACCGAATAGTTTCTCCCTATCTGACTATTGGTTCCTACTCGGAATAATCAGTATAGGATTTTCCCCGAAATCGACCATATAGTCCGTGGATCCAGAGGGAACCAGGGCATGTCCACCGAGATTAACCTCGTTTAAAAGTTTGGAATGTCCTATTCTGATTGATCCTGTAAGTCCTAGTTCACTAAGCCTAAGCAGGCTCCTTGCAGCCATTCCCATCACGAACTCCTCAATGGGTAGGAGATGCAGAATGACGTCAAGTGCCGCCTGAGGTGTGCTTCTTACGGCACCTGTTATGCCAATCGAAGCACATCTTTGGGCTTTAGACAGAAGATTCCTACGACTTCCTATTCTCATTGCCTCCCACCATACCAGACATCCATACGTCAGAATTGGCCTCACCACCGAAGTGTAAATCCAATTTACTACCATCGGTTTGAGTCCCCAACCCTTACCTATGGAGTTCCTGCATGTGTAGTAGGCGTTGAGACCTCTCTTAAGCCTCTCCTGAGTGTTCCTCTTCCAAGATAATTTACTATCAAGGAACACACCAAGATATTTTGCCTCTTTTGCCAGTCTTAGTTCAGTCCCCCCAGTACCGGAAGCCTAAACTGCTCAATCCTGTACCTTCTGGTGAAAAGAACTAGCTCTGTTTTCCCCGGGTTGACCCCTAAACCCTTACTAGTGGCCCATGAGGACAGTTCGTTAAGTTCATACTGCATGACGTCGCTGATCGTGGAAAGAAATTTACCTGTGATCAGTATAACCACGTCATCAGCATAGGCAACGATTTTCCGCCCTCTTGCGTTAAATTGTCTTAAAATGACATTGACGGCTAAGAGCCATAGCAAGGGCGAGAGAACTCCTCCTTGCGGAGTTCCTCTAGTCACTATCTTCCTTATGCATGCATCTCCCAAGTTCGAATTAATTATTCGGCTATTCAGCATCAAAATAATCCATTCGATTAGGAAGTTTTGAATGCACAATGATTCTAGTAATTCTCTAATAGCCTCAATCTTAATGTTATTGAAAGCTCCTTCTATATCAAGGAACGCTGCCAATGTATACTCTCTATACTGCAGGCCGCGTTCAATGTAACTCACTATATATTAAATTATTTTTATTCTTATTAATTCTATAGTACAGTGGAAAACTTTTATTTGCTCTGGATTTAATCAAATTCACTAACAATCTTTGTTGATTTATTTTACCTACATAGGGAAAAATGGCTTTATAGTATATATATATGTATATGTTTGCTCTTTTAAAAATTACAGTGGACGAAATAAATATAAAATTAAGAAAAAATCAATTATTAATTTTTTTTGTTTCTCATTTTTTATTAATATTAACATGAAAACAAAAATTTTACAAAAATAATAAAAAAGAGTTTACTAACCAAAAGCTTAAAAAATTATTTAATTTTATTACATCAAAAATATTAGATTTTAATAAATTTATTTAGTTTTTTAAATCTTTTAAAAGAATTTTCGACCGTACTGTATTTCCTGTTGTTACGCTTTCATATTGTTCACCATCGACATACACTTTTCCCATAGGTTTCTTATTGGATTTAGGATGAAACTACGGGCTGGCCAACCAAAACTTTAATGCTTTCAGACAAAATTCACTCCTTAGTTTGCCGCGAATTATGAATAGCTGCATTATCGTGCTGAAAAATTAAGTTAAAACCCATTAAATTTTCACCGTGTTTAATTAACGATGTTTTCAGCATTTCCACATAAGTTTCGGAATTCATTTTGATTGAAATCCTTGCCAGTGTAAGTTTCCCTTTGAAAGAAAATGCTGAACATATCATTAGAGCATCTTTCCCAAAATTTTTGCTCATTCTGACTTCCTTTTCATAACGTAAATCTTGCCAATAATTCATTGGGTTCATTCTAATTAAACTTCCTTTTGCTATTAAAAAGTATTTCTTTTCATTTTTTGCCGCAATTCATGTGATTCTTTTGACCAATTTGGAGGTTTATTTTTGTGATCTTATGTTAATGAAAGGTATCTGTTGAACGCTTCTAATGGTTGCTGGAAATTAAAACTGACTCTTTATTTGAGACCCAAATTAATGTAAATGGAATGCTGATCGATTAATAACCCATTTTTGGTATATAGACAACATTGAATCCCGGGCGGAACTTGTTTTAGTGGCATAATTTTATTCTAATTTAAACAAATTGTTTACTACACAAACATATTCACCTTTTACTTTGGTGATTGCGCAATTGAAAAGTTTTTGATCGTTAAAAGCCAAAATTTTTCCTTGTTCTTCTGCAGACAATGGTTTTTTACGAGCGTTTTAAAATAACGTTTACAGAAAAAAATGTTTATGCAAATTATTGTAACTAAAAAACGTAAACATGTTGACTGATAAATAAACTATAATTTTGTAATACTTTTTCTTTTAATCAACCAGGTAAATTACTTTTATTTAAACTAAACTTATATTTATTTCGCACTGAAACTTTAGTAAAAACTGGAAAACCAATAATTGTTTTTCCTTAAATACTGTAATCAAAAAAAAAAAAAAAAAAAATATACCGGAATATTACAGAATTCGCCACTGTATTATACTCAGCTAGAAAAATATGTATATACCCGTTTCTGTATTAAAAATAAACTTTTTAAAGTGAACTTATGTATATTTAGGTCACTGTATATGTGGCAGAGATTTTCAAAGAAAGCGAAAAAATTAAAGAGACTTAATTCATTTGAAGATTTTTCAAAGATTAAAAAAAATTTGAGGACAATATTATTAGATTCAAAAAAATAAAAAAAAATAATTTAGAATATTTTTCATAAAAATTTTTGACACTAATTGAATAATAATAAAATATTTTTTACAATAAACCATGGGATGTCATCACTATTTCGTCACGCATTTTTTTCCTGCCGTGCATTTTACCTCCTGCGTATAGATGGTTTGATCAAAAATATCTATATGTATATAAAATGTATATATATATATATATATTAAATAAACATACAACACACACACATGTTTATAAATATCACACTCAATATATTTTTATTTATATTTTTGTTGCTTATTTTTATTATTTATTTTCATTTCTATTATTTGTGAGCTAGACTTTTTTACGATTCTCTGGCATATATTTTCTTCTCCGGTTGTGAATATACAATTTTCTATTTAGTTGTTAGTTGACACTTGGCAAATACACATTTTTAAGGTGGCCATTACGCCACGTGTTTCATCGAATAGTTTAAAATTTCAAAATAAAATTATCTATAATACATATTTTTTTGAAAATATATATAAATATAATTTATTGTCTAATTTTATAAATGTAAGTGAAATAGTGTTTTTTAAGTTGTTTTGGTTTTCTTTTTTTTTTTTTTTTTTGCTTAGCAAACGGTTTTATCTGTAAATAAAATCACTGTAGTTTAGGTACTAAAGTTTTTATTATTTGTGTTTTATTTTCATTTTTAATTAAAAAAATAATGTATTAATTAAAAATTTCCAGTTTTCTTTGGTTTAAATAAAGGGTTTCGAACAAAGAAATGCAAAGTTGTTTTCTTTGTTTTTTTCTAAATAAAATATAAGTATTATTTTGTGACTAGTTTATATAGATAGAAATCTGGAATTTTAAATAAAAACATTTTTTTTCTTTTGCTTATTTGTTTATTTTAAGTAAACCTCTGACATTGTTTACTAAAAGTAGTTTTAACTTTGCTCGAAAGGTTTTACAGTATTTAAGATTTTTATAATTTTTTTACATACTAGAAATTGTGAAGTTTTTCTTAAGGTACGATCAGAGTCTAAACTGCAAACTTCAATATTTGATAGAAATGGCGTAACCACAATATAATTCTCAATGCCTTTTTCTACTTATCATTAATTACACTTCTCTTAACGAAGCAAGGTAATTTCCTAATCCTGTTATTTTTTTCGTTCGATTTCGATTTTGCAAGTTATTCAAGAGTAAATTATACGTATTAATCGTTTTAAATTCATCGTTTTCTACATTGACCTTTCAGGGTCAAAAAACACTGCAATATCAAATAACGGCAAATAATTTCTTGTTATTCAAGTGGTCACACAATTTTGATCAACTATTTGAGTTTGGAAAAAAAAGAAAAAAAAATAGATTTTGAATTGTTGTCTTTTATCTGCAAGGGATCGTGTACTCTACAGAATTTTCCTTGAAGAAAGACATGGAAATACCGAATATTATAATTTTAGATCAAAATTAATTATGTATAAAAATTCTATCTAGTTGTTCATTCATATAATTTCGGGAGTACGCAATTCTGGTAATTATTTTGTGAATAACCAAATTTTATATTACGTATATTTTAATTACAAGCAATTCAAAATAATATTTTTATATAAAAATATGGTTAAGTAAGCAAGTAGTCGCGACTCACTTCTTCCAGAAGTTTTCGAAACGAGGAAGAGCAGGAGACAAATTAACACCTTTTATGCCACTGTCACGGACACAGTAATGCGATCCTTCCTGAAAAAGTAGAACTCCTTTTCATTCACTGTTCTTTTCTTATAGGACATAAAACTGCATGCGACGCTTGTTAGTCTGTAACATAAATTTGCGAATCGTTGCAATGTGGATTTCCGGCAGATATACACGATCATAGATGCCGATTGGTTGAAACTAAAAATGAGCCAGGACATACCGCTTCTTAGGGACTAACACATTGTTTCTAAGTCAGCCGGTTATGACTATCGATCATGTTGTCATAAGTCAGAGCCTACAGTTGAGTCATATTTAGACAGTAATGTCTACTCGTCTAGTTGTGATCTTATAATATTATTTTCAAATGTTTTTTTCATTTAGTTGAAAGATGACCGTTATTCTTATACAAGATTGGATGTTCGCAAGATGAGAAATATCTAAACAAAACTTGAGGTCATTTTATGGCAGAAATCTTAGCCCGAAAAATACTTCTCTGACTCCATAATCTGAAAGTTATCCTTTCCATTTAAAGTTTTAACCATCAGTAAACTTAGTCTATTGGGAATAAAGTCTCCTTAGTTATCAAAGCATCGTCCTGGTATCAATAGACAACCAGTAAAAATATTTGGTTTGGATTTTTTAAATTAAATTTTGTATCTACATTTTTCTTAAAATATTTTAATTGTTATAAAAAAATGTAGTGTTAAAATATTTTTAAATTTTTATCCGTCGTATTTCGTTTTTATTAAAACTGAAAATCAGTAAAAAAAATGTAAGTTGATAAATTTTTTCACGAAAATCAACTTCCCAAAAATTTTCAAATAGCTGTCACACATACTACGTTTATACGTACGTCTTATTTGCAAATAAAAATTTTGCTGCATAAATGCGGAGGTAATTTTTTATTTCACATAACTAATTCACGAAAACAAATAACTTTTTGCAAATAAAGCATAACACGCCTTCATTTTCTTAACGTTGAAAGAATTTTCGATGATATTAGTTTTGTTTTGAGCCATCAGGTAATATCTTTTTCTGTATGCAGCCTGCCGTATAAACAATGAAATGGGTATTTTAAAATTATTTTGATTTTCAAATAGCTGTTATATACACATTCTAACAGCTTAATTATTATGTAAATTTACCTGATTTTTGCTAAAATATTCTAGTTATATTAAAACCAAAAATCAGTAATAAAAATTAGATTGTTGATTATATTATTAAGAAAGTTTAAGATGTTTTTGAAATCCATTGGGAAACGGTTAAAGGGTATAGAATTTGGAAGTTATATCAAGATTTTATTGAATACAAATTTCTACACTCTTCCAAATCCAAAAGATTTAAATGTCAAATATATTTAATATTTCATTATATCAAACACTTAATATTTCTTAACTTCTTTTAACAAAGCGAAATTGTGCTAAAAATTCAAAATGATCTGTTTTAATAATTTTTAAAATTTCTAATAAACATATAAATTTTTAAACTTGTAAATATAAAAATTGTATAATTAAAAATTTAATTTTAATTTTTTATTTTTTACTTTTTTACTCTTTTTTATTTAAATGGGTTTTTTTCCTCAACATATTGCGCCGCATTTATTTCTACTTAAAAAAGTCACAAAACTTTTTTTTAATTTATCACTTTTTTATAAAAAAAAAAAAAAAAAAAAAAAAAAAATAATAAAAAACCATCGTTTAAATAAATATTCTATCTTTATTTCTTAATAATTTTATTTGCAGAAAAGCAAACTTGTTTTATAGAGAGAATAGTGAGAGAAATATTTTTTGTTTTCAAAGAAAAATATAAAAAATCGAAACAAACAAAAATATTTTGTTTTAAGACTGCCCACTACGAGAACCAAGAGCGTGTGCTGTGATATATTTAGTATACGAAATCCGCTTAAAAAGGGAGTGTCATATTGATTGTGAACCGATCCAAACTGTACCGAATTGAAGATAACAACTTGTACTGAACTGCTTACGTTTAAGTTTTTTTGTTTTTATAGAAATTATTGATACTTTTTGGATTAAGAAAGGAATTCGGCACCTTCCCTATACGAAGGCCAAAACGATTGTGATATTATTTTGGAAGTGAGACCTAGAGAAGAAGAGTAAAACAGAGAGAGAGAGAGTTATTAAATATATTTTATTTTATATAATATTCTTTTATTAGAGAAAATTATACTTAAAAACCGTAGTTTGTAAAAAAAAGTCTTGTCTTTGGAAACATTTTTAGAGAAAAGAAAAACTGAACACTTGGATTAACTCTAATTGTCCTTTTTTAATTACTAACAATTGCAGAAATTTTGTATTTTATTTAATATTTCTATATATATATTTCTTTTTTTAACACCTGTTTAATAAAACTTTATATATATGAATAACATTCAACAAAAAACGGCAATCGCATCATCATCACCATCATCTTCATCCTCATTAACATCATCATCGTCATCATCATCATCATCAGCATTAAACACAAATTCATCACAACCATCATCAGCTTCATCACCGATACCGTTATCATCGCCAGCAACGTGTACATTAAGCAACAACTCATCAAATCCATCATCAACTTTAACTCCATCTTCAGCTGCAAATTTATCAAACTCTTCTGATACCATAACATTACAACAAACTCCATTGGTACACACTTTAGCTCCTATCTCACCCACGCCTCCGCCCACTCCACCTACACCTCCACCCTCAGCTAGCAATTCTAATACTTCATCCCCACCATCCTCACCCTTTGCGGGAATTTCATTGAATTTTTCGCCACCCACTGCTCAGAACTCATGTGGTAGTGGTAGCTCGTCTACCTCTCCCGGAGAAGAAGCAGAGGAAACCTGTTCCGATTCCTGTTGTTCTTATCCAACTTTTGAGCAAATTAAGCAAAAACTCAAAAATCAAGAATCACAAACCCAACTGACCCTCTTAAATTCCCTACTACTTTCCTTCACAGCTAACGCCGCTGTCGTCCAGCACATCCCGTCTTTAGTAAGATCTGTGACAGCTACCAGCATCATGGATATGCCCTACAACACCTCACCTTCCTTACGTGTGCGCACCACTTCGCTTAATCAGCTCAAGAAAACCGCCGATCTTGCCATAGAAAACGAGTTGCATGTCTGTCCCAGCGAAATGCCTGATGAATTGCGTAAACTTTTGCCTCCCACTTCGGAGACCGTGTTGACAAAACCATTTCCCATACGTGGCGAGAGGGCTATTTCTGATGTTTCCACTCCTCATATCATTGCCATGGTAGGCTTGCCCGCCAGAGGTAAAACTTTCATCTCCAAGAAACTGGCTCGTTATCTAAACTGGATTGGTATCGCTACTAGGGTCTTTAATTTGGGAGAATATCGCCGACATGCCACCAGCGCTTACAAATCTCATGAGTTTTTCCGTGCGGACAATGAAGAAGCTATGGCCATACGCAATCGTTGTGCCAATCAGGCATTGCACGATTCCTGCGAATGGCTCTTAAGTGGTCAGGGTAGTGTTGCTGTCTTTGATGCTACCAACTCCACCTATGAAAGACGTAAGCTAATACATGATATTGTTGTGAAGCAACATGGTTTCCGCCTGTTCTTTGTGGAATCTATTTGCGATGATCCTAGCATAATCGAGCAAAACATTAAGGAGGTCAAGGTTAGTTCGCCTGATTATCTCAACATGAATACCGATTTGGTAGTGCGTGATTTTCTGCAGCGTATAGAACATTACAAAGAACGCTATCAACCCATTGATGAGTTCAAAGAAGACCATTTGAGTTTTATGAAAGTCTACAATGCTGGCAAGAAAGTCGTCGTTTGCAATAACGAAGGTCATGTAGAGTCTCGTATTGTGTATTATTTGATGAATATACATATTACGCCCAGGACCATTTATCTCACCCGTCACGGTGAGTCGGAGCATAATCTCAAGGGCCTTATAGGAGGTGATTCTAATTTAAGTGAACGTGGTCGTTTATATGCCAAGGCTCTGTCAGCTTATATCGAACAACAAAATATAGAAGGCTTACGTGTTTGGACTTCTTGGATGAAGAGAGCCATACAAACAGTGGCCGATGTAAAGGCTCCCCAAGAACGTTGGAAGGCCCTTAACGAGATAGATGCTGGTCATTGTGAAGAAATGACTTACGAGCAAATAAAAGAGAAATTCCCCGAAGAATTTAAAGCTAGAGATCAAAACAAATTTGCCTATCGCTATCCACGAGGTGAGAGTTATGAAGATTTGGTGGCCCGTTTAGAGCCCGTCATCATGGAGTTGGAACGTCAAGGCAATGTTTTGGTAGTCTCTCATCAGGCTGTGTTACGTTGTTTGTTTGCCTACTTCCTCGATAAGTCGGCCGATGAATTGCCTTATCTGTATGTGCCCCTGCACACAGTTATCAAATTGACCCCGGTGGCCTATGGTTGTAAGGTGGAACATATTAAATTACCTATCGATGCTGTAGATACGCATCGTCCTAAACCAAAAATACCCGGAGATGTTTCAATTGGTCTTGATGGATTAAGCGGTGATTTGGTAGCTCCTGATGGTGTGGGTAAGGTGTTGATTGTGGGCGATGATGTGACTAAGGCGACTAACGGCAGTATTTTAGACAATAATGGTCTAGTTACATCCGTTTCCTCAGACACAAACAACACCACCACCATCAGCACATCCGATGGTAATGTTAATAATAACATTGTCATCAATCAGTGATACCGTCAAACGTGAACTGCTGGTTCAGTTTCATTTAAATCGTTTTAATACATTTTAAATCGAAAAAATTCAATCATCGTTTACAACTTTGAAATTTAATAGAGAAGATAGATATATCATTTATAATAATATCATTTTTTTAACAAATGACAAAGAAAGTTTTGCTATAAATAATTTTATTTAACAGAGAAAGTGGTTTTAACTTAACTTTATTTAAAAAATTTTTTCAGTCGGAAAATATTTAATATGATTTGACTAACAATTGGACGGACACTTTCTTATCTTATATTTAATTAATTATATTTGTTCCTCTGGAAACAGAAATCTATTATATAACATAGATAGCAGTTTGCCAATACTTTCAATACACTTTAAAATAGGGATGTCAAATACATAGCACAATCAGGGCTGTCGGATGTGGCGATTTTTTAATTGCTTTTGGCGATTGAATTTTAAGTATGGCGCCATGGCGAATTTTTTAGTGATTTATAAACAAGGTGGCTATTTATTTGGCTAATTTTTAAAATGTTATTAGAAAACATATTTTTCATTTGTTTTCCTAATACTATTTTAGTATGAGAAAAAATGAGCCATCACTTGATAAAAGCGGATTATAATTAGAGAAGTTGTAGTACTCATAAAAATCTATTATTTTACGTGTATTTAATTGTTGCTATATTTATGATGAAAAATAATGGCATAATGAACTATAGTTTGATTTTATCAAACTATAGCTCATTTTATTCCGAATAAAATATAGTACTCGGAAAAAATATGAAAAAATATATTTTCTAATAAAGTGTGGTTCAAAAATGGATATGTAATAAAAAAAAAAAAAAAATACGAAAAAATATAAAATTGAATTTGTGTCTTTAATGTCTACAAATTTTTGGTATAAATATAAATGTGTACATGCTTTTTAAAAAGGGTACGATCGTTTCTTTCTAATGCCGTTTAAAAAGTTTATATATGTTAACAAGTATTCGAGATAAACATTTTTAATGCCGCAAAGTCGGAAAATCGGTTTTAGAATATAATTCCCGATTTTGGGGTTATATAAAATATTTCAAGAATGATGTAATAATCTACTCACCCATAATTTCAAACTACACTATGTTAAATTTCAAGTGTTTTTCACTATAGCATCTTGTTATCATTGGCTTTGTTGAAGCTGAATTTAACTTTTATAAATTATACAGAATTTGAAGCACTAAAAATTGTTTGACACTTTAAAAATTTTTATTAATTTTCTATTTTTTCTGAAAAAAAAAAAACATATTTTAAATAAATTTAAATTTGGCGATTTTTAGAGATTTCTTATTAACTATTTCTAATAACAGAGGCTCAAAAAATCTGACAACCCTGAAGACAATTGTGCTCTCTAAGTTCACACGTATTCTTACGCTCTTTCATTTAGACTTTGCTGAGAGAGTAAAGAGTACAAAATGCATTGGAAAAAATTGTTTGGCAATTAATGAACGTCAATTTCTTTAATATTAATATTTTAAGATAAAGTTGGAGGAATGTAAATTATATTTTTTATGGCAATATAAATAAATTTAAGTGTAAAGAAAGCAAAAATACGTTAAAAATATAATTTATATAATAAAGCAAAATGTATAACTGACGTTTTTCAGTTTTTTTTACTAAACCCAACTTTTCTTTGAGTGCATTTTTTCACGCTCACTACTACATGTTTAGTCATTGACATCCCTAGCTTAAAAGCATCTACATAATATTAAACATTTATTACAAATTGAAATTAATTAAAAATATGAAAGTAAAATTTTCTAAATGTCATATGTTTTAATTACCATAACAAAATAAAAAAAACCTTTGTAATCTAAAAATTCATTTAATGTTCATATTTTCCTTCAAGATGATTATGTTATGCTATTGCCATTAAAATCAAAAGCAAGAAAATAACATTTAAAGTTCATATTACTGTTTTACTATTATCCTAAAAATGTTGAAAATTGAAATATCCTCCTTAAAATTTTTTATACACATTATAGCTGGAAAACATATTAAAAATTAAAATAAAATAAAAATACAACCCAAAAAGGGTACATAAAAATAAAGGCAGGAGCATAATTTCCGGACTAAGACCATAAATCTGTAGAAAGCAATTATAATTATGCCTTTAGTTTTTGTACTTTTTTCACTTATATGTTCTCTTAGCAATATCCATTATATAAAAGAACGACTAAAGATGAAAGTAAATCTTATTAACTAAACATTTTTATTGTTTTTTCTATTGTCTACGTTTAACATTCATACAATAGTTATCAATTTTTCTGCCTTCCAATGTAATTTTTTTTTTTTTTTTTTTTATCAATAAAAATTAATTATTTGCTATTTTTTTTTTACTATTATAATAAAATATTAGTTTCATTTTATGCTCAATATACAGGGGCAAGACTTTTCGACTGAAATTTAATTAACCTTAATGATAAATAAATAAAATATAAAACAAATCATTGTAAACTTATTTTTAAATAAAAAATTAATAGATTTAATTTACTTAAAATTGTACATCAAATTGAAAAAAACCTAATTGTAAACATTTGATTATATATATATATATATATATATATATATATATATATTATTTGTAATAGAATTTATAATAAAACTTGTATTTCATATAAATAAAATTCTACTTTGTCATTACCATTTTTAATAATAATTTAAATAAATAATTTAAAAAAAACTATATGATAAATTTTCTATTGAAATTTAATTAATTTTTGTGGTTGAAAATGTTTAGTAAATTTTTTAGTTTAGATTTAAAATTTAATCAATAAAGAAATGGAAAATCAATATTTAAAATTAATGAGAAAAGAACATAGTTTAAGAAATAAGTATATTAATATATATTTACTTTAAATGGTGAGTCAAAGTTAAATCTATTTAGTAGATTTTTCGTTTAAAAAAATAAGCCTGACTTAAAAAATTAACAATTTAATTTCCTTTGAAGAAATATTTAATTAAAGAATATTTGAATTAAAAATACAGTAAACTATCATTATTATATTGTTTTATATCGTTTGTTTTTACAAGAATCATGTTAAAGTGAGTTTTTTTATATTCGGCTATGTCGAATCTTATATTCACTTACCTACAAAAAGATTTGCTTTAAAAGAGGATTTTTTTTTAATTTTTTGGGTTAAAAATAGTTATGCTAAAAATATGTTTTTTTTTTTAATTTTACAATTTATAAAAAAAAACAAGTGAAATGATCCAATGTGTATAAATAAAATGATGATATAGAGGGTTTTGCATTGTAAAAAATACATTTAATTATCATGATTTTTAAAGTTTTTAAACTTAGTAATTTAAAAAACCAACATAATTCAAATAGGCTACTTTATTTTGTGATCGGACCAGAGGGATTGGTTCCCCCTATACAAACGAAATAAAAATTATTATTGGAGTAAATATTATTTATCGCTTAAATGAAAAAACATTACAGCAAAAGTTTTAAAATTGTGTGGAAATTATTTTCTTATCAAGAATCATAAGAATCATAATCATAAATCATCATAAAATTATTTATTTTCTAAGATAAAGGGACACAAAAGCATTGATAAAATTATAAAAACTGAATTTTCATTTGAAATTTATCCCATAGATGAGCGCTGTTATAGGAAATATAATGGCATCAAAAGCCCACTTTCATGAAATCCTGCGATATAGGGTTTTGAATGTTGGCCCTCCAATATTACATTTTTGTTGGATTTACAAATATCGTGAATTTATTAAACGAATATATTCATATTATCTCTAATCAAAATTGTAGCTTTACTGTGAAACCAAGACTTGTAATTAAACTGTCCCCGAAGTCTATTTTCTTGAACATATGACTTAGGAAAATCGTTCAGGCCGAATAAAGAAGAGATATAAAAATTTGAAATTCCTTTTTTAGTTTTCTACCAACAATTATTTTCGAAACAGATAGATAGAAATAAACTATTTTGAACTTGAATTAGCTATTCTAAAATTTTCAAAATTTTTAACTTTGGGGATATGGCTTCGAGACCTGATAAATACTATTAAATAATTTTGTTTAAAGATTAGAAAAACTTTTTAGTTCTAAAAATGAAAATTATTTGTTAGCTTCTGTCAAGTATTTCAATAATTTGTATTTCTCTTTTACTTAAAAGTAAAATAAGCTTCTTCAAAACTCCTCCCTAAACAGATCACAGAAGAACCTGGCTCTAAGACACAAATCCACCAAACATGCTGTACCATCTTATTATCTGCATATGTATATTTACAAACTTAAAACACAATTAAAGTTAAGAAAAAACATGTCACATACTCAGATTTACATGTCAAACGTCTTTTTAAAAAATATGATGAGCATAAAAAATGCTCATATTAAAAAAAAATAATAATAATAATAATGGGATTTTGAGAATATATAATAACCGTACTCATAGTAGCTTTATTGATAAACTATTATACTCGTATGTACTATATATCCGACATATCTAAACGGATTTCACTGAATTTCTCAATACCAGTATTCTCGTCACTATATGCTACATATGTGTTGAAAAATAAGTGTATTTATTAGACTATGGGCTTGAAAATCCATTTCAATAAACAGACGGACAGAAATTTTTTTCTAAAAAGTTATTCCAAATGATAACTAACAATCACGAATATTTTTCATTTTGAGGTCCTGAATGTATATGTATATGAAGATTGTCACCTAAAATGCTCAAGGCAATAATCAGAAAAAAATTTAATATTGGTTTCTTATTGGATTATGAAGTATCGATCCAAAATACACAAAAAATTTCGTATTCATATCTTCAAAAATGACATCAATATTAACAAATGTCAAAAGGCCGTAACAACAAGTTTATAAACGAAACAGCCGAAAAGCTTTTTTTGGTTTTTATCTTTTTTTGTTTTAAGTGAACGATTGAAAAATTTTGCTTAGGCCCGGTTTTATATTGTTCCCTTAATCTATACTTAAGTGCAAACTTAAAACATTTAAGTCAAAGCTCATACTTAAGTAATGTTTCGTTTTACAGTTTACAACTTAAGTTGACAAGAAAATAAATAAAGAGCTTTAAGATTTTATGTATTTACAATAGGTATTCCCAACTTTCCAAAACTTTTTCTTTAAATAAAAATCATATATATATTTTATTTATCCCAAAATGTTTTATTCCATGTAGTTATTTTAATTTTTTATTGAATATATTTTAATTTAGATTACTATTTGCATATGGTAATGTCAAAAATCATTATAAATATCAAAATTACTTTTTTGGGTAAAACATACACCCTAATAAATAACTTGAAATATTTCAAGAAATCTGAAGTTTGTGGGCTGAAAAATTAAAAAGTTGTTGGTGCAAAATATGTAACCACAAAGGAAGTATAAATTTAGAGCGTATTTTGAAATCCTAAGGGATGAAAAAGAATACTTAAGTTTTCAATCATTAAACAATTTTAAGTTCTTAAGTACGATCTTGTAACTAAGTGAGCAGTATAATACTGGGCCTTGATAGTTTAATATTAAAGTAAAAATTAAAAATTGTGGTTACGGCCTTGTGCATTTTTATAATGTTTATTCCTTCTGCTGTAAAAAATTCAAGTGTGGGTACGGCATTTTGCGTTTTAGGTGACGATATAAACCCTTCATTCTATGTGAAGATTATAAAAATAAACTCTACTGAATTTTATAAAATTGGAGAAAAATGCATTTTCCAACTTGGTTATAAAAATTAAGAATATTTTATGTCAGTATTTTATTAATTTAGAAAACAAACGCAATTTTTAAACATTTATTAGTTCTACAACTAGTTCAAGAATGCATGAAAATAGCCTACTTTCGTTCTAGTTTGGCATTACGACCAATGATTTTTTTCGATATTGTCACCCCCACTATTTTTAAGGTAAAATAAGAAGTTTTCATATGAAATTCTGGAAATAGCAATTTAAAATGAAGTTTTTCATTTCAGTTTCGGAAAAGAACAATTAAAATTAAAATTTTTTTAATTCAAATTTTGAAAATATAATGTTAAATTGTGATTTTTCAATTAAAATTTGGAAAATAATTTTTATTTAGAATTGGGAAAAATTAAATTGAACTTTATATTTCTAGTTTTGAAAAGAACAATTTAAAAGAAGATTTTCTCTTTAAAATTCAGAAAAATACAATTCAAATTAAGAAAAACCCAAATAAAATTCAGAACTTAAACTGTAATGAATTTTGTATAAGGAATGATTTTTATTATGTGTATATAAAGAAATTGAGACATCGTACTCGTATTTCAGGTATACTGCAATCGCTAAATTTTATTTCCTTAAATGTCACATAAATTAAGTTTACCTGTACGTTATATCATCATTTATAAATTTGATATTAAATACTCAGATCAAATTATTAATTTCAAAATTGTAAATAGATAGTTTAATTTTCAATTGATTTCCAAATTTCCAAATTCTATATGGAAAATCTTAATTTCATTTTGATTTCTTCAAAAACCTAATATAAAATCTTGTTTTCAAATTATTTTTTAAATTTATTTAATGGAAAATATAATTTTTTTTTGTTTTTTCTAAATTACTTATATTATATTATACCTTTGTTTAAATCCGGTAGCAGATTCAACATTTCCAATTATAGAGGTATTGCTAAATTAAGTGTTATTCCAAAACTTTTCGAAAAGATAGTTACTGAAATCCTTTCGCATCAAGATGTATGTTATCTTTCGCAATTTCAGCATGGATTTAAAAAAGGATGTTCCATTACTACTAACCTTTTGGAGTTCACAACCTCAGTTATAACCGCATTTGATTCCGGTTTACAGACAGACGCAATATACACAGATTTCAGTAAAGCCTTCGATAAAGTAAATCACGATCTCCTACTGTTCAAATTGGATAAACTCGGATTTTCTCCTGTTTTCCTTAAATGGATTTCCACATATCTTAAAAATAGATGCCAATGTGTATTATTCAGAGAATATACATCAAAAACCATTCCTGTTTTATCTGGTGTTCCACAAGGTAGTCATCTCGGCCCCTTATTATTCCTAATATTTATAAATGATTTACCAGCTTGCATTAAGAATTCTAGAATATTAATGTATGCTGATGATGTAAAGCTGTTCCATAGCTTTAACTATTCCTATCAATGTTCCTTACTCCAATCAGATCTTGACAATCTTTATGATTGGTGTATGATGAATCTAATGGATCTGAATTTAAAAAAGTGTAAACACATGATGTTCTATAGAAGAAGTCCAGTACTCTGCAGATACACAATAAATGAATATCAACTTGATCTAGTCGAAGAATTTCTTGATCTGGGTGTGGTACTTGATTGTAAACTATCCTTTAACTCCCACGTTTCGCAAATCGTTAATAAGGCAAAAGGAGTTCTAGGTTTCCTCAAGCGCTGGGGAAGAGAGTTTAATGATCCTTACGTTTCCAAGCAATTATTCATATCTCTTGTAAGACCAATCCTGGAATATGCTTCCGTGGTCCTGGATCCTCAATACGAAGTTCATATAAAGAAAATTGAATCGGTCCAGAAACAATTCTCTTATTTTGTCTTCGTAATCTTCCATGGAATCCTAATATTAATTTACCATCATATGAAAGTCGATTACAGCTTATTGATCTCCCTACTCTTGAAAGTAGGATAAAATATATGAATATTTCATTTGTAATTAATTTAGTAAACGGTTCAATTAATTCTGTTATCAAAATCAAATAGTTTAGTTTTGTTAAACTCTGTTTTTTTTTAATTCTCAGGATTTTTTATACCCTTCACATAAAATTGCAAATTGTCATTTTGTACACAATTCTTTAAAAAATACCTCCAGACCAAAACGAAAAATATTCGTGTTTCTTATGATTAGAAATAATTTCTAAGTAATATTTGTACATAGTCCAATAAATTTTCCATATGTTGAAATTTCTTTTTAAACACAGTGACGAACATTACCACCAACTTTTAATTAAATTCATTATAAATAGTAAAATATTTTAAAACCTGGAGTATTATCATATCAATTATTATCATAAGGGCTTAAATGAAAAAGCAGTTATTTAATTAATACCGTAGATAATTTATACATTTGGGTGGCAACTCTATGTACGAAAATTGAATAATAAGAAAATGTCAAAAAAATTTTTTTATTTTAAAATACAAAATTATAAATAAAAAAAAAACGAGAAACAATTTAATATTTAAAGTATTTTGTGAAAAAAAAAAATAAAAATTAATAAAGTACAAATAGTAATATATGTGTTAATTGTGTAAAATATTGTGATTAGATTTCAATGTGTTTTGTGAAATGTCAAAAAAAAAGTTTTGTGCTTAAGTAGTTTTTTTTTTTAATTTTACTAGTTAAATTGTGCAGATGCAAAATGGGTATAACACTCTCACTTGTTTTTTTTTTTTATTATTATTTTTTTTTTTTTAAATTTTGGGAACCAAATGACTGTAACATTTAAGAGAAGTGATGTAGAAGTAATACAAAAGTAAATTTTTATATTTATGTATAAACTTTTTTCTGTGTACTCAAAAACATTATTTTAAACCAATTTAGAATCTTAATGCGGTTCTACTCCATGAGTGCTAGAATTAGTAGCTACACCACTGGTCCTAAGGATATTACAAAATAATCTGAAGAGGTTTTGATTACACCAGTTCTTGAACTAATGATAGAATACTTATAAAGATTAAGTTTTAAATTTTATCCCGAGTTAATTTATTAAAAAATCGAAAGAAGACAAAATCAGTTAACATTTCACTACAATAATTTGAAACATTCATAGTTCATCGTTTAAGATTTCAATCGTTTAAGAACTCAATAATAAGTTTTCTTCAAGGTTTAACAATTTATTTCAGTTTTTAAATTATTTAGAAAATATAATATTAAAAAATAAATATATATATAAAAAAAAAAAACAAAACATATCTACAAAGATGAAAATGACCTACACTATTAGATGTTAGAGTTTGCTATTATAAATTTTAGCGATCAATATTATTTTTGTTTATAACTGCTGACATCATCCTTATGACAACTGCCAAAACTTGCGAAAACTTTCATTAAAACTGCAACAATATAACATAACAAACTGCAATTGCATAGAATATTTTTACTTACACAATGCAGCACTTAAAATATAAGCAGGTGGCTTGCAGATTCCTCAAAAAGATAAGTATTCAAACAACTATTAATATAAATTTATAACAAACTATATTATTTTTTTATACTTAAAAATTTTCATTGAAAATCTCCAAAAAGATGCTGTAATTTTATAAGTATAATTGTTTACCACAGATAGCAAAAATATTTATTAATCAATCATTATTTTTACAGCATAAAAAACACTTATAAAATGTAAATCCATAACAAATGAAGATGTCTAAAACGACGACCTTTTGGGCGTCAATCAATTCAACCTTGTCAGTTATTGAACAAAAATTTTAATCAAATAATTTAAAAAATATTTATTTATATTAAGAAGAGGAATATCTTAATCTAACATTATGTCCGAGGACAAAGTATACAAGGATGGTGATATAGTATGGGTTAAATTGGGCAATAATTGGTGGCCGGGTGAGGTGACTGGACCAAATCGTCATCCGGAGGGACTGATAAAACACTTGAAGCGCGTACCGTATTGCGTGGTTAAGTTTTTCAATGAAAATACGTAGTAAGTATAAAATAATATTATTTTTATTTGTATATATTTAACTGTTGTAGAAACGTGTTAGTGGGAGATGATAGAAAAATTATAGAAACGAATGCTTATTCAAAAAGTTAAAAGCGATAATTATAAATTGATCTAGAATCACTTCTTTTTTCGATCTAAGTTGTTTTGGAAATGTGTGTGAAGATAAATTCGTAAGTTAAATACGTCCCACACCTCTGTTAAATACGTTCCACATATTGTTAAATACGTTCCACACAGTTTGCACTTCAAAAAAAATTATTTTTAAAGCAAAAAAACACTTTTAAAAATAACTTTTATTATTTTATTAGAAAAAACATCAGAATAAAACACTTTTGGAAAAAAACAAAATAAAGAAACATATACATCATTAGGATATGGTGCAACAAAATAGCTATATTCAGGTCACATTGCGGGCCAGTTCGGACAAACCTGAATGGGGTTGTGATATATCACGCGAAAGCTCTAGAGGAGTAGAACTCAAAACTGCACAGGGTATATCCAGTTGTTTCTCAGGAGACATGCTACGAGGTGCTGAAGTTTGGCAAAATTCAATAAGTCAAAGAAACAGGGGGCCATATTTTGATTTTGGCCATACCTATATGGGGTTATGGTACATCAAATTAAAGGTCTGGTGGAGTAGAACCCAAAACTGTTTAGACAATATTCACTTATTTCCTAGGGAAGATACTACGAGGGTCGGAACTTTGCGAAAATTCTTATAAATTCACACCTGAATGGGGGGCTTTTTGGACAGAACTGAATGGGGTTATGATACATCGGATGAAAGCCCTAAGGGAGTAGATTTCAAAACTATATAGGGCATACCCAGTTGTTCCTCAGGAGACATGCTACGAGGGCTGGAATATAATTATTCATATTTCATACACATATGTTCCATGTTGTGTGGGGAGGGGACATTTACGAAAGACCTGAATAGGGTTGTGACACATCGGATGAAAGCTCTAAGGGAGTAGAACTCAGAACTGTACAGGGTATACCCAGTTGTTTCTCAGGGAATATGCTACGAGGGGTGGAATACAATCATTCATATTTCAAACATATATATTCCATGTTGTGGGGGGGGCATTTACGACAGACCTGAATGGGGTTGTGACACATCGGATTAAAGCTCTAAAGGAGTAGATCTCAAAACTATATAGGGTATACCCAGTTATTTCTCAGGGAACATGCTACGAGGGGTGGAATACAATCATTCATATTTCAAACATATATATTCCATGTTGTGGGGGGGGGGGGGGGCATTTACGACTACCTGAATGGGGTTGTGACACATCGGGTGAAAGCTCTAAAGGAGTATATCTGAGAACTATATAGGGTATACCCAGTTGTTTCTCAGGGAACATGCTACGAGGGGTGGAATATAATATCAATATTTTTCAATGGTTTATATTTCAAGTTGTGGGAGGGCCATTTCGAACAGACCTGAATGGGGTTGTGATACATCGGATGAAAGCTCTAAGGGAGTAGATCTCAGAACTATATAGGGTATACCCAGCTGTTTCTCAGGGAACAAGCTACGAGGGGTGGAATACAATCATTCATATTTCAAACATATATACTCCATGTTGTGGGGGGCATTTACGACAGACCTGAATGGGGTTGTGACACATTGGGTGAAAGCTCTAAAGAAGTAGATCTCAGAACTATATAGGGTATACCCAGTTGTTTCTCAGGAGACATGCTACGAGGGGTGGAATATAATTATTCATATTTGAAACATATATATTCCATGTTATGGGGGGGGGCATTGTCGACAGACCTGAATGGGGTTGTGACACATCGGATGAAAACTCTAAGGAAGCAAATCTCAAAACTATGTACGTTTCTATGAATACGTGATACGAAAGGTCGTTCATAGTATCATATACATATATCATTCATTCCTCAAGATTTTTGAAAAAATGACAATTTCTTTCTAAAGGTCATCAGATTTTGTTTATTATTTTCTTTCTCATTATTATTTTTGTTAATTTACTGAAAATTACAATTTTTTTATGTTATAAATTTATATTAATGGTAGAAAAATCTGGAAAATTACTGAAATTAAACTACAATGTAAAGGAATTGTAATGATTAACGGCTGTAATGAAGACCAAGTGAGACTTCAAACTACAAAAGTAAATAGTTTATTTAAAAACGCACTCGTAATGCAATTGCAGCTTTACTATGAATTTAGGTGATCTTTAAAAAAAAACAATATAAAATTTCGTTTATAGAAATTATTAAATTGTATACAATTGTGCGATAATTTTAGGAATTTGCAAAAATTTTTGAAAAAATTTTATTTCATGGTAAATGCTTCATAAATAAACAGTGTTGCCAGTTTAGCCTTTCTAAGGCTAAATCTAGCCTTTTTATTTTGCTTTTAGCCTCAATTTTTTTTTGATTCTTAAAATTGCCATAAAAAGGCTAAAATTTTAATATTTCAACAAAGAAGAAAATAATTGCTTATTTGCTTTGGCAACACTGCTTTAAACATTTTATTTACATATACAGACATGCCTGATTACTCACTTATTTAGAAGTACACTTCGGCCCAATTTGAGCCTTTCGTTATGATTTCGATATATATACAGCATATTTTCTTCTTAGAAATGAAATTAACTTAAGTAACTGCATGTGAAAAATTTACTTGAGTTTTAAAGAGTTTTATTATAATAGGTGTATGTCTTGAAGTATATTTTATTGAAAAAAAAATTAAATTCTTTGTTTTTGCTAGAAAATCAAAATAAAATTTATATAAGTAGTTTAATTTCACCTGATTGCACAAAAGATAGTCATTTTTATTAAAGATTAACGTCTTTTCTGGAAAAATATGTTTATCCTGGAACTGCTTTTAAGAAAAATATGTAAATACATAAAAAGTGATTTAGATTGCGTTGATACAGTTTGCATCGCAATTCTCCGGCCCCATTAACAACGCAGACCGGGGACTCAGTGTTGATGAGTACGTTAAATACGCATATACATACATATACTATATACATATGTATGTAAGTATAAGAATTTTTTTTTGTGCAGCATCCCATCCAACACGTTGTCAAACATTTAAAATATGATGACTTTAACGGTTGATATCAAACGTGTTTCCCAAATTTGTTACAAATATAGGTAAAGGTTTGAATTTTAAGTTTGATTTAGAGTTCAGAATCATTTGAGAAAAAACGTTTGAAAAAACGTACATTCTCAAATTGATATCAAATGCTATTATTGAATCATTCTCAAACCTAAAGATAACTTAACAATATTGGAAAAATTGTATATTCTTAATTTGATATATATTGTTTTGATACCAAATATTATATATATAAAAATAATATATAAAAAAATTGAAACATATGCAAATAAATAAATTAATAAATAAATTTATTTAATCTAGTATTTTCCAACTAATAAATACGTATAATGATAGGGCATAATCAAAAGTGTATACAAGATAGAAAGAGGAAACTTTACAAAAAATTAAAAATGCAGATTACTTTTAATTATGTTCCGCATGTGGTCACAATCTACATTTGAAAAAAGTTTGAGAATTATATTTAACAATGATTTGGTAATAATAGCATTTTTAAATTTAACAATTAATTCCCCTTTTTGTTGAGAAAGCTATCATTTTCAAGTTATTTTGAGAAAGGATTTGATTTCAAATGAGCCTCAATTTGACATAAAAAATTGCGTTTGCTGGGATATTACCCACTTGTTCTTAATTATCTTTGTATAATAGAGTGTTGCCATTATGTTAAAATACTTGTGTATCAGTGTTACCCGATGGTACAATTTTATTTTCAATTTCTATTCTTTTATATTAATATAAAAAAGAAAACTGGAAAATTTCTAAATAATTAATAGCAATAGGTAACACTGTTACTAACAAGTATTTTAACATAACGGCAATTCTCTATTATACAAAGTATTCATCTAATAAAATAATAGAATATTGTTTTGCAATTGTTTAAATCTTTCTATATTCGTTTATAAAAATAAAATAAAAGAAAAATATAAAAATATATTTGATACTCAAAACCTATGATCAATCTTAATATTATCTTTTCTCTTCTGAAATCCTTAAGAAAATAGCTTTCGAGGAGCACCTTTTTAATTTTGACCCATTTTTTTTATCATCAATCTTATATGAGAAAAATCACTTTTTCAAAATTTTTAAAATTCTATTACAGAAAATCTATGATCAGTCAGCATATTATCTTTTTTGCTCTGAAATTCATAAGACAATAGTTTTTGAGCCTACTAGGTCCACATAAAGCACCTTTTTAATTTGTACCCATTTTTCAATTTTCAATAGGGCCCTTATATAAGAAAAGTAATTTTTTCAAAATTCTACTCGTATTACTCAAAGCTTATGATCAATTTTAATATTATTTTTTCTGCTCTGAAATTCATAAGAAAATAGCTCTTGAGCCTACTAAGTCCAAATAGAGTACTTTTTAATTTTGACCCATTTTTTGAGGAATAAAATTTTTTAAAAGTATTTTAAAAACTGTAAAAATACCGTAAACAGGGACCTAAAACACTTCCCTGTGACACTCAATATCTAAAAGTACTTTCATTGTCCATTTCCATGAACGCCATAGTACTGGAGCTTTTGCGCCAAGATATATAACAAAAACTTTTGTCAAATCAAAAAATGCCTGTTACAGCACTATGACCTTCATCCAAACATTTACATATATAGTTCTGAACATTCACAAATCCTCTTCAGTACCACAGCCCTTTCGAAATCCGAACTGAAAAGCATTAAATAAGTTATTTTCCATTAAATGTGGAAAAATCTGATTTTATAATATACCTTGAAAAATTTGATCAATAATTGGTAGTAGCGATATAGGACGAAATTATTCAACATAACCTTATGTGTTTTCAAAGTATCGAAATAAACTCACGTGTCAACTATAACATTAAAAATGTTTACCAGACATGAGGTAATATAGTTTGCGCAATGTAATAACACTATGCGGTAAATATACTCATAACCACAACTTCTCCCAGATAAGAGGTCTGCAATAATTGCTATAACATCTTGATATAACTTATAACTTAGATGAAAACTGTTATAATAGGGTACTGAAGTTCCCGATGTATTACACGAATCTGACGATAACTGTACTATTTGCTGTTTTATGTTATCAACAGATTGCAAGAAATGACAGTTAAGTATTTCAGCTTTACTAGCAGAAAAAAAGCTATTATGTATATTTGTTTATTTTTTTATCGCGAACAAAATAAAGAGTTTTTATGTTTAATGAAGTTTATTAAAAAATAATTATAATAACTGATTAAGTAAGTCCATAAAATGTGTTATTTTCGATTTCGAGGATGAGGCGCCGCAGACGAAAATTTTTGTTAAATATAAATCCTGATTATTTGTGCGAATTAATACACAAAAATACCTAAATGGATGATTCCGTAAAAATAAAATTAGTAGAAGCAAATAAGCAATTATTTTCTTCTTTGTTAAAATATTAAAATTTTAGCCTTTTTATGGCAATTTTAAGAATCAAAAAAGGCTAGAAAAATTTGAGGCTAAAAGCAAAATAAAAAGGCTAGATTTAGCCTTAGAAAGGCTAAACTGGCAACACTGTTTATTTATTAAGCATTTACCATGAAATAAAATTTGTTTAAAAATTTTTTCAAAATTCCTAAAATTATCGCACAATTGTATACAATTTAATAATTTCTATAAACAAAATTTTATATTGTTTTTTTTTTAAAGTTTGGGAAAAAAGTCATATTCGATTCATAATATCTATGAATACAATTTTTAGATTTATATACTTTTTTCTCTGTGTTCTAAATTCATAGTAAATCTGCAATTGCATTACGAGTGCGTTTTTAAATAAATTATTTACTTTTGTAGTTTGAAGTCTCACTTGGTCTTCATTACAGCTGTTAATCATTACAATTCCTTTACATTGTAGTTTAATTTCAGTAATTTGCCAGATTTTTCTACCATTAATATAAATTTATAACATAAAAAATTGTAATTTTCAGAAAATTAACAAAAATAATGAGAAAGAAAATAATAAACAAAATCTGAAGACCTTTAGAAAGAAATTGTCATTTTTTCAAAAATCTTGAGGAATGAATGATATAAGTATATGATACTATGAACGACCTTTCGTATCACGTATTCATAGAAACATACATAGTTTTGAGATTTGCTTCCTTAGAGTTTTCATCCGATGTGTCACAACCCCATTCAGGTCTGTCGACAATGCCCCCCCCCCATAACATGGAATATATATGTTTCAAATATGAATAATTATATTCCATCCCTCGTAGCATGTCTATTGAGAAATAACTGGGTATGCCCTATATAGTTCTGAGATCTACTCCCTTAGAGCTTTCATCCGATGTATCACAACCCCATTCAGGTCTCTGTCGTAAATGCCCCCCCACAACATGGAATATATATGTTTGAAATATGAATGATTGTATTCCACCCCTCGTAGCATATTCCCTGAGAAACAATTGGGTATGCCCTATATAGTTCTGAGATCTACTCCCTTAGAGCTTTCATCCGATGTATCACAACCCCATTCAGGTCTGTTCGAAATGGCCCTCCCACAACTTGAAATATAAACCATTGAAAAATATTGATATTATATTCCACACCACGTAGCATGTCTCCTGAGAAACAACTGGGTATGCCCTATATAGTTTTGAAATGTACTCCCTTAGAGCTTTCATCCGATGTGTCACAACCCTATTCAGGTCTGTCGTAAATACCCCCCCCCCCCCCACAACATGGAATATATATGTTTGAAATATGAATGATTGTATTCCACCCCTCGTAGCATGTTCCCTGAGAAACAACTAGATATACCCTATATAGTTCTGAGATCTACTCCTTTAGAGCTTTCACCCGGTGTGTCACAACCCCATTCAGGTCTGTTGATGTAAATGCCCCCCCACAACATGGAATATATATGTTTGAAATATGAATGATTGTATTCCACCCCTCGTAGCATGTTCCCTGAGAAACAACTGGGTATACTCTATATAGTTCTGAGGTGTACTCCCTTAGAGCTTTCATCCGATGTATCACAACCTCATTCAGGTCTGTCGTAAATGCCCCCCCCCCCACACAACATGGAATATATGTGTATGAAATATGAGTAATTATATTCCACCCCTCGTAGCATGTCTCCTGAGAAACAACTGGGTATGCCCTATATAGTTTTGAAATCTACTCCATTGGAGCTTTCATCCGATGTATCACAACCCCATTCAGGTCTGTCCGAAAAGCCCCCCATTCAGGTGTGAATTTATAAGAATTTGCGCAAAGTTCCGACCCTCGTAGTATCTTCCCTAGGAAATAAGTGAATATTTTCTAAACAGTCTCGAGTTCTACTCCACCAGACCTTTAATTTGATGTACCATAACCCCATTCAGGTATGGCCAAAATCAAAATATGGCCCCCTGTTTCTTTGACTTATTGAATTTTGCCAAACTTCAGCACCTCGTAGCATGTCTCCTGAGAAACAACTGGATATACCCTGTGCAGTTTTGAGTTCTACTTCTCTAGAGCTTTCACGTGATATATCACAACCCCATTCAGGTCTGTCCGAACTGGCCCGAAATGTGGCCTAAATATGGGTGTTTTTGTTACAACACAATTTTATTCTGGAGACATATTTTTTAATATTTTTTGTTTAAAATTTTAAGCAGTTATGTTTTATTTAATAAAACATTAAAATGTATATTTATAAACGCTTTTTTCCGTTAAAAAAAGTCAAATTAAATAAACTCAACTTACTCTACAGTGTTTGGAACATATTTAACAGACATGTGGGACGTATCTAACTGACGAATTTATCTTCACACCCTTGTTTTATCGTATAGTATCGTATAGTTTTTATTCTTATAAATATAATTTTTATATAAAATTGCTTATTCTGAAATAATAAATATGGTTTTAAAATTGAATAGGAAAAAAAATAAGTAAAATTGTCCTCTAAAAAAAAGTTTGACTGTTTTTGAGATTTGTCCGGTTTTCAGGATCAGTATGCATTAAGGTCAATCCAGATCTGAGTTATGCTAGAACTACTCTTGTTTTTCACGACAGTTTATTCTCATTGACAGTTGAGAGTCTTAAATAATAGTAAAATGAAACTCGATTTAGCTGGTATCGGCGCTAAGGTGCCCTTTTCTAAATTGAGCTTATGAAAGTTGTTTGCAACTTCAAAATGTGTTTGTCTTGAATTTTTGCGAATTCATACTCCCATTGATTATGCAGTATTTACGTTGTTAAGTTAAACAGGTGGGCAATCAATGAAACTTAACGTGTTTAATTTATAGATTATATACCGACATATTGTCTATTTGTACTGTTAAATCCTCTTTGGATTAGGTATTATTATCCCTAGTGTTAACTTAACACAATTTTAGAACCATTCAATAGATTTTTAATCATTGATGGTCTTACTAAATTATAGCCTGGTGGTTTTGCGCATATTTTTACCTTATTTACATTCTGTTTTCCCGTAATTCTGCCAACATTATTTATTAAGTTAGGAAATAAAAATCTCTTCGTGTATACGTAGAGTTATGGTTAGAAAAGAGACAAAAATTAATTCTTAAAATTTTTTTAATATAATATAAAAAAAAAGAAACTTCCCAGAATTTTATAACAGCATATATCGCTCATTTGAAGCAACTCACGCAAATCTCGAGTTTACATCACTAATGCATAGTAAATAATACGTTTTATTACCTGACAAAATCTTGTGTTCAAGTTTTTTTATTTCACGCAGGATAGCCATTAAAGCATTTTGTCCAAATTTTATTACGTATTCCTTACAACAACGTATTATTTTATTTGTACGTCGGCTATTGTGCAGTCAGCATCACAAAGTTATCTGAAAAAATGATTAAATTTGACTAAACATTAATTTCGTTTAAAAATTTTTAAAAAATATATATTATATATAATATAATATATATAATAATGCGTCAGTAGTGGAATGCTAGTAATGTACAATTTAATGCGATTATCCATATCTAAAATGCATTAACAAATAAACTTAGAATTTTGGTACACTTTGGAATAATTTGCGATTTTTTCATTCAACGTCACTTTCTAATTAGGACATACATTGTGTTATTCAGAGGTTCTTAGCTGAATATAAGTGCTTTTTATAATACCTATAAGCGGGGCAAGTTTTTGAGGCTTTTCGCTCTTGCATATTTAACAAGTATTTAACCAAAAAAATCATTTTTTTCTAATTTTTACATAAATTTGCATATAAAGAACACAAAACTTAGTTTTCTTAACTGATTAGTATAAACTATTTTATAATTGTTTGAATACATCGTACATAATTGTAAAAAATAAAATTCAAACGTATCAAATATCTCTCGATCTATTTACATACGTATATTTTGATCATATTTTTTTATAAATATCGAAACATGTCACATTTTAAAGAGAGAAAAAAAAACATATTTATCCTTATTTATTTATGCATATAATAAAACACATTAATTTGTTCTTTTTTATAAATATTTTTACAATTTTTTCGTGCTTTCTCAAGCGCATATTTTAATTTTTTCGTGCATATTTAAACTTGCCCTGATTGTAAGTATAAGGTGTCTACTAAACCCAGAGTTTTCTGGAGCATAAATTGGCTTCAAATAGTTTAGCTATAGGAAAAAAATATATATTTACGGAATTAAAAAAAAAAACGATTTGTTGTTTGTTTAGTTATTTTAATAATTTCTACAGATATGTTAACTGCTGTTAACATAAACAGAAAGGTCGAGAAGCATTGAGAAAGAAATAGAAAGGTTGAGAAGTATTATTTAATTTTGAACCAGCCGTTAAAACCGTAATATTTGAATTCAAGTAGAATTTCGTAACAATATATATATATATATATATATATATATATATATATATATATATATATATATATATATATAATGTGTGTGAAGATAAATTTTAAAATTTATAACCCCAGACGCAAACCACGTTAGTTAACAGCGTTCTGTTAACTCGTTAACATAGCTCTGTTAAGCATGGAAAAACTGATATATTCAATAAAAATGGAATTAGGAACACATTTTTGGACCAAATGGGTCCAGAAAACCGTTACCATTACGAAATACACTCACATATCTTAAATTCAGGCAACTTTCTCAGAATTGGCTTTAAAATATGAATTTCACGATCATTCAAAATTTGGGATACTCAGTGGGATGAATCCAGATTCCAGGGAAACAAGGCAACGTGGGCGGACAAAACTTTTTGGAGATGATAGATAAGGTATCCCACTATGTCCTCCACTTTTCAGATCCTTTAACAGTGTGAATTGGAAGGAGTTATACAAATTTTTCAAAAATTTAAAATTTGGGATTCTGAGTGGGATGAATCCAGATTCCAGGGAAACAAGGCAACGTGGGCGAACAAAACTTTTTGGAGATGATAGATAAGGTATCCCACTATGTCCTCCACTTTTCAGATCCTTTAACAGTGTGAGTTGGAAGGAGTTATACAAATTTTTCAAAAATTTAAAATTTGGGATTCTGAGTGGGATGAATCCAGATTCCAGGGAAACAAGGCAACGTGGGCGGACAAAACTTTTTGGAGATGATAGATAAGGTATCCCACTATGTCCTCCACTTTTCAGATCCTTTAACAGTGTGTGTTGGAAGGAGTTATACAAATTTTTCAAAAATTTAAAATTTGGGATTCTGAGTGGGATGAATCCAGATTCCAGGGAAACAAGGCAACGTGGGCGGACAAAACTTTTTGGAGATGATAGATAAGGTATCCCACTATGTCCTCCACTTTTCAGATCCTTTAACAGTGTGAGTTGGAAGGAGTTATACAAATTTTTCAGAAATTTAAAATTTGGGATTCTGAGTGGGATGAATCCAGATTCCAGGGAAACAAGGCAACGTGGGCGGACAAAACTTTTTGGAGATGATAGATAAGGTATCCCACTATGTCCTCCACTTTTTAGATCCTTTAACAGTGTGAGTTGGAAGGAGTTATACAAATTTTTCAAAAATTTAAAATTTGGGATTCTGAGTGGGATGAATCCAGATTCCAGAGAAACAAGACAACGTGGGCGGACAAAACTTTTTGGAGATGATAGATAAGGTATTCCACTATGTCCTCCACTTTTCAGATCCTTTAGAAGTGTGAGTTGGAAGGAGTTATACAAATTTTTCAAAAATTTAAAATTTGGGATTCTGAGTGGGATGAAGCAGATTCCAGGGAAACAAGGCAACGTGGGCGGACAAAACTTTTTGGAGATGATAGATAAGGTATCCCACTATGTCCTCCACTTTTCAGATCCTTTAACAGTGTGAGTTAGAAGGAGTTATACAAATTTTTCAAAAATTTAAAATTTGGGATTCTGAGTGGGATGAATCCAGATTCCAGGGAAACAAGGCAACGTGGGCGGACAAAACTTTTTGGAGATGATAGATAAGGTATCCCACTATGTCCTCCACTTTTCAGATCCTTTAACAGTGTGTGTTGGAAGGAGTTATACAAATTTTTCAAAAATTTAAAATTTGGGATTCTGAGTGGGATGAATCCAGATTCCAGGGAAACAAGGCAACGTGGGCGGACAAAACTTTTTGGAGATGATAGATAAGGTATCCCACTATGTCCTCCACTTTTCAGATCCTTTAACAGTGTGAGTTGGAAGGAGTTATACAAATTTTTCAAAAATTTAAAATTTGGGATTCTGAGTGGGATGAATCCAGATTCCAGGGAAACAAGGCAACGTGGGCGGATAAAACTTTTTGGAGATGATAGATAAGGTATCCCACTATGTCCTCCACTTTTTAGATCCTTTAACAGTGTGAGTTGGAAGGAGTTATACAAATTTTTCAAAAATTTAAAATTTGGGATTCTGAGTGGGATGAATCCAGATTCCAGGGAAACAAGACAACGTGGGCGGACAAAACTTTTTGGAGATGATAGATAAGGTATTCCACTATGTCCTCCACTTTTCAGATCCTTTAGCAGTGTGAGTTGGAAGGAGTTATACAAATTTTTCAAAAATTTAAAATTTGGGATTCTGAGTGGGATGAATCCAGATTCCAGGGAAACAAGGCAACGTGGGCGGACAAAACTTTTTGGAGATGATAGATAAGGTATCCCACTATGTCCTCCACTTTTCAGATCCTTTAACAGTGTGAGTTGGAAGGAGTTATACAAATTTTTCAAAAATTTAAAATTTGGAATTCTGAGTGGGATGAAGCAGATTCCAGGGAAACAAGGCAACGTGGGCGGACAAAACTTTTTGGAGATGATAGATAAGGTATCCCACTATGTCCTCCACTTTTTAGATCCTTTAACAGTGTGAGTTGGAAGGAGTTATACAAATTTTTCAAAAATTTAAAATTTGGGATTCTGAGTGGGATGAATCCAGATTCCAGGGAAACAAGGCAACGTGGGCGGACAAAACTTTTTGGAGATGATAGATAAGGTATCCCACTATGTCCTCCACTTTTCAGATCCTTTAACAGTGTGAGTTGGAAGGAGTTATACAAATTTTTCAAAAATTTAAAATTTGGGATTCTGAGTGGGATGAATCCAGATTCCAGGGAAACAAGGCAACGTGGGCGGACAAAACTTTTTGGAGATGATAGATAAGGTATCCCACTATGTCCTCCACTTTTTAGATCCTTTAACAGTGTGATTTGGAAGGAGTTATACAAATTTTTCAAAAATTTAAAATTTGGGATTCTGAGTGGGATGAATCCAGATTCCAGGGAAACAAGGCAACGTGGGCGGACAAAACTTTTTGGAGATGATAGATAAGGTATCCCACTATGTCCTCCACTTTTCAGATCCTTTAACAGTGTGAGTTGGAAGGAGTTATACAAATTTTTCAAAAATTTAAAATTTGGGATTATGAGTGGGATGAATCCAGATTCCAGGGAAACAAGGCAACGTGGGCGGACAAAACTTTTTGGAGATGATAGATAAGGTATCCCACTATGTCCCCCACTTTTCAAATCCTTTAACAGTGTGAGTTGGAAGGAGTTATACAAATTTTTCAAAAATTTAAAATTTGGGATTCTGAGTGGGATGAATCCAGATTCCAGGGAAACAAGGCAACGTGGGCGGACAAAACTTTTTGGAGATGATAGATAAGGTATCCCACTATGTCCTCCACTTTTCAGATCCTTTAACAGTGTGAGTTGGAAGGAGTTATACAAATTTTTCAAAAATTTAAAATTTGGTTTTGGTTTTTGGATGGTTTTTAAATTAAATTTATTGTTATTTAGAGTAAAAAAGATGTATCAGTTCATGATTTATTGCGCGAACTCTCGGCAATTTGTACTACCCTAGATTTGTACTATATTTACGTTGAAACTACCAGAATATTTAATATAGATATCGAAATAAATGAAGGTAAACGTTATTTAAGGACATAATAAAAATCACCCTTTTTATTAAAATTACAATATTTTCTAGGAAAATTAAATAATACTTCAAGTGTTGCATACAATAGTATTGGTAAGAAAATAGAAGAAGTTAACTATACCAACTTAATTACGTATTTGTAATCTTAGTTCTTAGTTCTAATGATGCGGTTATCACCTTTAATCAACAACACAACGACTCTACCATCTAATTCACTTGATACATCCATTAAATCCATGGATTTAAATGTCAATTTAATCGATTCTATAGTTTTTGGAAATTCATCCTCACTGAAAAACGTATCTTTAAATAGTAATAACTTGTTGACAATCCCTAATTCAAATGCTACTAATGAACCTTCAATAAATTCAAATTTAGAAATTTCTTCCCTGATAAATTCGAAACTTTTCAATGACCATGTGGAGATGCTTTCATCCACCAAACGATCAACTAGCTTAAATGCTTCAACAGCTACATGCCAAGAAATCATAGAATACCAGGTATTAAGAAAACGCATTAAATCTAACAAACAACAAAATGTAATTATTCCGCCCTCCTTAAACGAAACATTTCTATTAAACACAATAAAGAAAAGCAGGATATATAAAAAGGATGAAGCAGATTTGGTTTTTTCTGAAAGGGAATTTCCATTTTTGAAAGAGTATTTTATCGAACCACAAAAATATGATGAAATCGTAGCATTCCTTGAAGACATCTTTCGAGAGAAATTCAAAAAATTCAATAACATCTGTCCAATTACCTACACCAGTTACGTATGGAGTAAAAAAAAAATAATATATAATAGTGGTTGCGGACGTTACCGTTTTTGTTTTAAGATTGGAAAGCGCACCATCACGGGGAAAATTGAGTCGGACGGAAAAAGTATTAAACATCCTACACAAATAAAACGTCAGCAAATACGTAGTGTTCGCCGAATTATTGCAAAATATGAATTAAAGTTTCAAAAGGCCACAAATTGGAGAGATTCAAAACTTTGTTCCCAAAAAGAAAATTTGAGGAAAATTTTTAACGACCAGGAAATTCCATCTCGAGATGTTGCCAGAAAAATGAAATCTGAGCAACTTCGTTCGATGCAAAGAGACTCAAATCCATTCATCGATTTGTACAAAATGCAAAGCGATAAAAATTGGAGAGTTTTTATTCAACATATTTCCAGTCCGTTAGAAATATATTTATTTTTATCTAAACAAATAAAATAAACGATTTCTTAAAATGAGTAGAAATACATTGTTTTTGGATGCAAGGGGAAATATAATAAAAAAAAACTGGAAAAAGAGTCTAAACGTGTGTTCCTATACTCAATGGTAGCTCATATTAGACGAAATAACGAGCGTGGTTTCCTTATTCCAATTGCTGAATGTTTACTTGCTAGCCACTATTCTTAGGATATTGAGCGTTTTTTTATATTCCTCAAAGTTTATTGCCTAAAAAATGGAATTATGTGGCCTTTATGTAAACGGGTATGCGTGGATTGGAGTTATGCCTCCATTAATGCTGTAGCGCGTGTTTTTAATAAAGAAGAAAATGTCCACAATCTGCAACAATACATCATAAAATGCTACTCCATATGTAAAATTGACCGTACAAATAAACTAGTCGTCATACAGATATGCTGCGCCCATTTTTTGCGCATATGCTATAAAGATATCGAAGCGCATTTCACGAAGGTAAATCATATTAATTTTTTTTAAATGGCAATTCATATACGCAGTAAATATAAGCCAAATTACTGCCCTTTGGAGCTGGATATCTAATATTTTTAAATTATTGCTAAATGAGAATATAACTACAGACGTGGAAATATCTTTAAAAAACCTGGAAAATAGTACAAAAATGTACCTTGAGGAGACAGATGACTTTAATATTGAAGAAATTAAAGATAAGAATACTGGAATAAAAACCCCAAACTATAAAAAGAGTCCATTCTATTTAAAAAGCTATCAAATATTTAATAAGGTTTTGAAATCAAAACAAAAATCAAATTCAATAAATGAGTACCATAATAAAAAATTTGCTGAATTAATACTGAAAAAGTATGCCCCATACATGCCACTATGGACAAACATTATGGGAAAATTCGTAGACAAAACCAATACAAGAGTTTCCAACAGTCCTGTGGAGAGCTACTTTAATATAACAAAAAATGTAACCTTAGAAGGGAAAAGTTTGGTGGTGCCTACGGAATACGTCCGAAAAAGCTATACATATGTCAAAGCAAAAATAACTGATGCCGAAAATACGTATGCTTGTAATCAAAGTACCCAAAAACAAAGTAAGACTGTTCAAAAGCCAATAATATTAGAGGAAGACCAATGGAAGAGGACTCCAAAAAAAAGATAAAGGGAAAATTAACCGAAAAATAATATTCGATAAAATATTATTGCAATTCTCGTCGTGGCCAAGGGATATAAAAGAAAAACGTTACATATTGCTGACATATAATAAGGTATACAAGAATAAGACGGTTCCTTATCCCCTAACAATTGATTTGACTGAATTTAAAAGTTTGGACCCTACAAAATGCATTTCTAATAATGTAATTGATATCTACATAACAATACTATTAAATTGCTCCAACAAATCGGCGTTTTCATTTTCTTGCGAAGAAGGCAAAATTTTTTTCTTCTGCAAAAACAAAGTTGAACTTCCAGTGCATAAATTTAATCATATATTTATTCCAATTATACATCAAAGCCACTACACTGTTGCGTATTTGAATACGAAAAACAAATACTTTTATTTTATAAATTCGACTAAAAACGATATACCAAATAAAAACACAATATTTAAAACATTTTTGGATAATGTAAATGATAAATCGTGGAAATATAGTGAAATTGAACACGACTATCAAAATGATAGCTTCAACTGCGGTGTTTTTATTTGCCTATATATTGAAGCTTTACTTCACGACAAGCCCCTAACGAACCTACCAAACCCTAACATTTATAGGGAAACAATTAAAAAGTGTTTAATAGAATATGCCGATGACATGAGTGAAATATGTGTACATTGCGGTGATAAAGTTCTAAACCTTACATTTCAATGTTCTGAGTGCAATCGCCCTGCATGTTTCGGCTGCATTAAATACCATTACCAGTGTAAAGAAAAAGAAAATCTATGCATATTTTGTAAAAAATAAAATATAATAATGGCACAGGATGACAAAGAATTTTTTTTTTCACTTTCTAAATCATTTAAAATACACGTAATCATGGAGATCAGCACTTTGAAATGACAAGTGAAATACTAAATTATTTTGTAAATCCTTTCACTTCGATTTGAAAGTTTGTCCGTAAAAAATTTTGAAAAACGAAAACATTTACATGAAAAAGTTTTCAAAGTGAAGTGTTTTACAAAATATGCCTCGTAATTTGACAAAAGTAAGCACAGACTTAGTACTCCCTGATCACGTGTATTAAAATTCGCAACCCAGAATCAGCGTTCTGTATATTTATTAATCCTGTATTAAACAAATGATATCCATGCGCTTTAATAATGTTCAAATTTTTTTATTAATAACTCGGTGCTACAGAATAAAAATAAAAAAAATAAATATACTTTTAACATAGTGTAATAAATATTTAACATTTAAATATTTAAACATTTGATTCTACCTTTTATTTTTAAGCTTAAGAATAATGTTATCAACAATAATAAAATATTATTAAATTAAATAAACTAAATTTTAAACTGTTTATTTCGCATGAAAGCTAATTAATTTTATCGTTTTGCAAAATATGAATGCATATGTATGTGATAATATAATTTAAGGATTTTATTTTTATTCACGTCGAAATTAAATTAAATAAAATGAAATTCTTTTAATAATAAAAAAGTAGCTCCTTTTTTACTTTTATTTACAATTATTTTCCTGAGAAACAGAATTCTGAATCAGAATCCCAAATTTTAAATTTTTGAAAAATTTGTATAACTCCTTCCAACTCACACTGTTAAAGGATCTGAAAAGTGGAGGACATAGTGCGATACCTTATCTATCATCTCCAAAAAGTTTTGTCCGCCCACGTTACCTTGTTTCCCTGGAATCTGGATTCACCCCACTCAGAATCCCAAATTTTAAATTTTTGAAAAATTTGTATAACTCCTTCCAATTCACACTGTTAAAGAATTTAAAAAGTGGAGGACATAGTGGGATACCTTATCTATCATCTCCAAAAAGTTTTGTCCGCCCACGTTGTCTTGTTTCCCTGGAATCTGGATTCATCCCACTCAGAATCCCAAATTTTAAATTTTTGAAAAATTTGTATAACTCCTTCCAACTCACACTGTTAAAGGATCTAAAAAGTGGAGGACATAGTGGGATACCTTATCTATCATCTCCAAAAAGTTTTGTCCGCCCACGTTGCCTTGTTTCCCTGGAATCTGGATTCATCCCACTCAGAATCCCAAATTTTAAATTTTTGAAAAATTTGTATAACTCCTTCCAACTCACACTGTTAAAGGATCTGAAAAGTGGAGAACATAGTGGGATACCTTATCTATCATCTCCAAAAAGTTTTGTCCGCCCACGTTGCCTTGTTTCCCTGGAATCTGGATTCATCCCACTCAGAATCCCAAATTTTAAATTTTTGAAAAATTTGTATAACTCCTTCCAACTCACACTGTTAAAGGATCTGAAAAGTGGAGGACATAGTGGGATACCTTATCTATCATCTCCAAAAAGTTTTGTCCGCCCACGTTGCCTTGTTTCCCTGGAATCTGGATTCATCCCACTCAGAATCCCAAATTTTAAATTTTTGAAAAATTTGAATAACTCCTTCCAACTCACACTGTTAAAGGATCTGAAAAGTGGAGGACATAGTGGGATACCTTATCTATCATCTCCAAAAAGTTTTGTCCGCCCACGTTGCCTTGTTTCCCTGGAATCTGGATTCATCCCACTCAGAATCCCAAATTTTTAAATTTTGAAAAATTTGTATAACTCCTTCTAACTCACACTGTTAAAGGATCTGAAAAGTGGAGGACATAGTGGGATACCTTATATATCATCTCCAAAAAGTTTTGTCCGCCCACGTTGCCTTGTTTCCCTGGAATCTGGATTCATCCCACTCAGAATCCCAAATTTTAAATTATTGAAAAATTTGTATAACTCCTTCCAACTCACACTGTTAAAGGATCTAAAAAGTGGAGGACATAGTGGAATACCTTATCTATCATCTCCAAAAAGTTTTGTCCACCCACGTTGCCTTGTTTCCCTGGAATCTGGATTCATCCCACTCAGAATCCCAAATTTTAAATTTTTGAAAAATTTGTATAACTCCTTCCAACTCACACTGTTAAAGGATCTGAAAAGTGGAGGACATAGTGGGATACCTTATCTATCATCTCCAAAAAGTTTTGTCCGCCCACGTTGCCTTGTTTCCCTGGAATCTGGATTCATCCCACTCAGAATCCAAAATTTTAAATTTTTGAAAAATTTGTATAACTCCTTCCAACTCACACTGTTAAAGGATCTGAAAAGTGGAGGACATAGTGGGATACCTTATCTATCATCTCCAAAAAGTTTTGTCCGCCCACGTTGCCTTGTTTCCCTGGAATCTGGATTCATACCACTCAGAATCCCAAATTTTAAATTTTTGAAAAATTTGTATAACTCCTTCCAACTCACACTGTTAAAGGATCTGAAAAGTGGAGGACATAGTGGGATACCTTATCTATCATCTCCAAAAAGTTTTGTCCGCCCACGTTGCCTCGTTTCCCTGGAATCTGGATTCATACCACTCAGAATCCCAAATTTTGAATGATCGTCAAATTTACGTTCTAAAGCCAATTCTGATAAAGTTGCCTGAATTTAAGATATTTGAGTATATTTCCTAATGGTAACGGTTTTCTGGACCCATTTGGTCCAAAAATGTGATCCTAATTTAATTTTTATTGAATATATCAGTTTTTCCATTCTTAACAGAGCTATGTTAACGAGTTAACAGACCTATGTTAACTAACATGGTTTGCGTCTGGGGTTATAAATTTTAAAATTTATCTTCACACACATATATATATATATATATATATATATATATATATATATATATATGTAATAATTTTTTGTGTCTAATATTCGTTTTAGCCATGTGAGCGTATGTACAATACTAATGAATTATATTAAGTATACGCCTCTGTAACCAAGTAACTAACTCTACTAGCTATCAGCGAAAAAAATTCTATTAGTTTTATAAGTTTAAGACAACGATTTTAGAATTTTCTAGTTTGTAATGTTTCCAGTTTGTAACATCTATTTATTTAAATTTGGTTAAATTCTCTTAATATGGCAATGTTTTCCAGAAGTAAAAACGTAACAATATTACTATGAAATTCATTTTGTCAGATTTATAAAAGTTTTTAGAAAAAGGACATATGACAAATACAAGTGTCCTTCTGTCGATTCCAAAAAGCTATGGAGAATACAAACACAATGATATACATGTAATGTTGACCAACTTGGATTTATTTATTTATTTTGAGAATTTTTGGGTTACATTTATAGAATATATCGCAATTTTTAGTTTTAGAATATAGTATAAACTCAATAATTCGGAAAATTAATTGCAGACCCCTATCCGGATTATCGAGGTACCTTTTTGTTAAGAAAAACATTAAAATATATAACCTATTTAATATATGAAACAATTAAAGTATCAGATTTAAATCACTTAAAAACATTTTATTTATCTAAAAAAAAAAAAAGAAAACAAACTTGTTTTACTCTTTCTACTGAAAAAATTTTGGAACAATACTTTACTGAAAACTAAGGAATGCAACTACAATCAATTCTTATACCATTACATTACAATTGCAATCAATCCGGATAATCGGAATTAATGGAGTTTATACTGCATACATATGTGTACCAAATTTCATAAGTCTGGAATAACTTCTGTTTTTGCCGATTTTTATCTGGGACGGTGGCTTTATGTTTTTAATAACTTCTAAAGAGTAATGTTTGTTTGCTTGCTGTTCGTCAATCGTTCAATGTAGTTTTTATTTATTTGAACCTTGCCAATTTAAGGCCAATGTGGTTGGTACCAATGTGGAAGTCCTGATACTCTGACGCCAGGGCACGGGTTAATTACAAATTTATTAAAGTTTGGAAAAAGATCAGAAATATTGAATATATTTGTGTTTTGATTTGTTTACGTGGTAGTACGATGTGTACGAGCAATTTAGTAGAATCGATATGATTTCTTCTGATAAGAATACACACTAGTAATAAAAATGGTAGATTAAAGCTATAGTAGTCAGATAATATACTAAATTCTCAGAAATGTTATTTATTAAGCCTTTCCCGAGAAATGTATGTCTGATTGCGTTAAAGTCTAGGCATTCGCATATAAGGTGAAGATCTGTTTTGACCGTTCCGGCAACTTTGCAGATAACACAATATACATTGAAGGAAAGACTGAATCTATTTATAAGTTTACCGATCAGTGAACTTTGTCTTCAGTCTCGAAATTTGTTTTCGGTTATATTTAATAAGTTGTATTAAACTTTTCTGATGATATGTGCGAAGAATCAAAAAAATGCCCACGAGAAAAGAAAATTTTTTGAAAGTATCCATGAAGAAAAATAGGGTGGGAATCAATATTGGCGCTTAACCAATATTTTGATGATATGTTGAAATAATGCGAGTTTATAGGAGTGTTTTAAACGACGATGACACTTCATCGGCGTTAGTGGGAAAAGGATCAGGACCGGATGTTTCTTTGATCGATATTTATAGGTACATACTGACGCAAGAGTGATAATTATGGACGCAAATATAATAATGTTCTTTATTTACCAGATCTAAGTTAGGGTTATAGAACAAAAAAGTTAGATGTAAATGGTAAAAGGTCATCCATTAAAGATGGTAAAAATACCAGATTTACCAAGAGATTTACGGAAACGTACTCATCAAAACTGTCAACTGTAGAAACAGAAAAGTCTTTAAAATTTTATCTACTTTTGGAATTCATGAATCCGATGTCCTAATATTATTTTCTTAATTATTATTTAATATTATTATCTTAGAATACTTGTTTACGTAAAAAATAAATATCGCATATAAGGTTTTTGGGGACGCTGACTGCGATTCTATAATAAAAAAAAAACAATCAAAATTCAAAATGGCGGATCCAATATAAGGCGGTCAACATTTTTTTGTCATTTGGCGAAATTCTAAATAATCACATTTAATAGAAGTTTAGTCAATGAATATGAGTATAGTTCTTTTATTTTCCGAATTCGGAAAGGCGTAAGAAATTTTGCGAATTAAAATGGCTGTGATCACTGAATTTTTGCCATAATTAGAATGCTTGGTGTATATAAAAAATATACATCAAATAGAGGTTTTTTAGGGGCGCTGATCACAATTCTGCAATAAAAAATAAGAAATTCAAATTGGTGGATCCAATATGGCGGTCAACAAATTTGTGGCCATTGAATATAAATTTGTTTTTTAATTTTTCGAATTGGGAAGGGCGAAAACAACACAATGGATTTTGAGTAGCTGAAACGCAATTTTTCGCCCTGTAGGACAATATAGTATTTAAATGCCAAAAAATATATTGTTACGAAATTGTACTTGAATTCAAATATAACGGTTTTAACGGCTGGTTTAAAGTTAAATAATGGTAAATAAAGGTAAATAATGCTTCTCAATCCTTCTCAATGCTTCTCGACCTTTCTGTTCATGTTAACAGCAGTTAACATATCTATAGAAATTATTAACATAGCTGTAAACACACAGCATTGAATGAAAAGCTTTCACCATTGGTTGTAAGTATGTCAATACTAAATATTGAAGCTGCTAACATTAACATCGAAAGCTTTAGAATTCGTATATACTAGTTTGTCATTTAAGAACATTGTATAAATAGAGCTTTCGAGAAACATCTAGAAGGTAATGCAGTGTATATAAATTTGCCATGAGAACACCATTCAGTTAGTCTAATTTGAAGCATCGTTAAGTAAAGACAAATTAACTGCCTTGGCTGTATATTCTTGTACATTATTAAAGTGTGCTGTATAAAGTGTGTAAAAGGAGTCGTTACAACTTTTAAACTACTAAAATGCTTATATTTGCAATCAAAGTACCGGTTTATTTAAAAGGAAATAAACCACAGTTTTTTTAAAGGTAAAAACGTAGCATTATTATATATGGTTTATATATTTGTAAAGTTGCTAATAACGAATTAAAGTTAATTTTACAAAAGTGACGGATTTTAATATAATGGCCAATAATTTTCATTTATAATCTTTTTTTTTAACGTTTATTAATTCATAATATTGTACAAACTTAAACTATAATAAACACTAGTTGACAATATTAATTTTTACACATTTATACAAAGTCCCAAAAACGACCTCTCGAGTATTTTTAATATGGCTTAGATTTGGATTTTCAAAAAAAATATTTAGATTTTTTACTTCAAATGAAGAAGATATATATTTTATATGATATTAGATTGTAATGAAAAAAATAGTTTAAAAACATTACATTTATATGGCAACTGTTAAAAATTATGGTCGAAAAGTAAAAAACAAAAAAAGGAAGAAAAAAATATAATAAATTATTCATTTAGCCACCAAAATTTTTTGGTTTTCGAACACTGTAAACTACGAAAATCTCTATTAGAAATACTTGTGTCGTGACGTAAGTTATAATTATTTGTTTCATTGCAATTTACTGCTTTAATATTGGCCCGTCTATAATTATGATAAAAGACTGGTATGCCATTTTGGTTTTGTATAACCCCTATTTTATCGAGATATAAAAATGCCTCGGGTGGAACAAATCCTTTTTGCAATGTCGCATGTATATATTCTTCATTTGTATAGTACGGTGCCATTATCAAATTATTTTCTTTACATGAAGTACATCTTAAAATATTATTTCTAATTAAGTTTATAATAAAATTATCTATTCTTATAATATTTGAAGCGTTGTATAATTTTTTATTAGATATATACTTTAAAAAATTGTTGTTTGGAGATCTATATAACGAAGTGCAAGCTCTTAAACATTTTCGTTCGAAAACCCGTATCTTTTCCATGTAAGAGGGTGAAACATTAAACCATATTGGACTCCCGTATGTTATGACTGGTCTAATCAAGGATTGGTACATAATTATTTTGACTCTAGATTTTATGTATTTTGAATAGAACAACGATTTATATACAAAGAGTGCCTTTCTAGCTTTGTTTAGTATTTCCTTAACATGGTAATTGAAATATAAAAAATTATCTAAGTAAATACCTAAATATTTAACTACTTTTTTGTTGGGTATATCAATATTGGATAAATTAAATTTAATTCCAAATTCTTTCCAATTTTTCTTTATATTACTATTGCATTTATCAACTGGAGGTCTAAAAAGAATTGTTTCACATTTTTTTATATTAATTGTCATATTCCAATCAATAGTAAACTTTTCCACAATATTAAACAAGTCTTGAAGTTTTTCATTGATTTTTTCGATTGTTTTATCTGCGTGATATATAATAATATCATCTGCAAAAGAGATAATATTCTCTATTTTACTCAAAAGGTCAAGAATATTAAAAAGAATGGGAGAGTTAACAGTTCCCTGTTGTAATCCATTTACGATTTTAAATAATTTTCTGCTTTTTTGATGTATGATAGATAGATAGATAGAGAAGGTAGATGTGATACCAGATAGTACCACATCTCCACCCAGAGACCGATCCCGGTCCATTGTGAGTCCCTTCAATAGAATAGCTGTGAAATATAGAGTATAGAATACAGAAAATAGAAAATACAGAGAGTACAGAAAAAGGTAGAGTAGAAGATAAAAAGGGATAGAAATGTGACGAATCATATAGGGGGACCAGCAATGTTACCAATCCCCCTAGGGTTATACCCCTGATTATCCCTTAAGCAGCCGATTCCCATGACGAAGCCTATGACGTCAGCAAGATCTGCGTCCCGAACGTCACTCAGCCCGCCGAGGAACTGGCTACCCAGCCACTTCATCCTACGATGCTGCAATCGTGGACAATGGCACACAATGTGCTCAATAGACTCGGTCTCGTCGACGTCTCCGCACATTCTACAAATATCGGAACTGCCAGCGTCCCATCTAGACCTCATCTTCCCTATCAAGCAGTGACCCGTTATGGCCCCTATCATGATCCTCAAGCTCTTCCTATTCATGCCCAGGAGAGTGTTAGTGCCTGCATTGTTCAGTACCGGCCATATCGCCCTCGACACTCTGTAGTCCTCTCTACTCTCCCAAGCCGAATTGGTTCTGACCAAGATCCAATCATTAATCTTCCCATAGAATAGTGGAGGTTTCACATAGGTTTCCCTCTCCGAGACGTTCTTTGCTGCACCTTGTGCCTTGCCAGTTCATCAGCCAATTCATTGCCTGAAATATTGCAGTGGCCAGGCACCCAGCAGAGTCTCACCATGTAGTCCTCCATCAGCTCTCTCAGTGTCTTCTTACAGGCAGCTACTAGCCTGGATCTCACCAAATATGTCCCCAAGGCCTTCAGAGCCGCCTGACTGTCCACATAGAGAGTGACTTCGGTACCTCTCGCAATGTTTTGCCTGATTATTTCTGCGGCCTTCAGGATGTCGAGAATCTCAGCCTGAAAAACGCTGCACTCATCAGGGAGTCTAAAAGAGCCTTTCAAATCCGTGCCCATAATATAGACTCCCGCCCCAGTACCTTCCTTCAACTTTGATCCGTCCGTGAACACTGCACAACCTTCATATAGTCTCTCAGTGCCGGACCAGATCCCCCTATCAGGTATCACCACGACAGGATTTTCTCCAAAGTCTGATTCAGCGGCCATGTAATCTGATGCCCCTGTGGAGTTCAGATTAACCTCACCATAACTGATCTCGTAAATGACCCTGAAGTGACCATATTCTTGATGAGCCTAATAGTCCCAATTCCTTAAGTCTCGGCAGACTCTTTGCTGCCATACCTTTCAAAAACTCTTCAATGGGTAAGAGATGAAGTATGACATCCAGAGCCGCTTGTGGTGTGCTTCTCATTGCACCTGTAATGCCAATCGAAGCACACCTTTGTGCCTTCGACAAAAGGTTCCTATTACTCTTTCGTTCCAGTACCTGCCACCAAGCAGAACAACCATAAGAAAGGATTGGTCTCACCACCGAAGTGTAAATCCAATATACAACTTTTGGTTTGAGCCCCCAACTTTTACCTATGGAGTTTCTACAGGTGTAGTAGGCGTTAAGGCCACGCTTGAGTCTCTCCTGAACATTCCTCTTACAGGTCAGTTTACTATCAAGGAATACCCCCAGATATTTCGCTGAGTCTGAAAGCCTCAGTTCAGTTCCACACAGTACCGGTAGTCTGAAATTCTCTACCTTGTACCTCCTAGTAAACAGAACCAACTCTGTCTTTTCTGGGTTCACTCCCAACCCCTTATCAGCGGCCCACGAGGACAGCTCACCCAGCGCGGACTGCATGATCTCACTGATTGTGGGAAGAAATTTTCCCTTTACCAGTATGACCACATCATCAGCATAAGCCACGATCTTCCGCCCTCTGCCGTCGAATTGATGCAAAATCACATCGACGGCTATTAGCCACAGCAGGGGTGAGAGTACTCCCCCTTGCGGAGTCCCCCTAGTCACTAGTTTTTTTAAACATACTCCACCCAAGCTTGAATTGACAATCCTGTTGCTTAGCATGAGGATTATCCATTGGATCAAGAAGTCATGTACCTTAAGATCCACCAGCGCCTGCTTGATAGCGTCAATCTTGATATTGTTGAACGCTCCCTCAATATCCAAGAACGCGGCAATGGTGTATTCCTTATACCGAAGTCCTTGTTCTATATAACCCAACACATCACTCAACGCACTCTTCACAGATTTACCCTTCAGGTAAGCATGTTGAGCACTACTCATGATGCTGGAGCTACCAGAAGATCTTAAATATAGATCTATCAGTCTCTATAAAGTCTTCAAAAGGAAAGACGATAGGCTGATAGGTCTATAGTCCTTGGGTTTCGAGTGACAGGTCCTACCACCTTTCGGTATGAATATGACCCTTACCTCTCTCCACCCCCTTGGAATATGTCTATGTACCAGACACCCCTTAAAAATCTCAACCAGTAGTAGACGAACCACCAACGGTGCATTCTGCAGCATGGCCGGAAAAATACCATCCGGGCCTGGTGACCTATAAGGCTCGAATGAATTCACCGCCCATGTGATGTATTATTGTAAATGATTTGTCACAAATCATATTATAGATCAGTATGATTTGGTTTATGGGAAATTTATATTGATTTAATTTAAAAATTAGCCCCGGAATCCAAATGCTATCAAAAGCTTTTTCCATGTCGATTAAGCAAGCACCCGTGCATAATTTTTTATTCCAGTTCCAATTAATGTTAGATGTAAGTAAATGAATTGCATTGATAGTTGAATGTTTATATTTAAATCCGAACTGTTTTTCGTTTATTAAATTATTTTCATTACAAAATTGGCTTATGTTATTATTTATGCACATTTCAAAAACCTTACTAATATTGGGTAGCAAACTAATTGCCGTTAAGTTTTTTGGGTTACTCAAATCTTTATCTTTTTTCGGCAATATAACTACTTTTTATTTTTTTCCACATTTTGGGAAAGTAAGAATTATTAATCATATTGTTAAATAAATTACAATGTTCAAAAATCATTATCTTAGGAATATTTTTTAGTACTATGTTTGGTATTTTATCTATACCTGAAGATAACTTGCCTCTAAGATTTGAGAAAATGTATAATATTGTTTCTCTCGTTATAAAATATTTTTGAGTCTGTGTATCTTCTAGTATGTTGGATTTTTTATCATCGTTAAAGTTTATAATAGTTTTTTGTTGATTTTCAAACGTATTTTTTGTTTCTAAGAACCTATTGAATGAATTTGTGACTTGAACCTGTAAATCGTTTTCAATGTTAATTGTCTTAAAAGAATGAACTGATTCTAAATAGGAGCCAATAGTATCCAACATTTGTTCATGATCTTGAATTATAAAATTATCTGAATCATCCATCTCTAAATTTTCTTTATCTATTCCAGCATTTTGTAGTAAATATTCTGAATTTTTCGCAATTTTTATGTTATGAAGCGTTAAAGGTTTAAATTTTTTAAAGTTCTTTTTTATTTCTCCAAACATATGCTTAGAGTCTTTAGGATCTATGTTCGTCAATTTTTCTTGGACATGTTTGTTAACAAGTATTGTAATGTTTTCATTTATTAGTTTTTTAATCATTTTTATTTTTACCTTCAGTAAATTAAGCGAAGACTCTGATAATGTTTGTTCTAGTCTGTTATGTTTTTTAATTACTGTTAAAATTCTGCTTTTTTCTGCATGAAGTTTTATCACAATTGGGTTGCTTAATTTGGAAAGTGAATCGTATTCTTTATATTTAGGTGTTACATTTTCAATAGTTTCAACGATAATATGGTTAAGTCTACCTAAGTGTATATCAATTTCCGAGTTTGTAAGGTCCTTGTTATTTGGTATTCTGTTTTCTGTGTCCATTTGTTGTATGATTCTGTTCTGAAATTTTTTCCAGTTTGTTTTTTTAAAATTGTGTGGATTCATTTTGTTCCTTTATAAAATTTAAATCATATTCGTTGTCCATGTTAACAATAATCTGTATAGCACTGTGGTCACTGTCGTAATCCAAAGTCTCTAGACAATTTAAAGAATTATTCTCAGTGTATATGTTTAATCTAAAATCTGCTATACAAACATCTAGATATGATCCCGCACGTGGATACGAAGACATGCTAGAGGCGTAGAGTCTACACCTTAATTCAATATCATTGTCCGTCAACCATTCTTTTAGTTTACTTCCTTTTGAATTGTCTGTTGGATTACACCAGTCAGTATGTCTGCAGTTTAAATCTCCGGCTAATATATAATAGTTATTGATGTTTTGTAATTCTAGGGATTTAAAAAGTTTATGTATTTCATCTTTAAAATATGTATCGTTATTGCCGGATGGATAATAGGCTGAGATAATAAAAAGTGATTTATTTTCAACCAAAGGTATCTTAATTATACAACTTTCTAAAAAGCTAAACGAATTAATAGTATTATTTGTATAAATTTTATATTTTATATTTTTTTTTAACTAGTATGGCTGTACCCCCTCCCCTTATTGCATCAGTTCTGTCTTTTCTAATAACCTCGTAATTTTTGAATATAATTTTATGTCTATTGTTGAGTTTAGTTTCATTCAAAAGCACAATTTCAGGATTGTGTTTGTTTAAAAATTCTTGAAGATCATATCTTCTGCTGAGACGTATTAATGAATTTACATTAATATGAATTATTTTAAGTTTTTTTGATAAAGTACTTCTTTGTCTATTATCCATTTTTACACCTCTACCATGGAAAAGATCGTATCAATACGTGACGATTGAATTTGTAATTGTTTTTGTAAACTTGCAAATTGGTTAGTAAGGTTTACCATCATATTTTTAAGTTCTAATAAAAATGAGTTGTTATTTGTATTATCTAATTTATTTGAATCAATATTAGTATTGCCTTTTATTGTATTAGCAAAACTTATTTCGGGGTTAGTAAAATAACTGACATTGTTTGTTTTAGTTTCTAATAGAACTTTTCTTTTAGCTCTTAATTTTTGTTGCAGTTGTTTATATTTTTCGCATCCCTTATATGAAGCTGGATGTCCATATTTGTTGCATACAACACAGTACAACTTTTCTTTTTCATCCGGTGAAACTTTTTCTGTAGCACACTTTCCTTTTTTATCACACTTGACGCATCTTGGTGGGAGGAAGCAATTTGCGGCACTATGGAAGAACCCTTGACAATTTCGACACTGGGGAATTTCTGGACGTCTAACTGGTCCCCATCTCACACAACGATAGAAAAGGGCTTTAATAGTTTTTAACTTGTTTATATTACTAGCAGGTGAAACTAGGACCATAAAAATCGGTAGTTTATATCCTTTTTCTTTAGACATTTTAGTTGAAAATTCACTAACTTTAATAAATTGTAAATCATCTTGTTTAAACTTGTTTAATTCATTTAGTATTTCATCTGGAGTTATATTTGATTCTAGACCTTTTAATAGATATGTTTTATTTTTACCACACTTCGGTGTAAATGTAAAGAACTTAGCTTGAGAATTTTCTAGGTAGGCTTTTACTCTTTTAAAATCATCAATAGAATTCATATATAATATTTTTTTATTTCTAAATTCTTTGATTTTAAAATCGTTTATTTTTAAACCGTTTTTAATAAAATGAATTAGTTCTTTTGTTTCAATGTCTATAATATTTATCGGTGGAGCTTTTTGTATTTTATTATTTGCAGTATTAACCACTGTACTATTCTCATTTATTTTTGATGTTGCATTGTTATTGTTTACTCTAGGAATTTCATCCATAGTAGTAATAGCTGAATCTTTTTTTGTGCATTCTCATTTTTTTCTTTCACATGTTTCACAAAATTCTTTAAAACATCTTGATCACATTCTGTGTCTTTTTCAATGTCAAGCACTGAATAATAATTGTTTTTGTATAGTTTGGGAGTTGGTAAATACATATTTGGATGTTTTCTTTTTCTTATATTTTCATTATTATTGTTATTGTTTTTTACATTTTGATTGATTTGTGAGTATTGAGCATTAAGCTCACTCATTTGAATAAAGTTTATTTATTTTATACTATTATTATTTTTTGTGATTTTAAGCCACAGAAATATAAAAAAAATATTAATAAATTTAACTTGAAAAAAAAAGAAAAAAGTAAATGACTTTAGTACTAATAACTTTAGTATAACACTAATTGACGATTCTAATCTCCGTAATACGTCTGTTACTCATCACGGTCGCGATAGAACTCCGTCATTTATAATCTTTTGCAAATATGTTGATTTTTATTTCATGTTTTTAAATTCACGCGTATGAACAGTTTTATACAATTTAAAGATGTTTTTATTTTAATCAGAAGAGGTATTTTCTACTACAGTTTACGAATTTATGAATGATCCCAAACGGTCGCAAAACCTTAAATAGAAATGACCTATATTATTACGCTAAATTACTTAGAGTCAAAAATGCGGCATCGACTTGTATGATGCCAAATCGCATTTTTGAGGATATTTCTAAAAATGGTGGCAGTAGTCATTACTAATTGAACGCTAGAAGATAATAACTTTCATTTTTATAACCTAAAATTTAAAAATAAATTAGAGTTTGCTTAGTTTTAAAATATTCCTTATTCAAGTGACACACGAAATAGTAGCACAGAAATACATGTCTTTAAATAAATGCATAATTTTAGTATAACAAAATATGTGTATTTTTTATTTCTTCAGGAAACTAAAGCCAACACTTTGAAATTTGGTTGCGCAAAAAATTATTTTTTTCTGAACTTCAGTTTAGGAGATATACTTAATTAAATTTAAAAAAATGTGAATCGTTATTCAAGTGGCAGGCAGTATATATATATATACACTCAATTGAGGAATTATGCATGCTCCTGATTGAATTAGGAGCTTACTGATGGACATGCCAAAGAATCATAAAATATGTAGCGTAAACCTTTTAAAAAGTTGTTATTATTTTTATTTCAGTGAATATGTACGTAGCGGCAAGCAGATATTCCCTTTTCAATGCGCGAAACAGGAGGAATTCATACGCAAGGGTTACTGTAAGTTTTGCATTATTTATTCCCATTTTTTTTTCGACAAACGAAAACGTAAAATATATATTAATTTGCAGCACTTTATAATAGTGGTAACTCGTTTATGGAAAAGTTTCCCAGCGATGTGGAAGTTGCTAAGCAGTTAACACGTCGTAAGGAAATATCCCTAATAATAAATGATAGGCCAGATAGTATTGTTAAAGCGATATTGGGTCAACCATTGATACGTACCTGTGATGATGGATACTACGATGGAGCAGAATATCGAGAAAAACGACGTAGTGGCGTAAGTAATACATTAATATCCAAAAGATATTAATATGTTTTGTGGAAGACTTTTAAGCTAAAAATATTAAAAAACTGGTTTTCTTTTTTTATCATTTTATAGGATTCTATAACAAAAATTTTGAATATAACACAAAATCGTAATGACGAGTCATTAAATAATGAAAAGCATGCCAATAAAACATCAATTATATCGTCAAACCTACCTAACAATAAAACCAAAAATGTTGCTAACAACAGCAGTAATTATCAGTGTAATTTGTGTGATTTTACCAGTGTGCGACAAAATGTCATGATATTGCATCGTAAAATGCACAGTAACAGAAATTCTTTGGGATCTGGCAACAATACAACAACAACTAAATTCACTACAGCAGCAAATACAAAACCAACACAGGCAGCAGCAGGAGGTGCAACAACAACGAATGTTAATAATAATAGTAAAAATCAATTACAACAAAATCAAATTGTCAATAAAACTATTAATAAAACCAAAGCAAGTACAATTACAACGACGGCAACAACAAAATCACGAACAACTAGAACACCGTCTAGACCAGTTAAAGAAGCAACACCAACAGCTGTAATCGAAACAAACACTGTTAATGATATAGTGGAAACTGCAATAACACCTAAAGAGAAAAATAATAGATTTACACGATTACAAGAAACAAATACCAGTGGAACAAAAACTAGCAAATCAAAAACGGTAAAAAAGACGGCGGTAAAAGAAAAGAAGGAAGAAAGCGCTTATGCTACAATACTCTCAGACTTTTGTCCCAGTGAAACGGAAACTTCTCCCTCATCGGAGGAAAATCAATCCAGACGTTCGCTACGTAATGGCAAAAACTTAAATGAAAATACTACGGGAAAAGTGTCAGCAATATGTATTGATTTGTCAGAGCCCAAGGCTATACAAAAAATACCTAAAAAGAGAGAATATTCTTCATTGCAGCTGCAAAAGGAGTGCACGACGGAAGTAACAACACCAATTACAGTGGAAGATCCTGATGTGGTATGTTTAGGTGATAAAGAAAAAGGGACAACCACAACTACGCCTACTTCTAAACCTAAAAATGATGCCGAAGATATACGACGAATGTTATTGGCCGATTGGAGTGATGACGATGAAACCCCCGCAGATGCCATTGTAGTAGAAGATAGCAATGTGACAGAGCAGACAGAGACAGAGAGTAATGAATGCATAACTGAACCACAAAATAAACTAAATTCTCCTATAGATGTGGTGTTAACATCAACGCCTCTTGTTAAGCCTCCTACGGCTTCCACCGGACGTATACGCAATATACCAAAAAAAGATCGTCGTGATATAGTGCTGCAAGATTTCAATAGTGACTTAACGGCCATTCAAGGCGACAAAGAGGATCATGCCATCAAATCTGTGGCTGTAGATTTGGATAGCTCAAGTTCCTCAATTGTAGAAATCATAGAGGATGAACAACCGGCTACCATTATCACCATTAACGATGATGAAGAACATGAGATTACAAAATCTCAGAAAAATGTAAACGATGTTAATGTTAATGAGCCTAAAGACCATGATTCTGCTGTTGGTCTGGTGAATGATAAATCAGCCTCTGCTGCTACTTCAACCACCACTCTATCATGTTTCGATTTTCAAGAAGATGAAGACGAACAGGATACTAGCACCACTACGATTTCACATTTCAAAAAGAAATATCTTTCCGGAGATAAACTACAAAATCTATCATTGTCCTCTCATACAGACGAATTTAGAGATGATGTGCTGTCTAAAACCCGAGCTGAGTTGGCCGAGAAAGATCAACGTTTAGCAGCTGAAATTGAATCATTACTGGAACAGACTCAACCAGCAGTGACAGATTTGTTAAATGCCAATAGTTTTGAAGAAAGTATATCTGTCAAAGATTTGCCAATAAAAGAAAGAGGCAAGCGTATATTTAAATCCCGTAATAAAACTCGATTAGAAGATAAAACTAATACAGACATTGTGCCGGCAGTAACAACAGTAAATGTCAATTTAACTGCAACATTAGTAATAACAGAGCAGTACAAATCTAATGAAAATTCCATTAATGTACAAGAAATTACTAACAGTGATAAAGATAAGAATGATGAACAAGCTTTGCAGCTTGATCATGAACATACGGATAATATTGGGAATACAAAATATCCTATTGAAAATTCCAGCCAGGAATTTTTAAATATTATGCAAGCTGAAATACCAAAATATTTGGAAGATGCGCCAAATGAAAATAAAGAAAACGAGGATTTAATCGGAGGAAATAAAGACTCTCCAGAGATGTCCAGTGGTGAACATAACACATCTGAAATTCAAAAGGAAAAAGATAAAGTTATAACTTCAGATATCTTAGAAGAAAATAACGACAGGGAAGAATCAATACAAAATTTAGCAAGTGAGAAAGATGGTACAGAAGTAAACTATGAGGAATTATCAAAACAGCAGAATATAACAGAGCAACAACAAGTGGATAGAGTGGAGGTTGAAGTTGAAGAAACTGAACAAGAGAATCCGATTATAGCGACGGTGGAAGAAGCGCGGGAAAACTGTAAAGAACTTGAAACAGTTCAAGAAATAGATTTAAATGTGGAAGAAAATGATCAGACTATTGATAACATCTCTCCCGCTTCATCTGAGCCTTTGGCAGAACCAGCACATAATGAACATGAAAATATACCAGTTAATAATGTTTTTATTGCAGAAACCCAAGCCACTGAGTTTTCGCAAGCAAATTTAGAAAATGATTTAAGCAAGAAGTGTAGTAAAAAAGCAGAGGAGGAAACTCTAACAAATGAAGAAAAGGAATTAATAAAAGTTTCTGAAACTCATATTAATCATGAGGAAGCTTCAGAAAATCTTTGTAAAATACGTGTTAAATCATCAGATCAATTATTCAATCAATCATTTGTAATGATTTCTCAACAAGAACAAGAATTACAACCGGTTATTGATAATAATGTAATGGAAACACGTTTAATTACCACAACACCCACCGATGAAAATAGCAGTATGGGTGCCTCCGATACTGGGGCGGAATTTGGATCTCCTACATCAATGTTGAGTGAAGAACGTTTACCGGCTTTTCGTTTCCAAAGCAATCAAACGCCTCAACCAGAAATAGAAACAGCTGAAATCGAGTTACAGAAAGAAACTTTGAAACGAACACTTAATGAAGTCGCAAATCAAGATGTCTCTAAGAATGAACCTTATGGAGGAAGAAAAGATAATTTGTGGAAAGATATACCACAAATCTTCGGAAAGTTCAACCTAAAATCATTGCAGCGGCAACGACGTTTTAGTATGGACTTAGATTCCTTACAAACGGAGACAAAACCGTGCAAACGTCAACGTTTGAGTGTAGACGAGGTCACAACTAATCAAGAAAATAGTTTTGAAAAGACCCCAGAAATATTAAAGCCATTAACATTAGTAGAAAATACAAACGAGGGCAAAATTCGTCCTAAAAGTCGTCATATGAAAATAACGCCACGTCGTAATGTCAGTGAGCTATTTAACACACGTCCACTTATGGACAATCATGCTTCTAAAGTGAAAGCTGGCTCATTGGGTAATGTTAAGGAAAGTGGAAATATAGAAGTTGTAGATAATGTGGAAAAAACATTGGAAAATCATAATCGAAGTAATGCTGCTAAAAATTATGCAAATTCTGATGGTGAATTAAAATCTCAAAAGGAAGAGAAGAGAACAGAAACAGTACAACAGCAAGTTGAGGATAATCAAGCGAACAATTTAGAAAATAATTTAAAACGCGTAAATGAAAGCAGTGAAGCCAATTGTTTAGAAACTCCCAGTTGCAGAGAAGATATTGATAAAAATTCAGAAGAACAACAAGAGATACAGGTAGAAAGAAATGTCCGAAAAAATGAAATGGAACCAAAAATTACATCTGGAGATAAAATATTAACTGAGTTTGATAACTTTAAGGAATCGAACGCTGAAATGACAGTTGAAATTGAAACAACAGGAAAAAATAATAGCATTAGTGAAATAGTACACAGTCCCATCAATGAATCCACTACAGAAGTACCCGAAATGACAAAAGAAAATTCCTCAGAAAATCAGCAAAATGAAACAAAATCAGATATAATAGCTGATGAGAATATTTCCATCTTAGGGGAAAACAAATTAGATGTCAAAGATAATGACAATTTGCTTCAAACTTCTACTGACATTGAAACGACGGATGTAAATGAAATGAAGAATTTAAATGACACAGAAAACTCTCAGCCAAGTTCCACAAAAACCCCTTTAATAACTGTTGAGGAAATAGAAAACTTGGAGAATAATATAGCTACCCCAGGTCTAACGCTTTCGTTGGATAAAGCTAAAATGCACAGTGAACAAGGATTAGAGATTCCTTACTCACCTGGTGTTCCACCTCCTACACCACAGGAGCGTGAGGTGGTAATTGAAAGCGAAAATCAAAATCAGTCTATAAATACCCAACAACAAATGCTAACCAATGCTGGAGCCGAAACAGAAAGAACTGTACGTCCCGCAACACCTAAAGGACAAGAAAATTTGGAGGAACTAATTAAAAAACCATTAACATCTCAAAATTTTGAACAAGCCTTAATTGAAAATAATGTTCCACCTGCTACACCTAAAGAAGAGCAACCATTAAGTGAGGAAATTGTACGTCCCCCAACTCTAAAGGAGAAAGAAAATAAAACCATAGACGAGGATTATATTAGTCCCATAACACCCAAAGAAGCAGAACCCATACAGGCAAATAAAACTTTAGCAGAACCTTTAACCAAAGACATAAACGGTGAATTTGAAAACAACATAGTAATGCCTTGTACACCTCAAGAAAGTTATATAGATGAGGAATGTATAAATCCTGGGCAAACACCTTTAACACCCCAGGCTAAAGATTTTATAATCGAATGTGAACCCTCAACACCTCAAGGTATCATTGAATGTGATCACACTATACCAGCACAAGTGACACCGGAAAAAGAGGTAGTCGTGGAAAGTGATATTATTTTGGCAACGCCCCCTTCAGTCACCCAAGACAAAGATATAATTATTGAAGAAAATCTACAGTTGGAGGAAAAGGACTCACTTATAGAGAGAGAATTTCATGTTATACCATCCAAAGAAATTCCCACATCAGCTGACAACACATCCCAAGTAGCACAATCAAATGCTTTACAAACTGATGCCGACAAAGCTGCCGAAGAATTTCTTATTGAATTCGATAGTATTGTAAATCACAGCCACTCTGTAGAAGAGGATGTACCCAATACATCAGTAGATGATGTAATAAATACCGACGATCTTATTAACAACATCATTGAAGAAGTGCACGATGATCATCAATTTAAACAGGAAATACCAACTACAAGCGAATCTCCTATACAATATGAGCCAATGACAACGTATACGGTGGTAGCACCCAAAAACTCTTGGAATCAAATATTTAAAGACTCCTTTAATAGACAACTGACGCCTGCCAAAAGACGTCAAACGATTTGTTTTGAAATCTCCGACATGAAAGAGGGAGTATCGTGCAAAAAACAAGCTTTAGATTTTGAATCTATTCTGCCAGTGAACAAAACTGTTAAACGTACGGCTGAACGAAAACTAACATTGCCGGCCATTGAGACTAAACTATCGAACAGCCTACATCAGCAGCACAATATTTTAGCTTTGAATCATAATCCAATAACACTAAACAAAAAATTAATACCAACAACAAAACGTAAATTATCTATTGAAGATAATATTACCTCCTTTATAATTGAACGACCAAAGCAACCTCAACAAGCCACAACAAATACAGCATCTGTTGGACCACCGCCGCTGCAAAGGATACGACCTTTAAGTAGGCAAGGTCAACCTAATACGAAGACCACTGTAGACAACTTATCAGAGCCACCGCCACTACAAAGTCACGACAACTTATTCAACGAATTATTCCAAACGGCAAGTGTTATATGTACTAAAAATCATAGATCAATAATTTTTTTAGATTTTGTTTTATTTTCTATGTATTTTGTTTTATTATATTTCTTACGTTGTTTAATTTGCAGGAATCTTCATCGCCAACGCCAAGTATGGATACATCGCAAAAACCCGATGGAGGACGTGTTATACATCAACAAATCTTAAACCCTCCTACCATTTCCTCCATTCCCCAAAACCGAACATCTGAAACAAAGATCTCTAAAAATAAACAAATTGGCGTGGACTCACGGGGTAATAAATATGTCATAATTAAAACACCACCGACCGATATTATCGTTCAGCCAACACTAACATCATCCACGACTGGTGCGGTAACAGCTACGAATAATTTTGGTGCAACCATAACGATACAACCAATTGCACGCTCGATGAATGATTCAAGTGCAAACAAAGTAGTAACAAAGAATAAAAATTTTGCTGCAGCTGCAACGCCACCAATACGTAATCAACAACAACAGCTGCAGCAAATGAAACAAATTTCTATTACGGTACCAACAAAATCTCCGCTAGAGATTTCGAAATCACCAGAAGTGGCTGTTAAAACTCCACCTCGTAACAGACGTAAAGGTACACATGCTAAAGCGATTACTGCAGCAGCAGCATCAACAGCTAATAGCAACATTAATAGTGCTAAACATAGGCAAGCTATGGAGGCTTTAAGTAGACGTCTTAGCATTGCTTCGGAAGCACCACCTTTAGCCAAAATATCGAGAACATCATCAACACATGTACAAACACAAATATCAAATAATAGCAATTTAACAACATTTTTCGCTGATACTCAAATATCGAATATAGCTCAACAACAATTAATGCAATTACAACATCAGCAACAACAACAAACACAAACTTCAACACTACCGCCTCCAATTATATTAAATAAGAATGCCCATCAACAATCGGTTTTACCACGTAAAGCGCGTAAAATACCTCAGCAACAGCAACATCATCATTTGCAACAGCAGCAACAACAGCAAACAACTAGTGCGGTAAAATCATCACAACTATTACATCAGTTACAACAACAGCAACAACAAAATCAATTACAGCAGCAGCAAATTCAACAACAATTTATTACACAAATACCAGTACAGCAACAACAACAGTCACAGCAGCAACACCATTCATTACAACCACCACCTCCCCTACAACAAATACAAACCCAGTCTGTACCCGTGCAGCAGCAACAACAACAACAACATACACAGCAAATAGCACAACAAAATGATGGAATTATAATAACAACAAACGCCACTGAAGATGTAAGTTTTATTATGAAAACTAAACTTTTATTTTTTATTATTCTTAAGAAACAGTTAAGTTTGATTTTACATTTACAAAATGGGGAAAAAAGTACAATCGAATCTAAGTTGGGTCTAAATAAAGACTTATGACCGGAGCTAAGTTGGGCTTGCGTAAAGGCCTACCATTGAAGCTATGTTAAGACTATAAAGACTTACCATTGCAGCTAAGTTGCACCTATATAAGAACCAGTAACAGAAGCTAGTTGGACCTGTATAAAGACTTTTAAAGCTATGTTGTGTCTATATAATGACCTACGAGCTAAGTTGACACTATTTAAACAACTATCATTAAAGCATAGGTGGGTATATATAAAGACCTACGATTGAATATATATTAATGCCATATAAAGAAACAACAGTGTACTTTTTTGGCTGATCAAAAATCAATAATTTTGGAACGGGATAACATTTTTATCTACGACTTTTTTATGTTATTTTATTAGCCCAGCAAAAAAAAAAAAAGAACTCATAAAAAAAACTTTTTCACCATTTCAAATGTAGAACTAAGTGCATATTTAGCACTTTTTTAGAAGTTAATAAAAATTACTTCTATAAAAGTGAAAAAGAATATATTTTTAGCAGGAAAAGAGATGAAAATAAAAAAATTCACAAATTGAAAAGTGTTTTTATTATCTATTAACAAAGTTAAAACCATATTTTTATTAAAAAAATTTATAAATATAGTTTTAAGAAAAGTACTTTAAAAGCAATGAACAAGAAACATAAAAAGAGCATCCTACCAATGAAAATCATGTTTTAAAAAAGAACTTTTTGCAGCCCTTTTTCTGCACTAAGTACTTCCTCCCATTGAAAACTCAATGCTAAAATCATGACTTTTTCAGTTTTTTTTTTTCTTTTTTTTTGCTGTGTAGTTATCGCCAACAGTGTAATAATAATTACATATTTCAATATTTTGTCTTATACAAGTTCCAAAAAAATTATGTAATATGCATCTTACGGCAAAATTCACTCAAGGCTTTTGGATTTTAAAATGTATGTATCAGGATATTGTAGCACTACGTTCATAACTTATAGACGTCCGGACGGACATAATTAAAATATAATATGGTTATTTTATGTTCCATATGTCTATAAATCTTCATAGTATTCTTATACTTTATTCCTATAATATAAACAAAACACTGGTAAATAAAAGATCTTCATACAATTTTCAAATTTTTATTCAAAATAAAGTTAAATATTTTATTTAAATGAAAATTCCCTTTACCATTGTGTCTAGATGGGAATTTTCGTGAGAATATTCACATTAACCGCAATTTAAACATATAGGCTAAGTGGAATTTTGGTTATTTCTTGATATTATGTTCTTTTTTGTGGTTTGTTAAGAGGTTCATTTTCTTTTCCATTAACAAAATTATATCCTTTTTTTCTGAATTTTTGTGCTGAAGAAATAAACAAAATGAACCAAGATTCTTTATAAAATATTTTGTATTAATTAAATTGGTTCATAAACTACCGTGTTATTTACCAAAAAATGGAAAACAAACATACATTTATATTAGAATTGCAATGACTATTAGTGCTTTTTTTTTTTTTTTTTTTTTTTTTTTTTGTTTATAAGAAAGCAGTTTAGTTGACAACAGAAGTATGATAATGATTATTGGTGTATAAAGAAACAAGGTAACACCGTTCTTCCTCAGAGGTATTTTTTTTAAGTATAGTTTTTTAAATATATTTTTCATAAACAAATTAAAAAATTGTTGCCACATTACAACAAGGGAAAATATTATTTAGAAAATTGTTATAAAAATTGTGTAATTTGTTTTAATAAAAAATTTGTCTTCTATATATTTTTTTTTTTTTTTTTTGCTAACCTATTAAATTACAGAAAATATATATTAAAATATTATTAATGGGATTTTGACTTTTGTATTACATTAAACAAAAGTATTTAACATGTTACAGTTGTAGTATTTAGATACATTTAGAGCGATGAATGTATCAATAAAATAATGAGCATCCTATAATGAAGGATAAAGTAATAGATTATAAAAATGTTAATGTCTGTAAATAATTTCTAAAATTAACATAAAAGCTAAATTGATAAACATATAATTAAACAAGAAATAAACAAAAAACTCGGATATTTTGCAGAAGATATGGTAGCACAATAAAATAATAAATCGCTCAAACGTCTGAAGGAGACCATCTGAAGAACTTTTGTTTCAAATTAAATCATATATAACTTTGTTGAGAGCACAAAATTTATTAATTGCACTAAATCAATTAATGGAGTACTGCAAAACAGTGGTCCCAAGATGATTTTTTATTTATTTATTTATTTTTTTTTTAATAATTCTGTAACTTTAGAAACACTTGATGTATTTGAATGAAATTTCACATGACTAATCTTGAGGTGTATTCCCTTAGGTTCCAAAATTGGTCACCTCTGGTATGATTTTTTTTTTTTTTTAAATCGCCAAAATTTCATTTATGATTTGATTGAAAAAATACACATAAATAGTCCTTATAATTCTCTACAAAAGACACGCTTACATGTGTGGATATCTCTCACTTTAAGAGATACTAGACCGAAGAAAATTTTTTCCCATTTTTAAACATTTTTTTTAGTCTTTTTAACTTAACAGGCTCAATTTGAATTAGAATTTTTTTCAAATGTTCTCTGAATTCTGTACAAAATTCTAAATAAGAATTGTATACCTATGTGGTTCCGATAAAAAGTTTTATTATTTTGAAAATTGTGATTTTTTGTGACTTTTCACTTTAAAATCCATTATTTTTCTCTGAACCATATTTTTTATGTTTTTAAAAGAATGCTTAACGTAAATGCATGTAAAGCAAATCCAACAGCAACAGCCTCCCCGCTAGCTCTATCAGAATTTCGTTAATTTTATTTTATTTATTTTTTTATTATTTTTTTATTTATTTTAGCTCAAAATGTTAAAGCTGAAATAAAAAAACAATTTGATTACATACCTACATTATTCGCTAAACACACAAATAGTTTTTAATAAGTCAAGTCTCTGATAACGATAGGGTAACCATTTTGCTGAAAAAAGTAAATTTTTAAAACAAGTTTTCCCAGAACTGGGATTCTGGATATTTCGGAATAAAAAATATATTCTTGTTTTAAGACAACTTTTTATATTATACTAAAATGTCGTAATGATAGCTTTATTTATATAGATTTTATTTAATTTCAAATGTTAATTTTCTTTTACAAAATAACACTAAACATCAAAATGTTCTCTTCTTAATAAATTTAATGAAGAAATATAGTTCTAATAGTTCTAATAATTTACTATTATATATTATTATTTTTCAAGTTATATAACCTTTCCAATGATACTAAATACTTGCATAAATAGTTTACGCATTCGTTTAAAAACTAACTGAAATTTGACCCCCTTCAGCAAATTTGTTAAATATACTTCAATGAAATTTCACATATTTATTACTGAGGTATTTTTTAACCGGAGGAGCACAAGTTTCTAGCTGGTCTCATGACAGGGAGGGGACCTCCGAAATTGATCATTTCTTAATAAAATTAATAAAATTTAGTGTATTCAAGTCATTATACGAGTATTCAGTATATTAAAGAATGAAACAATCAGGTATATTCTTCAAGTGACTTATTAAATATTTTTTGTATGTTTAGCGAGCATATTTAGGTTGTATTAATTTTTTTTTTAATTTCAGCTTTGACATTTTGATCTCCACAAATAAATAAAAAATTAAAATTAACGAAATTCTGATAGGGCTAGCGGGGAGACTATTACTGCAAATACCATCGGATTTGCTTTACATGCATTTACGTTAAACATCCTTTTGGAAGCATAAAAAAGTGTATGGTCCAAAGGAAAGTAATGGATTTTAAAGCAAACAAATGTTACACCACTTTTTTGGAGAAAATCAAAAAAATCACATTTTTTTAAATTCTTCTTCAAAATAATATAACTTTTTATCGGAACTACATAGATATACGATTCTTGCACTAAAATTATTTATAATTTTGTTCAGAATCCAGAGAATATTTTAGTAAAAAAATTTACTCAAATTGAGCCCGCCAAGTTAAAAATATTAAAAAAAAACATGTCCAAAAATGGGTCAAAATTTTACTTCGGTCTAAATATCTCTTAATGTGAAATACATATCACACACATGTAATCGTATTTTTTGTAGAGAATTATAAGGACTATCTATACGGTCAAATCATAAATGAAATTTTGACGATTTCTTAAAAAATGTTCATACCAACTTTGAAGGTCTATCCCTTGTCCCCCAGACCAGCTAAGAACCTGTGTTCCTTCAACTCAATTAAAACACACCTCAGGATTGGTCATGTGAAATTTCATTCAAATAAATCCAGTAGTTCTAAAGTTACAGAATTATTTAAAAAAGTTGTTTTGGGACCACTGTGTGCAGTACTCTCGAAGAAAGAACTGTACTGAAAAAAGTACAATTGCATTGTATGCTTATAAGTTGTTGTTGTGATTTTTTTTTTGTGTTTAAGCTAGCCTTGCTTGTGGAACAAATGTATGTACGTATTATTTTTTTAAGTGTAAATGTGAAAATAACCCAATAGAAAAATATGTTAGTGCTTCATCCCTGCAGGCCTTAGTGAATGCCCCCACATCTTTCCAAAAAAATTTTAAACACATTCTACTTCCCCTCTATGAATATTCCTTTAAAAAATCTGGTACTAATTCTTGTTTCCATTTCATTATATGCGAAGTAGAAGGTATATCACTCACTTATTAAATTTCTCATTACAAACAGAAATATTTTTAATTGCGAGACTCAGAATCATTTACTCTTATTATAAGTTTCGTTAATGAAGGTAGTCCGCATCAGTGTTGCAGTTTGGTTACATTTGTTATATTTTTCGTAACTTTTTATTTAAATAAATATTTATATATTTAAATTTGGAAAAAGTAACAAGTTTTTCGCTACTTACTCAAAATTTACCCCTTAACACGTCAGTTATGTTGAAGAAAACTAAATCTCATGTTGTTAGTAAAGGATGAAAATTTTAGATTTTCGGTTTAAAAAATTACACAAAAAGTAATTTTAGCAATGTATTCAATAAAAAAAAAACAGTATTCAATTTAAAATATTAGAGTACAAACATAGGACCACATTGAGATCCCTAATTCACTTAAAATAGTAAATAATTTCTATACTATTTATCCGATTAAAAATATTTAAGTATCAATTGAAAGCTCGTGAATTCACAATTTTTTCCTCATCTAATTTTTTAATAACAAAAATCAAAAAATGTTCATATGAGTTTCTTAGGGAAATACGTTTTTCAAAATCCTATACCACACTGCTCAATTATACTCAAAAAAATGTAAATCAATATTTTTAGCATTAAAATTGCTATCATTGATGAAAAACTTTAAAAATCGGAAGTGAATCAGAGATCTCAATTTAAGCCCAAACATATAGTACAAGATCTGTGTAAAAGATTTAAGTAATCTTCAATTGGACTCTTGAATAGGTACAGAGCACAAATTTTTTGGTTTTCGGTCTTGCCTGTTTTAGGTCTTGCCTTTTACGCTGATGTGATCGATAGTTTCACGGATTCTAAACTGGTGAGTACGTTTACGACGTGGGTGCAGTAACGTATGATGAAACCTGTCATATATTCGACAGGTGTCCATCGACGAACAGGCTCTTAAATCGTGGCTTCTTGCCAAGCAATTTAAGCAGTACCTGTATCTTTCTACGACTCTTTCCCTCCGTTTGGTGCTTATTCTAAGAAATTTGTGACAGAATCTAAGAACGTGGAAGCTGTTGCAAAATGCGCACTGATAGGTGTCTGAGTAACGACTTGGCTCCGACAGTCTTAAATCGGGCGGATGGCTTCGAGTCTTTTGCTGGTCCTAGAGAGTACAAATTAGTTTGTTAAATAAAATTCACCTTCAGAGGATGAATTTTATATGAAATTGAGTGTAATGAATAAGTAATATTATTCAAAATATAGATAATAAAAATTAACACGTGTAAAGTAAATACTCTTAAATAAGAGATAAAAAATGAATTAATATGAGCTAATGTGATTAACATAAATTTTCTTCACAGAGAGATTGTGGAAATAGGTGATATAGTAACATCAAGTTTTTACTTAATTTTAACAGGGAAGTAGACAAATCTAATACAATAGGGCGAGTCATGATTCCTGTAGATAGATAGATAGAGAAGGTAGATGTGATACCAGATAGTACCACATCTCCACCCAGAGACCGATCCCGGTCCATTGTGAGTCCCTTCAACAGAATATCTGCGAAATAAGAGTATAGAATACAGAAAATAGAAAATACAGAGTACAGAAAAAGTAGAGTGAAAGATAAAAAGGGAATAGAAATGCAACGAATCATAAAGGGGGACCAGCAATGCTACCAATCCCCCTAGGGTTATACCCCTGATTCTCCCTCAAGCAGCCGATTCCCATGACGAAGCCTATGACGTCAACAAGATCTGCGTCCCGAACGTCACTTAGCTCGTCGAGGAACTGGCTACCCAGCCACTTCATCCTACGATGCTGTAATCGTGGACAATGGCACACAGTGTGCTCAATAGACTCGGTCTCGTCGACGTCTCCACACAGTCTACAAAAATCGGAACTGTTAGCGTCCAATCTAGACCTCATCTTCCCTATCAAACAGTGACCCGTTATGGCCCCTACCATGATCCTCAAGCTCTTCCTATTCATGCCCAGGAGAGTGCTAGTGCCTGCCTTGTCCAATACCGGCCATATCGCCCTCGACACTCTGCAGTCCTCTCTACTCTCCCAAGCCGAATTGGTTCTGACCAAGATCCAATCATTGATCTTCCCATAGAAGAAACTTAGTGGTGGTTTCACATATGTCTCTCTCACCGAGACGTTCCCTGCCGCAGCTTGCCTTGCCAGTTCATCAGCCAATTCATTGCCTGAAATATTGGAGTGGCCAGGCACCCAGCAGAGTCTCACCATGTAGTCCTCCATCAGCTCTCTCAGTGTCTTCCTACAGGCAGCTACTAGCCTGGATCTCGCCAAATGTGTCCCCAAGGCCTTCAGAGCCGCCTGACTGTCCACATAGAGAGTGACCTCGGTACCTCTCGCAATGTTTTGCCTGATCATTCGGCCTTCAGGATGCCGAGAATCTCAGCCTGAAAAACACTGCACTCATCAGAGAGTCTAAAAGAGCCCTTCAAATCCGTGCCCATAATATAGACCCCCGCCCCGGTACCTTCGTCCAACTTTGATCCGTCCGTGAACACTGTACAACCTCCATATAGTCTCTCAGTGCCGGACCAGATCTCCCTATCAGGTATCACCACGACAGGATTTACTCCAAAGACCGATTCAGCGGCCATGTAATCTGATGCCCCTGTAGAGCTCAGATTAACCTTACCGTAGCTATGCATACATCAGCTGTTAGCATGTTATTGTCTGAATCTGGGAAAGTTTTTTCAACTCTTCGTAAACGCCATTCGTGGGGTGGAAGTAAATCATCAATCACAACTAAAAGTTCCCCAACTTGAATGTTTGGAATATGGTTGTTCCATTTATAGAGTTTGTGTAGAGATTTGAGATAATCTTCTTTCCATCGAATAGAAAACTGATGGTTAATTGCCTTTAACTTTTCCCATCTGTTTATGAGGGATATATTCTGAAAACTTTGTTCTGGGAATGCTATAAAGGAAGCGCATCTTATAAAAGATGATGGAGTCAAAGCAGTTAGATCTATGGGATCTTCAGACAGCGCTGATATTGGGCGAGAATTGAGTGTTCCTTCGATTCTGGCTAAGACACTGGCGAATTCTTCAAAAGTGAATTTTTGAGAACCGACAACTCGTTTAAAATGAAATTTAAAGCTTCACATAAGCCGCCCATGTGAGGAGCGTGTGGCGGTAAAAATTTCCATTCAAACCCTTGAGTGATATAATTCTGAGCTATGTCTTCTTGTCTTGTCTTGTCTGTGCAACTGCTCTACTGCAACCTAGAAAATGTCTGCCATTATCTTAGAATTGAGTTTGGATGGAGAAATGGATTTAGAGGTTTCAGAGGACTTTTAGTTTGTGAGTTAATGATAAAATAATATTCTTCAGAATAGAAACTTTTCTAAGCTAAAGTAATGTCGACATTTCACAAAGTTCATTTCTTGCTGAGTTAAATCGAATTAAGTTGTAACATGAGTTTTCTGTCTCAGATTTTTTTATAGATTTGTAAAAGAATCTGAAAATGTAACAAATAACGCAAAGCTTTGGTGTATGGCGAAAAGTTGTGTAAAATATTATCTAATTCAAAGTTAATATGTAGAGATTGCTTTTCTATTGGTTTTGAGACATAGTGTAGGAGATTTCGTTTCGGAATATTAGTTAAACTTGGGGGTTCATGCCACCAAACCGAATTATGGTCAAGCTTTTGAGAACTACAACCACGAGTTCCGGGATCTGCAGGATTATCGTAGCTTAGGACATGTCTCCACACTGCATCGGGTGCCAAAAGATGAATTTGGGCAATTCTATTTGCAACACATGTTTCCCAAGTTGAGGGGGCTTGGAAAGCTAGCCAAGGACTATGGATGAATCTGTCCATAAGTATGTTTCAATTTCGAAGGACCATGAATACAATTGGAGATATTGTATTAAAAAATCTTTTGCTACAGATGTTGGCAGAGTGGGTATTATATTAGCTGAAAGGGGCCGATATTTAATGAAAGATTTAATTATAATTACTCGATTTTAGCAGTTATAATTATGGGATTGAGAATAGGGAAATGGAATGGTTAGAAATTTGTTGGTTTCGCTGGTTCTTAATGTGTAAATACTCACTACCATATAAAGATAGAGGTAAGTAACTTAGGTTTCTTTTCAATCAATTTATAGAATGTTACTTCAGGTTTCTTTAGTGTAATTTTAGGTAGGTAAGCATAATTCAGGTAAGTATAACTTAGGATACTGGTAAGTTTTAACGGTAAGTATAGGTTTAAACAAAGTACGAAGTGACGTTCTTGGTAGTTTTTTTTTGAAAAAGTAAGTTTTTCAGTACAGCAATAATAGTTAACAAGTCAATAATAATTCCACAAATTTTTGGGTTTTTAACTAAACACGATATTGATAGCAATAACATTTTATTTACAGAAAGTTACTAAATATATTAGTGGCTTATATTAATTGTAATGATTATTAATATAAAAATTATAATTGTAAATTATAATTCAAGTGTCCAACTAGTTTGGACAATACTAATAGAGTTTTTCTCGTTTATTAAAGTAACTGTGAAATAGCGAAGTGAATAAGTCGTCTTTAAAAATGGACTGTAAACGCCCTTATTCAATTCTCACTGACGGTAAAATTTGTTCGTTGTTGTTTTTGACATATTATTTTTGTTTATTATCTACAACAACCTATTACTTTCGGAACAACGCGAACAAAAATAAGTAGCTATTCAGGAAAAAAAAATAACCAGTTTACATTTGTCTCCAATATTACTCGCTAATTTACTAGAAAAGCAAAGTTTTTGATGGGTAAAAACTAAAATGTTTGTCAGTGGAAATTTTCGTGGAGTTTTCGTCATATAAAAAAAGATGAATTCTCACTCTGAAGAAAATAGTGTCTTTATTGTATAAATTGAAAGATAACATTTAATTTTAACGACATTAATTTTAAATCATGAAAGAAGTTAATCCTTAAGAGGCACGATATTTTGGTATTAAAAGATTTATTAAATGAATTTCTTAATTTAAAATTAGGTAGGTAAAGAAGGGTTGCACAGTACTCAGAAGAGTGCTTGTGCATCCACTCGGAGACCTAGAGGTCCATTGTGAGTCCCTTCGTAGATAATATAGAAAGAAAATGTAGAAGAAATATAGAAAAGACCAGGAAGGAAAATGATAGAGAAAAACTGAGACCAAGAAAAGTATAGAAAAGAATAGAAAAATGGCTTTATTTGCGAGAAGATTTTGGCAGTATGCATTCCGCGTCAATAAGACATTAGGAATAAATCCTAATTTAAGTGCCGTCGATTATTTTAAAAATGCTTTCGATCTGAATAATGCTGAAGATAATATTATTATTCATCAATATAGAAAGGCAATGTATTTACATTTTGTCAACTCAACTTATAAAACATCATCGCAACTGTTTGATTGCTTATGACTAAAGAAAAAATATCTTTTGTATTTTATTATTATTCCGAAAATGTAACTTTTTAGGAAAAATTTTAACTTTTTTGACAAAAATCTGTAATCTTTTCCAATCTACCCTAATACCAACATAAACGCGTAGAAATGTTTGAAAAAAAAAGTGCTAAAAAGGGTTAAATTTAAAAAGACAACATTTTTGTAGTACAATTAAGACAAGTTTTGTGAAAAAATGGGCTAAAATTATTATTTTTATTTTTTTTAATAAAAAGAAGCATGTAAGCAACATTTTTTACCATAAATCAACCATTTGTAACATACATCCCAAAATATGAATAGCAAACTGGGTAAATTAAAATGCATAGATTTTCTTTTATTATGAACCTCAATCCAAAATTGTTGAGTTTTTTCAATACTTTTCCATTCAAACAATTTTAATTGTTTTTTTAATAATAAAGTTTCTTTACGAACTGTTAAGATCAGTGGATAAATTTGAGTACTAGTCTTTTCACAAATATAGAGAGAACTTAGTGCAAAAATTGTCAAACAAAAGAAAAATGTTAAAAAATTAAGGTTACCCCATTAAAATAATTTTCCATTTTTGAAAAAAGTAAAAAAGAGCAAAAAAGGCTAAAAGAAAATTGTTAATAGTGTTAAATTTGCTCGTTTTTTAGTTTCGGGCTAGAAAAATATGCATCTATCTTCTTTTTCATATCTTGTTTTCATATCTATGTTCTTTTTGAACACCAGATGAATCCAAGTTATCATTCAGCAGTGGAAGTGAGGAATATTTTGTTAGAGGGGATCGAAGACGTCTTTTCCATAAAGAAATTTTTCACATATTGATTGAAATTCAGTTAATTTATTTACTTATCTGTCTTGTAGTTTAATCTTAAGATTGTTTAACACCACGAAAAAATTATAGATATAAGCAAAATATGTAACAGTTGTTTTCCGTAAATTTTTTATAAAGATCTTCATTTCTAAAATTTCTACTTCTATCTTTAATTCGTATAATCTCTTCAGCATATTTCCTTTCGAAATCCAACGGACATCGGTATTAAGTAGTAATTTCCTATGTTCTGCATTTAAATCGACACATAGGATCTTAGGAATAATATTTCTTAATAGTTTTTATAAAATTTATTGACATACTATAGTAGTTTGAAGAGAACTTTTAATTATATCAGGTAATTTCAAAGTGAGATATTTAAATGATTTAAAAAACCTGATCGTGTCACCTTTGGAAAACTTAGACAAGGGTTTAGTAAACAATAATACTCCCTCTATTTCCCTTTCTGTAATAAATCTACAGTAAAATAAAGTTGGCTTATATTAGAAACATCAGTCGTTTAATTACACTGCAGATCATCAATTATTATTATTTTCAGATTTATCCGACAGATGGATTCTCACGAAGTTTTCTTTTGTGGACTTATCTAACATTATATCCCCAACAACAGCAAAGCCAGTCTTAATTAAAAGTTCACAAATATATTATACGAAACTTCTATAGATTTTTCCGCATTCAAATGATATATATATATATATATAATAATTTTACACTCACGGACCCTCTACAATGTTGCTAAGTAAGGGACCGGCTATTTGGGAAACCTTACACTAAAATACATATGATAAAAAAAATCGCGTACTTTTTTGTTTACAGGTGATTTTGAGAGCAAAATAATTCATTTACTGAGCAAATATTCAGTTTATGCCTACAGCGAAAAAAAAAATCAACCTTCTATCAAATATAAATTGGAAGTGTCAAAGTTTGATGGATGAAAAATCTACAATAAAGGAAAAGAAAATCAATTAGTGCCACACAAATTATTACTTCGTTTTCACGATATTGGCACATTTGCCATTGCCAATAGGGAATGCTCCCCCTTCTACCCTACATATATTTTTGGCCGCTATCAACACCTTTTGTTTTAGGGTTTTTTACAGTTCCAATTAACCACTATTAAACTCTTGTTCGGTTCGAAATCACTTCAACATATTGGTCAAATCCAATACAGACTAACGTCAAGAAGGGTTACTAACGTACTTAAATAGTTTTCTAATGATAGTATAATTAGTATAATTTTAGGTACCAATAATCTGACTTCATTAAGTCAGAATTGATTTCAAAACTCATAATTTATACATATTTCTTACTAAATCCCTCTTTATGTTTCTCACTCTTGCAGGACAATGTTATCGATTCGAATACCCAGCTGATAGCACTACCAACACAACCTTATCCCGGTTACTCGGAAACATTTTTGCTGTGCAAAGTTAAGGGTAACACATGCAAACCAGTCGATAATGTACCACTCTATTTGAATCATCAACTAAACGAATTAGTACCCGTGCCCTTGGAAGCCCTAGAAGGTGGTCGCAAACAGCAAGAACAACAAATCGAACTAAAAGCGTCAAATACACAACAACAATTGTTAGCGGGCCAAAACAATGCCCCACAGGGCAATGAAGATAATAATCTGCAAATGACAAATTTAAATTGCAATTTGGTTGAAGGTGAGATCTCAGCTGGTATTGAGACGGAACATCACTTGCAGCAGCAACACCAAGTAATGGAAGAATGTGTGGTAGATAATGATAATGGAGCCAATGCAGGAAGCCAACAAATAAATGATTTTGGTGGCACTCAAGATGCTAATACGGAACTGATTTCAAACAATGGTATACTTTTAAATATAGAGGGTCAACAGGTTTTGTTAGATGCTGCAACATTTGCGCATTTATTGGCAAATCCAGATGCTAATACCCAATTAATATCAGATGATGGCACTGAATACGTTTTGACGCATGAGGTGCTGGCAGCTTTACAAATGCAACAGGAACAACAACAGGCTTTAGAGTTAGCTAATGCAGCAGCTGCCGAACAACAGCAGCAACAACAGCATCATTTGGAACAATCTGGAAGTGACATAATAGCTGTTGCTTTAGCTGGCTCGGAATTATATGATAATGAGGTTTTGACCATAGATACATCACAGGGTATGCAACTAATTGATGGCGATGGTAGCATAGTATTTCCAGCTCAACAAACTGGTGCTATAACACAACAACACTTAACCCCACCAGCAGTGGTCACAAACGCTGTGCTAGACCAATCGCCCATTATGTCAGCTTTGGAAGTTCCCTCTTCCATAGCGCCACAACACAAACTGCAAGGCAGTCAAATCATTACCGTACCCTCACATCACTTGGCCACATCTTCCAATGCGGTCTTGGGTGTGGGTGGCCGCTCGAATCTAGAAGATAGTCTAGCAGCTATTGGAGTTACCACACAATCATCGAGCATACCTTCATCATTAGGTCTACCCATTACCGTAACAAATCCAAATATAGCCTCAAAAGTAACATCGGCTGGTCCACTTAATGAAATGTTACAATTTGTCTCACATCGTCCGGCAACAGCGGCCGCTACAGCTGCTGCCGTAGCTGCCGCAGCATTAGCGGGTGAATCACGTATTTTCACCGATTAGGTTTTACTCAACGAGGATGAAGTGGACTTATACGATACAATCGTTGACACACACTATGAAACTTTTTAAAGTAAAATTTGCAGCATGTGTCAGCTTTTCAAATAGCTACACTGTGTTCGAACATGAGAATTAGAGGGGCAAACGCAGAGTATCTGCTCAACGTTTTCCCACCTGTTATAGGTTTTTAAACTAGCACAGTGTTATTGTTTTGTTGTTTAACAACAAATTTTAACAAACAAAAAACCCAAAATTATAAAAAATAAGTTATTTAGCTTTAAGAACAATTAATAGTAGAATAAAACAATTGTTTTCATGAGGAGGGTTCATTCTTCAACACAACCTGGTGTAAATGTCGTTTTAAATGAACATGAACATTTTGCATGTTGATAAGAATAAGGCAAAATTTCTTTTGATGTTTTTAGTTTTAATTTCCATGAAAAATTTTTAATGGTTTTGAAATTATTACAGGAAAAGAAATTTATGATAATTTCTGTTATTTAACAAAAGCAAGTTAATTTTTATATTAAAAACATTGTTTCAGAAGTTACAAAATAAAAATCATTTTTTTTTTTTTATTTCCTAAACCAATTTAATTCTAATAATAAGCTCTATAGAATTAAACTTAATGAACTTTCCCGTTTAAAAATTAACTAAAACTAAATTAATTGTAAGTTGTACATTTTTATTTTTGCATATAATGTTATCATATAGCATTGTCGTACCCTTTTCTCACTAATTTTATTATGTCTTAAGAAAAATTTAATTATGTGAAAATAAAAATTATATATTTTTATTACAACATAAGAATTTAGTTTATAGAACAAGTAAACATAAAACGAAATATGAAATTTATTTTACATTTAAAATGTATAAATTCTTTCAAAAAATACCATAAAACATTATATTTTGTATGTAATGTTAGAGAAAAAAAAGAAAACAGAATGAAAAAAAAACTATAATATATTTGTAAATTATTATAATCAAAAATTATGTAGTAAAGCCTTAATAAAAAAATCTACTAAATTAAAAGTTAATATAAAACGCAAAACAAAGTAAAAATAACATACATCTCTATTATTTAAGAAAAATACTATACATTTAATATCAAAAACTATATTATGTAATTAAAATAATAAACAATCTAAAAAAATAAGTGTGTAAGTAACATCAGTAAAATATTATTTGAAAGCAGATAATTTTTTTAAATGATAATTTTTTATACAAAAAACTTAAATGTTGATTTACTTTGATCGAGATTTTAGTTAAAATTATATATTTTTTTACATTTCAATATTTTATTAATTAAAATTTTATTTTTCGAATCAATAAAACTAGAATATTTATTCATATACTTTTACATAAATTTTCCTATGTAATGTGCTACATTTTATTCTGTCAGTTTTTTCTGGTAAAGTTAATGATAAATAAATATAAATAAATAATTATAACATGAGTTTTTTTCAATATACATATCGCTCATTCGGTACCTAACTTTGAGCCCCATTAGCTCCGCCCCTGAGGGGTTTGTTGTGCCCCCCTTCCAAACTTAACATTGTACACTCCTCCGCTACGCCTATACCAAATTTCATGAAAATCCAACCAGCCGATCAGAAGTTACAGATTTATTTCCCAAAAATTTCGATTCTGCCCCACTGTGCTATCGAGGAATACTCCAAGATATTTCGCTGAGTCGGAAAGTATCAGTTCCACACAGTACCGGTAATCTGAAATTCTCTACCCTTTACTTTCTGGTAAACAGAACCAACTCTGTCTTTTCAGGTTTCACTCACAACCCTCTATCAGCGGCCCAAGAGGACAGCTCACCTAGCGCGCACTGCATGATCTCGCTGATTGTGGAGAGAAATTTCCCTGTTACCAGTATGACCACATTATATTCCATCCAAGCTCGAGTTGATGATCCTGCTAATCAGCATGAGGATTATCTACTCGATCAAGAAGTCATGTACTTTAAGATCCACCAGCGCCTGCTTAATAGCGTCAGTCCTGATATTATTGAACGCTCCCTCAATATCCAAAAACGCGGCCATGAATTCCTATAAGGTTTCCTCTCCGAAAAATATATGTAACGTTTTTTTTCATGAATTAGATTTTTGTCTCTCACATAACTGTCTACTTATTAATCTATAGTGTAGAAACTACATAATGCGGAGTGGCCACCTCGATTTTATGCACTGTTTGTAGTTTTTTTACTGGAAAGGTGTTCATTTCTAGTACACAACCTTAAGTCATCAGCACTTCCTTTATAATCCCACCAATGTAACATAAGTACAGTGTAATGGTTGTAAAATTTGGATATTTAACTTACGTAAATAATCCCCCAGCAATAACTAGCACTCAAAACAGGCCTCATCTACCACAACAATTTACCACAGTTATCGCCACGATATCCTGTCCATCAGCTAGTGTAAACTCATGATTCTCATTGGTAATTTCAGATCATGCTAGATCACAAAATGCATGGCTACAACTTTCAAAAGAAACGAAGTTCACTCTCATTTTCAGAAAATTCTGGTTAGTAACCATGATAACTGATTATTTCTGAAATGATTGGATAATTATCAAACTCAAAAAATTTCCAAATATTTCCTACAAGAGTCGAATGCTATCTCAACTGATTGCTGAAGAAGATAAGAGATTCTGATCTGAGCCCTGTTCTTATTATCACGTTTCATTTACTCCATAATGTATGAATATGGAAGAATGAAGCATAAAAAATTCTCTACGCCAGGAAAATACTAGCTCTACATTATGTTGTAAATATTCAGGAATATCACCATCTGGACCTGGATATAATTCTATCTTCGACAAATGATACGTTCGAAATTCTGGAAAGTGAGTGCCTATCAGATTTCTTAATGTAGCCAAAGACAGCAACAGCATTCTAGTAGTCTCAGAAGGGTTTCCGATGCCACTGCCAATGTCTCTCTATGATTTCCATTTTGCGCTTTTCATCTGAATCGAAAACTTATTTACTGAAGCCTTAATGTAGCCCAGCTTCCTGCTCTCTTCGCCTCATTAAATAACTTACGGCAAACTAACAATGATGGCCTTCTTTTATCTTTACAAGGTGGCTTGCATGACAAATAAATAAATTCTTCGGCTCTCAGTCGGCTAACTAGAATTTTAATGGGAAGCGATAGCTAGTAATGAGGTAAATACTTCGGTTCTCATTCTCATAACTATTGGTTTCAAATAAAAGATACGATCCGATGAGATAAATGCATCGGCTATCTTTCGGCTAATTATAAATCTCGGTCTCCAAATCCGGTTTCTCAAAAAGTAGAAATATCAAGGGTAAACTTAAATTTTTATGACAAAATTAACGCATCTCACACATGTTTCGTTGATGTCCTATACAGATGGTGAAACATTTTCTCATCAGGCTACCAATACAATCTTTTTGCGGGAATGTTAGCTTTAATTATCAACTTCATAGTAAGTGGTATACCTTTTTACTCCTTGAACTCTCCTTATATACAAATAATTACAAGACAAATTCAAACACATTAAGAATAAAGTTATTTTTCTCAATTATTTGTTTTGTATATAACAACTTTATTATGTTTTATTTGTTTATCTATTTAAATATGCACGATAATTATTGTTACGTTAAATTTGAGTTGCAGAAACTTTTTCCTTCTTTTTCTTTATTTATAAATAAAAACAATCTTTGAGATAATTGGCAGGTCAAAAAAAGGAAAACAAAGAAAATCAAAATTAAATTAAATCAAAGGAACAATTTACAAATTACAAATAAATAGTTAAAAATAGTAATAATTGTTAAAAAAATGAAACGAAGTTCATTGTTTTCTTTTTTTAACTTTTAAAAATAATAACAATTACAAATAAAATAATACGACAAAGGAGGGATAACGTTAATTAAATTTTTGAAAATACAAATACAAACATCTGGCATGAATGTATAGCTAATTTTGAATATTTCTTTACACGTTTCAATTGATTAAGAATTCGAACGTACAATACTATCCGTTATGTTTTTAGGTTTTTACTTTTTCCTTATAAAGTTTAAATTTGAATATATAACACCACATCCACCATTTTTATAAAGCGTTGGTTGGTAGGTATGTGTGGGGTGGGGTGTATATGGTATTTTGGTTTATGGGTGTTTTATATTAAGTTGGAGTTTTGGTATAGGTGGCAGCAAATAGTAGTAAATTTAATAATTTACAGTTTACCACAAATTTCATTTGTGAATTCAGAACACTTTGCTTTGCCGCCCAAATCGCCAGTTAAATATTTGCCTTCTTTGATGACATCGAAACAGGCTCTTTCAATTTTATCGGCATGAGAGTTGAGTTCCATGTGTCTCAACATCATAACGGCGGACAACAATAAGGCAGTGGGGTTGGCCAAATCCTTGCCAGCAATATCGGGGGCAGTACCGTGAACCTAAAATTAAAAAGTAAAATAGTGAAGTAAATTGAAAATAATTTCAATAAAAATAAAGAGAAAACTTACAGATTCAAATAGAGCACCATTAAGACCCATGTTACCAGAGGGCGTCAAACCCAAACCACCAACTAAACCAGCGCACATATCAGACAAAATATCACCATACAAGTTAGGCATAACCTAAGATTTTATAAATATATATATATATATATATATATATATATATATATATATATATATATATATATATATATTAATAAAAAAAAGTCTATTTATTAGAAAATTTGTCAAGAAATCTTACCAAAACATCGTATTTTTTGGGATCTTGTACCATATTCAAACACACGGTATCTAAGTAACGTTCCTCAAATTGAATTTCAGGGAAGTGTTCTGCCATTTCACGTACACAACGCAAGAACAAGCCATCAGACATACGCATAATATTGGCCTTGTGTACAACAGTCACCTTCTTCCTGTTGTTGTTTTTGGCATAGGTAAAAGCATATTCAGCAACACGCCTGGAGGCTTCCTCAGTAATCAATTTGATACTTTGGACTACACCATCGACAATTTCGTGTTCAATACCCGAATATTCACCTTCAGTGTTTTCACGAATGGTTACAACATCAACGTCATCGTATAATGTCTTGTAGCCTTCCAAACTTCTGCAAGGTCTTACGTTGGCATACAAGTTGAATTCCTTACGGAGAGCCAAATTCAAGGAACGATGACCCTTGCCGACGGGAGTCATCAAGGGGCCTTTCAAACCAATTTTATTTGTGTTGACCGAATCAATGGCAGCTTGAGGAATACCGAACTTTCCATCAGGACCCTTGAGAAAATAAAATAACATTAGGAAATAAAGAAATTAAATTGAAATGAAAAGCATTTAAGTATAAACTTACCCTAACGGGTGTTACATCAACAGGTTCCCATTCAATTGGTACATTCGCAGCGGTAAAAATTTTCTGCACAGAAGAGGAAATTTCAGGACCAATACCATCACCGGGAATAAGGGTGACTTTGCGTACACCCGAAGAGTAGGCACGTCCAGAAACGGGAGTTGTGTTTACCTATAATATTGAATTTCGAAATAAGGGAATTACTTTGACTTTTATTACTTCTATAGATATTGTAGAAAACAGAAATTGCATTAAATGAATAGAAATCATATAATTAGTATTAAAAAGGAATTTTTAAAAGAAAGGTTGGAAAATAAAAGTTAATACTTTACATAATTAATGCATCCATTTTCAAAATACTGTTCGATTTATCTGGGAACAAAAATTAAAAATTTATTTCAGAAAAAAATCGAAGCCTGCTTAATATGGATATATTATATGGTATAAATTGAATTACTTTGATGTTTTAAGTTATTGAAATGTAAATTAATCAATCTGTTAGGTAGGTAGGTAGGTAAAGAAGGGTTGCACAGCACTCATACGAGTACTTGCGCATCCACTCGGAGACCATGAGGTCCATTGTGAGTCCCTTCGTGAAGAAAATAGAAATAAACTACAGACAGGACATAGAAAAGAGCAAGAAGGAAAATAATGGAGAAAGATCAATCTGTTAAAAAGTCAAAATTTATTGAAATCGAATTTGTTTGGATAAATTGGTACGTTTTAAAAAAATTATTATTCCATATTTAATCAGACGAGCATGAATATACATTACTTTAAAAAGCAATCAAACTATAATTAAAATAGTTTATTCCATATAATGGTTTATTATCTATACAATAGCATAAAAAAAGGAATAAATAATAGAACGCGTATATAAATAAACATAGATGTATTTAAATTTTATGACAATACGCTCACGAAACATAAACAAATTAATTTAATAAATTACGAATACAAACAATTGCAATATAATTGCATATCAAATGGCTACTCTATGTCTAATTGTCGTTCCATTTATATATCTGTTCAATAAATTAATTGAAACACTTTCAGTGCAAAACAAAAAAAAAAAAAACAGACAAAAATTACATAAGAAATTTAAGGCTGTAAAAAAGTAATGCAAATACAATAGAATTTCTTTTTAATTAACAATAAAATGAATAAAAAATAAAAAATATTGTAAGCACAGTGATTTGAAATGGCAACACACATTGGACCAAGTTTTTATTTTTAAATTGAAATCAAAGTTGAGGTTAAGAATAAAAATAAAAAATTATTAAAAAAAATCTAAATTAATTAAAAAACATTAAAAAAAAATGTCCTAATTTTAAAAAAATAATTTCTGATTACTTAAAAAATTTTTCCTCCAAAATATTGTACTAATTTGCAAAAAAAAAAATTTTTTTTTCGCCAGCGAGTGGTTATGTAAAAAATTTTGACAGCATACGCAGGTAAAGACTTATTGTGTAAAAATTTTCAAAAAAAAACCATCGAGTCAATTTTGCGTTTGCTTTAGACTATTATATGGAACCGTTTTTCTTGTAAACAGAATCCTCTATTAATACCTTGGCATGTTTGCCCACTTCTACTGTTTCCCGGGCGTCAATAACTCCAATACTTTTTAACTAAAATTAAGGTAAAAAAAGAACAAAAAAAAAAAAAAAGGAAAAACTTCTTTGGATGTAGTCGTTGATTTTTTGTAGTTGGGGCATGTGTTAAGTAAGCTTCAAAAATTAGTTCTTTTCATATATTATTTAACACCAGTTTTCTTTCTCAATTGAACATTCAATGGCAATTTTAAATTTAGCTTACAATTTTTTGAATTAATCTTGCTGCCATGATTTTTGTTGGTTTTTTTTCTCGGGTTTATGCAATTTTTCTTATATTTTTTCACAAATAGCAATTTTCACCGCACACACATACGACCGGAATCCGTTTTACCACTCGATTAAAAAAATTAAAGAATGGTTGTTTAATTTCGTAAGGTTAGGAATTTTCCTGCAGAAAATGACAACTCTATATTTCGTAGTGCTATAATACCCCAGGTCTACAACTGAGATTAACGCTGATATAATATGTGAGATAACGCCGGCAGAGAGAATAACCATTTTGTTTATATTATGTTAAATCTTAAATAATGGGTACCTAGTGTCTACATTAGTCAAATTTTTATCAAAACAAACATCAAAATCAATGCGAATATATACCAGGTAACCTTACATTAGATCTACATTAGAGATTTTTTTATCAAGACAAATATCAAACTTAACGCGAATTTGTGGAAGCTGGCAACAGTTGCATAAAAACAAAATATGACGTATTCATTATTGTTTTTTATATATGCAGTTTGACAACTGTAACAACCAAAATAATAATCAGATGTATAACTAAGGTTACCTTATATATATTCGCACTGATTTTGACGTTTGTTTTGATAAAATTTGCCTAACATAGTGTCTACATTAGAGATTTTTTTATCAAGACAAACGTTAAACTTAACCCGAATTTGTGGAAGGTGACAACAGTTGCACAAAAACAACAATATGGCGTGTTCACTATTATTTTTTATATATGCAGTTTGACAACTGTAACAACCAAAATAGTAATCAGTTGTTTAATTAAGGTTACCTTACGTTCGCACTGATTGTTATCAAAACAAACGTCAAAGTTTTGATAACAATTTGCCTAATGTAGACACTAGGTATATGACACTGAAATTTTTGGCATATATGTATTATTGTAAAAATATACCTTAATATACAATGCTTTCAAACGTCCAACCGAAGACTGGTTATACAGAAAAAGAATTATTAGCATAAACCAATTAAATTTAAACTCTGTTGGTAATTTTAATTTTCCAATTTGATTTGTTAAGATTAAAATATTTTTATATTTTAATTAATGCTATAGAATTTTTAACATAAAAAAATTAAATTTAAGCTCCGCTGGTAATATCGATTTTTTTTTTTTTTTAAATTTGATTTGTTAAAATCAAAATATTTTTACATATCAGTTTACGTCATATTGCACTTTGAACTTTTTAACATTGTTTGCATATTGGGAATATAAAATAGAATTATTTTTAAGAGAGGCCAAACATTTTGGAACTCTTTGAACTGCAAAACTCACTTTAAGTTGTAAATATTTTATAAAGATGAAGGGTGTTTTTTAGAGGTTCCTATCTTTGAGAGATTTAACAGCTGATACTTGCTTTTTTTAGTTTGGTTTGACATTTCATTATGGATAGACTTACACCAGAGCAACGCTTGCAAATTGTTGAAAATTTTTATCAAAATAGTGGTTCCGTTCGTCAAACTTATTGTGCACTTCATCTATTTTATGGCAAACATAATCGTCATTCAGAGCGGCTAATTCGAATAACAATGGATCGTTTTCGGACCAAGTTTACTCTTACTGATAATGTGCATCCCGTGAGATGCCGAACAGTGCGCACTGAGGAAGCTGTAGCCGCTATACAGGGAAGCATTGAAAAATATCCAAATCTATCAATTCGTCGCCGTTCTCAGCAATTGGTGTTGTGTCAGTGTCAATGGAGAACGGTATAGGAACATGATTAGAAATTATTTCGTACCTCAATAGTTCGCATTAATCTTGCTAACATGTGTTTCCAACAGGTCGGAGCTACATACTATACAGAGCTCTACAATTGATTTACTCAAAAAAACTTTTGATGAAAGAGTAATTTCACATAACCAAGATCGTGTGATTTAACACTATTGAATTATTTCCTTTGGGGTTATGTAAAGTCACTTCTCTACGTCGATAAACCAGAGACAATTGAACACCTGGAAAACAACATTCGAAGAGTTGTTATCGAAATACGGCAGCATATACGGCCTCATGGCCGAAATCATATTTAAGCATTAATGTCATAAAATTTACAAATCCCGTATCATTGATATTAAAACATATGTTTTTTTTTTTTTGTTTTATTATGATTTAAAATTGTGTAATTGTAAAAAACACTCTTTTGAATGGACATTTAAAAATAAAACTTCTTGTTATAAAAGTTTCAACATTTTCTTCTTAGTAGATAGTTTTTGGCCGGGCGGAAGGCTTTGTGGTACGTTCAAAAGTGGCTTCATTAAAATATATTTTTCATTTTAACCAATTTTTAACCAAAAAAAAATGTTAATTAACATATATTTAACGTTAAAGGTACTATCAACGATGAAAAATAAAAAAAAAATCAGAGGTGAATCATACCATTAAATTTATCCCAATATTTTTTATCATTCGATTTATTTTAATACAAATATTTTCCAAAAACTTTTAAATTAATAAAACTACGCAAAATTTTTGCAATTTCATAAATTGCCCTAAAAACGTTAAACAAAAATTAATATGGCATCCTTCAAATACAACACATATGGTAGCGCTGGGAGATTGCATGTTTTGGCGCAAATAAATAAAATCTTCACAATTTTGTTTGCATTCATTCATTTTGTAAATTAAATTAAAATAAAACATGCCGGAAGTAGAGTTAAGTGCAGAAGAAATTAAGAAACGCAATTTGCCCTGGTAAATAAACGTTGAAATACAATTTACACCAATTAAATAAAAAAAATATTTACATTATGCAGGATAGAAAAATATCGACCGGCAAAATTTGATGAAATTGTAGGCAATGAGGATACCGTAGCCCGTTTATCTGTATTTGCCACACAGGGTAATGCTCCCAACATTATTATAGCGGTAAGTAAATGCTAGTTTTCAAACGAAAAAGTTATACACTATATTCAAGTCTGGTGTGCTGCTTTGGTATAGGGTCCACCCGGTGTGGGCAAAACTACAACTATTCAATGTTTGGCTAAAATATTACTGGGTGACAGTTATAAAGAAGCCGTTTTGGAATTGAATGCCTCTAATGAACGTGGTATTGATGTAGTGCGTAATAAGATAAAAATGTTTGCTCAACAAAAAGTTACTCTCCCGCGTGGACGTCATAAGATTGTTATACTCGATGAGGCTGACAGTATGACTGAGGGTGCTCAGCAGGCTTTGAGACGTACCATGGAAATTTATAGTAATACCACACGTTTTGCTTTGGCTTGTAATACAAGTGAAAAGATTATTGAACCCATACAGTCTCGTTGTGCGATGTTGCGTTTTACAAAGCTCTCTGATGCCCAGATATTGGCCAAACTTATTGATATTTGCCAACGTGAGAATCTCGAGTATGATGAAGAGGGCCTCGAGGCTATAGTATTTACAGCACAAGGTGATATGAGGCAAGGTCTGAATAATTTACAATCCACAGCTCAAGGTTTTGGTAAAATAACCGGAGCAAATGTATTCAAAGTATGTGATGAACCTCATCCCATGCTTATACAGGATATGCTACAATATTGTGCTCAAAATGATATACACAAAGCTTACAAGATATTGGCGAAGCTATGGCGTTTCGGCTATGCTGCTGAGGATATTATTGGCAATATATTTCGTGTTTGTAAGCGTTTGAATGTAGATGAGCATATGAAGCTAAATTTTATACGTGAAATTGGAGTGACGCATATGAAGGTCGTCGATGGTTTGAATTCGTTACTGCAATTAACTAGTTTGCTAGCAAGACTATGTGAAATTGCAGATCTCCAATGAATAAATGTTTTATATTAGTTGTTTAGTTTTTTTTGTTTTATTGAATAAAATAATTTTATCTAGATACATATATAAAAATAAAATGCAGTTATTTTTATTTTATTAATGTTGACAAAAATAAATTCTTCAAAGGCTATTTAGTGCATTTAGGATTTGAAGAAGTAGTATTACACTAAAAGTAACACATTAGGGTTAGAGCTAGGAATTTGATGGAAGGAAGCGAATTTTGACTTATAGTTTCGTTTTTGGATTGAAAAAATCACCGATAATCATGAAACGTTCCTTCATCAAATTCCGAGGTTTAGTTTTTTTTTCGTCTAATTTTTCTGCGCTAAATGACACTTTTCTGACATTTAAATTATTAATAGGATTATTTTATTAACACAAAGATACATATCAATTCGAAGGAACCCATCATGTCCATCAGTAAGCTCCTAATTCAATCAGGAGCATGCGTAATTCCTCAATTGAGTGTATATATATATATACTGCCTGCCACTTGAATAACGATTCACATTTTTTTAAATTTAATTAAGTATATCTCCTAAACTGAAGTTCAGAAAAAAATATTTTTTTGCGCAACCAAATTTCAAAGTGTTTGCTTTAGTTTCCTGAAGAAATAAAAAATACACATTTTGTTATACTAAAATTATGCATTTATTTAAAGACATGTATTTCTGTGCTACTATTTCGTCTGTCACTTGAATAAGTAATTCTTTTAATATTAATCAGGAAGGCTATGATTTGTATTTCTTTCAATATAAACGGCTAGAGAATTTTTAATTTGATAGTTTTTAAATAGTTTTTATTCAAAATGGGACGTGATAAGGCTCTTAATAACTCTGAAAAAGAAAAAATTCTGATTTTGAAATCTCAGGGTCAGAATCCGGTCCAAATAGCCAAAAACAGTAATAGAGGAAAGACAATTGTGTACAATTATTTAAATAAGGTGAAAGATATGGAAAAAACAAGATATGGAAAAAACATGACGAAAAATTCTTAGAATTGCATCAAATTCTGCCATGTCGGTATCAAAAATACGCGAAAAAAGTGGTTGGTTGGTTGGTTGGTTGGTTACCGTGGTAGCCCGTAATCTTACAGGCAATCAATTAGACTCGTTAGAATCCGTTTTGATGGAACCGCACTACTCGCCAGGTGAATTAGTTGCATTGAGTCTGTAATGAGATAGAAATGTAGGGAAGAAACAATGAGAACATAAATTAATTAGATCCAGCCTGTAGCATTGAGATATTTAATGATGTCACTGAGTCTAGTGTCCGATATCTCAGAGAGGTTGTCTAATTGGTGCCCTCCCAGAAATTTATGTCTGTTTGCGTTCAAGACTGGGCATTCACATAGAAGATGAAAAACCGTCTCCTCCTTCTCGCTGTTGCCACAACTACGACAATATTCATTGTAAGGGAGACCAAGTCTACTTGCATGTTTACCGATCGTCCAGTGACCTGTAAACACTGCTATTAGTCTCGAGATGTCCTTGCGTTTGTAGCCAATGAGTTGCAATGAGCGTTTCTCGTTGTAGGTAGGCCACGTTTCTTTCGCGACTCTACATTTGTCCAGATTTCGCCATCTATTTTCCGCCTTTCCTAGAAAGTGTTTTCGGATTCTGTTTTTGACTGTTCCTAACGGGATTGCGACAGAAACCGCTAAGGAGGCACTCATAGCAGAGCCTGCCCGGGCTAATTCGTCTGCCTGTTCATTACCATAGTAGTCCCTATGCGCAGGAACCCAGATTATAGTAATGTCATACAGTCGACTTAGTCCACGCAGTTCCTCTTTACACTGTCTGACTAGAATAGAGGTAGTTTTCGGTGATTTGAGCGATAGTATTGCCGCTTGACTGTCGACAAATAAACCAATATTCCCTTGAATATTTCTATCGCAAATTAGTTTACACGCTTCCCTGACCGCTAGTATCTCCGCTTGGAATACGCTTGCCTCGTCAGGGAGTCTACATGAGTGTCTAATTCCAAGATCATCAGAGAAGACACCAGAGCCGACACCGCAGTTCATCTTTGAGCCGTCAGTGTATATCCTAGTTCTAAATTGTTCAAGAAGATTACCCCTTCTCCATTCACTCCTGGTGGGGAATAGGACTTTAATAGTACTTCCGAAGTCCAAGTGGGGAATCATATAGTCGGTAACTTTATTGTATTGCGGGGGTAGTAAATTTAATATCCTCGCGTGCCCATACGTTCTTGATCTCCAGCTTTTCGTTGCAGATAATCTTATCGCACTATTAACTGATGATTCCATTATGTATAGGTCTATAGGTGTTAGGTGCAATATAGTGTTCAGAGCTTCTGATGGACTAGTACGTAATGCACCTGCAATGCCAATGGAAGCGGATCTTTGTATCCTGTAAAGCTGATCCACCACATACCTCCTACTAGTAGCGGTCCACCATACAAGAGATCCATATACAAGAATGGGCCGTACTATTGCAGTGTATAGCCATTTTGTCAATTTTGGACTCAGGCCCCATTTCACACTGAACATCTTTCTACAGGTGTAGTATGCTACCGTAGCCTTACTAACCCTATGTCGAATGTTCAGTTTCCATGAAAGCTTAGAGTCCAAAATAATGCCCAAGTATTTTGCATTGTCCGACAAGGTGAGTTCACAGTTTCCTAACCGTGGTAGTCTGAAGCTCGGAATCTTGGTCTTTGTGGTGAAAAGTACCAGCTCTGTTTTTCCCGGATTCACTCCTAGTCCACATTCTTTGGCCCAGTCACTGAGTGTAGCCAGAGCAGTTGACGTGATATCACTTATCACGTTCAGAAACAGTCCTGATACTAGTATCACCACATCGTCCGCGTAAGCCACGACGAAAAAAGTGGAGTCAGTGCCAGTCTAAGAACAGGGCACCGAATTTTAAAGTCGTGCCCATACATAGTCCGACGAAAACTGCAAAAAAAACACCACTTAATGAAAAACGCAAATCACAACTTTACAGTTTGCCAAAAATACAATGACATGGTCCAACAAATGATTTAAATTTGTATTTTCCGATGAAAAAAAGTTTAATATTGATGGTCCCGACGGATATAACCATTACTTCCATGACCTAAATAAGGAGGAATTATTTTTGAGCCGCAGACACAGCCGAGAGGGCGGAATAATGGTATGGTTTGCCATTATGGTACCATAGAATTGGTTTTTGTATCCAACAAAATGACTGCAACGACTTACAAAAACATTCTAGAGGAAGCACTTCCAAAATTTAATGATTTCTTTGGACCCATACGTTGGACGTACCAACACGACAACGCTCCGATTCATACCGCCAGAGCAGTAAAACAATGGATTAATCAACAAGGTGTTCAACTTTTGGATTTGCCCCCATATTCAACAGACCTGAATCCAATGGCTTGCAAGAAAAGTTTATGAAGGAGGAAAACAATTTGAGACGATAGAATCCTTAAAGGATGCAATAACGGAAGCATGGAGTTCAATTTCGCTAAATTACATAGAGTCATTATACAAGTCGATGCTAAATCGCATTTTTGAGGTTATTTCTAAAAATGGTGGCAGTACTCATTACTAATTGAATGCTAGAACATAATTATTTTCATTTTTATAACCTAAAATTTAAAAATAAATTACAGTTTGCTTAGTTTTAAAATATTCCTTATTTAAGTGACACACGAAAAAGTACCACAGAAATACATGTCTTTAAATAAATGCATAATTTTAGTACAACAAAATATGTACATTTTTTATTTCTTCAGGAAACTAAAACCAACACTTTGAAATTTGGTTGCGCAAAAAATTATTTTTTTCTGAACTTTAACTTAGGAGATATACTTAATTAAAGTTAAAAAAAAAAAAATGTGATTCCTTATTCAAGTGGCAGGCAGTGTGCATATCATGTTAATTTTTATGGCTGGGAAGCCAAATATGTTTTTTTTCTAATATGATTAAACACTTTTATGTTGTATCATTTTTAAGTTTTATTATATCTATATCTAAGACTCAGGATTATTACTGTGTAATACATATTTATATTTTGGCCTTGAAGGCTTTGTATTACTATACTCAATAAATAAATAAATATCTCTTGCACATATTCGCAGAACACTATAAAAACTTCTTACAGTTTTAACATATAAATTTACTATGATAAAATCCCAGCAGTAAAAATTTTAGGGCTTCCATCGTGCAGATCTTCTAGAAGGTCTATTAACACCTTCTGTAAGATGCAGTCGCTCATGCTAACCTGCATTCTATAGTAAGGCCTTCAGGAATGCCTTATCCTTGCTTCTAAAATATCTTATAGAACTACCGACTTCCCTTCTCTTAGAAAGAGAATAAGAAGCTGTATATTTTTTTAAATACGTTTCGTTTTAAGCAACAACAAATCTATAAAAAATACAGATTCATAATTCCCTTCTTTTATAAGGAAAGAGAGATTATACTATTTTTTTGCTTTAAGAAAAAATAAAACGTTACAAAAACAATACTAAGATTTGAAACAGAAATTCCAAAAGAATAATAAGAATTAATTTAGTTAATTAGTTAATTTTATTTTTTACTTATAGTTTTTATTATAGATAGTTTATTAAAAACTGAATTATTTATATTATATGAGTGTACTTTTGTCAAAATAATTAACAAAAACTTATTTTTTTCTGAAAAAATAAATTTTTAAATAAATTGTCTTATCTCGACTTAAGATGTTTTGTCAAAAGTTCAGATATTTTTTTAATACCAAACTTTTGCTTTTTAAGTATTAAACTTTTTGCAAAAGTTAAAAAAAAATTATTTAATAAAAACAACAATTTATTAATTTATTAAATAATGTAAAATACCTGCTGACAGCTTTTCTTTAGAAGGTCTATTGGTAGCACTTCTTCAGAAGGTCTGCTGGCAGTTTTTATTCAAAAGGTCTTTTAGAAGTCGTGAATGTGTAAGGCCTTGCTCTCAATGACATCGCTTGTTAAAATACATGGACATGGAATGCAGGGAAAAGACTAAAAAATATTGTTACTTTTACCTATGATATTTTTGTCATATATCAAAGCCAAGAGTTTTTTTATTTTGAATATATATTTTTGCTTTCAATATTTTCACCATTGCAGTAGTTTATTGTTTTACTCAATATATATATATATATATATATATATATATAAATTTGTCTTAAACATTTTGTAGAGTTTTGCAATCTTGCAAAAAACAAAACAAACAAAAAAAAAAATGTATGTATGTATTATCAGATTTTAATTCTTTTTGAATATGTTATCTTTCAAAGCCATCACTATAGTATCCATATTAACTTGGATTGAAAGACTTAATTTTTCATGACAAATTTTACATTTTTAGAAGTATCCATTTTTGCATTTTTTTATTTATATGGAAAAATTACCAATTTAAATTTTACTCAAGTTTAGTGGGATTTAGAAAAAAATTAGATAATACGATTTCCTTATTATTTTATATGATATGCGCTAAAGTCTTAATTTTTATCACCATAAAAAATAACACTGGGTAACAGTCATTTTGCGGCTTAGAACTTAATTGCAAATTTTTACTAATTTGAAGTCTATGATTTCAAATCTAATCTCCATTTTTCTCTATCAGCTCGCCTTTTCGATATATACCGTTATATCCAAAATTAAGGCACTTTCACTACATATATATGAATAACTTTAAAACGGTTCACCATATTCAGTTAAAAAAAATCCGAAAATCGGCAATAATATTATGTTTTTAAATTTTGGTCTAAAAACATTTAGTTAAACATATTTCGAATGGAATAAGCTTTATTTCATTGCAATTGGTGCACAACTTTTGATTTTATTCACAATTTACTGAGAAAACTGAATTGATAAAAATCGCGATTTCCATAAAAAAAACCATTTTTAATATGTATGTTGTATACATATGTATATATATATATATATATATATACATATGTATACAACATATATATATATATATATATATATATATATATATATATATATGCACATACTTATAATTTACGACTTAATAGTAAAAAAAAAGTGCTCTAATTATATTACTTGTGGACTGCTAATTGACTTTAATGAAAAAGTCACGAATTGAGTTAATTTTAAAACAGAGTAAAGTTTTATGACCTGAGCATTTAACAGATTTTTTATTTTTAAGAATGAATAAAGTTTTTGACCTGAGCGTTTAAAAAATTTTTTTTATGCTCAAAACAACTGAATGAAGAATGTGTTTTTTTTTTAGTTTACTAAGTTTTTCACCTCTGTTTTCCCTAAATTCCTTTTATTGTCAAAACAGTTATAAATATATATTTATAACTGTTTTGGTTTGTTTTTTTTTTTTTGCAATATATTTCATTAACTTAAATTAACAGTTCATATTGTAAGTGCTTTTTGTATTGAAAAATATGAGTTCGTTACGAAAACCTTGTCTTAACAACCCCAACAGTTTTTGTTATATATGTGGCAAATTTTGTATACAAAAGCAAAGAAAAAAGATCACGGAGGTTGTGATAAAAACCTACGAAGTATACTTTGGGAGAAAGCTTGCACAAAAGAATAAATATTGGGTACCCAATATCGTCTGTAAGACTTGTGTAGAATCTTTGCGATACTGGAGTCAAGGAAGACGTAAAGGGCTTCAATTTGAAGTACCGATGATATGGACTAAGCCTACTAATCACTTTTTTGGGTAATTTTTTTTAGTATTAGGTCATAAATTGTAAGTGTGTGCACATATATACAGTCAACACAAACAAAGTTCAATTTTATTACACAATAAAAAATGTTTTTTTTTATAGAAATCTCAATTTTTATAAATTCAGTTTTCTCAGTAAATTGTGAATAAAATCAAAAGCTGTGCACCGATTGCAATGAAATAAAACTCATATCATTCGAAATATGTTTAACTAGATATTTTTAGACCAAAACTGTGATTTTTGTCGCATTTTTTTTTATGAATTTTTAAAGAGCAAAAAAAATTTTTTTTAAATTGTTATTTTTTCAAAACTTCAACGATATCTCTGAAACTACTGGGCAAATTTAAAAACAATGTAAGCACGGCATAAAGATAATATTGTTGCCGATTTTTGGATTTTTTTTAACTGAATATGGTGAACCGTTTTCAAGTTATTCCAATATATGTAGTGAAAGTGCCTTAATTTTGGACATAACGGAAAAATGGAGATTAGATTTGAAATCAGCGACCTCAAATTAGTAAAAATTGGAACAAAGTTCCAGACCGCACAAAAAAAATTTTATTTTTTCCCTTGTGTAATTAATTGTAAAACGTAGTAATTTTTTTATGTAAAAATTTATAATTTTTTTATGTAAAAATTTATAATTTTTTTATGTAAAAATTTACAATTTAAATAGCATATATTTATGATTTTTGTATAAAAAAACAATGCAAGTTTATTTGAAAAGATCGGAAAGCAATGAAAATTGGTCTGGATAAGCTTTTGATATTCTGATTTTCATTTTAACTGTTGTGAATCTCTAAATCCTTTTTTCAGAATTTATAAAAAAATTAAGTATAAAAACACAGATTTGAAGATTCCGGTGTAACTAACGATTTCATTATTTCGAAAATTCTTGGATATCAAAAGAAGAATTTTTCATCTGGTATGCCAAACACTGAAACTTATTTGAAGAAAATAATAAATACTGAACAAAATTTGAAAAATATTTTCGATAAAGAGCGTGTGTGAAACGGTAGAAAAATTCTATGGTAAAAAATATTTTTTCTATGGTGAGAAAAAATTTTCATTATACTGTGTGAAATGAAAACTGTAAAATATTGACAAATTTAATTTTTATTATAAAATAAATTTAAATAATTATGTAAATATAAAAATAAAAAACGATTGAAGGAATAAAAAATATTTTATTTGAAATCCTTTTTGAAAGAAAAACTCCGCTTTATTTATTAAGCATCTTAAATAATATATTGTGTTTGAAATTTAAAAACTAAATGTAAATTTTTTAAATGTTTTTGTTATTGAAATATTTTCGAATATTTTTTAATGTCGAAAATTTATATACATTGCTCAGAAATTCTACTAGCCTTATGAGCTTGTAAAATTTCATTCACCTTATATCAATCAAAAATTTATTAACGAACATACTTTTCTATCGTTTCACACAGGCCCAAAATAGTAATAGTATATAAGTGAATTATATGGCAACACTGTTGTATGTATTTATTAACTACAGAAAAATTTTAGAAAATATTAATTACTTCACTTATGCCGACATTTTGTAAATTTATTTTCCCCATATCGGAATAAATTTTAATAATTTTAAAAATCAAATTTTAGATTTGAAATTAGCGGACATTATTATTCACTGCGCATCGTAACCAGTTCAATACGAAGACGAAAGCTCTATGGATTTTCTAAAGCATATTTTATATTTTTTCTTAGAAATTTTGAAGTGAAAATAATACGTTTTGACCATTATTTCTAAAAATTCCAAAACGTAACTTTTTTTGACAAAATCCTGTAACTTTTTCCAAGTTCTCCTGGCAACACTGATGCTCATACAAAGAACGACACTGAGTCATTGCATTGCTTCTATTTCCAACTAAAAAAACGTCCATACATAAAAAAATAAAAAATAAATATGTGTAGCTTTGCAGGATGATTATAAAAAATCATCGAAAATATTTTTGATGATTTTTTCTTAAAAAATATAATTTTGATTTGAATTACATAAGCCAAGTTTTTAAAGAATCTGCGATTTTGTAGATTTGAATTAAATTTCATACAACTAATTTTTAAATATATATTTTCGTGTAGTTTGTATTCTTTTGACGTATGTATATTTTGACGTACGTATTTGACGTACGTATTTGACGTACGTATATTGATTTATATTTTGATACGGAATCGTGGAAAAGTTTTTATTCGTCCACTGTATGTTTTATGTAGCTTTTCTCCAGTGTCAAAAATAGGGTTCTTTACTAGCACATACATATATTAAGTAGGTAGTTGTCCAATCACGTTGAAGCGGGAGCGGCAATAATGCTTCCGTAAGTTTTGTCACATTACCGAATTCTTCTAGGCCAATTGTTAATTGCCAACGAAAAATAACGTAATATTTGTGTGATCATAATCTGAAATCGAATGGATATGGTATTTCCTCACGCATTGCTTTTTTGTCACAATTTGAGTCCGATGTCCATTTATGAATATGGTGCTTGTATAGGACTTTGAAAACTGATTATTGACGGGTTTTTGGTTTTATAAATTTTTGTCCAAAGTTGACTTAAATGGACTCTTCCTAAAGACTCCTTCCCAGAAAAGATGTTTTAATCTGTAAACAGGGTATAATTCGAATACATAAAATAAAAGCTCTCATTTGTACGATTTATATATATACATATATATATATATATATATATATATATATATATTAAAATTTTTCAATTCATACGATATACACACTAATCTCTCAGATGTAAAAATCAGTTTTCTAATGTTGGAGATTTAACTGTGTATCGAAACTTATCTGAATCAGTTGAAATTAAAAATAATAATTTTAATGATATGATTTTTATTTTGGTCAAATGATGATTTTTTGTCGAAAGTTTCTGGCAACGCTGATTGTGTGTAAGTATATACAATAAACAACTACTGCCTGCTTATACAAAAAACAACAAAACTAAAAGTCATTGTAATGCTGTTTATACATGATCGTGTGTATATATTTTTAATATTTTCTTAATTTTTGCCAATAACTCAGTTGTTTATAGACCGATATGTTTAATTCAAAAACCCGAAATTTTAGAAAAAATTTTTAACAAAAATGAATTCCAAAGTTTATATAGAAGCTTCACAAAGTCCAAAAATGCGTTTTGGCCGAAATCTCCGTTAATAATAATCCGATTTTATTCAAAAACATTTTAAAGAAAGACTCCGAATTTTCTGAGCAAAAAGGAAGTCGCTAGATTATATAAGAGCTTGGAAAAGTCGAAAACAAAAATGTTTTTAGAGGTATTTTTGGTTTTTTGGCGCTATCTCGGCCATTTATGGACCAATTTTGTTGATTTGATGCATAATACATATATATCCGATAACTGGGGCTTTCTATAAAGTGATTTCAACAGACAGACAGACATACGAACGTAGTTTTGTTGACTTTCCTATCAATTAGGATCCAGAAAATATATACTTTTGGGCTCTTAGATGAATATTGTAGAAATTACAAACGGAATGACAAACTTATATACATATACCATTTACACCTGTGGTGAAAGGTATAAATAGAAATAATTTAAGAAAAATAGCCGTGTTATTTTCTTTTCTTATTTACAAAATTTAATAAACGTTTTGAAAATAATTCTTTAGGTTTCACAATGAGTGGCCAAAAATAGTAATAAGTCCACAAGGATTTTCGAACTTTTATGTGAAATTTTAATATTTTTTAAATCTAAATATTAAAAGTTTTATTAAGATTAAATTTTACATTTGTATAGCAAATGTATGCGCAATAAGCAAAAACGCCTGAAACTGAACATTTATTCATTTGAAAACCATTTCAAATTTCAAATGTAAGCTGTGAGAATAGGTTTGAATTTCCTTTACCTTAAAATTTAAAACTATGCCTATTTCCAGCAAAAAGGCCATTTCAGGAATCCATATTGACACCAATGAATGGAAATAGCGCTTAAAACACTCAGCGACTGGAGCGTTGTCAGCAGACTAAGCGTAAATCCCTCTAAGTCGGAACTAGTCATCTTTTCGAAGAAGTACAAACTCATGCATTTCAAAACTAGTCTAAATGGAGTGAAACTAGCAATATCTGACCGTGATAAATACCTGGGCATAATTTTAGATAAAAAGATGTCCTGGAAACTCAATTCTCTTGATAGAATAACAAAAGCTACAATGGCAATTTATGTATGCTGGAAAGCCATTGAAGGTACATGGGGAATCAACCTAAAGAACGTGAATTGGATTCATGAAGTTGTGATTAAACCTATTCTCTTTTATGGAGCAGAAGTATGGTGGAAGTTGCTCGATACTGAAAAAAAGTATGCGCTAAATAGGGAGGGTCATCAGATTTTGCTCATATTTGGTACGCCTATAGGTAGGTAGGTAGGTAGGTAAAGAAGGGTTGCACAGCACTCATACGAGTACTTGCGCATCCACTCGGAGACCATGAGGTCCATTGTGAGTCCCTTCGTGAAGAAAATAGAAATAAACTACAGATAGGACATAGAAAAGAGCAAGAAGAAAAATAATGGAGAAAGATCCGAGAACAAGAGAAGTATAGAAAAGAATAGAAAGAATATAAAAAGAAAAAGTGCTACCTCCCCGTGTCGCTCGCTCTAGGCCAACGACCCCCTCTTAGCCAGCCTATTCCCATGACAAATCCTATCAGTCTATCGAGATCCAACCTCGATATACTGTCCAATTCGTCAAGGAATCGACTGCCTAACCATTTCTGCCTACTTAGTTGTAGACATGGACAGTGACATATAATATGTTCCACCGTCTCCAGCTCCTCATTATCTTCGCACATTCTGCAAAGACCGGAGGAGCCCCTATCCCAATTCCCTATCATTCCCCCTATGGGACAATGACCTGTCAGAACACCTATCATAGTCTTCAGGTTTCCCCTTTTCATGCTTAAAAGTAGATTTGTATCTGCTTTATCAAGTTTGGGCCATAGGGCCCTTGATAATCTGCAGTCCGTTCTACAATTCCATGCATGATTGGTTCTATCCCGAATCCATTCCCCAACTAACCTGAAGTAAAAGCCCAGAGGTGGTCTCACACCGCTTTCACTTGCAGTCCTATCCAAAGCTGAGCCGTTCCTAGCCAATTCGTCAGCCACCTCATTGCCCTTTATCTCGCAATGACCCGGTACCCAGCAGAGTCTGATACGATAATCCCTCATCAGTCTCCTAAGAGCCCTCTTACAGTCGCTAACTAGCCTAGACTTGACAAAGTGTCCTTTCAAGGCCTTCAGCGCCGCCTGACTATCCACATACAGAGTTACCTCTGTATTCACTTCAATGTTCCCTGCAATCAATTCTGTGGCCCTAAGAATACCTAGAATTTCCGCCTGGAACACACTACAACTATCCGGGAGTCTATACGTCCTTCTGATGTTTCCCTCAACTAGATACACACCTGCACCAGTGCCTGTATCCATTTTGGATCCATCAGTGAACACCGATGCCCCGCTGAATAGTTTCTCCCTATCTGACCATTGGTTCCTACTCGGAATAATCAGTATAGGATTTTCCCCGAAATCGACCTCCGTGCACATATAGTCCGTGGATCCAGAAGGAACCAGGGTATGTCCACCGAGATTGACCTCGTTTAAAAGTTTGGAATGTCCTATTCTGATTGATCCTTTAAGTCCTAGTTCACTAAGTCTAAGCAGGCTCCTTGCAGCCATTCCCATCACGAACTCCTCAATGGGTAGGAGATGCAGAATGACGTCAAGTGCCGCCTGAGGTGTGCTTCTTACGGCACCCGTTATGCCAATCGAAGCACATCTCTGGGCTTTAGACAAAAGATTCCTACGACTTCCTATCCTCATTGCCTCCCACCAGACAAGACATCCATACGTCAGAATTGGCCTCACCACCGAGGTGTAAATCCAATTTACTACCATCGGTTTGAGTCCCCAACTCTTACCTATGGAGTTCCTGCATGTGTAATAGGCGTTGAGACCTCTCCTAAGCCTCTCCTGAGTGTTCCTCTTCCAAGATAATTTACTATCAAGGAACACTCCAAGATATTTTGCCTCCTTCTTCAATCCTAGTTCAGTCCCCCCTAGTACCGGTAGCCTAAATTGCTCAATCCTGTACCTTCTGGTGAAAAGAACTAGCTCTGTTTTCCCCGGGTTGACCCCTAAACCCTTACTAGTGGCCCATGAGGACAGTTCGTTAAGTTCATACTGCATGACGTCGCTGATCGTGGAAAGAAATTTACCCGTGATCAGTATAACCACGTCATCAGCATAGGCAACGATTTTCTGCCCCCTTGCGTCAAATTGTCGAAGAATGACATTGACGGCTAAGAGCCATAGTAAGGGCGAGAGAACTCCTCCTTGCGGAGTTCCTCTAGTCACTATCTTCCTTACGCATGCATCTCCCAAGTTCGAATTAATTATTCGGCTATTCAGCATCAAAATAATCCATTCGATTAGGAAGCTTTGAATGCCTAATGATTCTAGTGATTCCCTAATAGCCTCAATCCTAATGTTATTGAAAGCTCCTTCTATATCAAGGAACGCTGCCAATGTATACTCCCTATACTGCAGGCCGCGTTCAATGTAACTCACCACATCATGTAGCGCACTCTCAACAGATTTACCCTTTAGATAAGCGTGTTGAGCCCCACTGATGATATGGTTGTCCATTGTCGTCCTCAGATAAAGATCGATCAATCTCTCTAATGTCTTCAAAAGAAAAGACGATAGGCTGATCGGTCTAAAATCCTTAGGTTTTGAGTGGCCAGACTTACCCGCCTTAGGTATGAAAATTACCCTAACCTCTCTCCACCTCCTTGGAATATATCTTCTAATAAGACACACACTAAAAAGCTCAGTGAGAAGATTTAGTGCCGTGTCACTGATGTTCTGTAGCATGGCTGGAAAAACACCGTCTGGACCCGGTGACTTGTAAGGTTCAAAGGTGTTCACCGCCCATGCTACCTTATCCATCGAGACTATGTCACCAACTACTTCACTAAGTTCCCTATCAGATACAAATTCCGAGAATCCCAATATCCGTCCCGCCTGTGCATCTACCTCTAAGTTCCTACAGCCTGGAAAATGAGTTTCCATAAGTAAACTCAGGGACTCAGAGCAAGACTCCGTCCATGTGTTATCTGCACGCTGAATATATCCAGGAGCACTAGGATCCTTGGATAAAATTCGCCTGAATCTGGATAACTCATTAACGGAGTCAATGGACTCACAGTAATTCCTCCATGAGTCCCTTTTTGCCCTCTTAATGTCCGCCTTATACCTATTAAAACTTTCCCTATAGCTGTTCCAATCCTCACACTTGCGTGTCAGTTTCGCCCTATTGAACAACTTCCTAACGGTTGACCTTTGGTTCCTAAGTTCCTTAGTCCACCATTTAGGCTGTTCTCTCTTCCCCGGAAAAATTACCGGACAAGTTAGTTCATAACTTCTCCTAACTTTCCCTGTGAAGTCCTCCACTAAACTCTCAACTCCCTCTGATGACAATTGCCATCCTGGAGCGGCGTTTAGTTCCCTATCCATAATGGCCCTAAAGGAGTCCCAATCGGTTCTCCTGGAGTTCCTATATGGTTCTCCCCTTGGCCTCGCGAAATCTAAACTAAAGGATATCCTGCTATGATCCGAAAAGGAACATTCACTATCCACCCTCCAGTTCTTAATGTATTCGCCCCTAAAGTTCGTCAGTGTTATATCTATAACTGCCTCTCTATCTTTAGTTCTGAATGTGGGCACATTACCCAAGTTACAGATAAAAAGATTGTTAGTAGTTATAAAATTAAAAACTAACTCACCTCTCTCGTTGATATCGGCGCTACCCCACTGGCAGTGATGTGCGTTAGCATCGCAACCGAGTATCAAATATATGCCTCTTCTCTTTGCATACTCTGTTAGTCTGCGCACCATATCACCCGGTGGGTTGGCCCCATCGTAGGGCATATAAACGGAGGCGAGTGCGAGTTTCCTCCCGTCTCTATCCTCTCTATTCACGACCGTTAGGTCTCCATTGCTAAAAGAATGAAAGTTTATAAAATTCAACTCATTCCTAGCCAGTATACACGTTCTTACCTTATCCCCAGTGGATGGTACAAAAAGTGTATACCCCTTGACATTTAATCCACATACCCTGGTGTTGTTGATCCAGGGCTCTTGGATTAAGGCCACATCCACTTTGGAGTCGACAAGGTTCATCGCTAATTCGATAGAGGCTGCTTCACAGTGATGCAAATTAATTTGCACCACTTGCAGCCTTTTTGGTACTTTCAGGTTTCGGATACCGGAACCTGATAGTGCCCAGACCGAAATTAGCGATTCCCCCCAAAGACTCCAATTTCCTGAGAGACTCCTGGTCTATAGCAAACCTGAAGTCTCTTCCGAGGTTCTCTTTACAAGCCAGAGAAGCTAACAACTTCCACTGACTTGTATCCAGACCCTCATTCTGGTTGACCAGTACTGTCAGTATAGTTTCCACCGGTTTTATGGGTGGTGGAATCCACACTGTCACTATTGGTCTCAGGGGCAACTCAGATGCTAGTATCACATCCAGTTTCGCCTCTGGACAAAGGCTGCCACACTTGGCAATTGTGGCCTTGAGAAATTCAAGTGATTTCTCATTACCACAATTGACAGTTTTGACACCCTTTGACCAGTCCGCGCCTTTGAATGACACTTCATCCGGCCTACCTTTCATTAAGGCGATCTCGTCGATGAGCCTATCTTCAATTGACCTCCATAGATCCGTATTAATCCTCCCATCTGGGTCAGTACGGTCTATGACAGCCGCCTGAAGATATTCCGGCTTCATCAACTCCTTCGCCTTTTTCGAGGTCGAAGGCTTGTCGTCACCAGATCTAGCTCTCTTAATGACCTCCTTTTGGGGGCCTTTAAGAGATCCAGTCGGTGTGTGACTCGCCTTCTTTGCGGTAGGGACTGGTTGGTCATCGCCAGACCTAGCTCTCTTAATGACCTCCTTACGGTGATCCTTAAGAGAGCCAGATGGCTTATGACCAGCCCCACTACCAGCATTCTTTATCATCTTCTTTCGAAGACCTTTAAGAGAGCTGGGAGTGTTGTTTGCCGCACATTTCTTACTGGTAGAGGGTTGGTCGTCTCCAGACCTTGCTCCTTTGGTGCTTGATTCACCAGAGTTGCCGGATGGTATACGATCAGCCCCCTTTTTAGCAATGATAGCCGGCCTTCCAGTTTCCACCGATCGTTCCGAAGATGTGATAGGTTTAATTGGTCGGCTGCTATCATTGCCTTTATCTTTGGACTTCAGTGCGACCCCTGACACGTTTCCTGTGCTCTCCAGAGCATTTTCCGGAATGGTGTCAAATATCGCATTTAGTCCTTCGGGATAAGACATTCCCAAGATAGCTGAGGTCGAGCCATAGATTTTTTCAAATCTAATCACACTCTTCCTATGCCTCTTGATAAGGTATTTATCCCTACCACTGACTGACGACAGATCCCTCTTGGCCATCTTATTAAGAAAGATCAAGGAGGATCTGACGCCATTCTTTGCTTTTTCCATTTTTGTTCGGCTGTCGACGACGGCAGTTACACATGGTTTTACCGCATCTTGCCGAACTATTTTTGAACCCACCTGTCCACCATCCCGAGCGGTTGACACCTCGGATGCCGGAGAACTCCTTTCCTGAGCGTGAGCTGAAATCATTGTAATTTCATGCTCCTCATCAGAAAAAAGAGACAGATCCTCCAACCTCTCCGTAGTGCCCGTCCCCCCGAAAGAGTCTCCAGGCGAGCCCAAGAGGTCGTCCGTTTCGGCCAGTTCACTCAATAATTGTCCCTCCTGAGCAATTATGTCCTCGTGAATTCTTAAAAGGTCAGAGTCAGTGTCCGAAACTCCTACTGAAACTGCCCTATTCTCCTCCACATCCTTTTTATTAAAATTTTCTTTGCTGCTAATCTTGGTCCCACGAAAATGCACGTACTAAGTGGACCATCTCGCGCAGTGACGGCATACGCGGACTAGGCTTTTAAAAAAATTACAACCAACCCGTGCCATGGGCGTTGAAGGGGAGCTGTTAACGATTAGTTTCTTTAAGCACTAACTAACCATGCAGATCCTCGGCACTGCTACCTCTCACCTTGATCTTAAAAGTGCTCTTAATTTATTTGGTCCGCGAGAACTTCTATGAGTTTCTAGGTTTAGATGTAATGCTTAGGACCCGACTATAGTCAGTACATGGGGATCTGTAACCAAAAGGTAAGTGATCTCCAGTTTATTGGCTACAATCGGATCAGAAGCCTTACATCCGAACCCCCTATCCGCCACCTGGGGACACGTCCGATGGGAGTAAATAAGTAAAGACTCCACACGGATGGTACGCCTATAACTTATGGGGCCATTTAGTCCTTCTCATTATAATTTTTTCACCTTAAAAAAAATCACGATTTAAATTTTTATAAAAGTTAAAAAATCCGACAAAGTACGTAACTTTAAATCAGTTCCAACCTCAGTTATAACTGCATTTGATTCCGGTTTACAGACAGATATAATATTTACAGATTTCAGTGAAGCTTTCGATAAAGTAAATCCTATTGTTTAAATTGGATAAACTTTTATTTTCTCCTGTTTTCCTTAAATGTATTTCTACACACCTTAAAAATAAATACCAACGTGTATTTAGATAATCTACGTCAGTTTTATTTGTAATGGTGTTCATTTCGATAATATTTATAAATGATTTACTAGATTGTATTAAGAATTCTAAAATATTAATATATGCTGATGATGTAAAGCTATTCCATAGCTTCAACTATTCTTATCAATGTACTCCAATCAGATCTTGACAATCTTTATGATTGGTGTATTATGATTCTAATGGATAAATTTTATAAAATGTAAACAAATAATATTCTACAGAATTGTATATCTGTAGATATACAATAAATGAATAAGAACTTGATATAATCGAAGAATTTCTTGATCTGGGTGTATTGTTTGATTGTAGGTATCCTTTAATTCCCACGTTTCACAAATCGTTATCGTTCTAGTTTTCCTTAAGCGCTGGGGAAGAGAATTTAATTACCATTATATAAAAGTCGATCACAGCATATTGATATATATATTTCATTTTTTATATATAAATATTTCATTTGTAATTAATTCAATTAATTCCGATTTCATGCTTCATTAGATCGAATTCGTAATCTCAAATCGTCCAACTAAAATTATACTCCTTTAAAAATCAAATATTATCGAACCAATTATGCTGTTTTTGATCCCATGCAATCAATTCAACAGTTTTTAAACATATATTGATTTCTCAGTAAATCCAATCCGCATTATCAGGAATATTTTTCACTTAGTTATTGAATGATTATGAAAAACATTTTATTCTAAATAGCTCTAAGAATAATATGTATGCTAGCCTGTAAAAAATTGTAATTTCATTGGCTATTAAATAAATAAATAAAATAAAAAGTAAATAAAATATCCCTTTACGAAGTTGGCGGATTTAAATGATTCAAGGCTTTAATTAAGGCCAACTGAGACCTCTTTAAAGGCAATAATGCAAAGGTAAATTGTTTATTTAATAATGCACTCGTAATGCAATTGTAGTTTTATAATGCAGTTTTGGAAATGTTCTAATTTTCTTTTAATATGTTTAAAAGCAATCTCCTTACTACTAAATGCAATAATAATTTTTCTGTGACAATATTTTCAATATTTCTTTAGAAAAATTAATTAAATTTTTTTTGATTATTCTCATTCAATAATATTTAACTTTAAGTGTTAATCACTCATTAACTATTCGATGGATTTTATTGAATTAAAGCGCTGTATAAAGTTTATTACAATAAATATTGTAAATGATATTGTTTAATTCAAAAATAATATTTTTGCTAAAGATGCACTCACAATACGAATGTAATTTTCAGAAGTATTTTTAAGAAATTTCTACCATTTTTATTTACAGTAATATTTATTATTACTTTTAAATCGCTCTTTGACACTTATTTAAATAAGAAAGAAAAAACTGCAACTTTTTAAACTTCAAAAATAACAGCCGATAATTCAACTGCACTCAATCAGGTACAGTGGATATTAATGTGTTAAAATGCCTCCTGAAGTTCATACTATATGCTATCTCGAAGTTTTTTGTAAACTCTTAACCGAAGGTACACATTAAACACATGCGTTGCTTGTACAATGACATTTAAGTGAAATTTGAAATTATATACTTTTGTCCAAAACTTTCAATTTTATTAACTGAACAAAAGATGCAATTATAACAAAATTCCCCAGAAAATGTTTAATAACACCGACAAATTCCCCAAACTTCAAACCACAATTTTCATTCTTTTCTGCAACAAATTTTTTTTAATATTTATTTCAAACAAAAAGGTACGTCACGTCGCAATTGTGGGCAAAATGAGCGCAAATACAAAGCAAATACGATCGTAGTGCGTTCCTACGACGTAATTGTATTCCTAGCACAAAGTCGACATAAAAATAACTTTATAACTTAAAGACGAAAAAATTCTTTCAGTATGAATACCGGTAAAATACTAGATTTATTTCAAAAAGAGTTAAAGTGTAACTCATGTGTTAGATTTAATTTTGAATTAAAAGATTGCAAAGAATTTTAGTTAAAATACAGCAAAGTTTATCCGCCTGTTAACTCCGAAGTCCTAAAACTATTATACATTTTTATGTGGAACTATCTTCTTCACTCTTTTGCCATTCAAAACAAAGAATCGATATTTTATGGACGCATGAAATTAGATATGCATTATCCAAAAAAGTCTCTTCATATTAAAGATCTCGTGAAGCAAAAACAATGTCGCAATTATTAATATTATTTTTAAATTATGTTATCTTTACATAACATATTATCTGATCTTTAAACTAGTCAAGAGGTTATAGTGGGTCGCGCTTCCATTGCAATATCAAAAGGAGGTCGCGAAGCAAGATTTTTTGAGAACCCCCGTTTTATAATGTTTCCTAAAATATTTCGTTTATACTGCTGACCGTTCGTGAGCTGAATCGTTTTAAAAAAAATTCGTTTTTTAGTTCCTTGATCGTTTTCTTTATTTTCTTCCAAAGAAACTCATACAAAAGCTTATTAAGTAAGTATCTATTATGGATTTTCAAAAAATTTTTGCGAAGATGTATGTTAACTTTAACTGCATATATATCTCAGTAAATACTGCAGATATTGACATGATTTTTTGGTATGTAATAACAAATGCATTCAAGTTAATTTATTATAATTTGTTAAGTTAAAAAATCAATATTGAAACTATTCTTTATTTAGTTAAAGGAAATATTTTTTTGACATTCTATTTTTAATGGATTAGAACTAAAAATTCCAACTAGTTCCAATTTAAAAATACGATTGATATATAAAAGAATACCCATTAAATTATATTTGAAAATATTGGCTGCGACTTTTTGTGATTTTTTAAAATATTAGGAAAAAATGTGCAATTTTTTTTAAGAATAATTTAAGAATTTTAAGGTATAGGCTAAAAATTTTTAATGTAAAAATTACACTAAAATTGATGTGAATATTTGATTTTAATCAAATTTATAAAAATATATTAGAAATTCATAAAAAAACATGTTTCTTCAATATGCTAACAGAATTCAAAATTTCAGTCCAATATCTTCAAAACTAGATTTTTGTCGCTCTAAAACTGTCAAATGTGACACTGTGCAATATTTATATATTTCACAAAATAACATATTTTTCAAGTTTCTTCACAATATTGTTTGTTATTTTTATTAATTTTCATTTCAATATCTTATCAGACAGTCATTCTGATATCAAATTTTACATAAATATATTATTACTTTTTTTATTGAGCCTTTTTTATACAACATAAGAAATTACAACAAAATAATATATTCCAAAATAAAACTTAATCTTAATCTTAATCTTAATCTTAATCTTATTATCTTAATCTTAATCAATATTGAAATGCAACACTATGCTTAATTTTTTAAAAATGTTTAATTGTTACAAAGTAAATAATATAAGAGTATGACATGGTTTTGCTTCCAAAGCTAACTTATTGTGATAGTAAATCTCTAAAGTATAATTAAAACTAAAATATAAAATAAATAATAAGAAATTTAATTAAATATGCTAACCCCTATGACTACCGTGAGTACTCTTTGTGTAAAATTCCGGACGTAAAGAAATATTTAAATTGACATTTGGAGGTTCTTCATTAATAAAATAAAAAAAAAAAAATGAAATAAATGAAAAATAATTTTAAATGATAATAAATGATAATAAAATAAAAATAAATAAATGATAATAAATTTTAAAACATTTGACCAACTAAAAGTCCTTTGTTCATTTAATGTATTTTTAATGAAAACATTTTCATGAGTAGTAAGTCTTTCAATATATCGCAAATATGTAATTCAACTGGAGTAATTTTTTATTGTTTATATACGGGGACAGAAAATTCATACATTTAAAAAGTGTGTTTTATATATAATATAATGTTAAGGGTAGCTCTATACAGCTTATTGTGTTCAGCTTCTTTAAAAAGAATTAATCAATTCTCGATGTTTTACTAAAACGTATGACAATCAAAACAAATGTTTCATATACATAACTCGATATCAAATGTACTTGTTCTGCCTTCAGATAAATGACTGGAAATTTGAGCCTGAAAGTCTGTATTTATTTCTGTTTTAGGCTATCCAATGGCTGATATATCAACAAATTTTTTCAGTGATATTGTTTTGTCGAATATTTTAGGGCAATACTTCTTCGAAACGAAATTATTTATTATGTGTAATTTTGCATCTTAATGCGAGATAAATAAGGAACCTTCTGATGATGCACCTTTTACAATAATCAACGTCTTTCTGTAATTTTTTAGTTTTGGAGAAATGACTAACACATATTAATTTGTCTATGGTATTTTTAATATTTTAAAACATTTTTTAGTTCTTCTGAAAATTTTGAAATGTAGACTTAAGTCGTTTTATCAAAGATACACAGAATTATTTTTTCTACACAAAAAATAATTTTAAATTATTGCACTGAATATGATACAAAAATATGCATTTATGCTAAAATATGCAAAAACATGAATTTTTAACAAAATACGCATAAATATGCACTAAAAAATAGATGCCATTTTAAAGCAAATTCTCTAATTCGCAAAGATATTTAGTTTACTCTGTCCTTCGAGTTAAGGCATGCATGCATTTGCATGAACTTTTATATATAAAGCAATTTGAGTACCGCTTACACTCTGATTCAACATTTTTCCCAACGCATGATCTCAAAATTTTTCTCTCGAATATTTCCATTTCTTTAATTATAGTAGGAGATATATTGAACCAGATTGGAAATTTGTAGAAAGATAGGCCTTATACTAGTTTTATGTATCAATAATTTTGTTCTTTGTGGATTTTTTGAAAATTAACCCATAATTTTATAAGTTTTTTAAAACATATTCTGGCATGTGTCTTAAACTTCAAAAGTTTACTGAAATTAAAATCTAGAAATATATTAAGAGATTTTTTTCTGGAACCACAAATCGTTTAATATTACTCCATTTGTTATATAAATTTCGAACTATTGCATAAGTGTTTAGAAATTTGTCGTAAAGCAGTTAAAGAAATCCAATCGAATCTGTTATTATATGAGGAAAATTATACATAAATATATTATATAAATGAGGGGCTAAAATTGATTCTCGTGGAACCACACATTCGACGTCTTCAAAGTCTGATAGTTTGTTATTGAAAGATATACAAAATCTTTTTTCAGAAAAGAAGCTATTAAATGGTTTTATAATAGTCCTTTTATTATTCTATTAATCCAATCATGCTTTTTCAACATCTAAGGATAATGCAAATGATATTGTGTTGAAACTTTAATAATTCGTTAGATTTAAAACCAATTTGTAAATCAGGAATATAGATCGAGATGAGGCCTCTATCCATTTTTTTAAGAATTATTTTTTAAATAAGTTTACCTAATAGGAATGAATAATCTTTGAGATTTTCCATGAAGATGGAAAATGTGGATTATTTTTAAACAATTATGGAAAATGATTGTCAAATATTCAAAGGCTTTCATTGAAAGTCTATTAATAATGAAATTAGAAATTTTATCTAAGCCAAAAGACTTTTTATTATTTATTAATAATCTGCGAAAGAGATACAACATTATCTATAGTTCTTTAAAAAAAAATATTTAAAGTTCGGAGCTGTAGATACTATGTCCTTTATAAAATTATGGATATTTAAAAAATCTCCAATTGGATTTGAGTTTTTTTGAAAAATAATCCTTCAATTTTTCTAATCTTAAAGACACATCTTCTATAATTATGCCATCGACACACAGTGGGGTCAAACGCAAATTTTTTGGTAATAAATCTGAATCTCCTGAACTACTGGTCGGATCAAATTGAAATGTATGGAAGAGTTGTAGAGGAGGACCTAAGCTTACAGAAAAATCATCTTGTAGTCACCCTGTGATAACACGAGATAAGCTACAGGGTGTCAAAGTTGACTACCTCGAGTATGTAAAAGTTAAAAAAAATCGTAACTTGTACAAATGAAGTCCGATTTTAAAGATTTTTATATTTCTGGAAAGTGCTTGGCAAGATAAAGAAAAAACAAGCTTACTCATCTAAGTTTTCTCTTACAGTTAAAAAGATATTTACGCTTGAATTTTGAATTTTTGATTTTTTGGCTCGACTTTATTTCGTTTTTCGGGAATAAGTCCGGAGATATATGAGGTAAAAATTTTTTAAAAATATTCTGTAATTTGCTACATATTTCAAAATAATATGCTGAAAGAATTTTTGGATTATCTCAATTCGTCTAGACGTGAAAAATATTCAAAGTCAGCACTCTGAAATTGGCATGGAAAATGGCTATTTTTTTACAAAAATATAGTACAATTCATTCACTTTTTTCTCAAAGTTCCGTTAATAAAAAAATTTTTTCCTTATTAATTTCAAAAGATAAGGCTTCATAAATGGTTAATAAAGAAATTTTTGAATTGATTTAAGTTTGCACCCTACATCCAGCATTGGCCGAAAATTGTCAATTTTAAAAAATAGTTTCATTTTTATCGATTAATAAAAAAAATGTCACGCGAGCTTTTTTAAATTTGGTACCCATATTTTTTATAGAAATAGATTTAGAATGATTTAACACTAAACTGCTTCCCGCCCGGCCAAAAACGAATGCAAGAGTGGAGATTTTATGTTAAAAGTCAGTTTTTTGAACGACTATTTTTAAAAGCATATTAAAAGCATATTAGCATAATATTTTTAATATTATTTCTTATGTAATGTATAAAACACAAATCAAGCTTTCATTCTTAAAAAAATCAATAAAATAGCTCCAATAACCTATTTTTGGTAATTTTCCAAAAATAAATTTTTTTTCAGAAAATAGCTGAAAATCCAAAAAAATTTAATTTTTTTAATACAACTCCACTAATTTTGCAAATACTTTAAAAATGTTAAAAGAATATAAAAATAGACTTATTTACCAATTCAACGATATATAAAATGTTGATATAGGTCATTTATTAATAGTAATATAATGGCCTCAAAACTACCAAGTCACGTCAAAAGTTGCAAAATTCACTATTTTGTTCCGTATTTCCATATGTGTGTATATGTAACATTTTAGTTTTCTAATGTATTATGTAGGTATATATTTGTTATTATAAAGTAGTAAATTCTTTATTTGAGTAATTTTTATTTAATTTGTTCTACATATTTACATACTTATACATATATCCCGTATATTTATTTTATTAAGAATATATTATCGAAGATATTATTAGATATTTTCTTGAAAATAATCAGAAACATCAAACGTTAGCAAATTTTTAACTTCCTTAGCTTCGGAATCCTCTTTTATATTTCAAGAGTGATTTTTGGTAGCTATCGTGTTCTTATAGAATATATAACTGGATCTGATGATATTAATAAATATTCCATTAAGTCCATATTTTGCGCTATTTTCGAACATTTTCGGGTATTGAAGAGTCGGAAATGTTTCACATCTTTATTTCGGGCTTACTGTACTTCCTCTGTTAGCTCTCCCAATGGCAAAATACTATTTTCTATTATTTCTTTACCATGAGCCAATACTTTGTGAATTGTTGGAGTCATTGATTTCCAGGGGTATGTAATGTTAAGTAGTTCTTTAGTTTCGTAAGCAAAAATTTTAAATTTGTCCGCATTAATTTGTTTTTTGCTATTAATGGCTGCCAATATAATCTTAAAACGCTTCAAAATATTTAAGTCAATGTCTGTGATTAAAAATGTGAGTTCCGGATTTTCAAAGAAACGTCTTGCTGTATTTCCATCATTTGAGCTTCCATAGCCATGTAGAGGTTTATCAATTATTAATCCGAGTTGTTCTTTGAATTCTAATTGAATTCTTTTCTTCTCCTCTTTTCGTAATTCGTGAAGTTCCAAATTGTTTTTTACTGTAGCATTTTCCTGTCCGGGAATATTTCTGTACTTCATATCATATGCAAGATGTAAGCAGAACTCCAAAAATCTTATCCTTGCGTGGAGTGGTGATATTCAAAATTTTAAAGAATTTTTATTAACAAGGACTTCAGAATTATCCTGAAATTGTGAACTTATTTTTCCACATATATTACATTTCCATGTAGATGTTGTATCTGTTATAGCGTTTGCAACTTTTCCATCAATCATCGTTAATTGTTGTTGAAATGTAACTTTAATAGTTTTGTTTGATACTTTTACATATATTGGGGGCAATGCTTTAATTTCTTCTTCCAATTGGTTGACAATGCTGTTTATTGTAACCGTGGTTTCTTTTGTGTAATCAAAAAGGATTGGACGGCACAAAAATTTGGAACCTGGAGTTAAATTTATCCATATATCATCAAAAAGCCAGTCATTTCTTGTCGATAAGGAAGGCTTATTTAAGCGCATTCGAAGTGGTACCAGAGACGCTATAAACAGCGAGAAAAATTATTTCCAGAATTACTTCCATCCAGTTGTTTGTGTTCCGAAAATCCTGATGTTCCATCGCAGACCCATTTGAATATTAAAATAAGTTCAGAGTCTTTGCATTTTTCAATGTTATCATTGCTGAAGGTAGATATAATTCTAGAGGCAGTATTTTCAAGTAATTGCAAATATATTAACTTTAGCACTTTTAACAGAAGCATTAACCGAGTGCTCCATAGGCTGTAAAATATTACTTTTCGCTTCTCTCTGGGAAAGATATCATATCCTTTTTCGCTAACAGATTTCCTCAAAATCTCGTATTGGTTTCTTGATAATCCTAAATTTAATATTAGAGCTAAAGCATCTTCAGAGGTAAAGGAGGATGTTGATTTCGGTGTCACTATGCTTTCGATTATCCGATGTAATCGATTGGGAGAAGCTGTTGGTAACACATCTATAACTTTTTCTACTTCCTTTGGTTGCGTACGTGTTACTAAAGCTTTAAATGCATCTCTTATTTTGGCATTCGTATGTGAATTTAGAATAGATTCCTGTTTGGTCCTCTTTGTTCTTAGCTGAACTTCATCGTAACTTCTTTTTAGTCGACCCTTTTTTTGCTTTCCGATGAAAATTGGTATTTCTCCCTCCAACCACTCTTCATTTTTCTTCTTGAACTTTGGTATTGACCAATCTGAAACTTGCATCCTTTTTTCGTATGATTTATAAAAATTTTCGAGCTTTAAACTGTCTTCTGCAGTAAGAGTTAAACCAAAGGATACTACTGTATCAATGAGTTTTCTTATTTTTTCTGGACGATTTATAATATCAGATAGATTATCCCAGATTACTTTGCAAATAGAAAAGTGTTTTAATGTAATCTCCATAATGGCAAATTCATTAATAAATCTGCATATTTATAAGGATACTTATATATAGAAAAAGAATATTTATATCAGGTAAATGGTGACAGGCAAAAATGAATTAAAAAATTTAAATTTTTGCTCAAAACCCCCAATTTCATTCAGTTTATTTTTATGACCTGTAGTGTTAAACAGGTACGTCAAAAAATGTACCTATGCGATTGTAAAAAAGATCATTTTTGGTATAATACATTAATTAAGTAGCTAGGTAAATTATTTAAAAACTTAAAAAAATGTAATAAAAAACGAAGGAAAATATACTTATTTATGTAATTAGGTAATTTTAAAAACCTTTTCAGTAGAAAAAAATTATGAACACTTTAAATAAATTCATTAATAAATATTATTATCTCGTAACAAAAATAAGCAATGCAGTTGAGTGTTACGTATACACACATATAGAAATACGGAACAAAATAGTGAATTTTGCAACTTTTGACGTAACTTGGTAGTTTTGAGTCCATTATATTACTATTATTAAATGACCTATATCAACATTTTATGTATCGTTGAATTGGTAAATAAGTCTATTTTTATATTCTTTTAACATTTTTAAAGTATTTGCAAAATTAGTGGAGTTGTATTAAAAAAATTAAATTTTTTGGGATTTTCAGCTATTTTCTGAAAAAAAAAATTTATTTTTGAAAAATTACCAAAAATAGGTTATTGGAGCTATTTTATTGATTTTTTTAAGAATGAAAGCTTGATTTGTGTTTTATACATTACATAAGAAATAATATTAAAAATATTATGCTAATATGCTTTTAATATGCTTTTAAAAATAGTCGTTAAAAAAACTGACTTTTAACATAAAATCTCCACTCCATCATTCGTTTTTGGCCAGGCGGGAAGCAGTTTAGTGTTAAATCATTCTAAATCTATTTCTATAAAAAATATGGGTACCGAATTTAAAAAAGCTCGCGTGACATTTTTTTTATTAATCGATAAAAATGAAACTATTTTTTAAAATTGACAATTTTCGGCCAATGCTGGATGTAGGGTGAAAACTTAAATCAATTCAAAATTTCTTTATTAACCATTTATGAAGCCTTATCTTTTGAAATTAGTAAGGAAAAAATTTTTTTATTAACGGAACTTGGAGAAAAAAGTGAATGAATTGTACTATATTTTTGTAAAAAAATTGCCATTTTTCATGCCAATTTCAGAGTGCTGACTTTGAATATTTTTCACGTCTAGACGAATTGAGATAATCCAAAACTTCTTTCAGCATATTATTTTGAAATGTGTAGCAAATTACAGAATATTTTTAAAAAATTTTTACCTTATATATCTCCGAACTTATTCCCGAAAAACGAAATAAAGTCGAGCCAAAAAATCAAAAATTCAAAATTCAAGCGTAAATATCTTTTTAACTGTAAGAGAAAACTTAGATGAGTAAGCTTGTTTTTTCTTTATCTTGCCAAGCACTTTCCAGAAATATAAAAATCTTTAAAATCGGACTTCATTTGTACAAGTTACGATTTTTTTTAACTTTTACATACTCGAGGTAGTCAACTTTGACACCCTGTAGCTTAACTCGTGTTATCACAGGGTGACTACAAGATGATTTTTCTGTAAGCTTAGGTCCTCCTCTACAACTCTTCCATACATTTCAATTTGATCCGACCAGTAGTTTAGGAGATTCAGATTTATTACCAAAAAATTTGCGTTTGACCCCACTGTGCGACATAGAGATTGGAGAGATTTTTATTTTTTCTGTAATCTAGTATATTATGAATTTGTTTATGAGCTTTCGGACCAGGTCTTGTGCTAAAAGTTTCAGATTATACTCAACAATTGAATTTGTTTCGATAATAATAAATAATTTGGGTCATAACGATTTAAATTTCTGTGATATATTCTTTTTAAATCTTTTCGCCAATTATATTTTATTTTATAAAGTTTTTTAATTTTTTCAGAAATTAAAAATTTTTGAATTTTAAATCGATCTTTTCTGAGTGAATATTAGCAATTAAGTCTAAAGTCAATTTCAAAATTTAAAAGGTTTCTATTAGAAATTAGATTAGTAGATTTTGAGTAATATCATTTTTAAAATTTTTCCAATCTGTATTAAAAAACAAAAAAATGAATGGAGGATTAAAAATTAATTCAAATTCGGGAAGATGGTCGGAAAATTAAAGTAAACTTAAAATTTTAAAATTAGTATTTCTGATATTGAAATAAGTTGGGCTTATAAGAAAATGGCCAAGAAAAGAAGAAGCGTTTGGATAGGATGGAGTAGAATCAGAAATACAAGTAAAATAAATTGAGTTACAGTGAAGAAAATTGAAAAATATATTTCCATTAGCATTACAAATAGAATCACCCCACTTTAAATGTTTAGAATTAAAATCACCTCCAATAAAGGTTCCATAGAAATTTTGCAAGTAGTTTGCTAATATTGAAATACCATTGCTTAAATTTTGTGAATTATAATTACATGAAATATAGACAGAGGCAAATAAATATTTTCGAATGGAATTATGAATTTTTAATTCGACGCTAATAAAAATATGTGGAAATTCAATGTCAGTTATATCAATTGTAGAATATTTAAATGATTTTTTTAAAACCACAGCTACACCTTGTGAGCTTACATCTATAATAAAGTTGTAATTGTTATAAAAGACTCTATGTTTAATGTTAAGATGAGTTTCTGGAATAAATCCAATATCGATTTTGTTACTATTTAACGTCTACAAAAGGTCATACTAAAATCAACAAAAGAACCCACATTAAAAAATAAAAGATATTTAAATTATTACAGATCATAAGATTTATTTAACTCTTCTAACAGATCTCGACATTATTGTCGAGCTTCATCCTAAAAAAGTCTCTTATAACTCTTTACAAAATTTTAAATTTTTTCTTCTATTGAAAAAGTTTTAGGAGGACAAATAATTCTTCAATCTGAGATGATCTTGATTTTACATATTGAGTTGAAGATAAATTATTCCCATGAAAGTGACAAGCAAATGATTTTCCCTGCTGAACAAAATGAGACAATAGATTTAAGTTTAATTGTATTTTTGATTTCGATAAACTTTAAATAAGCTAAACAACATTTAAAGTTATCTTTGTTAGAAGTGAACTGGCATTCACCGGGACCATGATCTTTGTACCATTTAATACATTTGTATTGTTTATTACAATTTCGTGACATATGATCCAACATTGAATTTCTCTCGAGTTTTTTTTTTTAGATGATTCTCATGTAATTTTCTGGTAAACCCGCATCAAAACCACCTTTTCTAGAAAATATTGTAGAACATTTTGAGACGGTGTTAATTGTATCAGGAACTTTTGAATCAATCTCGATTTTAATTGCTGGTTTTATGATATAAACCTCGAATTACAATATTTTAAAGTTTCTTTTCAACAGGTATATATGAATATATATCGATATTTTTATCTCTTAAAAGTAGCATCATTTCATCATGAAAACAATTTAGGTAGGTAGGTAGAGAAGGGTTGTACAGTACTCAGAGGAGTGCTTGTGCATCCACTCGGAGACCTAGAGGTCCATTGTGAGACCCTTCGTAGACAAAATATTTACTTTTATTTATAATTTTATAAATAACGTTTTTATACCCCACACCACCATAGGTGGTTAGGGTGTTATGCGTTTGTGCTAATGTTTGCAACACTTTTGATGTTTGTTTTGTCTGTCCGTCTGGCTGGCTGGCTGTCCATGTAAACCATGTGCGCAAAGTACAGGTCGCAATTTTGAATATAATGAAATTTGTCACGTGGGACGTTCATGGCACAAGGACGAAGCTTATTGAAATTGGTTACGATCGGTCCATTATTTCACCTAGCTCCCATACAAATGTCCTCCCGGAATAGGGTATTAACGATTATAAATATCTTAAATATAGCAATACTTTAATGAAATTCAGTGTAATGAAGTTTCGTATATGTTTCAATCTTTGTGCCAAACTTCGTAAAGATCGGTCCATAATTGACCATAGCTCCCATATAAAACCCTCTTCCGAAAATCACTTTAACGTGCATATATCACATACACATATTAGTATTAAGTTTATATTTGACACAAATAAGTTTTATATAAATAGATATCACACTGACAAATTTTATGAAGATCGCTCCATAATTTACCATAGCTCCCATATAAGTCCACTTTCGTGAATCACCCAAAAGTGCATAAATTCATATAAATGTTAGTATTAACTTAATTTTATGTATTCGTACATTTTATTTTACACTTAGTAATAGTATCGGTCCACAATTGCACAAGGGTAAATGTTATTAATAAATATATATAATAACAGAAGATCCAAAATATTACCTTGTGGAATACCAGAATTAGAGCAAATATTATCAATAGAAACTCCGGATTGCCTACCCGACATGTAATAATGAAACTAAGATAACATTCGGGAATGAACACCCAATTTATATAATTTTAATAATAAAAGTTCATGTGGTACTCGGTCAAATGCCTTAGCAAAGTCTGTATAAATCGCATCAATCTGCAATCGGTCTTCAAAACTATTGACACAATACTTGGTAAAAATAGCCAAATAAGTACATATTGATCTTCCAGTTATAAATCCATGTTGCCACTTTACACCGAAGAATAACTTGTGATTGACAATACGTTCAAGAATTTTTGACATATTGGTTAATTTGGAAATTGGTCTATAATTAATTGCATTACTTTTATCACCAGATTTGTAAGTAGGCAAAATTGCAATAAATAACAGAAACATTTTTTGAGTGCGTCGCCTTAATATATATCATTTAATATGTATCATTTCCAAAAATATAAAGTCGGATAACGACTCTAGATATACAATAATATTTACTTTGTATGGTGAATACTACCCGCTCTAAACCTATCCTACTTATTTATAGGTAGGGTATACATCTCAATTGTGGAACTTGATAAGAAAATTATTCTAACAAAAGTCTTAAGATTTCCACGGTACTTCGCTATGCGATAATTAAGATTTACCTTGTATGGGGCTAACACTCACTCTAGATCTGTCCGCCCTATTATCATCTCAGTTATGTAACGTGGTAAAAGAATTTGTTTTTAAACACTTGAAAAATAAAAGAAATAAACAGTTTTTTTACTCTCCTGAAAAGTTGAATTTTTCTAAATATAGGATATATAAGTCCCTCATATATATTCATTGGCGAACAATAATTTCAAAATTTATTAATCTTCGAAATAATTTCCTTATACCTTGTACCTTTAACATGGCTTTACATTATATATACAGTGGTCAAAAAAACTATTCGTCATGAGCGATGCTAATTTAATTTTTTTTAGAAAATAATACAATTTACTCAGAATTTTTAAATAACAAAATGGTTTAAAGTTTATCAGAACATAAAAATTTCAATTCTACATAAATTGTAAAGTTAATACAAATAAAAGTCATTTATATAATGACATTAAAATTCAAGGCAAAAAAGTATTCGACATCATACTTTATTCTTCGAAAAATCACAAAAATAATATTTTTAATAACACGTAGCGTTTTGATATAGGTTGGACAAGGATTTTGTTATATTCAGGATCAATTTTGTTTTATTGCACAATATCAATTCATTTTTATTCGTAAAATTCAAACATTTCTATTTTTTTTTAATAAAAACTCTATAGTGGGCTGTTTTTATTATTTTCGTGCAGTTATAAAGAAAGCTAAGCTTTATATTTGTGTTAGAATGCTTTGGGTTATTATACTGGTAAACAAAACTGGGTTAGAAATTCATAATTTCTTAGCACTTTCATGTAAATTTTATTTCAAAATGTCTATATAATACCGATGATCTATTAATCCATCGATAAATACTGTAATACCTACACCAGAGCCTGTCATATACCCCCTAACCATAACACTTCTACTACCGTACTTTACGGTAGCTACCTAATTTCTCTCTTCTGGCTCAGTATATGGCTTTCGATAGACTAGAATATTCAAAAATTTCATCCTTCCATAACTTTATCGACTTCTTGGTATATCTTTTACAAATTCTAATCTCAATTTTACATCCTTTTTGAGATCTGGAGGCTTCTTCATACCAGATCTGGCTCTAAAATTATATATTTTTTAATATCTCTAAATTTCTAGAATGCAACGCGCATTCTCAAGTATCTTTAGCCATAATCGATGCGTTTAGTACAATATTTTGTTCCACCTTATTTAAAATTTTACGTTCAACGTTTGCTGCTGATTTAGTGAATTTTATTTTTTTTTTATTTTTTTATAATACAATGGGACGTTTTTTTAGTTTTTACGCATTTTCTATAATTTAATTTTCCTAGTTTTCTCGCTAAAAATGGTTAATTATAAAGTTTTTGGCGTCTTTTATTTAGACAAAATCACAATAAAATGATTTAAAATTATTTAAAATCTATTTAATTGTTATCTTAGTTGTAAAACCAACAACAAAAAACATAAAAAAATTAATATAGTTATCGGAAATGGACACATAAACAATATGTCAAATATTTTTTTTTTGAGTTTGAATTCATGTATTGCTGAAAAAAATTGCAGCGCACAGTGATTTTTTTGGAAATAATTCTGCAACTTTAGAACTATTGGATTTATTTGAATGAAATTTGGAGGAGCACAGGTTCTTAGCGGGTCCGGGAGGGGTGGTGGACCTCCAAAGTTGGTCCTCTCTGGTATGAAGTTTTTTTTGAAAAAATCGCCAAAATTTCATTTAGATTTGATTGAAAAAAAAAATTACACAAAAAATTTACAAAAGATACGCTTTTAGTTTAAGTATTTAGACTGAAGTAAAATTTTGACCCATTTCTGGACATGTTTTTTTTAGCTTTTTTTTAAACTTGGAGGGCTCAATTTGAGTCCTAAATTTTTTCTAAAATATTGTCTGGATTCTGTACAAAATTCTAAATAATTTTCGTGGTATGTGGTTTCGATAAAAAGTTATATTATTTTGAAGTAGAAATTGGGATTTGTTTGCGATTTTTCTTAAAAAGGTGCTGATATTTTTCACTTTAAAGTCCATTATTTTCCTCTGAACCATTCATTTTTTATGTTTCTAAAAGAATGCTTAACGTAAACGCACGTAAAGCAAATCCGAGGGCATTTGGGGTGATAGTCTTCCCACTAGCTCTATCAGAATTTTGTTAATTTTAATTTTTTATAATTATTTGTGGAGCTCAATAATGTCAAGCTGAAATTTAAAAAAAATACCTTGATCACATATCTACATACGTTCGCTAAACACACAAAAAATATCTAACAAGCCACTCCTCTGATAACGACAGGGTGACCATTTTAATGAAAAAAGTCAATTTTTAAACCAAGTTTTTCCCGAACTAGGATATTCGGTATTTCGGAATAAAAAAGTGGGAATCTATTTATGTTCTTGTTTTAAGGACAATCTTTTTATATTTTAATATAATATAAAAAGATTGTCCTTAAAACAAGAACATGTCATAATGATAGCTTTATTTATATAGATTTTATTTAAGTTCAAATATAATTTTTATTTTTTTTACAAAATAACACTAAACATCAAAATTTTACGTTTTTTTGATAAATTTAATGAATAAATTTGGTTCTAATACTTTACTATTTATATATTATTATATTTCAAGTTATAACCTTTCCAAACTGAGACTTGACCCCCTTCAGCAAAATTTCCACATTTTCCTTCATTTCTATGGTAAATGAAATGAAGTGCACAGCTATTTCAATATGTTTTTTTTTAAATAATTTTATGCACCTTTTGAAAAGTAAAACATATTTCAATGAAATTTCACACAGTTATTGCTGAGGTATTTCTTAATAAAATTAATAAAATTTGGTGTATTCAAGTCATTATATTCAGCATATTAAAGAATGAAACAGTCATGTATGTCCTAGAAGTGACTTATTAAATATTTTTTGTGTGTTTAGCGAACATATGTAGGTATGCAATCAAGTGTTTTTTTTTTAAATTTCAGCTTAGCCATTTTTGAGCCCCACAAATAAATAAAAAATAAAACTAAGTACATTCTGATAGGGCTAGCGGGGATATTATTACCCCAAATGCCATAGGATTTACATTTACATGGTTCAGAGGAAAGTAATGAATTTTAAAGTGAAAAAATGGTGACCACCTTTTTGAGAAAAATCACAAAAAAAATCACATTTTTTTTTTTTAATTTTCTACTTCAAAATAATATAATTTTTTATCGGAATCACATAGGTATATGATTCTTGTACGAAAATTATTTAGAATTTTATACAGAATCCAGAAAATATTTTAGAAAAATTTTTGGACTCAAATTGAGACCGGCAAGTTAAAAAAAAAACTGAAACAACATGTCTAAAATGGGTCAACATTTTCTTCGATCTAAATATCTCTTAAAGTAAAAGAGATATCCCACAAATGTAAGGTATTTTTTAGAGAATTATGGGGACTATCTATGAGTATTTTTTTTAAATCAAATCATAAATGAAATTTTGCCGATTTTTTAAAAATTATCATATCCGAGCTGACCAACTTTGGAGGTCCACGGCCTGTCCCTCAAACCCGCTAAGAATCTGTAATCCTCCAAGTCAATTGGAATACACCTCAGAATTGGCCATGTGAAATTTAATTCAAATACATCCAGGAGTTCTAAAGTTACAGAATTAAGTCCAAAAAAATTCATTTTGGGATCACTGTGCAGCGCTCAATGAAGTTATGTGCATTTGAAAGCAAATATTACTAAAACTGGAAGAAAATACACATTTCAAATAAATATTTGTCATTTTATTCGAAATAATTCAATAAGTACAAAATTACAACGAAATTATAAGAAAGGAAACGGTATGTCGAATACTTATTTTGGCCACTGTACATATTTCACAAATCCCTAATTACCTTATATACAATTTAAAAGCAATTATTTTAAAAGCCTTTTTCATCATTATGAATATAAATCAGAAAACGATAAAAAGGAAACTTTATCCTACAATAGATTAAATCCTTTAGAAGCAGTTTGAGTAAGCTACTTATTGATAAACAATATCTTTATTTGTATATACACATCTATACATATGCATTGTTTAGCATATTTAAAATTTTTCATAATCCTCTAGAGACGAAGGAGAGAGGGATGAAAGAAATAATAAAGAAGCAACAGCCAGCAATTTGAGTAAGAAAAGCGAGACAACGAAAATGAAAAGTGTAACAAAACTTGAGAAAACCGAATGAATTATGAGAGTTTTCAAAGATTTATGAATGACAAAAAATTTGTTGTATTTATGTATTTTTTTAAATCATCTTAAAAAGCAAACAATAACTTTCCAACCCACTAATAAATCTAAATACTACTTTTTTGCAACCCTAGATTTTCAAGGATTTACAGTGGGTGGCCAATGAAATGCGAATATTTATGACATTTTATTTGACCATTGTTCATTTGATTATCCAAACTCTCTGAAAACCGAATTTTCTTTCCAATGTGTGTAGTTACAGAAAATACTTTTCAAATATTTTATTACAAAATACCATTCTGGAACTTATTATTAACAAAAATTTTCAATTAGTCCTTAAACTATTGACCAATCACTATACATTATGTTAAATTCAACAAAAGAAGATGAAAAAGTATTACAAACAATGCTTGCTTCACTAACGAAAGAGATTGTGCGAAGTCTAAGTATGAGATGGTTATAAATTTACCACAATTAGGTTGAATTTCAATTTCCTATAAAAACCACTTAAATAATGAAAATATCAAAATAATTGACGTTGAACAGAGCATATAAAGTAGGGGTTGGAGTGATCTGGGGTATGGGAGGTAGTGAGTATTTTAAATAAATATATGAAATTTTGTCATCATTGAAAACTACTCGAAAAAAATTAATAAATTCATAAATCGTTGGACTATTCAATTGTTTTTTTTTTTTGGTTAAATAAAATGTTTTTTATATGATATTTTTTTCGAATTTAATACCAACATTGCAGTTTTTCTGCTTGAATACATTTAAATGAAATCGATCGCATTGTTAAGTCAAAGAGTTGCTATATTTGCAGGTTTTTGAAAAAGTTTTTAATGCAAACTTACAATATGAATAAAACGAAATATAAAGCGGAAATGTAGACCATTTGCACAAGTGTGGATTTTTTATTTTTGTTATCTCAGCGCTATCTTTAAACGGAATGTAATATAATTTTCATTGTGCTTTTGACAATATTTCCAGAAAGTGGGGAATATCATTTTCTGATTAAATTTAATAATGTATGTTTAAAAAGATTTGTCTTAAATTACAATAAATATTACGAATAAATATTTTTTCGTTATATTTTCGTTAAAAATCCAAAATATTGAAAATTTTGATTTTAATCTTCGAGTTTTAAGGGTTAGTGTTTTTCGATTTTGTTAAAGAATATATTTCCAAAGATCTGGTGTATCGAATTAGGTATTTATTTTGTTTGGTTTGAATATCTGTACGAAAATAGTTTACTCTATAATACAAAAATCGCAAAAAATGCCTTTTTGTGTTGTGTATAAAAAACCATATCGAGGGCTTATATTAGAAAAGAGACTATCTGCAGATTTCCAAAAAATTTTTCTTCAGCTTTGTGTTTTTTTATCTGTGGTAGTAATTTTAAAACAATAGGTCAATTCTATCACTATGTTTTTCATTTTTTGTTTTTGAGCTATTTACAAACAATATATAAAAAACGACCTATCTAAAAGTTTTTGTTTGAATTTCAAAGTAGTATAAAATTGGCAAATAATGAGAACTTTCCTTGAGATTTAAACTTTTTTTACAAATTTCGAATTAGAATCTTATAGTCTATCTACACTTAAGAGAATATGTACGATTTTTCTGTCAGAGAGTGTTAAATTCGCTCTCTGAAAGAATTATCTCACGTGTAGACTAAAATATTAGTATTATAAGAACTATCTTATAAGATGAGTTGTCAAAAAATATACGAAAGTTAGTTTGTGTGTGTGCATATGTATTTTGTAAATTACTAAAAAAATGATTTTAGTAAAATTGCTTTCTTTTTTGTTTTACATTTTAAAAATCATTTTTATAAAAATTGTGCTAAAAAAGTGCGACTGATTGAAAATAATGAATACGTACCACTTATTTAAGATTTAACATAATATAAACAAAATGGTTACTCTCCTTTTTCGATATTATCCCACATATTATATCAGCGTTAATCTCAGTTGAAGACCTGGGGTTAAAATGTCTCATCAAAATTATGTTATCTTAATATAGTCTGAAGAATATAGTTATGTTATCTTAATATAGTCTGAAATAAATTAAAGTTAGATTTTTAACCATTTTTGGAAGTTTATATATATACGCACGTATACCCATAAACATTTATTGATGCTAAATGAAAGCTTTATACCATAGATTTCAAGACAGGAATAAAATAATTGCAATAAAATTCGTGATTATTAGCCAAATATCTTTAATACCAAAAACAGTTTCTTAAAAAGTTATATTTAAATAAAAAGTGTGTTAAACTTCAAAAACGGTTAAATTTTTTGTAAAACGTACAAAGCTAATCCAAAATATAAATTATTGCCACTTTCTAAATTACTTTACCTTTATTTCACAAACAGCATAAAATGGGACAAAATAGTGTAATATAAAAATAAATAGTGCAACATCCACATTTAAGTATTCCGTTCCACTCAGAATCAATTGTTGAGTCGGTTTAACGTCTTGCTATAAGCATTCTTCTATTTTTCACTCTCATAACAATCGAGAACTAGATTTATTTCTTTTAAAGTGTACAGATATAGTCCAAAATTTTAAATCATTAACAATTTTCGTTTGTTATTATTGTCAAAAATAATATGGCAAGTAATTTTAAATATTTACAAGACTTAAAGCCGGTAATTAAAGTCGGAATATCATTATTTTTATGATAACATTAATCACGCGAATCAATCAATCAATGAAACCGTGTTAATGTTATAATAATTTCGGGCAAGTCTTCGTTTTTGGAAAAATGGCTAATAGCATTGTATTAGTAACACTATAAACAATCAAATTGCAAAGTTTTGTGGTTTACGATCTTAGTTAGTTAGTTAGTTAAAGTTCTTCAAAGTTAAACAAATTAGAAAAATGTGATTGAATCGAACCAGAGTTTTTATATTTTTGATTTTTTTCCCACAAGATCAAAGTTTTGGTATTAGACCTGCATTAGTGAACTACACTCAAGACATGAAGGAGAACAATAATGCTTTATATGTTGTGGTTCTATCGCTATTCGGTCAAAAGTTATACGATGGTAAACTTTGAAACTAAAATCTTAGCTTTTTCTATATTTTTATACTTTTTGGTCACTGTATGTGCTTTAGCTTTATCGTTTGGTGACTTTAGTGGCCAATTGCCCTTTTCTAACCTGACCACTTTTTTGACCAATTTTTTTAAAATGGAACTAAAATGATTATGTTGTTTGAAATATCTCGTTCATTATGTATTAATTCCAACGAAGAAATTAATTATTTTGAGATTGTTTTACAATATTATAAAAATCCCGGAGAATTTATAAATGAACTGAAACTATTATAAACTGAAGCTAATGATAAATTTCATGAACAACTATTTTAAACGTCAAATCATATTGGACCGGATTGTGAAAATAAAAAAACAGAATCTACGAATACTTAATTTATATTTTTACTTTGCGTCATAGCAGTGCCTCGTGGGAACGTCATTTTTCTAAATTATCACTAATGAAAAATAAATTTTCTAAAAGACTTAAGGTCAACAGTTGTGAATCCATGCATTCAGCTTTAAATTTGTTAGGGAATTTGGAAGACTGGGGTCCGAGTTTATGGATTAATCTTTATGTATGTATAATGGAAATTATTATTGGTAGTTTTTCTTTAAATACATTTTTTTTTGTTTTTGTTTATTTCAAATAAAAGGGTTTTTTAAGTATTGAAGCAGTTGGCTCTTTAAAAAAATGTTGAATTTTGTTATTGTTGTTTCAAAACTCCCGATTACATTTTTAAAAATTATGTTTCACAAATTTCAAAAACTACATATCGTGGGCTTATGTTCAAAAAGGTCTACCAATTGTTCAGGAGAGCATAAATATTGTTTCTTTCACTCATTTTTTAACATTTTGCAATCCAGTCTTCTACGACTTATTAATAATAACCTCACACATAAAAATAAATCTTTTAAGCTCTTCATTAGCAAAGTTTTTTTTTTTCTTAATATATTTTCAATGTGTGTTATAAAATGTTGAGATAGTTCTTTTTGTTTATCGAAAATTACAATTTTTCGTAAAAATTCAAATTCAAATTTCACTTATTTACATTATAATTCCCACAAATGTAACAACAACATATTTATTTATATATATATATATATATATATATATATATATATATATATGGTTTAAAAGTTACAGGGGTTTAGGTTTTTATCTTTTCGTGGTTTTTTTTAATACCCTAAATTTGGGGAGCATCCATTTTCAGTTCTATACAATAAACGTGAATTTCTTTTACTTTAACACTATTTTCGGATTAAATTATAGAAAAATAACCATAAATCTCCTCCATAAGCCATAATTTTTCAGATTACGAAAATGCATTTTTGTCAATAAATTGTGAAAACTTCGTAATTTTTTAGGGCACCCCCGATTTTAGGATAAACCTTGAAAAAAATTTGCTATTAAGTCATATTTTGATAGTTTTTACGCCGGGGCTTGGATGTGTCTAAGCAAAGTGCGTTTAGATAAAAGTATCTCGTTTTCTCCCAAAACTGATTTATTTTGATAAATTAAAAAAAAAAATCATTAAAATAAACTGGAGAAAGTCTCCCAATGTACTTTATTAATTCTAAGACATTTTTATCAATCAAAAATGCTAAAGTAAAATCTTAAAATTTTGCTGAATTTTCAAAAATAATAATATTGTTGCATTAAATAAAATATTTTGAAGCGCCCCTCCGACTATGGGATGTTAAAGCAAAAAAAAAAAAAAAAAAAAGAAATTCAATTTACGCAGGAAACCGATTTTCTGAAAGTAGTACCGAGAGTATGCCTGGCGAAAAACTGTACTTTTTCCGAATTCACGCTTTTTTTTACAAGATTTGGAGAAACAAAACCCTGCTATTCATCAGGGCACATTAATGAGATGCGCCAAAAACGAAGCAGAATTACCTCGTTTATGAATATATGACACCAAATTGCAATTTCATGGAGAGAATCTGCTAAGAACGAGCTTCTTCTATCCTACAGGAATGAAACCTTATTTTTGATAATTTTATTTCAACATTTCTCAAAAACTAAAAACATTTTTAGTACATTCCTAATGAAAGTGTTCAAAAACGCGTTAATGATCGGTTGAACTTGTAATAACTTTGATATTTTCTAACCGATGTTTACTATTATCATCTTATCTGATGGATATTTATGCGTAGATTACAATTCCTTTGTATTAAATTGCAAAAAAGCTAAATATTGTAAAAAAAACTGTGAAAATGTAAAATTTTCTCCATATAAATGCTACCTACAAAATTCAAGGTCGATGCGGCACGTGTTAACGATATCCAAACACTCCAATATTTTGCACACTAAATTTTTACATCCGAAAGAACAATCTTAATGAGAATGAAGGTCGAAATGTGAAAGTAACGTAAATCTTACAAAAAATGTACTCGTATATGTATGTATATGTATAGAAATTCATTCACTAATTTTTTTATTCATATCGCAGTTAATGTGGCAGGTCTTTTATAGTGTAAAACCGAAACCGGGTGATTTTTAAAAAAATCAAGCGGTTTCGAATATTTTTTATTTTCAAATAATTCGACAGGCAGGTGTTTTTCTGTCTGTTAACTGTTTTTCTATGAAATGTTCGTTCCTTTATTTTTTTTTACTAAATCAACTTATACTTCCCATTTCTTATATTTGTTAATTGAACCTTATTTAAGGCTTGATGCATTAATTAAATAAAATGTATGAAAATTAAAAATTGTTTGAGTAGTTTTCATAAAAATTTTATTTTTAAACAATTCGCTTGTTATACTGATTCAGGCGCTTTATTATTTGAAAGTATTTCTTATTTAAATGCATTATGATCTAATAAAGCTTTAAGTTTAGTTTTTTTTTTTTAATTTCTAATTTGAGTAACACCAGACGTATTGAGATCTGAGGTTTGTATATTTTTTATAGTCTCAGTTTTCTCGTTTGTCACAAGAATAAAGCGAATTTCAGTAATAGGTACATAGGTAGAATTGAATCAGTAGAAGCTTTATTAGAATTCACTAAAGTACAAAATTTAGCTGCAGAAGAGCGCACAGTGTAATATTTATCCAAATTAGAACGACAAAAGTATGAAAATAAAAGCATAAATTGAAGTAATTTTTTCGCATTTACTTACTAGTAAACATATATATATTATGTATATAGCGCGAATTATGGATTTTCAAAGTTGCTACTTTTAAAATACATTTCATTTAAAATTTTTCTGAAGAAGTATATTAACTTTAACTGCATATATGTCAGTAAATACTACAGCAACTTATATGGTTCTTTGGTATGCAATAATAAATGTATCCAAATTATTTTATTATAATTTGTTTTTTGACCTAAAACTTCTAACGAGTTCTAATTTAAAAATACGATTGATATATAAAAGAACATCCATTAAATTATATTTGAGAATATTGGCTGCGACCTTTTTTGATTTTTTAAAATATTAGAAAAAAATATGCGGTACCTCATATTAGCAATTTTTGAAGAATAATTTAAAAATTTTTTTAAAGTATAGGCTAAAAAATTTGTTATACAAAAGTTACACTAAGAATGGTGTGGAAATGTAGTTACAATTTGTTTCGACTTCTGTCATCTCTACTAGTCACCTTAATTTGTCTTTTTGCACATCTACAACTTCAGTTTGTCTGTCGTATTTTAACGGCGGAAATCAATGAATGGTGTAAAAATTAATATCCTGGAAAAAAATCACCCAACGACTATATTTGAAAAAGTCGTAAGCAATCCTACCATTCAACCCACAATCATGCTCCAGCCCAGCACAATTTTAATATTTGATGACAATAAAGCCAACAGCAGTTTTAATTTTTATATGTATTTAAAATTTTTTCTGCTCTACTTTTTTTCAATTTAACACCACAATTATCATGGTGGATAAATCTATCTATCATCTCACATCTAGCAATTGAAATATGCCTTGCGGTTAAGGACATTATATCAGCGATTCAAAAACAAAAAAACAAAATTATGTCTGCTAGTAAATGATTTATGAAATATTTTTTTTTCGGTTGTTCTGCTTGAATCATCATCTTTTTCTACAATATTGTCAATTAAATACAAACGCGCTTTATGAAACCATATTTTTTAAACATTATTTTAATTTACACATTTTTTTAAAGTATTTTAATTATTGGATTTTAAAATACCTTAAAAAAGAAACGGATACAAATTGGTGGGTGGCTGTAAATGATGGCTGATTTTTTCCTGTCAACGTTGACAACATCAACCCCCACTTTTAAATAATAATATTTTTTACCGCTGTTGTGTTGATTGTCTGTAACTAATTTTTCGTGTGATTGTTATAAGATTCATCAGCAAATGTTGTAACACCTGGTGTGGTTATTAGGGAGCAATATTTACTTTATTAAGTTTTGCAAAGTATTTTAATACCAATTTTGGTTTAATATTGTTGAGATTTTTTGTGCGTAACATATGGGAAATTGAAATAAGAAAGTGAGTTGATAATGATTGGAAGAAAGAAAAATTTTGTCAAAAAATATAATATTCCAACAAGCAGTATTCCATGTCTTATAATGCGTACAGACAAAATTCAATACACAACTTCTTCATCTATCATAATCTCCATTTTAATGTACCTGAAAGCGTTGAATGGATTTACGAATTTTAGATATTTTGAATATAGTAGATAAACCTTTAATGTTTTATTAGTGATACTCGTAATAATTGTAATTGATTATTAATTGAAATTTAATTTCTTTTTTGCACATAAGATTTAAATATAATTAAACTACTTTATGAACATCTGACGAGTATTTTGGATGAAACAAAGGGGAAAATAGACCATCAACTACTTAATTTTCTATCTTCTAAAAGCTGTTCCAAAAAAACTAGGACAGTTCAAATTTTTATAATTCAAATTATTCTCGTATAGAATTATTTTTTATATAGTATGTAGGTAAATCACTATATAGCGTTAAAGGGTTAATTCTCTTAACCCTCCAAAAACAAAAAAAATAGTGTTTTAGATCAAAGTAATGACATGAGCTTTAAAACTATATTTCTGAATTCGGCTAGAGCAAATACCAAATTAAAGTTGGTTAAACAAAACGAAAAGTTTTTTACCATACATCTTCAATGCTATGAATGTAAGAACACGAATATAATCTGAAATATATGCGGTGCCGAATGAAAAACTTGGAAGAGTTATATAAGCGAAATAGATTTTAAACTAGCTTTGGAAATAAAGGATTTTTAATAAAAGATGTGGACATGGTACAAAAAAAGCCGGATGTGCGATATTAATGAAACATAGCTCAAATGTTTAGATCTAAGTGGTGCAATTTTCAATAACTCTGCCGTAAAGATTCATTTGAATTTGAACGATGTGTTGTGTTAACTTGAGGATCGATTACGACTTAGACACAAGAAAAATCATGCGAAATAACAACATCTACATATCCGAGCCATTCTGTTGAATTAGATAGATGGCGTGTGGTCGCAGGACCAAGTTCGAACTAAAAATTTGTCAAGTTGAAGTCTACAAAAGTTCGACTTATTGTGTGAGGCTAGAAATCGCTGATCTGTCGTTCCATTGACTTAAGAATTTCACTCGATGGTTACCAAAACGGTTGTCTCAAATATTGCCACTAATCGTTGTACCATCTACCTTCGAGTTTGCACAAAGGAACACTAATTTTCATAATAAAGTTGTATCATTTGGTCATACTACTCAATCGGGAACTTGTCATGGCGATTTTGATTCAGTGACTAAATAATAAATAACAGATTTGACTGACACCGCTAAAGCAACATGACCTTGTTCGTCGACCACTTTTATTGAAGTGAACATATTGTTAACCATTCTTTACTGTTTTTAAATTGTTTCTAAGGGAAGTAGGTTCACGCAAGATGTGACAGATAGAGCCTTAAGTTCTTCGACATCATGAGATTCATTCAATTTTATGTTAAAACTCTTTGTTTTTTATAGTTGTAATGGCAGCCTTTAAACATATTCAGATTGCTCAAGACTCTGCCTGTTGACGTAGCTATTAAGCCGGAAATGACTTGAAAGAAAAAATACCAAGACTACTCTTAACATATTGCCTCAAAATTTTCGATTCACACTGTTGATTGGTTTTATATTAAAATTTAAAGTTTAATTTATTTAATAATTTTTATACAAGAAAAAAGTTTGTGCATAAATATAAGAATGTCTTACATATTAACAAAAGTCAAGAAGACATAAAATAAATTGCTTAAATTTTTATTTATATTTTCAATTTGTAAAAAAATGGTTGAAATTTTCTTTGGAAAATTTTAGGTTTTTAATGATTTTTAGCTACATTATGGGAACAGAATAGAAGCGCTTTTTATCAAAATGATGTGCTTCAGAATGCGAATGAAATTATGAAAATTTCTGAACATTATTTTTTTTCAGATTTTCCTTCGAATTTTGCGTTTATTATTATTATTTTCATGTATAAATATTTTCATTTACCATTTGCAATAAAATCTAATAAAACTAAACCAAAGATTTAACAAAATTTTTGCAAAATTACTAAAATTTTCATTATGAAGAACTTAATAATATCTATGAAAAAATTTTATTTTTTATGAAAAAAGTTTGGGAAAAAAGTCATGTTCGATTCATAATATTTATGAAAAAAATTTTCAAATATATGAATTTTTTTCTCTGTGTAGTTGATTCCTATTGCTTTCTAAAAAGAAAAAATTGACGTTTTTTCCAGTAATTCAAATTTATATATTTTCTAAAACTTTTCTGGTGTTGGTCTCCTCCATGGAGATTTAAGGTGGACATAAATAAGATTTTGTTATTGGCAATAACAACATCAAAGATAGGTATGTATGCATATGTAAAAATGTATGTAATACATATTTATTGTAAAATCTTTTGGTAATTTCGTAGGTGTTGGCCATACGATTATGATTAATATAGTTTATGAAATGCTGATGTCCAGTAAATGTAAACTTTTAAATAATTATGAATGTTAGGCGTCCATATTTACTGTACGGTGTTCATTTTCATGCCTCTTCAAGCATCAAGAAGTTTTGAAATATATCTTACTATTCCCAGAAGCACGTAAAAAATGTTTCCCGTTTTCGTAAAGGCAATTGACGAACTAATGGTTTCATTTAAAACAAGAAAAGCACAAATTTATGAAAGTATATCCAAAATAACACAAAGGCCCCCATATAGAAATGAATACCATCGATACGAGAAAATCAAGACAGATGAAGATGCAGAATTGAATACAAAAATATTTGTGGTTGGAGAACATAAATTCCAAAAAATAACACTAAACAATTAAATTTCCAAAAAGTGTAAAATAATGACATAATAAACATTTTAAGAAATAAAAAATAAAATATGCATAAAGAAAAATAAAATTAATAGTAAAAAATATAAATATATTTTTTCAATTAACGTACAAAAGTACGGGAACAAAAAAATTAAAAAATAAATTTTATTTTTCAGCATATTTGAATATTTTTTTTAATGACTTTCCTGTTAGTAACAAAAACAAATATTTTTTTTTTTTTATTCATTTTTGTTCAAATTTTTTATTGCATATTTTTATTTTTTAATTATTTGACAATTTACATAATCTACCCGAAAAAATATTTTGGGCTATTTCGTGCAAGAATTATTCTCTCAAAATAGCTCTCATTTGCCCAATTTTCGAGTACGGGAACAAAGCTATTGATTCATTCATTCATCTACTTGATTGATTCAATTAATATATTAATCTTTTTCTCAATTAAATAGTAATTTCTACTATGTATTTTCAAAAACTTAATATTGTGTATCATTATACCGTGTGACAGTCATTCTCACACATGAAAAAATCGTTATATGGATAAAACTAGAGTCCATTCACGGTAAAAATGTGTACCCAGTTTTTCTTCGGGATCTCAAATTTCCTCTTAAAAGGACTTCAATGCTTCGAAAGATAAGAAATTTTTAAGAATATAAAAAATTTACAAAGATTATATCGACCCAATATGGATGTCAAGTGAGATCTACGAATCACTGCACCAGAATAATATGTTTTATTTAAATATTACAGTACAAAATGTTAAGAAAATATATTATTGGAAATTTAATCTTTTAATATTATATTTATTAGTTAATTATATACTTTATATAAAGGATATTTTTTACTTTTTTCTGCTACATTTAAATAAAAACCTTTGGTATATTGCAGGGGTTCTTAGCTTTTATTTGATCTCCATTTTGGGTTGATATAATTTTGGTAAATATTTTATAATTTTTTTAAAGTTGTATATTTTTCGAAATTTTAAAGTTCTCTCGAGCGAAAATTTGACGCCCTAGTTTGACGCATATATACATTTTTTCATGTATGAGAAAATTTTTGGGAAATTGTTACACGGTGTTATTTATACATTTATATTCTAAGGTTAAAAAAAGTTTAATAAATTAAAAAAAAACCATTTTAATAGATCTTTAAACATTCATCATATTCAGCAAATATAATCGATTCAGTACAAATACACATTAACCAGATGTTGAATGAAAAATATTTAATTCATTATAATAAATCCTCATATAAAATAAAACGCATCACTAGTAAATTTTAAAACATTTATTATGACTAGTTAATATTTATTAAATTCGTAATTTATTGCATTATTGAAATTAGCCTTTCCATCAATCAATTTGCGTAATTGATGATTCATCGGGACTCGTACAACGACTACTATTACCATCCGTACGATACTTAATTGAATCAATAATTTCTACATCAATATCACGTTCACGATTCGAACTTTCATCCAGATCATTATCATCTGAATTGGCAACAGAATGACGATCATCAGATTCAGCCTCACAATCATTATCTGACTTGTTATCCGATTCGAGAACATCATTATTAATATGATGATTAAGACTTTCATTTTGAGCTTGTGCTATTAAATCTCTGGCCGCAAATTGACTATATAAACGCGGTAGATGTTGTAACATATAGTTGGCATTGCACTTGGCAATATTGGGTTGATTCTCTTTACTTTCGCCAAAATCATAATATTTAGCATAATTTTCGAATTTATTTACCGCCGATGCTGCCGCTGCTGCACTGACACTAGAACTGAGATTTATTGCATCTGATGTTGAGGTGGTAGGTGTATGTTGTAAGGACGATATAGTTTTCAAGTCATTACATCTTGGGGTGGGTACTGTAAATGCTGAGCCGTGACGGTATTTATTGGGTAATGTAATAGTATGTGAAGCAGGAGGTGAATTGTTTGTATCACTGGCAGTTGTAGTATTTTCTGCACTTGCCAAGGGGGAAATATTTTCTTTTTTACGATCGTAAATATGACCCGAAACTCTTAGATCTATAAAGAAATGTAAAGGATCTATACCATAAGGAGGATATAAAGGTGGATACCAAACAGGTGGTGGAGGAGGTAAGACCAAATCTTGAGGTGGTAATGAGGCAGCTGGAGGTGTAGTTTGTAATGTTGTATCTGCGGTACCTCCCGCTAATGTAGGAGTTGTATTGCTGCTGATATTATCATGTTCTTTTTCATTTGTTTTTGGGTTTACTAAAAGTTGCTTTATATCACTACTCTCCTTATTTGCCTCCGTTTCTAATTTACGATATTTGTTGGCCAAATGCTGCAAATACGGCTTATGAGTGGTCAATTCCAAAGGTTTTTCAGTTGCATTAATTTGGGGCAGTGGGGGTTGATGCTGTTGAGCTTTTTCCAATAATGTTTCATTCTCTTTGAAATATGTACGTTGTTGTGACCAGGTCCTTTTGCGAGGTCTCCTAGCTAAAGCTGCGGTATGTTGTAGCTGTAAATTGCGTACATTTTCTTGATTACGTGCCGCTACCAAAGAACGCAGCATATCACTAAAGAAGAAATTGTTGGGTCCCATAGGAGCTGAATAGAGATACGGTGGTGTGGCAGCCATTAAACGACTTACAAAATCCTGATTTCTCATTTCATGTATATTCGACTTTCTTGATGGTGTTGGTGTATTTTGGGTATTGGTGGTGGTGTTATTCGCATTTGAATTATTTGTATCCTTGGGGGATTTAATCTGTTGTTGTTGCTGCTGTTGGTGTTGCTGCATTTGTTGTTGTCTCTGTTGCTGCTGTTGTTGCTCTTCAGACATGTTTCTTGCTGTGTTTAGCTGGAAGCTGCCTGTCTTCTTTCCCTGTTATTTGTTTTGTACAATCTGCAATTAAAACCACAAATGGAAAAATCTGTTTAAAATGTTTTTTTAAACGAATTTCTTGTAAAATGTTTTAATTTTTTTCTTGCATATTTTTAATGTAAATGTAAAATGCAAACAATAGACAAAAAACATTTATATTCACTTAATTCTATTTGTCTTTCAATTTCATCTTTTTTATTATCTTAACTTGTCTTAAACAACACACAGAAGGTGGGTCTTGGAATTATATGTCTTATTGTTTTCTTTTATTTGTTTTTTTTTTTTTTACTATGAAGGACTTACTTAGCATATTACTAAAACCTCTTCATATTTTGTGTTTTAATCCTAAGTAATTTTTAAATAAAGAAGTTAAAAAAACCTAAAGATATTCCAATATTTTTAAGTCGTATTAACTATTATTTTGTATTATTTATTTTGCGTAATACATATTTAGGAAACAATATAACTATTTCTTTTCTTTCATGTAGAAAATAAACTAAAATTGAAATGTGATAGTACAATGGAAATATAATAATAATACCAAAACTTAATAATACCAAAACATAAGTTATTAAAAATTTTATTAGTAATAAACTTTTTGATATGTTTTAATTGGACTTAAAACTTAGGTACCCAATTAACTAGCATATGATTCATCAAAAAAAAAAAAAATAATAAAATAAATAATAATAATAATAATAATAACACTGTGCGACAAATGGTAGGGGTCAGTGATCGGGAAGGGTTCAAACTACCGGGGAAAGTTATATCGGTAAAAAAGAAGTTATACGTGTCCCGGCGTTTCTCTGGGTCACGTCTAGGAATCGAGATATATCGATTTGAAGTTAGTAACTATCATATAGAGGAAATTGTGACCTTTGGTGGTTTTTTTTTTACATAACTCGAGAACCACCAGTCCGATTTTGCTGAAACAAATTTAAAAAAATTAGGAATTCCTTTAATCTGTTCATAAAATGTTTTGCTACATAAGCAACAGTTTCGCAGTTATACATAAATGTATGAAAAAAAAAACTATTTTTTGCCTAAAAAATTGAATTTTTTTATTTTTAATTCATAAAAAATCCAAAACGGTAAAAAAAGTGTAAAGTCCTATTACTTTCACGTAAAGTCACATAACCTTTAAATGAGACATAGATCATGAAAATCGATGGACGCATTTCGCTTTTATTCACAATTAAGTGAAGGTATGAATTTCAAAAATTTGCTCGAGATATGCTCAAAATTCCTTGGACAAAACATTGATGACTTTTTTATGATTGTCAGAATTAAAAAAAAAGTAATAAACAAAAGGTTATTTGATTTTTATGGTAGCGGTAACAAACTAAAAAACTGTCATAAATGTGCGTGGACAATTAAAAGGAAAAAAGGAAAGTGCACTTTTTTAATTATTTGGGTTTTTTCCGTTGGCTATCTGCATGATTTTTTTACACAAATTGCACCCACATTTATGAGTGGTCATGTTTTAGAACGTTTCGAAAAATTTAAAACGCACACGAATCAGGTTTATAGCCACCCTTAAAAGATGCGCGAATTCATAAGTACCTCTCAGTAAAATATTGAAACTTACGTAGTATTTATAGGTGTTCACTTATCGATTTTTGTCATTCAACAAGTGTCTCCGAACGCGTAAAGTACGGTTTTTTTAAAGTAATTTTAAATGATTGCGAAATAATTCGCGGCGTTTCGTGGGTCCCAGACAAAATTTGTAAAACGTGCTACAATGGTCTTAACATGTGAATCCAAGGGAAACGCAGTTCACTTCGTTTTGGTGTACCAATGATTTGGACTGATCCAGGAGAGCACAATTCCGACAACTGTTATACTTGCGTAAACAAAATATGTGGAGTATATCGTAAAGGCCTTAAACGAAGAGTTTACATATCTGTTAAAAGTGCACAAATACCTCTACCGCATTCGGATGAAATACCAATTCCACCCCTTCCAAGTCCTGACAGAGAAACATCTTTTTCTATTGAAACAATGGATCAATCGGATTTCACCTATAAACCAACACCAGAAGCCGGCCCATCGAACAAAATAATTCCAATATCACAAGCAAGAATGGACAAGATTGTTGCAGAATTAAACCTTTCTCAACGTGAAGCAGAAAAACTTGCCCAGCTTTTGAAAGAAGGCAACAATTTCGAGCCTAATGTCAAAGTCACCGGATATCGAAGACGACAATTGCTATTCCAACGGTACTACACCCTCAACGAAGGGAACACATTTGTTTACTGCCCCGATATAAAGGGATTGATGGAGGCGATGGCCATTAATTATGTCGCAGCTGATTGGCGAATGTTCACCGATTCTTCGAAATCAAGCCTGATAGTCGTTTTGCTACATAAATATAATAAAAAAGCAAGCATTCCCATTGGCTACAGCACAAACATGTGCGAAACATACGATTCCATGAAAATAATTTTGGATAAAGTTTGCTACACTGATCACATGTGGCGGATGAGTTGTGATCTGAAAGTCGTGGCGATGCTAAGAGGTCTCCAAGGAGGCTATACGAAAAGTATTGGTTCTTGTGTCTTTGGGATACCCGATTTAAAGGAAACCAATACGAAACGCATGAGTGGCTTGCTCGAGATCCAACAGAGAAAGGACACAACTGCGTAAATGATCCACTGGTGCCAATGGAGAACGTCCTCATGCCCCCTCTCCATATCAAACTGGGAATCGTAAAAAATTTCATCAAGGCCATTGTGAAGCAACCGAAAATTCTTGATTGTTTGGAAAATATTTTTCCACGAATCAGCGAAGCAAAATTGAAGGAAGGTGTTCTGAATGGGCCGGACATACGAAAGCTCATGAAATCAAAGTAATTTAAAGGTGCTTTAGACGGTAATGATTACTTTGCGTGGAGGGCAGTGAATAAAGTCATACGATATTTTTTGAGAAGTACGCGAGCACACAATTACCCTGCTCTTGTGACCAAGATGTTGCACTACTTCCAGAAAATTGGAGTGAATATGTCCCTCAAAATTCACTTCTTGCATCACCATCTCGAATACTTCAGCAAACAGCTAGCCTCAGAGTCGGATGAATATGGCGAGCGCTTCCATCAAGTGGCAATACCAATGGAAACGCGACATAAAGGCAAAAGGCTCGATTCGCTGTTGGCTGAAATTTGTTGATGGTCGCAAAAGACGTACGATCCTGACAATGAAGATGAAGAAGAAGAATATACAATTGGAGTTTCCTCCAAGGGTAAGTCACAAAAATGAAGTTAACTGACTGATTAAAAACAATTGATTTTTTCTAAATGAAGACAGATCCTCATCCGATACAGACTCTGAACAAGTGGGCGAACCACCACGCAAGAAAGTAAAGGGCGCAAACAAACTAAAATAAGTTTTGCGTTCATCGATTTTTATAACCTATGTATCTATGTAGTAACCTAATAATTACCTGTAATAATTTTTAATTTTACGTGTTAATAATTATAATAAATATTATCCAAATTCATTGAAACATAAAATCAATATTCTTGTCAAAATGAGATACCTTCACTTAATTGTGAATAAAAGCGAAATGCGTCCATCGATTTTCATGATCTATGTCTCATTTAAAGGTTATGTGACTTTACGTGAAAGTAATAGGACTTTACACTTTTTTTTACCGTTTTGGATTTTTTATGAATTAAAAATAAAAAAATTCAATTTTTTAGGCAAAAAATAGTTTTTTTTTCATACATTTATTTATAACTGCGAAACTGTTGCTTATGTAGCGAAACGTTGTATGAACAAATTAAAGGAATTGTAATTCCTAATTTTTTCAGCAAAATCGGACTGGTGGTTCTCGAGTTATGTCAAAAAAAAAAAGACCACCAAAGGTCACAATTTCCCCTATATGATAGTTACTAACTTCAAATCGATATATCTCGATTCCCAGACGTGACCCAGCGAAACGCCGGGACACGTATAACTTCTTTTTTACTGATATAACATTTCCCGTTGGTTTCATCCCATCCCGATTTTGACAGTCGCATAGTGTTATTAATATATTGATATATTTAAGGCATTTATGATCGTTAAACCCCTATTCCGAGAGGACATTTGTATGGGGACTAGGTGAAATAATGGAACGATCATAAGCGATTTCAATAGACCTCGTCCTTGTATCATGAAAGTCCTACGTGCCAAATTTCATCGAATTATCTTCAAAATTGCGACCTCTACTTTGTGCACAAAGTTTACATGGACATCCAGCCGTCCATATAAACTTTGATTATAATACATGTCATTTACAAATGACTTGTATAATAATCATAATAATAGTGTTGCTATTTTCTATTCTTTTTATTTTTGCTTTTAGCCTCAAAATTTTCGTTTTAGTTTCAAGCTTTTTTCCAGCCTTTTTTTGATATTAAAATTGCCTTAAAAAGGCTAAAATGTTAGTATTTCAACAACGAAGTATATAATTTATTATACTAATTTTATTTTTACAGAATCACGTGTTTAGCATTTCTGTTTCTTTATTCGCATAAAAAAATCGAGATTATTTATATTTAATAAAAAATTTCATTTTGTAGCTTTTCTAAGTCGATTATTATAATTACTTCTTAATATACTTCATCAACCATTTTTATGAAAATAATTAAAAAAAAAAATCTTATTAATGGGAAAAATCACGCAAAATTTTAGAAATACTTAATCAAAAAGGAATTATGATTAAAAAATTACGCAAAATCACTTCAAAACATTGGGCAATTTTTCATATGAAGTATAACCCAAATTTGTATGGAATTTTTTTGAACGATTTTTAATTGAGAATTTTGCTGCGTGTTATTTATAAATTTATTACAATTTCTTTAGAAAAATATCAAAAACTAATGAGAACGAAAAAAAAAATAAGTTTCTAAATTTAAATTAGAGGAACTTTTTTCTGTTTTTTTTTTTTTGGAATTTAGCCTTTTAGACCTTTTTTAAAGTTAAATTTAGACTCTTTCTTCTCATCTCCTGTCAACACTGATTATAGGTGCACTTTCCTTAGTAAAAATAAAAATCATTTTTAATTTATTTATATTTTTAATAAAAACCAGTAAACCGTTTTTTTTTTTTAATATTTTTCGAATAACTCGAAAACCTATCGGTGTTTTGAATACACTACCAAGCATTCAAAGTTAAAAAATTCCAAAGTTTTTTCTTTCTTGTGATTCCTGTAAATGGGGATTTTATCATATGTGTCCAATTCTTCTAAAGTAATCTTCAAACACTTGTAGAAACAGGCCAACATATCAAGCGTGGACGCGTATGAGGGCGAGTAACCATAAACTTCATAAAATCATAAAACTTGATCATTTTCTTACCTTTTTTGGTAAGATTTTTTAAACCTCTATCTATATTCAGTGTCACTAAAAAATTCGAATTAGAACTTGCAAAATTTTGCGACTGAAAATAGCTTAAAATTGAATAAGAATAGCTTAAAATTATATTAATCACGATTTCATAAAAATTTGGACCAAGTAAGCCGTATATACGCATTAATCTGTTTGCCAAATTTCATGAAGATAGGTAGAAAACTGACCATGGCTTTCATATAAGCCCATCTTCCTACAGTCACTTTAAGGTATATAAGTCAAATTTAATTGCTAGCATAGCAATAATATTTGACGCGAATAAGTTTTATATGGGTAGAAACCATGGTGCAAAGTTTTATCGCAGTCATTCCATAATTGACCATAGCTTTCATAAAAAAATATACTTTTGGGAATCAGGCGCATAATAAATGTAATTTAAATGGTAATATCACGATATTATTACATATACACATCATCATATTATTACATATACACATGGGAAGTGGCCGACATGTTTTTTACTTGCGTTTTTTTTTTTTTTTTTAATAAATTTGCTGAAATTATTAACAAAATCACATCAAAAGATCATTTTGTGTATTATTTAAATATACGTCCTTATAACTCACAAGATAGTATTTTTTTTTGCAATATGTGTAAATATGGCATACATTTTAAGTGCCTTCTTGATATTCAGAAGCTTTTGTATCAGTTTAATACCGGATTGTATTCTATTTATTAAAGAACATCTAAAAATCTAATAAAAAAATTTGTATGAAAAATTCCATAAAATCGTATCTTTAAAGTAATTTTTTCGGTGAAGTTGACAGATTTTTAAAATTATTTTTATATCAGTATATGTAAATTGGCTACTAAATCAATATAATGCATCCATACGCGTCCACGATTCACATGTTTATATGTTTGCAACGTACAGAAAAAATCATCCAAAGTATACTAATCGACTCAGAATCACTTTTTGAGTCGATCTAACTATATCCGTCCGTCTGGCTGGCTGGACGGCTGGCTGTCCATGTAAACAAAGTACAGGTCGCAATTTTGAAGATAATTCGATGAAATTTGGCACTTAGGACTTTCATGATACAAGGGCGAGGCCTATTGAAATCGCTTATGATCGTTCCATTATTTTATCTAGCCCCCATACAAATGTCCTCTCAGAATAGGGGTTTAACGATCAGAATGCCTTAAATATATCAATATTTTAATAATATTCGGTACAAGAAAGTTTTGTGTAGGTATCAATCTGTGTGCCAAATTTCATGAATCGGTCCATAATTTACCATAGCTCCCATATAAAACCCTCTTCCGAAAATCACTTTAAAGTGCATAAATAACATACACATGTTAGTATCAAGTTTATATTCGATACAAATAAGTTTTATATGAGTAGAAATCACAGCGACAAATTTTATAAGGATCACTCCATAACTTACCATAGCTTCCATATAAGCCCACTCTCGGGAATCACCTTAAAGCATAAATTTATATAAATGTTAGTATTAACGTAATATTCTGTATTCGTATATTTTATTTCACACTTAGTAAAAATATCGGTCCACAATTATCCACATGTCTAATATAACATCCCTCTACGATTTTTGATGGACATACTCAATGGTGTGGGGTATCATATGGTCGAGCTTGACCGACTATATCTTTCTTACTTAATTAATGTATTGTTGACCAGTGTTAAATTATGTTGGAAAGTGTTTACCAAAATTTTGAAAAATGAATTTTTTTTATTAAGATTAGGGCGCCGTTTCGAGTATTGCAAAATTAAAATGCATGGTTAATATGTCCTCAACAGAAATGCTGTAAGAGGTGTGCAAACTTGCAATGATAAAAGCGTTAATGGATGTTATTTAGGTACACTTTGGTTTTAACTGTTTAAAAAAAATTTATGGTAGCGATTGTGTTCACTTATATAAAACGAATCTCCTTGAATTTGTATTTTTTATACCTTTTTGTAAGTTACTTATATGCATTTATTTTTGATATCGGATCTAAAATTCAATTTTTTCAATTTTCTTAAATTTCTGATTTTTAACTACCATAGCATAAACAGTCATTTCTTGTCCATTAATATGATTTTGACAATTTTTTTATTGTCAAATATTAAAAATATATCAACAAATTTCATAAAATTAAAATACGAAAAAATCTATGCATAAAGTCTTGATTAATTTTTTTACGAAGTGTTAAAAAAATCACTATGATCGCCATTATATTCGGTAACATCAATTATATCGTATCACTTTTAATTTGTATTTTAGATTAATTTGTATTTTGGATATATGATCACTAAAAAAACTTGCAAATGTATCCCTCTAGAAATGTACATTGGTCTGTTTTTATATGATTTCCAAAATATTACATCTGAATATTTAAATTTACGTGAGCTGGACCATTTTCAAAACACCTCTAAAAATATGTATTTCTTTCAATATCATTATCAAAATTTTCGCTAAAATAAAATTAACTACAAATTGTAATAAAAGCATACTAAGCATACTGGAATATTCGTTTAAATAATTGTTATGTTTCTTTTCAGTCACGGAATATTAAGATTTTACTAACGGTTTTTCTCATATTTTCTTTATTTAAACATATAATTTTATATATTTCGGACATGTCCGAATTGCAATGCTACATTAAAACCATTGGAATGGTCTATGAGGATAGATATTGAAGATTACACATAATTAACCCTTTAATAGCAAGGGGGCCAATTTTATGCATTTTGTTCTCAAAACGTTAAATTAGCAAGTTTTGCAAAATAGTCATATGGAAGTATTTATTATACATAAATATAGATGAATTTAAGAAAATTATAATAAGTTCCTTTAAAACCACGATAATAATCGAATTAAAGAGTTTTTTGCAATTTAGTCACTTTTTACACGAATTTATAGTTTTTAATATAAATAAATGTTTTTGGTGGTATTTATTTTCTTAACTAACCATTTATTTGACATAAAAATTAACTTAACCAATTATGGACCGAAAATTTCAAAATATTATTTAAGCAACTAAAGGGGTAAATGAATACATATATCAACAGTATAAAATGAGACCTTTCCAATAATATAAATTGCGATGGAAAATATCTAAAATATTCAAACTTTAATAAAATAGTATTTAAAATTAAATTATAGAAAAATTTACTAATATTTTAATTTTTGTACTCATTATGTATTAAATGTCATTTGTCTACCATATGTTGTAATTTTTTTTTACAAAAAGTTAAAAATTATGTACACTCTTCATCGAAAATCATATTTTTGGAGGTATTTTAAAAATGGTACGTGAATTAAATAATTGAACCGAAATATTTTGGGGATTAATTTAAAATATATCAATCTTTACATTTGCATTTTGGGTGCATTTGCAACATTTTTTGTCTCCATACAAATCGATACACTAATATACATGTGAACATTTTTCAAATATTGTTGAAAATAGAATTTCAAAGATCTCTTGAAAAATCGGCTACAAAACAACACATTTGGGTGCTCAGATAGCATTCATATCAGCAAACTAGGGATCCGTAGGCCTGCAAACCGCGATCCTTAGCAAACGAATCGCTAAGGCGCCCTATGCTCCAATGGGAGTTAGAGGAACACATATATATATAATATTGATACTGAATAGCGTAGATGTGCTATTAAAAAAATTTGAACATTTTTTGAGCCCCAAAACTAAACGAAATGCTGATATACATATACATACATAGTTAAGTAATTTTTAATTTTGTTGAAAAAATTTCTTAATATTTTTTCGCCTACATAATTTTCGATAGTAAAAATCATTTAAGAACTATTAAAATTTTTATTTGGTGTTTCCTCATCCAAATTTTTAAAAAGTACTAAAAAGAAATGCTAAAAGTTTTCTTGCTATATAAGGTTTTTACCAATTTTATTGTCCACTTCTTAAAGTGGGTGGTATTACAGAGATACCGTTCAGTACTGATGTAATGAAGTAATAGATATCAGACCGAACAGCGAGTTCTTTAATTTGAGTTCTAGTAGAAAATATGTAGTATACATTGACGTCACATTCACTAAAACAAAACAACGTAAAATGTTCGTTACATTTGCTTTAATCAACATTGCACAGTGAGGCAGAATCAAAAATTTTTGGAAAATCTGTAAGTTCTAAAATTTTTGTAAAAGCAATCCAAAAATTCCCAAAAAATGGTGAAAATCCCAAAAAATGTATTTTTTTTTTAATTTTGCAACATTTGATGTAGGTCTGGAAAAAGCCATTGGAAAATTCTTTAGAACACATTAGAGTTTCCGAAACTGCGTTCCGTTTGTAAATTCGTGTTTTGGGATTTTAGAACATATTGGCTAAGATCAAAATTTCTATACAAAATTGGTCAAATTCGGTAGGATCTATCACCCTGTTGGGTGATTGGGCTCGTTTTCAATTTTTAAATCATGTCCGTGAAGATAATTTTCAGAAAAGTATAAAATCATTATAACATAATATTATATTCTTAAGTAAAAATTTATTTTAAAGAAAAAAGAGTGTAAAAAATTTTTCGGTCAAAAAAAAAAAAAAAAAAAAACAATCGTTTATTTTTGGGCTCAATAAAGATATCGACTTCAAAATTATTTATTCAATAGATAATTATATAAGGGTTAAATTACTCTAATTCGTTTTTAGTCAAACTTCAAAAGTAAGATGTTTTATTTAAATAAAAATATTTTTCTATAATAAAATTAATGAAATTCTTACTGTGTTCTTTAAAAAATATAAATAAAATTAATTCGGGATATTTAAGATACACTTTTATGTGAGTTTATTATATATTTTTAATGTCTTCAGTGTTAATTTTTGTATCTTTATTAAGATTTAATATTTCTCTTTGCCAAAGACAAATAAAAATATGCTTTAATATGTTTTTTTTTTGCTTTATTTCTTATTTGTAAGAAAAGACTATTTTCGCTGTTTCAAAACTTAGCACATATTTTTCCAAGTGCCAGCACAGAAAGAAGTTATTATTTGTCAGCAATAAAAACTTTTCTAAAAAAATAAAGAATTAAAGAAATAGTTACATATAGTTACAATAGTTACACAAATATAGTTTAGTTAATATTAAGGATATTCACTATTAAAGAGTATACGCAATTTAAGCTATGATTATCTGAACAATGTTTATTAAAGTTTTGTATCATACATATTCCATCATTTCAAACTTTTACTGAGTTCTTATGTTTAAAAACACAAAATTAATGTTAAGAAATTCTCTTCTTTCATTTTTACATCCTTTAAATTCTCGAATAAGCTTAATTAGCATAATCTAATTTAAAATTGTATAAAGTGTCGCATTTTTCGTTCTATAGAAATTCATCACGAAAAATAACAAACAAAATCAACATCACGAAAGAATGTCTAACATTCTGCAAAAATTTATTTTTTTAACAAAATGAAAAAATAATAAAAAAATTTGAATATTTTTAAATTGGTAAAATTATAACGAATCCTGTCAAGGGTAGAGGAAATAAACACAAACAACGTTCAGTGGTTCTCAACTGTGGCGGAAAGTGGGATTTAATTATTTCAGTTGGATGCAAGATAAATATTTTTTATTCATTAGATTTTTTTCTGTAATCCTTAAAGAGTTTTGAAATAAACTTATATGGAATTTGCGGTGAAATGATTTCAAACAGCTTAATATGGATGTTTTTTCACTGCGTTTCTTTGAAGAACTACTAAATTAACAGCATATAAGATGTTTTAAAATATTAAAAATGTTTTTATTTGAACTGAACAAGCCATTTGTTGTTTCATTGTCACAGGAAGACAGGACAGGAAGAAATGCGTTTTAGGCGCTTAAAAAATGCAATAAATATGTTAAAATATGCCCTAAAAACAAATAAAATATGTACTTATTTATTAACTTTTATTAAAAAAACATAAAATTTTAATTCAGTATCATATTAAATTTTTTTTTTTTTTTTTTTTAATTACAATCTATCTTACAAACAAGATAATAAGCAATTGGGATGAAAATTAAAAATAACATTATTAGATGTACTCTTTTAAGTACAAATATAAGTTCAGATAATCTTCTTTTTAACAGTAATTTTACTAAACAGAAATATAAATACAATTAACTTAATACTAATACATACATAGCATACAATAGAATACATAAAATTTTTAATTCATTTATTCACATTCAGATACATTTAAACATAGTGTTATATATAAAAAAAATATAATTTATAATATTAATATTATAACAAATTTATACAATAAACAAAAAGAATATAAAGGGATAATTATTCTGAGCTAAATCAGAATATTATAAACATAGTCGTTAGCTTCGGAATGGTAGGTCTAAAACGTGGTATCTTTTAAGTCTATTTATTTCGTCTGTCTCGTCTAATAAACAAATAGCTAATGTATTGACGTGGTTGTTCAATCTGGATAAGTATCTTTCGCTGTGTGTTCTTATGACTTCCTTAATTGTAGGTATTTGCAGATCATTGTGTATGGCATCGTTGGTAATGTACCATGGTGCTTGTGTAATCAATCTGAGGGTTTTTGATTGGTATCTTTGAATTATTTCAAGATTTGAATTGCTCGCAGTTCCCCAAAGTTCAATTCCGTAAGTCCAGATAGGTTTTAAGATGGCTTTATATAGTTTAATTTTATTAACGATGTTAAGTTTTGATTTTGGTCCTAGTAACCAGTAGAGAGTTCTGCTTTTAATGTTTAAATGTTGTTTTTTGGATTTTATGTGTTCCTTCCAGGTTAGGCGACGGTCTAAATGCATACCGAGATATTTAATACAGTCTTTGTTGGGGATTTGCGTATCGTTTATCATCAACGTTGGACAATCTCCTCTTCTTAAAGTAAATAATATATGAGCTGATTTTTGAGCATTTACGGTAATTTTCCACTTTTTAAGCCATGTATTTAAATCATTTAGTTGATTTTGCAATAAGTTTGAAACTATATTCAGAGACTCATTATTTGCAAGAAGTGCTGTATCGTCAGCATAAGTTGATATCTTTATATTATTAAGAACTGGCATATCTGAAGTATATATTGAATAGAGAACAGGACTTAGCACACTACCTTGTGGAACTCCTGCTCTGATATAAAAAATTTGCGATCTTTCGTCATTGATTTTAACATAAAATGTTCGATTTTGCAAATATGATTTAATTATATAGTAAAAGCTAGCCGGAAGAAGTGTCTTTATTTTATATAATAAGCCATTATGCCACACTCTGTCAAAAGCTTTTTCTATGTCTAAAAAGACCCCTGAGCAATATTTCTTTTCTTCAAACGATTTCCTTATTGTGTCCACAACTCGGTGAATTTGTTCAATCGTTCCATGTTTCTTCCTAAAACCAAACTGATAATCTGGTATGATTTTTAAGTTATCTATAATTGGGTATAACCGATTCAAAAATATTTTTTCAAATATTTTTGAAAAAATACTTAGCAGACTGATTGGTCTATAAGATGTTATTTCGTTTTCAGCTTTGTTGGGTTTTTTTTATCATTGTATTAAATTAAAAATAAATATACAGTAAAGACCTTAGACAACAACGAGTAAATTAAAATATCGAAATTGCCGTTCGAAATCAACAGATATAATGGAAGCATTTTTAAATGATGTGGAAAGATTTAATTATTCTCTCGTTTGAATTCTGTATATTTAAAAAAAAACGTATGACAACAAAAACAAATGTTTCATATACATAAATCGATATTAAACGAACTTGTTCTGCCTTCAGATAAATGATTGGAAATTTTACCCTGAAAGTCTGCATTTATCTCGTATGTTTTAGCCTATCCAAGATATATCAATAACTTTTTCAGTGATATTATTTTGTCGAATATTTTAGGACAATATTTCTCCGAAACGAAATTAATAAGGAACTTTCTGATGATCCACATTTTATAATAATCAACATCTTACTGCGACTGTTAGTTTTAGAGAAATGGCTTACCATATATTAATTTGTCAATGGTATTTTTAATATTTTAAAACATTTTTTAGTTCTTCTGAAAATTTTGAAATGTAGACTTAAGTCGTTTTATTAAAAGTCCACAGAATTATTATTTTCTACACAAAAAATAATTTTAATTGGAATATTACTCTAAATATGATACAAAAATATGTATTTATGGCAAAATATGCAAAAACATGCATTTTTAATAAAATATGTATAAATATATACTAACAATTCGATGCCATTTTAAAGCAAATTCTCTAATTCGCAAATATATTTATTTTACTCTGTTCTAGGAGTAAAGAAAAAAAAAAAGAACAAGTTAGAAAGATATAGTCGTTCAAGCCCGACCATATGATACCCCACATTATGTGGACAATTGTGGATCGATACTTTTACTTAGTGTAAAATAAAATATACGAATATAGAATATTACGTTGATACTAACATTTATATGAATTTATGCACTTTAGGCTGATTCCCGAAAGTGGACTTATATGGGAGCTATGCTAAATTATGGAGTGATCCTCATAAAATTTGTCCCTGTGATTTCTACTTATATAAAATTTATTTGTATCGAATATAAACTTGATACTAACATGAGTATGTTATTTATGCACTTTAAAGTGATTTTCGGAAGAGGGTTTTATATGGGAGCTACGGTCAGGTATGGACCGATCCTCATGAAATTTTGCACAAAAATTGATACTTATACAAAACTTCCTTGAACCTAATTTCATTAAAATATTGCTATATTTAAGGGATTTATGATCGTTAAACTCCTATTCCGAGAAGACATTTGTATGGGGGCTAGGTGAAATAATTGACCGATCATAACCAATTTCAATAGGCTTCATCCTTGTGTACTGAAAGTCCTATGTGCAAAATTTCATTGAATCATCTTCAAAATTGCATAATACCCCAACCACCTATGGTGGTGTTGGGTTTAAAAAAAATATATTTGCATAAACTTCCGGTCCTTGATTATCACATTAAAACAAACGTTTTAGAACCCCTGATCCAAAGCTTACAATTTCACTGCAGGGTATTTGTTTTAGTGCAAAGAAAAAAATCAACAAAACTTTTTTCCTATTATTAATGTGAATATAAAAGAGCGCTAAAAATTCCAAAGTGTGGCAACAGATTGTTAGGGAATTAAAACATCCATATATTTTTTCCATTCTTGTGGTATGATGTTTTGTTTGTTTAATTGAAAGTTGGCAGTTAGAGTAACACAGATAGCTGGCTGACTGGCGACGCTATTTTTATATTTAGGAATGAGGATGGTTTATACATTAAAAACTATAACAAAATTCTATATAACAATGTTTGTACTTATACTTTTAAAATTAAAAGGCTTATTAAAAAATAATACATATACTAAATTCTTTGTTGTAATGAACATTCGTATTTGTTCGTATTGAGTTGTTAAAAGTTGGTTACATTTGTTTTTTTTTTCTGTTACATACATAAGTATTTGTTTTCAAACCGGAAAGGGAAACCAACCAGTGACAGTCAATGGTATTATTTATACATTTATATGTGTGTTTGTGTTATTTTTAACACTTTGTGGTTGATTATTGTCCAGCAAATTTACATACATGTTGAAAAAATGTTTACCTTATTTTAATTAGGCATGTTGTGTTATTCAAATTTAGAAAACATTTTTTTCATTTCATTTCAGTTGTTTGTTTAAAAGCACATACAGTCGTGGCAAGAAAACTAGAACTGTCACTGAGTATATAAGTTTCCGTTGCTTAATATATAAATAATAAATACTTAAAATAATATTTAGTATGTTTATCAAAGTGAATTTCACTTTTTCAAAAGATAACTGAATAAAAAAATTGTATGAAATTCTGGTTGGTACAACTAATGTTTATTATCTTGTATATTAGACAAAAATTAATGTTCTAACAATTGTTTGGCCACGAAATTTCTACATTTAAAAGAATTAGTTGAATATGATAATTTAAGTTGCCTTAACAAAGTAAAAACAAATTGAATCTATTCCGATTTCCTGAATCAAACGGTATCAATAGTGTTTAGGGCTTTTTGTTAGTCTGTCCGTCCATGAAAAGCTTATAATCAAACTACAGGTTGATTATACAAATGTCTTTTATGTCCGAGAAATTTAATTGAAACTGAATGAAATTCTTTCAGTATTTCACATAGCCCTCATACATATGTCTTAAATATGGTCATAATTCTATAAAATTCACCACAAATAAAATTATTTTCATCTTAAGACATTCCATATAATGATCTCTATAACTGATCACAGCTCCCATTTAAGACCCTCTACCGAAAATCATTTAAACCTATACAAAACACACATAAATGTTAATATTGTTACAAAATTGAGACAAATAAATTAATTTTAGTATAAAATACAATGTTAAATTTCAAACGAACTTGTCCATAATTGACCATAGCCTCCATATACATATCGCTTTTTTACTTCAAGAACGTCATAACTCAAAAAATTAGATTTTTGAGTTAATAATGTAGAAATATTTATTTATTTATTTATTTTCGATAAAAATATCGTGTTTATATCTTTTATGGTCTTCCATTTAGAGGATAATATGCAATTCATTTTTTTTATTCAAGTAATAACAATTTGAAAACTTGAATGCGTTTTCTGCACAATAACTTTTTTTGAGCTATGACGTTCTTAAAATAAATGAGCGATATGTAAGTCACTCTCTCAACAATCACTTAAATGTTAATATTGAGATATTTAAAACAAATTATAAATTCATTAACTGTTCACAAATTCTAATATACCTGAATAAAATTATTTTGCCACCTATTGAAATTGCAAACCAATGTCCTTACGAAGTAAAATTTTAACGCTCATATTTTTATTAGTTTTTTATATAAACACAAATCTATCAAATTTCACATAGATCCTATTTAAGACCCGCTTCCGAAAATCACTTTGTCAAACAAAAACTATAATTTATTTGGCAGAATTCATTCAAAAACATTGAATTTCCAGGAAATCCGTTGAAGAGAAAACCCTGAATAACATTGAATATTTTAAATTGATCTTGAAATGATTTTTTAAATTTAATTGTATATTAGGCAAAATTTTAATTTACAAATTTGTGTAAAAAACAATTGTATCATATCTATAGACAATGGATAGCATAATTATTCTTACAATTTCACAATGTCATCGGGAAATAAAGAGGAGACTATAAACCGTTAAATCGAACTTCAAATGTGCCATAACTCCAACACTGGTGATCAAATTTAATTCCATTTTTATTTCTAGTGGAGAATTGATTGAAATTTCTTAGCGTCAACAATAAAAAATAAGTTATTATGGTTTAAATGTTTAATTGGATTTATCCTTTAAATTAATTAGTGGTATTACGATTGTTCCCGAGCTTAAAATTGTTTACATCATTTAAATTATAAATTCTAAAAATTCAGAGTTTTTTCAGCTTTTGAGATTTTTTCCATTTATTGCGCTATAATTAAAGATGAAATTTTTTCGCACCAAATAACCATATCATTTTTTAAAGTCCATCTTCTATAACAACTTAAGTGAGCTTACTAGACTTATGAAATATTTTTTAGTTATTATTCGGAGTATATACAGAAGAAATTATTACCGTATATTTTTCAATTAACACAGTTGTTTCATTTTGCAACTAAATTTAATAAATATTTTCAAGTAAATATAAAAATAAAATTTAAATAAATTTTTTTTAATTTTATTTTATTTTTCGCCTAAATTTTTATTCATTCAATCATTGTTTGAGTAATTTTTTAATTGGAAAAAATTTTTTTGTTTTCCATTTTTTACAGTTTTTAATAAATGGTATAATCATTTGGGCAAGAGATGAAAATTTAAAAAAGTTTTTTTAATTGAATGAATTATTTATATTTGGTGGTTGGTGAATTATTTCTGTGTCATAATACGATGTTTTAAAATATTTCATTAAAGATTTTCACATCTCTCATATACTCTAAAACCTTAAATTGAAATGTTTTCATAAGTAACTTACTAAAAATTTGAACATTATTTTTATACTAAATTCAGCAAACGGAAGTGTTTTAAATAACCCTTATTTTAACTTTAAGAAATAGCGCTAAAATATACTTGATATAGTAAATGCATAATGTAATTATAAAGTGACCGCACATCTACAAAAACAACAATTGCTTGTACTTTGATAGCGTAAAATCACCATACAAAATATCAAAATGCTATGAGGATAAAATTAGTAAATGAAGTTTAAGAGTAAATGAACGTGGTAAAAAATTGTACATAGAAATACAAAAAAACGATACGTACATGAATAAATTATAAAATAGCTGGATTTACGAGGTCACTTTCTTATTACACTATGTAGTAAATGGTTGATTTTCATACGCTGAGATTGGTAAAACGCTCTAATTTAAAATTTCACCTTATATGTGAGGTGGGCGGTGAAGTGGGCGGGTGACACACATTTTTTCAAGTTTATGTCGATGCTTGAACTATTTCTATGCCGTTCATGCTTTAGGAGATATCGACATAAATATGAACGGTAGTTGCAACAGAAACTACTAATAATAACAAGGAAATTTTGGCATATCGCTTCGTCTTATATGTCATTTAAACCAAACAAAAACTAGTAGTTTTTGACTTTATTTGGTTTTGTTCGGTTTTTCCATACAAATCAAAAACAATTTTTAACTAGTTTTTATTGAAAACCAAATAAAACCCACTAAAATAACTAATTATGATACATCCTGTTTAGAACCGTAGATTTTATATATAAAGAGACAAAATTTCAAATTTATAGAAATTATTTGTTTTTTTTATGAAATTGTTACAATAAATAATTTATTAAAAATTGTAAAATGTGTTTTAATATTGAAACTATGTATTCTTTGTTCAAAGAAATAGCAAATAGAGCGGAAATAAAAAATATCCAAGAAATTTGAATGTCAACAAAAACTACCTTGAGAAGAAATAAGGTACGTTTTTCAAAAACCACTTAGTTTTCGTTTTGGCATAAACGGCATATTAGTGTCTTATATATGCTGTTAAAAGTTACCGATAATCACATATATGCAAAATTTTCTACATTGTGAAATTGTAAGAATAATTATACTATCCATTGTCTATAGATATGTAATAATTGTTTGTTACACAAATTTGTAAATTAAAATTTTGCCTAATATACAAACAATTAAATTTAGGAAATCATTTCAAAATCATTTAAAATATTCAGTGTTATTCAGGGTTTTCTCTTTAATGGATTTCCCAGAAATTCAATGTTTTTGAATGAATTCTGCCAAATAAATTACGATAAAGTTAGTTATAAAAGTTATATAAAAATTTAGAACCACTTCAACAGCTGTTATTTCTCTAATCAATCACAGTATATATGAATGTGCATAATAACTTCAATACTAAAAAATAAATTGGTACAAAAAGCTAACAATTCTAAATGATTTATGTAATCGTACTTTTATCTACATACATTTGTATGAATACACACTGTCGGACAAAATAAAGAGCGATTTCCTATTCTTGCTATTTACTTTATAATAACTGTCTTCTAGGTACATTATAGCCTACTTTTTTGGTGTCCAGCTATTTGTCGTTTTATATTGTTTAATTTAATAAACAAAAAAAGTCTTTGAATTATTTGAATTTTGTGTTTGGGGTATAAGTGTTCTGTTGGTCATGAATAAGTATATAATGAATAAAATAAATAGTATATAATGAAAAAAAAAAAAAAATAAAGTGACACTTTACTAAATTTTTTAATTTGGCTTCTAATTTTTCAATTTACTATTACAAAATGGATGGAATTTATTGTCACAAAATGGAAGGTTATGATTTTGCTTCAAAGTCTTAAGGTTTCTGCCCCCTCAATTTCTTCTAATTTTCATTAAAATTTGTCATTTTACATAACTAAATGGTTCTTTAACCTCTGATTCCGATATTTTGCATTTTAAAGATAAATATTTTAATTTCACTTCATTATCATAATCTGGAATCAAGAAATCTTCCTGGATTGTTGTCAAAGACTTCACAATAATATGGCCGGATCTATCCTTATTTTTCAAATGTAATAATAATTTAAATCGAATTTAATGAATAGAATATTAAAATTTATTAAAATAAAATGTCAAATACGTGGGCAATAAAAAAGTAGCCCATGATGCACCTAGAAGACAATTATTATGAAGTAAATAGCAAGAGTAAGAAATCGCACTTTATTTTGTCCGACAGTGTATTTACCTACAAACGCAATAATTGAAATAAAATCTACTCTAATCCTTATTACAACTAAAAGTTTTTAAATATTACCACAAGGGTGGTTTTTGCAATACATCAACCCCAGGATGATTGATTCGTGGTTTTACACCCTGATTTTTCATTGAAATATTTTACCAACACTTAACTTGTAAACAACCTTTAAAAACTTAATTATACCGAGTATTAATTTTAAAAAAGAAAATCGCTATCCCTTAAAACACTTTTGTAAATTATTAAAAAAATCCACCATATGATAAATACAATGTAAGTGATAATCTCATACGGGACTGTTCAAATAAAGACTATGATGGTTATATGAAAGGATAACAATGTTATGTAAATGAAGTATTTTAGATTTAGTAAAATAATGTGCCACTTGTGGCGTTTGGTTTTTGTTTTTATCTGCCAACCATCAACAAAACTTCAACCACAAAAATTTTGTAAATTTTTAATTCTAACATCAGTTATTTACTCATTTCTATTTAGTCGCATGAGTTTAGAACATTTGATGTATACAGTGAAAGGTTTAAGAAATTAACAATTTAGTGACTTGGTAATTCTCGAATAACAGACGTTTCACTGTTAAAAATAATTTTAAAGCAGCAGTACAGGCATTTGTCACACCGATACTTTATTATATTTCATAGAGCACACTGAAAAAGTCTTTATTTAATAAAGTCGAACTCATTTTGCATTTACCCTTAAATCAAATTCAATTTTAAAATACCCTTTCGGTTACAAATTGCAGGAATCATTCATATATGTATACTGAACTGTAAAGGATATATGTATGTATAATGCGTACTACAAGTGTATTTTGTAAATGTATGAATGATTGTATGTGTGTAAAACACCATATATGAATTTACTGATGGTAGTCATTTCCAAGTACTTAATCATTTTGTATTTAAGCCTTTGGCCTTGATATCATCATTGTATGAGTTTGACTATAAATGTATGGTAGTTTGTATTGAGTTTATTTGGTAGATAAAGGGAGTTTTATAAAAATTTTATCCTTAATTGATTATGAGTGTGCGTGTGCTTGTAAACACATGTATGTAGTTAACACTTACATGTTTAGGTGATACGAGTACAAATGAGTGTATGAGCTCTTTACTCCTAAATGATTGATGACATTAAAGTCACACATACATTTTGTATTTTGAAAGGTCTAAAATGTTGAAGTAAACACTCATTTAAAATATAATTACTTTTGTGAATTGTTACACTAAATATCTAGGAAATTAGTTAGTTGTATGATAAAAATACAGGTTTTATAAATTAAAAGCATATATTATAATAAATTTATATTGTCCTTGTAAAATATATTATTACCATATCTAACTAAAACATTCGATATAGATCGGTATTCCATTAGAATAGGTATTTAGATCACTTGTCACGATTATAACCATTTTGTAGCAGTATTGTTTTTATGCCCTACACCACCATAAATGGTTGGGATATTACGCGTTTGTGCTGATGTTTGTAAAGCATAGAAAAAGTTATCCAACACCTACCTTAAAGTATACCAATCGACTCGGAATCACTTTTTAAATCGCTCTAACAATGTATGTCCGTCCGTCTGGCTGGCTGTCCATGTAAACCTTGTGCGCAAAGTACGGGTCACAATTTTAAAGATAATTTAATGAAATTTTGCACGTGGGACTTTTGTCATACAAGAACGAAGTTTGTTATTTCACCTAGCCCCCATACAAATGTCCCCCCGGAATAGAGTTTAAACACTCACAAATGCCTTAATAAAGAATATTTTAATGAAATTCGGTGCAGAGAAGTTCTGTATAAGTATCAATCTTTATACCAAATTTTATGAATATCGATCCACAATTGACCATAGCTTCCATATAAACCCTTCTTCACTTTAACGTCCATAAATTCCATACGAATGTCAGTATCAAGTTAATATTCAACACAAATAAGTTTTATGTAAGTAGAAACAACATTGCCAAATTTTATGGGAATTGGTCCATAATTTACCATAGTTCTCATATAAATTCACTTCCAGGAATCTAGATGTTAGTATCAACGCATCATTCTGTACAGCTGTAATATAAGTTCCCTTCCCGAATTTTTATGCTCATACACAATAGTGTAGGGTATCATATGGTCGACATTGACCGACTATATCTTTATTTCTTGTTTACTTTTGTATTTGTCCCATATTCTTTTGTACAATTCACACAAATTGCTATTCTGAAACTCCAGTTTTCATGGCTATCAACATCGCATAATAATTGAAGATATTTCAATCTTTTTGCGGTCTCAGAGCATATTCTCAACTTCCGAATATATTTTAGTTTATAGAATAGACCTCAGAAGTTGTGCATTTTTTTATGATAACACTGTTTTTTTTTTCTTCCTTCCTTAAAAGTAGATGAAGCATAAAAAATTTGACGTACTTCCCGTATTTTTTTCTATCACATACTGGCTTTTTAAGGGAATGTATATTTCCATAAATTGTCTTGAAGTCATCTTAACACTATCACTTGAAGACACGAAAAATTTAAAAAATTTTTTCCTTTTTTTCATTTTAAAAAATGAAATCACAAAAATATCCAGCTTTTTATCTTTTATCATAAAGTTAGTACAGAAACGAATAAAGTAAGTCATATATCATAAAAATTGATGCATTGATCTTGATTTTATTTAGGTAACGTATACTAAATATTACTTATAGTAAATAATATAAATATTACCTGTACGTACATAATTTGCATACAGTTTTTACTATAAGTGTGAATAAAATCGTTATTTGTTTATGATAAAATTGTAAACACCTTCATTTTCAACTTTTTAATAAGTTTTAAGGAGCAAAACTTTTGCAAGGAACATTGATTTTTTTCCACTAATCTCCAAATAAGGTTAAAATAACTTGAAGGTAATTTTAGTCGACATCTATTGTAATTGGAATAAATTGGACAAACAGTTCTATAGTTATACTAGTGTTACCGTCTAATAAGGGGGTGAATTAGTAATGCCCATAAAAAATCAGTGCGAGATAAAAAAAAACAGAATAATATTCTTGTTTAGTAAGTAAAATTCCATCTAGTAATTTGACATTTATGTGGTGACAAGTTGATACCAATGCACAGGGGTGGGAAGAATCGAAAATTTTTGGAAATAAACCTTTAAAACGACAGGTTTGATTTACATAAAATTTCAAAGTGGGGTAATAGAGGAGTGCATAATTTTTTGGAAGTTTGAAAGGAGGACCCCCAGACCACTCAGAAGGGAAGCTATGAAGCTCAAAGTAGGGTACCTCTGAAATAGACATTTTATAACCGCTAACAAAATCTTTGTTTCTAACCTGATTTCAATGAATTCTTCATTATCTTCAAGCTCTTGATAAAACCTACGAAAATGCAATTACGAAATTTGCATTTCAAATTTCAACTATCTCAATTTTGCAAGATCTTGGTCCAGTTTTCTCTGTATATAGCCCAACAATCCCGACCGATTTTATTAGATTTTTTTTTTGTAATTAGTTAAAGAACAAAATTATCTATCGAATAAAATTTGAAAACAATGGATTCCATAGTTTTTCTGATTTTTATAATTAAAGTAAAATTTTTATAAAAATTTGGTTTTTGAAGAAACTATTAATATTGTATCTTTAATAAAATCTTTGTTTGTTAAATTATTCTAATGAAATTTCCGATGATTGTTGACTTCATCATTTGAAATAGGGAGTGTAAAAAATTTCCGATTTTGGTTAAAGAAATCCCGGAATTCTAAAAATGGGATTTTTTTTGAATTTTGCTAATAAAGTTCGCATTTGTTGCAGGTCTGGTAAAAGCCGGAAAACTCTTTAGAACACATCAGAGTTTCCAGAACTGCCCGTTATTTACCTTGAAAGTACCTCCGGAAAAAAGAGCTATCAGAAAAGGAAAAAAAAAGTCATTACATGTTCTTAAGGAATTTTTTTTTAGAGAAAAAAGAATGTAGAAGTTTTTTCGGCAAAAAAAAGAAACACAAAAAATCATAATTTTTGCAATTTTCAAATTCAACATCATTTTTTTTTTTTGAACTCGATAAAGATATCGATTTCACATTTTCTTTATTCGATGGATAATTTTGTTCTTTAACTAAAAATGACAAAATCAGTCGGGATTATTGGGCTATATATAGAAAAAACTGAACCAAGATTCTGCAAAAAACTATAAGAAATAAATAATACATGTTTTCGTATGTCTTATCAAGAGCTTTAAGTTAATTTAAAATTCATTGATATTCATTGAGAAACAAAGATTTGGTTATGGGTTAAAAATGTCTATGTCAGAGGTATCCTACTTTAAGCCCCCATATATCTGCTCTTGCGGGATCTGGGGAGCCCAACTTCCAAACTTAAAATTCTACACTCCTCCGCTATCCTATTTTATGTACATCAAACAGTTCATTAGAAGTTACAGATTTTTTTTTTAAATTTTCCATTCTGCCCCACTGTGGAATGTTATGTACTGGTGCACTAGATATCTAAAGTTCTTGTTAAGTTTGTATCAAAATAAATAGAGTTTTGACATAAATTTAAAAATCAGAAAAGTTATAGATGGTCAATTCGACTTTCTAATACTGCTTACTTTTCTGTATTTATTGAAATAATTTGCTTCTTAGTTTTTAGTTTTAGATTTTAAAATTAAGAAGTAATTCTCGAGAATTAAGCTCATATGAAAACTATATTCAATTTATGAGTAGTATTTCTGTCTACATTTTCGAGCGTTAAAGTCATATTCTTTTTTATGAGAATAACATTTTTAGTTTTAAGTATTTTATATACACCTATGTGTACTAAAGTGCTTTGATTTGTTTGGGGACAAAAGACGTTGCAAATTTACCTTCTAAATTTCTTTTCAATTATTTCGCTCCCGTGAGCTGTAATATTTTCAAAATATCTCCAAAAATATGTTTTTCGATCAACAGTTCATATACCTTTTAACTTTTGATCAAATAAATTACAACATATAATAGATACATGTGAATAACACATGTGAATGATTAGAATCAGTAATCTATTATGTTTATAATAACAATTATGCTGTAATTGTAATTGAAAATTCCAATTATAAATTATATTCGCAATGAATAAGTTGTTTTAAAAATGACGACTATATGACGTAAAAAATATGCAAAATTACTTCAAATAAAAATCTTAATAACATTTCGATATGATTTACTTTTAAAGGATTTAAAATGTAATTAAACACTATTATTTTCAATTGTAATTGAACAAATTGCAATTATAATTACTTGTAATTGAAAATAGTCACTTACAATTACGTGTAAAGTAATTTAATTGTAAATGTAATTGGCATCCCCCAAATTAGCTATTTTTTTTTAATAATTTTCATTCTCGAGAAATTAGAACTTTAGTAAAATTTTCTACGATTTTTTTAAATAATATTTTATTAATGTTTGTATATTTCAGATATTTTCATCGTAATTTAGATTTCAGGGCATAATTCAATACTATTGAATTGGTAACAAAACTAATATTTTGGTTTCACTGGTCCATAATAGGTTAAGTTAATTTTTTTTTTTTTTAGAAAATAAATGGTTAGTTAAGAAAAGAATTGTAACCAGAAGTATACATTTAGCATAAAAACTATTAATTCGTGTATAATATATTCTTTTTAATTGGATTTTTACCGCAGTTTTAAAATAATTTATTATACTCGTATTTTTCATTCATTGATTTTTACATATAATGAATGTTTCCATACAAATTATTTGCAAGATTCGATGATTTGATTTGGGAACCAAATGTTTTGGACTTGAGCAATTAAAAGTGATTTCTAAAGTTATTTAGAACGCTGAATTCGAATCTTCACTCATTTTTTCAAAATTGGTTTTAGTTTTTGAGCTATCAACAAAAATATTTGTTACTATATTTGAGTCTTATAATAAATCGTGATAAATCGGAATTAATGATCTTTCAAATTTAATCGTTTGTATTATTAAGAATCTGATTTACGTATGAGAGTCCAATAGTAATAACTCTTCAAGCTCTAGTCCCAAAATTCCTGGTATTATTTTTCGATTTTCGCCAAAATTTATTGCATTTGGTCTCCTTTCTTGTTATTGGTATCTAAAACTTTTAAGTAAAAAATCGGAATATTAAATAAAGAAAATTTAGTTTTAAAGATATTCGAGCTTCAATCTTGTGATATTTTTGCAACAAACTCTTCATTATTTGCTTCAAATCAAAGTATTTGGGATTACCGATAATGATGCGAATAATATTTTCTAATTATCCCTCCATAGGCGGCTTATTGGACATTAAACATTTTTTAAAGTTTTCGAATATTAAATTTAACACATATGTATATTTTCTTTAATTTTTGAAAAATTTCTTGATAAGATAAGGTTCTATGTGAAAATTTGGCTTGAAAGTATTCCGTGAGTTTAGAAGTGATAAAAAGGAAACGTTTTGTTTTCCGCTTCAAATGATATCAAACAGTGTGTTCTTGAAATCAAATAAATCGTTGATATCATCACTGAAGTATATGTTATATTTTTCTTGAGAATCGGAAATAGTGCCTCATTTTTAGTCCCCTTTACATTGACGTTTGTTAGAGTCCAATAGTTTTTACCCCTGCAACCAACTATGTAAATTCAAACTTCAAATCAAGTCATTCAGTTCGGTTATAAAACATATAAACCAAAGTAATGAAAATTCTCACCTTTGAGAATTTAACATCAATTAAACCATTTTCCCGTGTATATAACATTCGTAAACAGAATAAAAATACTTGAAATCGTTTTTGTAATGATTTTTCTATGATCTATTTAATATAATCCAATATTAAGAAGAAAATAGAAGTCAATTTTTTGGCGACATCAACACCAAAAAGTCGTTCCATTGCAAAAACTAGAACTAATCTTGAGAAATAATGCCATATTTCAATTCAGTGCCCCCAATTACATTAAAATTAGTTTTCATCTGCTCGGGTCCAAAAATTGGCTCGAATTTTAACAAAATTTTAATTTTAAGAATGAAAAGAGATGTAACAATTATTTTGATGGATATTCTAGGTGTCTCTATTATATTTAGAAATTAATTTTCTTATAACGAAAATTTTGATCCTATTGAAAGAAATCCATATTTTTAGAGATGAAAACATTCAGATGTAATATTTTGAGTATCATATAAACGTATTAATTTTCATTTATATATAGAGGTGTACATTCGCAACTTTTTTTTTTTTGAGGCACTTTAATGTATATTTTAGTAAACACTTAATATCCAAAGACTAGAATTTGTATAGAAAAGTATTCACCAGTGACAGATGAGCATTTCAAGAAATACATGACGTTTGTTTTTTGTTGTAAGTTAAATCGTTTTCAGATTTTTGCTAAATATAATTTTTCGAAAAATTATTTGGGTTATATACAACAGGAGATCTAAAAAAAACAATTTATTTCTTTTATGAAAACCATTCAAAATTACATGTTAATTAATACAGATATTTGAAAATTGGTTAAAATTGAAAAATAATGATCATTAAAGCTTTCAATAAAAAACGAATAATTACACATAGGACTTTTTGTCAGCGTACCGAAGATATAGCTAATTTGTCATTATAATGAAAGTAATTTAGGCTGACTTCGTCGGCGCACCGATGATATGTTTTTCATAAATTGTAAAAATTAAATAATTTTTTTTTTTATTTTAAACTTTGAAGCAGGGATCGGAATTATTTTTATACAATTTTAACTTATTGAGTACATTCAGTAATTAATTCCCATCGTTTTACCTTAGATTGTGTTAATGGTAACTTTTTAAGTAGTCAATTTTTATAGCCAATTACCCCACGTGAAAGTTCTGTCATTAGGCTTTCTTATTTAGTATGTGTAATTCTGCTGAAACGTAAACAACACAGTTTTTTAAACCCTTGCATATGTAGAGTTTCGTACCAAAAAAACTAGCATTTCAAAAAATATTAATAAAATCTGCGAAAGCCATTGTATTTTGGCGAAAGTTTATGAGGATTGTGCTTTAGCTGAGTCCACTTGTCTTGAGTGGTTTATAAGATTTATAACAGGCTATTTCGATGGAAGCATCCTGTCAGCCGAAAAGTTTGAAAGAATTGGAAGGTTTGGGCTCGATCAAGTCTCTGCCAAACGCAAGAAGTGCTTGGATTCATCCAAAAGCATGAAAATTGGGAGTCAAACGAACTGAAGCCAAGAGACATCGAAAGACGACTTTGCATGTACGACATACTGCTTCAGCTCCACAAAATGATATCGATTGTGCATCAAATTGTCAAGAGTGATTAAAGTGAGCCCATTATTATAAGTAATTCAAGGCACAAACCAGGAAAATAGACACAAAAGCCGAATATCCTTGTCGCCAAGGTAATGCTCTGTATTTGGAGGGATTAGAAGAGTGTCATTTATTATGAGCTGTTAAAACCGTATGAAACGATTACACGAAACCTGTACCGAACACAATTGATCGGTTTGAAAAGGGCATTGAACGAAAAAATTCCACACAAATTTTCCACCATGATAGTTTTGCCCCAACCGCTGTATAGCCCAGATATTGAGAAAAAGTTGTAGTTTCCGATGGACAAAACTTTGAATAAAATACATTGTACCTTTATCTTGAAAAACAAAACATTGGAATTAATGCATACACAGTTTCAGTAAGAACTTGAAGACGTATCGTTACTGATCAACATACTGCAGTACTTGAAAAAAGTATGGTGAAAATAACCGAGAACCTTCTAGGAACTTGCTAGAAGTAAGAGTATTATAGATTGCAAAAGTACGATCCATAGTAGACTTATATCTGTAACCTTTGTCTTCATTTGCGTATATAACAAGTGATTTTAGCTGAATATTTTTGATTCCTCGTCACAATCTTCTATTTCGTATTTAGCTTCTTTTTTGAAATGCACTATGTGCTTAACACTTAATAAAACACATAAACCGGGCAAACAATTTGTAATAGAATATGTATTTTTGAATACTATTAAACAAATTTATAAATTTTTTATCTTAAATAAAAAATCCGACGGCTTTATATAGTTTGTACATTACAACATATTTGAAATAAATCGTAAATCTAAAATTCTTATCTTAAAATTAAACATGGTTTTGCAAGTAATCAAATTTTTCGATGGCTCATATTAATCACTGATTTACAATTAATTTAAAATACGTTTTGATTAAATCCACTTACTTTTAAATTGCGTTTTAAATTTTAGTTTTTATTATTAAAATAATGTTTTAAAATCATTTATAATTCGTTTTATAACTGTAACGGATTTTATTTCAATACTTTAACTATTTTAACTATTTACACATTCATCCATTAATTAATTTCGAAAATATGTGTGTTCGATACCGTCCAAAATAATTCTTCCGTTTTACTACCGTTGTTGATGACAGTTTAAAATCAAATGAAATGATTGCAAAACACATTCTACCGCAATTTAAAATTATGAAAAAGTATAAAAAATAGAAAATATTCAAACAAATGGAAGAAATGCGGCGCAAACAAAGTGCCGGTGGTATAAAGGCGCAACCAAGGCAGCAGGCACATAAAAACACGCACATCTATTCATTTATTTTACCAGCCAGCCAGCCAAAAGCATTGTAAAGTGTTAAAAGCAACAAAAGCTAACATTTCTGCCAACCACCACCAACATCATAATCACAGCTTCAGCATCACACGTGGGTGTTTGTTGTAGATGCAACACAAGCAACAAATATGAAAAAACTTGGTATAAAAGAAAGAAGAAATGTTGAAAAACCAACCCCCAATAATGACATTTAAGGAAATAACAAAAAAACAAAAAAAAAAAAAAAAAAAAAAATAAGCAAACACACAAATGTAGAAAGATCCTTTACTGATACATTAGCAACATCGTAGATACCATGCGATGTTGCTTGGTATACGTGTTTTTTTTTTCTTTTTTTGGCGGGCAACATTGCTGAGACATATTCGTGTTGTGTTATGGTGAAAATAACATTGTACTAGTCGCAAATGGTAAAGCTAATTCGAGTACGCTGAATTCAAAGCTGACAGCCATTTATTGATGTTAACGCTCATATTCGCGATATTTGGGTTTAAACTTTATTATGGAAGTAGCACAAACAATAGAAAATTAGAAATAAAAGGGACATTATTTATGCAAATTAAATAACAAAATTGATTGAATATATACCCCAATTATAAATTAAATCAATTTCAGCCAAATTCTTTAATATAATTATTTTTTTGTTTGCAAAGTTGCTCATTGGTAACACTAGTTAGCTCGTTTAAAGTTTTGTAATTTACCGTTTAAAATATATTTGATAATAAGAATTTATGGCCCTATACTTCAATAGAATCTTAATTGTTGATTTTGTTTAAATTTAACAACTAAATTACTAAATTTATACCAAAAAAATTAATTTTCCTAACCCCTCTTTTTAGCATTTAAAAATGAGATATCTCAAAAACAAGCATTAACTTTTAATCATTAACACCATTAGTTTTACCCAATGGGAGCTCATCTTGTTAAAAAAAGTAATCTCCCGATAACTAGGTAAGGATTCTTCGTAATCTTTCAAATGTTGTCTTCATTTGGTATTGTTGTTTTTTTTTTCATTAAATTTAAAATATATTACATTTTCATAAGGGTTAAGGATATTTAAAATTTGGCATAACCGAATATAGCACTCTAACTTGATTTATTTTATTTTTTATCCCGGTTATTTCAATTATTAGTCCTAGCGCCTACAAGTTATGGTCGGACTTAAAATGGAATTTTAAATTATCATTTCTTGTCCGTTAATATCACTATAAAAACTTTTTTGATTGTCAAATATTCAAAATATATCAAAAATTTTTATAAAATTAAAAAATGAGAAGATGACTATGATCGCGATTATCTTCGGTGTCATCAACAATATCGTATCACTTTTAATTTGTACTTTAGACATATTGATATAGATTATATACGTGTGGTAATTCTTTAAATGTTGTTGAAAATAGAATTTTGGCAATTTTTTATAACTTTTTATCTTAAACGTCCATAACACTAACGCCATCCGTTAAAAGTCATTTACTCGAACAGATTTGTGTTTCATTAAGGCCAGATAATATTGATACTAAAAAGCGTTGATGTGCCAATAAAAAAATGTTTTTTTTTTTTTTTTTTTGAACCACAAATGTAAACAAGTTTGAAAAAATGCCCATATTTTAATTGTAGCAAATAAAATTACAAAATAAATTATTTATATGTTATTTATGCGACTTAAAATGACTTTCGGGATTTGCTGCTACATAGCTTGATTTATACTTACAATATAATATACTTAAATTTTATTTAAAGAATTTCTCAGGAGGGGCCCTCATATGAAAATTATATTCAAATATGCAACCACACGCATAAACATGGTTACATCATTGTTGCTACAACAATATTATGTTCTCATTGTTAGTTTTCATTCATTTTAATAATACTGTATTTATGATAAAACAAAATTTTTTTTAATATAAAAAATATCATTATTTCTACAACCATTAAATATTAGCAATCTTTTTCCTTGTTCTTAAACCATATTTGGTTTCCAAACCATATTAATATTATTCCCATAACAATGAAATATTACTAGCAAATATGGTTTTTTACAAATATGGTTGAAAAATGTATAACTTGTTTGTTTTTTTGAATATATTTTGTTTTTAACGTTTATTTTCTACCTTCATTATAATTTTCATTTAGTTTATACATGAGTTAATATAAGCAGACAAGGTTTTGTTATATTTGATTTGATTCAAGCAATATAAGATATTGATTAACTACTATTAATAGGTTTAGTTAATATAAAATATCTTGCTTTATCTTTCACAACATATGATGGCACAAATAACATTCATTAATGAACAAATAATACATAAATAGTTTTTATGATTAATAAATATTTTTATCTACTATTTTGAAACAATTTATAAAAATAATTTTGAATTAAAATGTTTTATTTTAATATATGATAAGATGGAATATTAATATGATAAAATGGAATCATAATATGATTAGATGGAATAATAATTGATAAAATTGAATCATAATTGGTAAGATGGAATAATAATGTAATAAAATGAAATCATAATCTGATAGAATGGAATAATAATATAGTAAGAAGATATATTAATATGAAAAACTTGAACCATAACACGAAAAAAGAATCATAAAATCGGATACAATATGATAAAATGGAATCATAACAATTATTATTTATAACCATATATATTTTAATTGTGACCATATGTTCCAATCATAATTTGTCGTCACTACAACTATATTTTTTTCTTATCGTGCAAACTATTGAAATTTTAATGTACCAATAATGCCGAAAGAAAACATTCATTTTAAAATTTTCATGAAAGTATGCTCACTAAAGCGATTTTCTAAGAAACATTTGTATATGGGTAAGGTAAATTAATGGACCGATTTGAAGCATTTTCTTCCTTACTTCTAAAAAAAACGACTATGCCAATTATTATTAAATAACATTTAAAACTGCAATATATATAACGAAAATAAAATTTACATAAAAATTTATAAAATTTTATAAAATTTTAAATGTTGAAACTAAAAGGAAAATATTTTAGAATAAGATGACATATTATAATGTGTTTAAAATTATTATAATTTCAGAATTATTTGTTAAAAAACCTCAAGGATATTTAGGGATAAAATACTTGAAGGGCATTTTAGAGATTAAAAGGTCCTGAAAAGTTTAAACAAATAATTTTACTGGAATACCTAAATCCTATTCTATCATTTAAAAGGTTTTTTGAACACGAAATTAAAAACTGAGCATGCAGTCCTATCATAAATTGTCTCTGCTTTCATGTGTATATAGTTTCGTTCATGTGTAAAAAATGCTGTTGTACTGTGTAATAATTGCATTGGGCAATGAAAAAAGCTTTTATTGTTGTTTTTAAGAATAAATATAAAAAAATATAAATTCTAAAAAGAATGCAACAAATCTGTATGAATTCCAGGGATGATTGTTGTTGCCAATATACTCGTTTATAACTTAATTTCATTTGTACTGTGCAGTATGAGCATAAGGACGACCAACAACTTCCATTGCACTTCTATTTTTATTGTAAAAGTACACTAGTCTGTCTGCATGTCTAACTGTCTTGTGTATTTATTATTTATCATCACTTTGAAACTCTTTTTCATGTTCGTCCTTTTATAAATCAAACAGTGATTTTTATTTTCACTCATCGTTAAGTTGATGGAATGAAGACATTACATTCGCTCTATAACAGGAAGACATCAGTATCATCACTATGAATATTGTTAGGATGATAGTGTCAGTAAAAGTTTCATCAACATAACACGTTTGACAGTGTCATCGTGATAAAGAAATATTGAATATTTTTTATTTATTTATTTATTTTTTTTTTTCATGTATTTATGAACTTTAGAACAATGTTGTTAAACATTGTTGTGGAATATTGAGAAATGTTGATAATATAAATGAACACCAATAATAAAAACGTGTTTAACAAAAATTTTGTTAGTAAGTAATAAATAAAACAAGCATTTAATATACAATGTTCTAAAAAACTGAAAATATGTTTTTAAAAGTTTCCAATATTTTCTAATAAATTATTTGCAGGATAAAGTTAAAATATATATTAGATTTCTCTAGTAACTGGAAATAATTTTCTTTATTGTCAGCTCAAAAGACGCGAAAGTATAATAAGAAATCAATACATCTAGAAAATTAATGGGTGATATTCCTAGATACCCCAACAAAAAAGTGCTGAAAAAGTAATTATTTTAATATTGTGTTGCCATTGGAAGGAACCACTCTTTGTGCTGAAAAAATAGCTGCAAACTCATTGGTTGAATGTTATTTTTTATGCTTTTTTCACAGCTTTTGAATTCCTCCTCTTAGAATTTTTTTTTAAATAATTTTTTAATAAAAACATTTTTTTTAATTTTTTTAAAAGATAATAAAAATATGTTTAGGTGGGATAGTAATTTTCTTAGAAATAATTAACCTTTTTTTCGTGCTAAAAATACATTTTTTCAGTTTTTTAGAAGTAATTATTAATAACTTTCAAAAATGTGTAAAATATGCACCTAGTTGTACTTCAGAAGTTGTTTTTTTTTTGCAAAACTTCCTCGTATTTTTGATGGGGAACTTATACCCGTTTATCGTTTACACGATCAGTTTGTGATTCTTTTGAGTTTTTCTTTCCAGTCACTACCACTAACAACAAAATTAAATTATCAAGGAAACAAAAACTCAATTCCATGTTTTTTTTCAGCGCGTTGACTTAAACCATCGATAAAATGTTTATCCGTTTTAGAAAAAGATCAAAGTTCTTTTAAAATTAGTATGGTTTCTTCAATTGATATTGTAAAAAACAATCTATTTTTTCATGGAAGAAAACATATTGTCGGTCCTATGTATTTTTTAGTGCTTTTCAGGAAAAAAAAAACCTTTTCATTTTGTCAATTCGCAACATTTCTTTTATTTTTGATTTTTGTATTTTCCGTTAAGATAATTGAAAATTTATGATTTGAAAAAAAGTCGATATCTTTTTTAGTTCGCGAATTGCAAAAGAAATTTAAAAAAAAATTGCGCATAGAATTTTTTATAAGAAACTTAATTTATTTTTTATTTTTTTGTTTTTAAAAAAGTGTGTTTTTTTTTCAAGGAAATAATCACATAGAACTTTTTGCAATTTGGAAAACCGTTGAGATAATGGAAAACGACGATATAAGTACATTATATAACTTCAGATATTTGGAAATAGATTGGTAAGCAAAAGGGAGAATAATATATTTCATGTTATATAATAAAAAATTCTTCGGGGAATTACAAATAGGGGTTTTTGAGACTGTTCCGATGATATATATATATATATATATATATATATATATATATATATATATATATATATAATTATATATTATTTTAGTTTCTTATTTCAGAAGTTTTCAATTTCAAAAAAACATTGTATTTTAATAAAAAAAAATGTATTTTTGATTAAAGTTATACAAACAGTTTTTTAGGGTAAATTTTTCCATTTTAAGGGCATATTTTTATGTCTTTTAGATAAAAAACATTTTTTAGAACATATTTGCGTCACCTAGTACAATTCGACTGGATATTGGAGGTATGACTAACAGATGAAATCTTCTGAAATGAATTTTTCGGTTATCAATCGGTTATCTAGTATTTCATGTACCGGCGATGTAAATGCTTCGGCTCTCAGTCGGTTAACTAAGACTGGATGTTCTTCTATAATTAAAGAAAATCCGACGAGATAAATACTATGGATTTCAATCGGCTATCTACTGATTTTGGCACAGCGTTTCCGTTTTAGTCCGTTGGGACCAAAATTGGTAGATTTTTTTAAACTTTGTAGGCTTGTTTCAATTATTTATGGTTTTGGTAAATTATTTTAATAAGTTACAATTATTAAAAAATTATGCAATGAATAAACATTTTATCTAATGAAAGGGAGAAAAATGACAATACATTTTTATATAGATCTAATAAAAAAATAAATTGTATTTTCTTTTATGAATATGGAATCATCTTAAAATATAATTTCCTTTACAGTAATAAAAGTAGAAAAACAATGTAAAAATTCCACAAATTTCAAAGATAATTATTATATATCAACAATAAAAGTACTTATAAAAAAGTAATTTAAATTCAGTAACTCATTGAGCTCCCTAACTCACTTAAAATAATTAAAATAGTATACTGTTCTTCCGATTGCAAATAATTAAGTATCAATTGAAAGCTTTGAATATGCACTTATTAAAATACAAATAATTTTTTGTGAAAGTTTCTTTAACAAAATTTATTACTATTTTGTCATTTCTGTTGTATAATAAAATTTTTTGACAAAAATGTTTTCTTTTCCTAGAGGGAAGGGTTTTTAACTGTCTGATATTTCTAAAAGCGGCTTCGCTTACATATTTTATCCTTTTTACCCATTTTTTTAATAACAAAAAATTTTTAATATGAGTCTTAGGGAAGTACGTTTTTCAAAGGCCACATTACATCATTATTTTCATGACAATGAAAAAAAAAAAAAACAAAGCTAAATCAGAACATTCAATTTAAGCCGAAATTTATTTTTTAATTTACTTTTCACTTAGAATATATTTATTTTCACTTTGTAGTGAAATATATTGAATATCCACATTGACATGTCGAAAATGTGTTGTAATTTTTACCATGCCCTTATTCAGATGAAAACTTTGGCAAATTAAAAATTGAAACCAGTTATGGACACCCGCTAAAGTTTTTCTCTATAAGTTTATTTAAACTTATGATGTTGGTACATTTTGGTACTTTTTGGAGAGCATTTTGGTAGAAAAAAAAATTTCTTTGTGGCAACACCGTTTCGGTTACTAAATACAACAAATGCTTCGACTCTCGGTCTCTAACGACTGACCAGCGTTGGCAGAAACTTTTGACAAAGAATCATCATTTGTACGATGAAAAATATTAATATCATATTTATTATTTTTTTCCAATTGAACTCATTTACCTAGTTAGAGATTCTGATAAGATTTGACACATGATTAAATCATCATTACTAAAAAAACAACTGTAATGCGTATATTGATTTTAAAGAAAACTTTTTATAAATTTAATGTAAAAATCATACAAGTTCCAACTATTTTTTTTTTTTCGAACCACACTCTGTTTACAGACGAAACCACCATGAAGGGATTTTGTCAACAATCTTATAAAATTAATGGTTAAAATTAAATTCTAATAAAAAAGAAAAATAACTAAAAATCTTTAATTAAGTTTTATTAATTTTATTTGATATCTTGTTACAAATCTCTCTAGACCCGGCTGGAAATTGTGTCATAACGACAGTTTCACAAGTGATTCTTGAGGTACAATTTATTTGATTATGGAAAATTACATCGCACGACTTAGTGACATTTCACAGCATTTGACTAAAACTAGTAATATTTTGTTGAAAAAATTTTTTGTGAATGTCATTAAATAAAAATGTACTATTTCAGTATTATTGATAACCTGATAAATTTGTCTTAGCATTTAACCCGCTACTGCGTTAGCAGACTTGCGGGACTCCTTCATAGACCAGATATAAACTTATTAGTTTTTTTATTTAGAAAAAAACATAATGTAATACCAAAATAGAAAAAACCAAAAAATTAAACTATGACTCTTAACTTCCAAGGGAACAGTTATAATATTGGTGTCTTAAATTTCTATAGGAGATTGTGTCGGCACTAACAACAATAATGCCCCTATTTTGTATCTGGATTTTACGTTCCGTCTGTAGACGAAAACCAGTCATAAATGGTATTCTCTATGTTAACGGTCCTCAAATAGGGGCCAGTACAAAAGGTAAGGGGGCTGCGAAGACCATTTAATTAAAAACACAGTTTATTTATTTATTTTCTAGTATTTAAAATTCGATAGTACAAATTTACTTATTTTTATGTTCTTATGAAACGTCTTGAAATTTAGTAAAAATATTAATAAATTGATAAATTCATATAGGGGTCAAAATTAACCAAATTGTAGTTATATCCGTTTTTCGAATTAACTGGTCGAGCATTATAATATTTTGAACGATAAAGAAAATGAGCTTTCAAAATAATTTTAAAACAATTCAAATCCATAAAATTCGACAACAATAATTTGAATAAAAGCTTTCATTTTCAATCGATTATTTCACATAATTGGGTTTTTCTGGACTCAGATATTACAAAAACAATTTGGGAGCTTAAAGTAATTTTAGAATTGTGTATGAGCGAGATTAAGTCAATTATCGTTATTTACACTTTGGTGTCTAAGTTATCTTTAAAATTCTGAAAAACAGGGCAGACAGATCGAAAGTACTTTAATCCCAATTCTTGTATTTTATATATTTTTTAATACGTGAACTTGAAAATGATATAAAATTAAGCATCTCTTCAAATATCAAATAAATAATAAATTCCTCAACAAAAAGAAGAATTTTTTCACATATTGAGAAACTAATTTTTAACATAGTCCTTTGTATATATTTTTAGATTTCAGAATGATTTCAGATTAACGGCCTCTCCCACGATTTCGAACGAAATTTTCGTTCGACATGGTGAGAGAAGCCGTAACTTTTGATATAAAAGTAATTAAGTACGATTTATTAAACGCTTATTGTAAAGTGAACTCTAATTAGAATTCAAACTTAAAATTTAAATCTTTGGTTTATGTTTGAACATTGACAAACATATTTGATATTAAACATAATCATCTTTCAAACTTTTGACTTGCTGCACAAAATTGTGGCGGGACGATCTCAGGTTGTAATGTCTCAAGGGGGTCGTAAAGGTGTTGCTTGTGAGAACCTTGCTCTATGTCGACATAATATTTTCGGTAGAGTTACGTGGTTTAGGTCTATGGTATACGTTGCTTTCAAATGGGATGTTGCCAATATTAAAAACATTATAAATTGGAAAAATGTTTAATCGAATTTTGAGGATAATATAACGGCATAATAATATGATATAACAATTATAATAATATAACAATTATAAATTATAAAACAAAAATGTTGTCCTTTAAAAATTCAGATTATAAAAAATATATATCTAAAGAAACATCATTTATTTCATGAAAGGAAAATTTATTATTTTGTGTTTGTTGGACATGTCGCAAACGAATTTTCGAACAGACGCATCGCTTAGTAAATGAGTTCTGTATATAATGCCTTCTGATAGGAGGAGAACTTTTCTGTTTTTACCACAACATCGATATAACGGAAATAGAATGCTCTTCAGTCCTGCTACCACTACACTCACCATTTTGGAAACCAATGTTTACTTTTTATTTTCAGTGACAATAAAGCATTGGAAAAGCAGTATAAGAAACTTCCGGAAATCATTTTATTATGTATAATCCTCATGCGTATAAAGATAATATTGAAAATAAAAAGTTTTATATATGTAGAGAGCACAATATCAAATCTTAGTACGATAAATCCAAATCAATTTAATTCACATACAGCTAAAAAAATATTTCTGGAAATTACTGAAATCAACCACTTTGAAATTACGCAGTGCTCTTGTGAAACAGAACATCGCTACACAATTTAAAAGAAAAAAAATATATATAACATTTATAGTAAAAACATTTTTTGCTTTTCTATCACCGAAATGGTAAGAAAATAATAAACGACAGTTTTGGTATTTGAATAGCTGCATAAACTTGTTAGAAACTTATTTTTGTAAAAAAAAGTACCAAAAAGTAAAATAAATAATGGGATTTTCAAAAAGTACCAACGACATGTTTGATATATTTCTGACAAAGAAAGAATACAATTTAAAAATTGAAATGTGGCTTGTGGATTCTCGCTCGCATACACATAGCTTTAACTTCATATTTCTAGGTTAATTATTACAAAAAAAATCAAAAAGTAATATTAGAAGAACGAAAAGGTACTACAAAATCCTCTCTTAAGATTCTCATTCACTTAAGACTATATATCTTTAATTTTATGTTTCTAGGCTTAATATTACAGAAAATTTAAGAAGTACTATTAGAAGAATGAGAAAGCATCACAAAGTCCCCCTTGCGAATTCTTACCCACATAGAATCATGTGTATGTAATTTGAAGTTTCTTCATTCAATATTATAGAAAATTCGAAAAGTACCATTAGAAGAACAAAAAAGTACCACAAAGTTCGCTCCTATGGATTCTCATTCATTTAGGACCATATACCTTTAATTTCATGTTTTTAGGTTCAATATTATAGAAAATGCAATAAGTGCCATTATAAGAACGGAAATGTACCATAAAGTCCCCCTTTTGAATTATTATCCACATAGGACCATATATCATTATTTTCATGTTTTTCATTCAAAAAGTACCGTTAGAAGGACACAGAATACCACATAGTCCACTCTTGTAAATTATTACCCAAAAAGTATATATTCTCATTAACTTAGGATCACGTATCTTTAATTTCATGTTTTTATGTTCAATATTACAGAAAATTCAAAAAGTATGATTAGAAAACGAAAAAGTACCACAAAGTACTCTCTTATGAATTCTTACTCACATAGGACCATATATTTTTAATATCATGTTTCTGAGTTAAATATTGGTCAATTCCAAAAAATTTCGACCCAGCTTGGATTTTGAACATCATCGATTTTAATCAAATTTATATATATAGTCATAAATATAATCTACCCCTCTATACGCTTCATATGCCAGCATCACATCGCTAACGGTTCAATTCTATGAACATCTAAAGTCGGACATCTCGAGCCTTTTGGCAAAAAGAGCAAAAATTAAGTTTGAATAATTTTTATGTGTATTATCAGATATCAATAAACTTGATATCATTGGAAAGGACTGATATTGTTCTTTTTCACAAAGTTATAACAACTAAACATATTCCTGGCACAAGGACATCTAAAATGAAAAAAATATCATTTATCCTTGGATATCCTGAGAAAGGGTCTTTTAATTTAATCAATTTGTCGTTATAGTGTAAAAATTTCAAAATGGAATATAAATGGAATCAGAGGTTACAACAATTTTTCTTTACTAACACATTTTCTATTAGTTATTAAGTGTTTTTAGCCATATTGATATACTTATTCAAATTTCAATATAACAGTTCACTGTTTATTGAAATGAGTCGCATATATAGCACAATCCTGATCCCGAAAAAATAATTTGATATTTCAGAAGTTTAAGGAGCACATTAATAGTCGATCTTGACCAACACTGCTTGTTTTTATCCTTTTTTATTTCTTTTTATACTAAATTTAAAATAAAAGTATCAGAACACTTAAAAGATGTTAATTTTTTATAAAATTGTACAATTGCTATAAACAAACTATTCTGATACCATTTAGATCCCACTTTAAAATTTTTACACTATAACAACAAATTAATTGTAAACAGCATATCAAGAAACAATGAAAATTAAAAGACCCTTTTACAGGATATCTTAGGATAAAGGATATTTTTTCATTTTAGAGGTCCTTGTACCAGGAATTTGTGTAACTTTTATTTCAGTCCTTTTCATTGATAGCAATTTTGTTAAAGTCGGATAATGCATACAAAAGTTCTTGTTTGACAAAAATACCCGAAGTGTCCTAACTTATAGGTCCATAAAACATGAACCGTAAACGATATGGAACTGATTCCTACGCATGAAAATGTGCGATGACTAGTTTAATGAATATCCCAAATTAAAAAAATCGATGATATCAAATTTTTAAAACTGTAATTTTGGGTCGAAATTTTTTAAAATTACCCTATAATAGAAAATTCAAAAAGTATTATTATAAAAACAAAAAAGTGCCACGAAGTCCCTCATTGAAAATTTTTATCCATATAGGACCATGTATCTTTAATTTCATGCTCCTGGGTTAATTATTATAAAAAATTTAAAAAGTACCATTACCCCTCTTGGACTACATATACATAAGTTCATGTTTCTAGGTTTAATATAATAAAAAATTCATTATTAAGTTTGTATAAAACGTAGTTTCCCACTTTTTCCCCTTTTTTGATACTTTTTATACCCCCATAGATTGAAAAAAAATTTTATTTCAATGAATTTCTAAATTATAAATATTAAAATACTCATATGTATATGTCAATAAGTAGAAGAAATGATTTCTGAAAAGAGTACCAAAAATAAGTACAATTTTACCCCTTAAACGTTCAATAAGTTACGAATACGATATAAATTTTAATTTTGCGTTTATTGGATTAAAAGATACATAGAGTGCCAAAAAGTACCAAAATACAATTTTACCCGTTTTCTCTCTAAAAGACCTGGATTTCAAGAAAGTGACATACATCTGTCCAATTATATTTTAAATGAATAATGATAACTAATACACTTTTTTTTGTATCACTATTAGTTTAGCAAAGATAAGGTTAGCGAATTTACCTGCTTTTACACCTTTTTTACCCCTTAAACATTCGAATTTCAAAAAATCCCGTCTTAGTGGATCTATTTGATGGGAGAAAAATCTACAGACCAAATTTCATCTTTCTAACACGTTTGCGATATTGAGTCTGTAAGCAAGTCAGCCAGCCTCAGTCAATTGCTCAGTAACGTTAGTCTTTATATATAGGTTAGAAAAGATAGATAGAAGATGTCATAAGTGGTCATGATTTTTTTTATATGGGAACAGGAGACAATGCCAGTAGCTATGCTGATACGTCGTAAATGACTACTTTATGATGTCTTAAGGAAATTTCCAACTGGGGCTTTAGAAAACTTAGTCTTTGTGATTGAAACTAAATTCATATTTGGTAGGAAAAAATCATCAAATCATATTTCCTTTACAAAGTCATAAAAATATGATAAAATCATCATTCTGGCAACGCTGCGACTGTCTATTGTTAAATTCAATTATACGTATGTTAAACACCTATTTTATAAGTTAAGTACATTGGAAAATTAAATAATTACGTTAGCTTGTCTTTGTAATTTCTTCATTTTATATCCGACATTTTTTGATAATTATATCATATTTTCTTGAATTTGAATTATATTTTGCCAGTCTGACTAGTATTTTAAAATTTGCATTTTTGTATCACTTTAAAATTTAAATACCATTTCACTATTTCGTTTTAAACCTCTTTTTATTTAATTTTATTTTTTTTAGCTATTCATTCTTTAAAAATAAATCCCAAATGAATAAATTCCTTTCAACAACCGTTTGACAAGTATCAATTTCTGGTAAATATTTACACAAGAACATTTTATCTAAATTTTATTTGTTATTTGCACATGACACTAAATAGAGTGAATTGAAAATTGAATTTTAGAATATTCAAACAAACGCATACACATATACTTCCATGAACACGAGTACTTTGTATATTTGGAAACGGATTTAAAAGTATGCGACAATTTGTTATTGCTTCCGTTTTGAAATTGTATTTGATTTGATACTTCCCAGCGGGAAGATATGGCAGTTAGGCCTTTGTAAATGGCTCCACCAACATTTCCAAAAAAAAGAATTTTGTGCGTAAATTTTAAATTATTTAATATTTACGCTAAAAATAACATGATTTTTATTAATTAGCAATTTCGAAAAAGTATTTTTTTGTACTTAAAAGTATTCACAACTAATACATTGTATCAGGAAATTACAAAGTTTCTATTAAATTATGACATGAAAATTACTATGGAATTGGATTTTAAAAACAGTAAAAAGAAAATCTCACTAATGGCAAAATAAGTTAATTTTCGGTTGGATGCAAAGTATGCTAAATTATTAATTTAAGTGTAAAATATGCAAAATTATGCTATTTGGTATGAAATATTATGCTCTTTAGTGTAATAACGCAAAATTATGCTCTTAAGTATAAAGTATGCAAAAACATGCCATTTAAACTAAAATATGATCTAAAATAAGGATCTATGCTAAATATGCTACTAAGCGCAAAATATGCAAAAATATTGTGCAAGAAATGTATGCCAAAATTTTGAAATGGATAAACAATTAACAGTTTAGTTCATTTGAAGCCAAGGAAAATATGATGTTGCATATTTTTTATTGCTTTGTTCATTACTAAATCTTGTTTCCCTGTCATTGGAAGCTAAGTATAAGGTGTATGTATAATCATTCTGATATTTAGCTAAAAATGCTCATTATTTACAGGAATAAATAATAATAATAATAAAATATAATAATAAAATATACTAATTCTAGTCTCCTTAAATAATAATGTACATAAGAGAGCAGATTTATTTAAGAGTAGGTGCTTCCCTACTCGATCTATTGTCAGTGGTTATGCAAGAAACGCTGTGTAAAAAAGAAATGATTTTGCAATACGACAGGAAGTCTTTGTATCTGAAAAATAAGATGTAATAAGATATATTGGAAAGGCCCTTTAGTACTTATTTTTCCCACTGGATTACCTCTCATTCCCCATGTATTCCATTGTTGTAACAACACATGCAAATAACGGATAATATTGAGCATACGTGTGTGTGTTATCATCATTCTATTAAATTTCCAACAAAAACGTAAAATTCTGAGTAAACAATCCACTGTGGTCGCAAAACGATTTTTTTGGAAATAATTCTGTAACTTTAGAATTACTGGATGTATTTGAATTATATTTTACATGACCAATGCTGAGGTGTATTTCAATTCACTTGGAGGAGCACAGGTATTTAGCGGGTCTGAGAGACTGGGGGGTGGACCGCCAAATTTGATCACCTCGGGTATGTTTTTTTTTAATCGCCAAAATTTAATTTATGATTTGATTGTTAAAAAAATTTACACATGGATAGTCCTAATAATTCTCCATAAAAAATAAGCTTACATGTGTAGGATATCTCTTTTATTTTAAGAGATATTTATACCAAAGTAAAATTTTGACCCATTTTTGAACATGTTATTTTTTATTTTTTTAACTTGGCGACCTCAGTTAGAGTCTTAAAATTTGTCTAAAATATTCTCTGGATTCTGTATAAAATTCTGAATAATATGGTTCCAATAAGAAGTTATATTATTTCGAAATATAAAATAAAAAATTTGGATTTTTTTATCAAAGGTCAAAAAGGTTCACCACCTTTTTTTCACTTTGAAAAGAATTATTTTTCTCTGGACCATAAACTTTTTTTCATTTTAATTTTTTTAATTTATTTATAGAACTTAAAAATGTCAAAGCTGAAATTAAAAAAAATATATATAAATAAGTGGAAATCTATTTTTGTTCTTGTTTTAAGGACAACTTTTTTTATATTATGCTAAAATTTCATAGTGATAGCTTTATTTGTATAGATTTTATTTGAATGGAAATATTTTTTTTTTTTTTTTTATAAAATATCACTAAATATCGAAATTTTAAGTTTTTTGATAAATTTAATGAAGAAATTTTGTTCTAATACTTATATATTCTTTTCTACTGATACCAAATACTTGAATAAATAGTTTACACATTCGTTTAAAAACTAATAAAAACTTGTCCCCCTTCGGCAAAATTTTGCATACTTTTCTTCATTTCTTTGGCAAATGTATACTGCCATATACGCAAGTGGTAGGGTTCATCAAATCGACTTTCGAAAATTCGAAATCGACTTTTTGAAAAGTCGAGAAACCGATTTTCTTGCAGTAAGATTGTTGAAAAGTCGAATAAAGTCGAAAGTATTTGGAAAAGGTCGAAAATAGTCGAAAAGTCGGAAAAGGTCGAAAAAAAGTTACTTAATTTAAAAGAAATAGTTTCTTAACAGTTTTTATTTCAACTAAATCATCTAACTGTTGAAAACTGTATTGTAAAAATATATTTTTGTGTGTAACCAGCAATTTCATTGCATATATTTTCTGTTAATTAATCAATACATTTGATTGCGTTATATATATTTTATATTTTTTATGTTTTTGTAACACAAATAACAACAAAAAAATAAAAATATCGTAAAAAATCGCAAATCGTCGGAAAAAGTCGAAAATAGTCGGAAAAAGTCAAAAAGTCGGAAAATAGTAGAAAAATTTATTATTTAAAAGTTGAAAAAACTATAAAACCCTAATAAGTGCAAAGCTGGTTCAACATTTTTTTAAAATAATTATGTAACTTCTGAACCCTTAAATACATTTCAATGAAATTTCACATAGTTATTGCAGTGGTATTTTTCAACTGGATGAGCACAAGTTTCTAGCTGGTCTGGGTCTTATTTGACTTTATTTATTACGAAAAATAAATTAACATAATTTCTGTTTACTAAAAACTGAATGAATTTCTGTGCAAAGACTTGGATTTCTTTAGTGAAATTTTTATCTGTTATTAAAAAACACATGAGTTGCAGGTATTTTTATTTAAAATTTTTTAACAAAATTTAGTGTATTAAAGTCATTATATTCAATATATTAAAGAATGAAACAATCAGGTATATTCTAAAATTTCGGTAATATAATACATTAATCAGGCATATACAGCCATTTGATATTCTTTAGAACAGGCAATTTAAGTAGGTCAATTAATTATACATTTTTTACTTGTGGAATTTTATAAAAATATTGCGTACCTAGAAAACTTTCTTCAGTATATAAATAAACTCTTTTGTTTTATTTACATTATTAAAATATTGAAATATAAAGCTTTGCTCGGCGTTCTTTGGAAAATGCCTAAAAGCAATAGAGCTGAACACGTATATAACTATATTATCACATTTTATTGAAGCGCAAACGGAGTCAACAATTGTTACTGGAGAATTGGATAAAGTTAACAATTTTTTCAAATTATTCGAAACAAAATTGAAGACAGTAAATAATTGCGTACGGAAGTTTCAATTAAAGTATGGCACCTGGTTGGAAAGCTTCATAGAAATTAAAACCACTAATGCAGGACCACCACTTAAGCAGTATGATTATCTGGGGCAGAAATAAAAAATGGACTGTCGGAAATACTGTCCACGCAATCCGAGTCTAAAGTTAAAGATTCGTTTAGAAATAAACCAGCTAAAGCAACAAAAATAGCGGATATCCTTCCTGATGCATCCCCAAATCGTCTTAAGCGAATGATAAATAGTATTCCAACACCCTTAACAGCTTCTAAGTTTCTGAAGATGAGGCGATAGCGCTTATGGACTAAGCGAAAAATAAATATATAAAATTGAGAAAGGCTTTTCTCGATAAAGAACATCCAATTCTGAAATATTAAAAGACATACTGGAAGAAAAAGCAAAATATTGTTCCATCACCTAGTGAAATAGATAATGATAGAGCATTTATTAACTTGTCGCAGTTACTTGAAAATACGGCTTCAAGGCATATCTCAACGTTTTCGAAAAACGAGGTGTTGAAACTTGATAAATCGGATCTGATGTGATAGATTGTCTCCACTATCAGAATATAAATAAATGTTACTAGGTGAGAGTTCTACAGACTGCAAAGGTGTTTTTATGGTATCGCTGGTTCCACTACGCTTAAGAAAGTATTCGAATGAACCGTCCACATCAACTAATGCTATTAAATATGTTTGGAAAAACCAAACTCTAGGATCAAAGGTACTCGTATATTGCAGAACAATCAGGTTTCAATACATAAAAGAAAGTAAACAATGCACATAAAACTGGGTTGATACTATCAAACAATCCTTTAAAAATTTAAGTCCGGTTTTAATTGAAATATATGTCAATTAACAATGAATGATGGAAATTTATGCAATACTGATTCATTCTGGACATGCCCTATATATTGATTGAAAAAATCGCAATTTTCACAAACTCCTGACCTAAACTTTGGTATATCTCCCATACATGCCCGTATATGCTTTTTGTAATACATACTTAATATTGGGTATGATCTAAAATATAGAAGTCTGCATGGAAACCGACAAAAAAGTGTTAGGAACAACAAGGAACTTATGAAAATGAGAGCAGATGAAAAAAGGCGAATTGAAATTGAATTTAAACAGATGACAGATGGAAGTACAAATGATGGCAACACCGTAAGAAAATTCTTTGAATTGAATTTCAATTTACTGGAATTGATGTTGAACTTTATCGAAGATGTCATGTGATTGTTGAGAGCAGTAAATAGGAAACATCATATAAATGCAGAAAAATTTAATTTATTCACCACAGATACTTTAAAGCTTTTTGCGTTTGTTATATGGATGGAGGGAATTAACACCCACTGTTTACAAAGTACTTCAACATGGTTGTCAGATTTTCGAATCAAACATGCTACCATTAGGTGAATTAACAGACGAGACATAGGAGGCAAAAAACTCTGACTTCAAGCATATTGAAATGAAATGAAAATATGCAAATTTTGCTGAAGGGGATCAAGTTTCAGTTAGTTTTTAAACGAATGTGTAAACTATTTATGCAAGTATTTAGTATCATTGGAAAGGTTATAATTGAAAAATAATAATATTAAAATAGTAAAATATTAGAACTAAATTTTTTCATTATGTTTATCAAAAAAATGAACAATTTTGATGTAAATACGCAAAATCCCGGTTTGGGGAAAACCGGTTTTTAATATTGTCTCTTTTCAGTAAAATATTCGTTATCAAAGGCGTGGCTTGTAAAAATTTTTTGTGTGTTTAGCGAACATATGTGTAATCAAGGTATTTTTTTTATTTCATCTTTGATATTTTTGAGTTCCACAAATAAATAAAAAAATAAAATTAACGAAATTCTGATAGGGTTAGCGGTGAGCCTGTTACCCTAAATGCCCTCGGATTTGCTTTACATGCATTTACGTCCTTTAGAAACATGAAAAAAAATTATGGTCCAGATGAAAATAATTGATTTTAAAATAAATTAATATCACCACCTTTTTGAGAAAAATCACAAAAAATCGCAATTTTTTTAAATTTTCTACTTCGAAATATAGATATGCGATTCTTGCACGAAAATTATTTAGAATTTAGAATCAAGAGAATATTTTAGAAAAATTTTATTACCCTAATTAAACCCGCCAGTGTTAAAAAAGCTAAAAAAAATATATCCAAAAATGGATCAAAATTTTGCTTAGGTCTAAATATCTCTTAAAGTAAAAGGCTATGTTTTGTAAAGAATTTTAAGGACTACCTATGTGTAACATAAATGAAATATTGATGTTTTTTAGAAATTTGGAGGTCACCCCCAGTTCCTCAGAACCGCTAAGAACCTGTGTTCAAATGAATTGGAATATACTTCAACATTGGCCATATGAAATTTCATTCATAGTTCTAAAGTTACAAAATTATTTAAAAAAAAAAAAAAAAAAAAATCGTTTTGGGGCTACTGTGCAATGGTGTGTTACTAAAAATCTCTAACTGTCAATATGATTTAAGCAGAACCACTTGAGTTATCATTATACCTTACATAACCATACTAGATGAATGAGTGCATTGAAGGTTGTTTTTGTTGCTTGTAACTCCTTAAAAAACAATTAAACCCAAAGTCACATTCTGAAACAATGGACTGAGGACGAGTTTGGTCCTAATCCCGATATACTCTTAAATATGTGACAGATATTACTGTTTTAATGTTTTTTTTTCTTTTTTTTTTAATATCGCAAGTTTTCAAATTCAAATAATCGTATTATTAAAAAACTTTATTTGATGGATTTAATTTGTGAATTTTATTTATGAATTTTAATACAAAAGTATTATTTTCAAATAAATATTTCATATTTTGTTTAAGTAAAAAATGTATTTGCTTGTTAAAAAATGTATTTTATTGTATGAATTGTATTTTTTATATACTGACATTGATGCCGGCTGTTAATGCTGAAGCTGATGAAAATTATTACATAACAGGGGTATACAATTTTTATACTTTACGTATTCTGATATATATATATTGCAACATACAAATATTCTTCTTTTAATAAACAGCAATGATTAAAATAATAGTTGTAATACACAATTATCCGGATTATCGAGGCTTTTTTCTGGTCCATTTTTGTTAAAAAAGATGGAAAAAAATTTACTTAAATTTTCTCAATTTCATATAAAATTTATAATAAATATTAATTTCAGATTAAACCTCAAAACTGCTATTAAAGTTCTTGTCCCATTGCCGAATTATCATTAAAAAAATCGAAGTGTTTTTTTTTTTTATAGAAATAGCGAAAATTATTTGGCATTAATTTGAGACCAAATATTTTTGAAATCGGGTAACCATAATAAAAATTGTATGGAAATAATGCTCTTTGTATTTAAAAAAATTTCTGAAAATATGAAATTGATGAGGTTTAAGTTTTGACGTATTTTTCAAAAAAAAAAAAAAAATACATTAACTTAAAAGAGAAATAAACTTCACTTTCATGGCAAAGATATCTGTTGTAAGATCTTACCCCTAGTTTATATGTAGACATTTTTATGTTGGCAATTGTCAAATTCTATATCTCTCTTTAAAAATGTTACGTGTGGAGAAATAACAAATCTAATACACAATTTATTTCGCAATAAATGTTTAAACACAAAGTTGAGCAATAAAGTTTAACATAAGCTGTCAAATTTAATGTTATTTTTTAATATTTTTCTCTTTTTAACAAAAACAAGGTGGAAAATGAATTAATATTGTTTTAAAAAGACAAATAAAAAATAAAAACGAAAAAAAAATAAAATTTTCGGTAAAAAAGGCCATTTGAAATTTAAATTTCTCATGTACGTGTTCTCCATCCCTTAAAATAAAGTTGGAAATAAAAATTTGTTCCCGTTATTTTGCCGACGTCATTTCTTATGTTGGGAAATAAAAATATCTTCGTGTAGACGTAGAGTTACATCATACATTTATTGTATTATAAAAAAAAAAATAAATAAAAAAGTACTTTTTATATACAATCTGGATTAGAGTTACAATCAATCCGGATTAACGAGATCCGAATTTTAGAGTTTATATTGTATTTATGTAAATTCCATTTTTAAACACTTGGAATATAACATAGTGTAGTTTGTAGGTATGGGTCTGTAGATTATTATACCATATTTAAAATATTAATACACGACGAAAATTGGGAGTTATTTCTAAAAAACCGATTTAAAAAAAGTATGTTTCTGTTCTATTCCTAACAAAATATAGCATTAGAAAAAATAAGAGAACAATATGTTTTTTGATAAAAAATGGGACAAAAATGGCCATAACTTACAAAAAATAAGAATAAAAAATAAAAAAAATTGTGTTTGTGTCTTTAATATCTTTTACAGTTTTGCTATGAATAAAAACGTGTATATACTTTTTAAAAATGGTAATTTCTTCTCTTTTTAATGCTGTTTAAAAAGCTTTAATACGATAACAGATATTGGAGATAAAATTTTGTTTGGTATATTGAAAATTTTTAATTTAATTTAACCTACTCGCCCATATCTACAAAATACAAAATACATTCCAAGTGTATTATTTTTTTTTTTTGTTTACATTTTGTAGCACCGTGGTATCATCTTTAACTATAATTGTTTTCTTAACTGTTTTGTTTGTAAAAATAAAATTTTTTAAGTAACCAAGGATTTTATTTTTTTTTTTTTTTTTATTTATTATTTTTTTTTATTTCATCTACCAACATGATGAAAAAAATTCAAAACATCATCACTATGATGTTGATGTGCATTTGTATAATATTCTCACTAAACCAAGATATCCCAGCAACATGTTTATATTGTAAAACCATTTGTAGGATAGAAATGGTTAGTGATCAGATTCAGGCTTTATGTCAGAGATTAGCGATTAAATTAAGTTTAATCTTTGAATGTTGTTTTTGAGTTGTCGATTATGTATCTTATTATATTTGCTGCAATATACACATATATACATACATACACACATACATACATACATACATATATACATGCATACATGCTTGTATATATATAACAAAAATTTTGTGTATAAATTGTCTATAACAACGTCTGGAAAATTTATTACCTCGGGAATACTTAGATCTTACGAGTTAGTTTTGTTATAAACATAATAATTAAATTAAATATATTAATTTTCCAAATTATTACAGTTTTTTATGTTTCTTTAAATTTATACATATAATTTATACATGTATACCATAGTATAGCTATCCATGTACGTGCCGCACGTAGCTGTCGAATTGTTTTTGTATTCGTATGTAATATTTTTTACTGTTTCAGCTGTCAAACTGCATATATACAAAACATTAATGAATTCACCTTATTGCAGTTTTTGTGCAATTGTTACCACCTTCCATAAATTCGCATTAATTTTGACGTTTGTCTTGATAAAAAAAATTGCCTAATATAAACACTAGGTAACAAAATACAAGGAATTGCTGTTTTTGAAGATGTGAAACTGTATATTAAATACTCTAATAGTTTCAAAATTCTATAGAAGACATTTTGCTATTTTTAACATCTTATAACAATGAAAAATTTACATTACTCTAAACTTGGTACTTGCAAGAGTTTAACGCATGTAATACAACTAAAACGTTATCTGAATTAGGTTTTTTGGCAATTGAATTAGTTTTTATTCTATCAGTTGTTTCACTTGAACTTTTAAAAAATGGGAGATATTTTATTCTAACAGAACTGTTCTATTGAAACAGCATCTCGTATCCAAGCAATGGATCACTAAATGTTAGATGTAAATGTTATAACTTCAAAATACTTATAAAAGAAACTACTATCATGTTGTATTCATGTGTATACGAGATTATTTTCATCAGATTTCTGAACAACGTTGTTGCGAACCAATTTTTAGTATTTTCAACATTTATGTTTAATTTAGTAAGAAATAAAGTGGAAATATACGGCGAGCTATTTATAATGAAATTTATCCCTATCTATTGGATATTGTATATTTTTCAAAAAAGTTTTAGCATCAAAAACACAATAACGTAAAAATCTGAGAAACAGTTTTTAAAATAAATTACGAAAGATTAAAATATTTAAAATATTTTTAATCTTAGAAATGTCAGTATACTTTTATATTATTTCATTTTTCGTTCCTTCAGTATGATTTATAATGTTTAGTTTTGTTTTATTTTATTTTCTTTGTAAGAAATCATGGCGTTTTTTCTTATAAATAAAGTTTTAAAAAATTCCTGGAAATTCATGGTAAATAGATTTTTTTGTTCCCGTTTCCCGGGAAAGAAATATTATGGGAAACCCAAACCCTAGTTCCTACACATTTTGTAAAAAAACAGCAACTTTAAACTTTTGGAATTAGTACTTCCAAATGTTCTAAAGATGAACAAAAACCGACTTTATTGTGTATTTATCTTCAAATTTGATATATTAACTAAATTTTTCAAAAGCAAAAAATCTAATTTTTCTAATCTAAAAATTATGGGCTAAAAATTATTCTGAATTGTCAATTTAATTACCATATCAACAACTTTCATTGGGATATTTTATATTTTTATGTAGTTCCCTTACAATACTAACTGACTGCATGTTCCTCACACTATTTGTAATACACAATCAACAGCACATTTCAATCAAAAGTGTAATACATCCTTTTAAATCTATACTAGTGAGTGTGTGTAGGTATGAAGGATTTTAAATTTAGTACAGAGTGTTTCTATCACATCACTCTGTTATGCAGCGATATGTTTCCTCACAAATTGGATACAATACTCTAACAATGGCAAAAGAGAAAGAAACAAAAAATATACATGAAAAAAAAAAAAAAGAATTTAAAACAAGTAAAGTAAAAAAAAGTGTTTTAACAATAAAAAACCATCTCTAACCATAAATATTCAAAACACACTTGTTAGTAGTGGTTGCATTAGTACGATATTGTATATTATATAGGGTTGTCAATTATTCGACATTATTATTGATTGAATAAAATTTCATAATATTTTTTAATTATTCGTGTAATCGAATAATATTTGTATTTTCTTCAATTAATAACAATGAATAAAATATATTGTTCGAATAGTTAAGTACAAGTTAAAAAAAATGCAAAAACTAGTATTTTTAAATCAATTTTTGGTTTTATTAACATAAAACAAACCTAAAAATAATAATTCTTTAACATAGAACAAAAAAATTACAAAAATTGAGACCATATTCAAATTACAGACAAATTATATAATGAACTAAAATTCTTTTAAAATTATCATTCGTAGCATAGTATTTTGGCTTTAAAACGATCATTGCTTTTTTTTTACATATAAAAACAGATGTGTGAAAAAATTCTTTCACTTTCTATTGCTGATGACAATACATAGCATTAAAAGAAATTTAGTTTTTCAGTTCTTTGCAGATTTTTCTAAATAAAGTTAATGATCATCAATATTGCTAAAATCTATTTTTTTAATTTTTGATATTCTTTGATTAAGCTCATCGTTATACATTTCAGAATCTTCGGTTATTTCCACATTACTTAAATCATAAAAATAATTTTTTAAATAAATAATAAATGAAAAATTAAAAAAAAAAGCATTTAAATGTACTTTTGTTTCACTTTTTGCTGAATACTAATAAAAGGAAATTAATATGCACTGGATAATTTCCAGAATTTAATAATAACTTACGTCTCACGTTTGTACTAACTTTAAGAGGTTTGATTAAATCTTTAGAAGAGCTAATCTATTTTTTTTTTTTTTTTTTTTTCAAATAATACTGAGATCACAGTGTACGTGAAATCTAAATCCAAAATCTAATAAAACGCGGTTTACACAATCATATATATCCTAATGAAATTTTTCATTATTTTCAATAGGGTTTTCCAACTAAACAATACTTATTACACTTATAATTTCAAAAAGACATAATAATTTAACAAAAACTCGTTTTAAAAAATTATTCAATTAATCGCTAAAAATTTATCGAATAAATTTTTTAATTTCAAATTTAAAAATTTTGTTCGTTGGAAAAGAATAAAAATAAATGTGTTTCTCGAATAATCGAATAATTTCTGTTCGAATGACAACCCTAATATTATAACAGAAAGTAGTGGTAATAGTCTTCACCACAATAAAAATCATATAGAAATTTCCATAACAACAACCAGAAGAGCCTCATATATAAAAAAGAATTTCAAAAAGTGTAAACAATATGCAACAAATCCCAGCATATCACAATCAAGCTTAAAATTCTCACACCATTTAAGTTTTCAGGAGGTACATGTATTACCCTTCTCTAATGGTTTATTTGCAAAAAGATGTTTAACAAAAGATATTAAAAAAGTAAAAATACTTTTTTTTTCGTTTATTTATGAAGAATTTTTTAATCCTAATAAATATTTTGCAAACAACCGGCATTGTAGGGTACAAAGGAAACGTTTGAATTGTTTGTAGAAGTTCTTGAAATGTACATGCATATACGAATGTTATATAAGTATGTGTGATTCCTTTCCAATGTAAAAATAAAACTAGTAAGTTTTATATCTAAAATATGTATCACAATTTCTTATTTCAGTTTTTAATGCCTACATATTTATTTTTATTATTTCGATTTTTTTTAAAGAAATTTATTTATTATACCCTTCATCACAGGTGTAAATATATAAGTTTGTCATTCCGTTTGTAATTTCTACAATTTTCGTCAGAGAGCAAAAAAGTTTATATATATATATACGATCAGAAATCCTATAGAAAATTTTGTTATTGAAATTCAACAAGATTGGTTCATATATAGCGGAGATATGTGTTTTCGATTTTCTGAAACCCCTATGTAAGCAAGGGACTTCGTTTTTGCAAAACAAAATCGGAAAAATTTATATGAATTTTTCTGCTGAAGAAATGAATTAATCAGTCCATTATCAAATCAATTTTTTCCGATATCCAAGTGCTAAATAGATCGATCACAAATATTTTTCTTGAATTTCCGTTTTTTTAATCAACCAAATCGGTTCATAAATAACCGAATTATTGGCAAATCTGTTATTTAATGTCTGCTTCCTTTACCCCAGGTCTACAACTGAGATTAACGCTGATATAATATGTGAGATAACGCCGGCAGAGGAGAGTAAACATTTTGTTTATATTATGTTAAATCTTAAATAAGGGGTATACGTATTCTAATAAATCCTATAAGATATTATTATTTTCAATCAGTTACAGAGTAAACATAACCTTTTTATTTAAGCACAATTTTTTTAACACAATTTTTATAAAAATGACTTTTTAACATGTAAAACAAACACTAAAAGGAAACAATATTACAAAATAACGTTGTTTTTCAATAATTTCCAAAATACACATGCACACACACAAGCAAACTTTCGTGTATGTGTATTTTTTTGACAGTTCATCTTATAAGATGGTTGTGTAGAGAAATCTCATCACAACAGTCTCATAATACATCTTATAATACTAATATTTGAATCTACACTTGAAATAATTCTCTCAGAGAGCGTATTTGACACTCTCTGACACAAAAATCTTACATATTATGTTACGTCTAGACGGGCTGTTAGTTATTGTTTTATGGGCAGAGCTATTAGTGTGGCGATTTTTAATTGTTTTTGGCGACTTAATTTCCGTTTGGCGACATGACGATTTTTTTTTTGGCGATGTGTAAACAAGGTGGCGATTTATTTAAATAATTTTAAAAATTGTATAAAATAGGTATTTGTGAAAAAAAAAACGATTACGTTTTCTTACTAGCAATCGACTATTTTCAATATACGCCTATCTAACTAAATGAAAGGCCTTAATTTATAAATTCAACTTAAATTGAAAAATATCAGGACTTCGCTCGGAAATTCGACAATGCAAAAACAAGTAAAGACAGTGAAAGTGCTTTTAAGTCTTTTGCTCAAAACTGATTGCTTTCAATTCAGTGGAAACATACCTAAAAAATAAAAAATAAGCTTATAATGACACATTGTACTGGATACGCCATGTTGCTATCTATTGGTATACATGTTTTCTTTTCACGTACTGTCTATACTATTCAAATTTTTATAAAGGCAAACGTAAAAATCGGAGCGAATCTATTCAAGGTAACCTCAGTTAAACAGCTGATTGCTTTTTTAGTTATTACAGCTGTCAAGCTGCATATATAAAAAACTTTTATTCTCCTTATTATTGTTTCCACCTTGAATAAATTCTCGTTGTTTTTGACATTTGTCTTGCCTAACCTAGTATCTACATTAGGCATTTTTTTATCAAAACAAACGTCAAAATCTATGCGAATATATTCAAGGCAACCTTGGTTAAACAGCTGATTAAGATTTTAGTTGTTACAGTTGTCAAACTGCATATATAAAAAACAATAATGAATACGCCATATTGTTGTTTTTGTGCAACTGTTGCCACCTTCCACAAATTCGCGTTAAGTTTGAAGTTTGTCTTGATAAAAGAATCTCTAATGTAGACACTATGATAGTATAAGAGAACAAATGTTGTTATACAATGTTACACTCAGCGTTGCCAATATAGGGCTTTTAACAATCCAATATTTGCATCTTCTCTGTTAGCACTTTAAAAAAAAAAGACGCTAAATTGGCGCGTAATAAGTCAATTATTTAAAATTCAAAATTTTTTTGTTTAAAGTGGTCATTTGAGGAGTCTAACCGTTTTCCGAATTCCATCAAATAAAGGATTTATTAGCAATTTGTCAGATTCTTTCAAACGCTATTCCTATTTATTTTAGAATTGCCTTTTTTTGAAAAAAATCGACTGATTAAATCAAAGGTTTTCCACTAAAGTTAAAAAACCTAACCGAAGATAACAGTTTTATGAAATTATATTCTTGGAAACAATCTGCCATGGATCTAGAATTTTAAATGTATATTAAATTTCACCAACTTCTTATGTAATAAAAACACCAATTTCAAATTTAATTTGAAATATAATTCACTATTTCCGCTAAAGTTAAAATATTAAAAAAAAAAATATATCAAATTGAAAGCTTATAATGTTTAAGTTGTTACTCTTAATAAAAATCTGATTTTAGTTTAAAAAATGACCAAAAATAATCAAAATAAAGGATTTCGTTAAATTTAGAGCTTTTTAGCGCGTTTTGGTTACAAATAGTTCACAACGCTGGTTATACTACGATTCTGCTGAAACAAAACTAGTTCGAAAAACAATATTTTCGATATGTTATAATCAATCCATAAATTGATTAGGAGGAAACCTTTTTTAATTTAATATTGACTTACATTTATAAAATATTTATTCTGCACCGAAGTGATTACATTTTCTTTAAATATGTGAGGAATTTTGTAAAATTCCAAAGTATTAAAATTGTTTTTACCGGTGCGCTTCGCTATCCTATTTGATGCGATAACTAATATTTACTTTATATGGGAGCTACTATTCCCCTGGACCTATTCACCCTATTCGAAATTTGATATGAAAATTACTTTTAAATTTTTTAAGACTTTCATTCTAATAGTCCCTTAGATGAGAAAATTTATATTATCCTTGTATTTACGGATAGGTCCTTATGCTAAAGATTCGCACGAAATTTTAAGGGCTCTCACTGTAATAGTTCCTGAGGTATGCCATAATGAATATTTGCTTTATATGGTGTTACTTCGCCCCCTGCTCCCAACTATTTTAAGCTAATCGGTTCATCCGCTTGAGAGTTTTAAAAAAGTGAGCGTAAAATATAGGTGTGGCATCCGATCAATACTTATCGATCATAACTTATAACATTCTACAGTGCAAGCACTATCTGTGCGTCAAATTTCATGTAAATATCTTCGTTAATAATGTGTCAAATTGAAAAAAATATATTTTCTAAGTAGGCGTATAATGTGATATAAGCCGAATATAGCATTCTAAATTGTTCTTTTGTAGAATTGGTCGTGCATATTTTATGAAAAAATAAACATTTTATTTATATTTATTTTTATGTAATTAAAATAACTGATATTTTTATCTATTTAAAAATAGTATCACTTAAAATTATCAATTTCCAAAAATGGCAACTCTCTTGAGCGGAAAAAACCTGTGCTGACAACGCTATGACTATAAATATTGATATTGTGAATAACACATGCTCCTCAAATACAGCTAGGTTATTGTGAATAATACAATTGCAAAATGGTTGAAATGTCAAATCAGGCAATAAATAGTAGGGTTTTATAGTTGGAACAAAAAGTCGAATTTTCGGCATTAACATTTTAAACAGTTGATTTTTCGACTTTTAAATTTTGTAATAGTCGACTTTTCGGCATTTCCCGACTTTTCGACTATTTTTTGACTATTTTTTGTTATTTATATTTCCAACAGTTAGATGATGTAGTTAAAATAAAACTGCTAAGTAACTATTTTATTTATTTTTTTTTTTTACTTTTTCTTATATTTTTCGACTTTCTACTTTTTCTGAATATTTTGGACTTTTTCCGACTTTTCGACTATTTTCCGAATATTTTCTACATTTCGAGTATCTGGAAACAAGAAAGTCAATTTCCCTACAATTTTCTAACCAAAAAGTAGATTTCGACTTTTTTCTAACAAAAAAGTAGATTTCGCCTTTTTCAACAAAAAGTTCGATTGTTCGATTATTCGAAAGTCGATTTGATGAACTCCAATAAATAGAGATATATAATACCGTAGTGTCTACATTAAACAAATTTTTATCAAGACAAACGTCAATATCATTGCCAATGTATACAAGGTAACCTCAGTTAAACAGTTGATTATTACTTTTGGTTGTCAAATTCGCTCTCTAAGAAAATTATTTCACGTGTAGATTCAAATATTAGTATTATAAGATGTATTATGAGACTATTGTGATGAGATTTCTTTACAAAACCAACTTATAAGATGAACGTCAAAAAAAAAAATACACACAAACGGAAGTTTTTTAGTCGGCGGTGCATAATAAAATAAATTATTAAAAACAATAACAGATGGAGTCACTGAATACTCTACTTTTTGCATTGAATTTTAATGAAAATTTAAAAATTTCGGTGGCTGATTTTAAGCCGGATGCCAACTAAATTGGCGGCTGATAAAACAGACAATTCATTGGTGGCGGCGCGCCGCCGACTTTGAGACGGTCGGCTTAATTCTCTGCTGCAGAGAAATTTAGAGAACTGAAAAGCATTTCTATTGTGTGAAAAACAAAAAGCTAAAAGTTGAAATTTCTGTAGTTAAATTAACAAATTTATTGTAAATTTGTTAATTCTTAATAGATAAATTAATAAAAACAAATATAAATATGAATCGTAGACGTCATCATGATGGTGATGATGATGGTTACGGTAAGTGGAGAAAGAAAAAAATTTCCACGTTATTTATTTTTTTTGTTGGAGTACCTAATGAAAATTTTATTTTATGTGTGTTTTTTTCCAGAACACCGTAACCGCAAACGTAGAAGGGTTTCAGAAAATCAGGAAATTGAAGATCGTTTGGAGTCATTGATTTTGCGTGTCGGTGAGCGCAGCACCTCTTCGGTGGAATCAAATTTGGAGGGTTTGGTGTCGGTGCTGGAGGCTGATTTGGGAACGTTCCGTTTGAAAATCTTACGTATATTATCGGATTGTGCCGTGAAGATGCCCGAAAAATGTACTATTTATACCACATTAGTGGGTTTACTTAATGCCAAAAATTATAAATTTGGTGGTGAATTTGTCGATCACATGGTAAAGACCTTTAAGGAGAGTCTTAAACTATGTCGCTGGGATGCTGCTCGCTATTCATTGCGTTTTTTGGCCGATTTGGTAAATTGTCATGTCATATCGGCTTCTTCGTTGTTGCAATTGATGGATACTATGATTGATGTTTCTAATGAGGATCCGGTACCACAAGTTCGCCGCGATTGGTATGTTTTTGCTGTACTCTCCACACTACCCTGGGTGGGTAGAGATTTGTATGAAAAGAAGGAATCTTCTTTGGAATCTTTACTATTACGCATAGAAGTTTATTTAAATAAGCGCTCCAAAAAACATCACAATGCCTTGCGCGTATGGTCGGTTGATGCTCCACATCCTCAAGAGGAATATCTTGATTGCTTGTGGGCTCAAATACGAAAACTCAGGCAAGATAATTGGGCTGAAAAACATATACCACGTCCTTATTTGGCTTTTGATTCGATTTTGTGTGAGGCTCTACAACACAATCTACCCCAAATTGTACCACCTCCTCATCACGAATCCTATGAATATCCCATGCCTTGGGTAGTCTATCGTATGTTTGATTATACTGATTGTCCGGATGGTCCCAATCTACCTGGTGCACATTCAATTGAACGTTTTCTAATTGAAGAACATCTTCATCACATTATTGAAATTCATCATGGAGAGCGTAAAGATTGTGCTGCCCAGTTGTTGGCATTCCCGTACAAAAATAAAATTCCTCTCGAATACTGCATTGTAGAAGTAATATTTGCAGAACTATTCCATATGCCTACACCACGTTATATTGATATTGTGTATGGCTCAATATTGATTGAATTGTGCAAATTACACCCGGCTACTTTGCCACAAGTTTTGGCACAGGCCACTGAAATTCTTTTCATGCGGATAGATTCGATGAATACTTCGTGTTTCGACCGTTTTGTTAATTGGTTCTCATACCACTTGAGTAATTTCAAATTCACTTGGTCTTGGGAAGAATGGGACAGTTGTTTATTGTTGGACATGGAACATCCAAGACCGAAATTTATACAGGAAGTTTTGCAAAAGTGTTTAAGGTGGGTTGTCATGTGTTTTATGTGACATTAATTCAGTTATAATTTTTATTGCTTTTTGTTAATTTATTTAGATTGTCTTATCACCAGCGTATTGTTGAAATGATGCCGGAGGCTTATGCAAAATTATTGCCCGTATCACCACAACCTAATTATAAGTACGCCTCGGAGGAAGCTGGTAAGTTATTTTTTAAATAATTTTTATTAAAAAATTTTAATTGAAATATATTTTCAAATTGTGTTCAAACAAAAATTGGACTTTTTGCTAGCAAATATTGAAAATATCATATTGCATAGAAGATAACTATATTATTTAATTAGAGAAAGATTTAACAAATTAATATGCATGCATCAACTTTTTTTAATTGACAGAAAATGTATAAGAAATAACGATTCAATAAAAAATAATAAAAATATTAACAAAGGTAAACCGGACCAAGATGACATGACTGTATGTTTATGACATTAATACACACTGTGGCTCAACGAAAGTACTATGTTCCCAAACAATAAATATTAATAGAACTTTCAAGTTTAGTTTATAAACCAAATATGATTAAAAAAGCGAAAAAATAATGCATTTATATCTCGTAATTTCGGAATATTATAGATATACATTTGTAACATTTCAACGCAGATTTAAAAGTGAACTATCATTTGAGTTTTGAAGGTGGATGGAATGGATACCTCAGGAGCGGGACTGTGTTATCTCAATATAGGACACCTCTGAAATAATTTTTGTTAAATTCTTGTAATTTTCTTATTTTTCATCATATTTTAATAATTTTTTATATCACTTTTACAAAATTTGCAGAGGATTTGTGTGGATTTAGATATAAATTTTAAAGTTCTGCAAAGGAAATACTACATTAAAAATTTTGATCTAAAATGGGTCAAAACTCTTGTAAAAATGAATTTATCACCTATTTTAATGTCTAAACTAAATCACACATACAACTTGTTATTAATATTTTACAAATTGTTTTTAAAGTTTTTAAACTAATTAGTAATTTAAAATGGTACCCCTCATTCAAACAAAGTAATAGTTATTATTGAAGTAAAAATTATTTATCGCGTAAATGAAGAACTATTAAGCAAAAGTTTTAAAATTGTGTGGAAAAAATTTCCTTATCAAGATTCATAACTGAGATTAAAATAGGGCGTGCAGTTCTAAGGGAAGGGTTAGCATCCATACGAATAATTTTCCTTTCAAGTTACACAATTGATATAAAAATAGGAATGGTAGGTTTAAAGAGGTTAGTAGCCGCCATACAAAGGGAATGCTTATTATTGTATACCTAAAGAACTATTTAACCGGTTTATTTTTTGGCCAGATTTATACTCGGCATGTATAAATTGGTCAGAAATTATAAATTTTATGTTTATATTACCAATAAATAAAATAATTACTCAGAAATATAGAAGGTTTTGCATTAAAAAATTAAAATAAAGAATTTATTTTGTAAGATAGAGAATAAAAAAACGATGAAGGTTACTGTGGGGAATATCATAGCATCAAAAAACGAAATTTCATTAAAACATTCTATTTAAAAGAAAAAAAAGATACAGTTTCTGGTAACGTATTAACTTCAAAAAATAAAATGTTATAAAAGAATATGAAAAGAAAATAACAAGGTTTGCACCGTTACTGCTAAAATACTCTTACCGCTAAAAATTCTCTTCAACTTCACCATCGTTACCTTTAAAATAACTTTACCGAAATAGTTAGAAATGCTATTACCGCTAAAAACCTTTACCGAAATAACTCAAAATCACGTTAACGCTAAAATACCGATACCGAAAAACCATAAGCGCTGAAATACCGGTCTCAATATAAAAAAAAAAAAAAAATTATCGTTACCGTTAAATATAACATTACCAATTTACTCAGTTTGATAAAAATAATTGTTTTGAATAAAATTAAAATTAAACTTGTAAGAATGTTATGGTTATCCGAGTCTGACTTTTTAATACTTGACTCCACTTTATTTTTCATGGTTGTGAAATTTCTGAAATAACCGTTACCGTTAAAATATCAAAATCGATATAACTAAGAATACCGTTACCACTGAAATACAGTAACCGAAATAGCACAAAACACCGATAACTTAAAATACCGTTATCGCTATAAAACTCTTACCGAAACAATCCACTTGGAAAATAATAATAAAAAAATTCTGTCGTAAGACCAAAAGGAATATTAAACAGGAAAAAAGTGAGTGCTATTCTTTTCTGCTCCTATCAATTGCACACAAGCCAGCTAATTCCAATAATAAACCTTATAATTTTCTATAGTTTACATCTAGATATATCTTTTAGTTCGTTGTAGAATTGCCTGTCTAACCATTTAAGTCTAAGACGCAGCAGCTATGAATTCCTGAACAATCTCATATATTCTACAGAAATCCCGTGTGTTAAAAAAGCCTCAGTAAACCACTTTTTTACCATTGAAATCTATGGTGCAGAGTCCCCATAGTATTTATCGAGCTTTTCCTTGGTTTGATTGACGATTTTTTTTTTTCGAAAAAAATAATGTTTAATGGGCACTCGAAATTCACTTTTTTCCATTTTTAGAAAAATGCACGAGGTTATATGTTTTGAACAGCTGTTAAACTCAAAGTAAATGACGACATTTGCTCAAAATTTGACAGTAGACTAATAACAGGTGGTGCTTGATGGGAATAGTTTTGCATTTCATATAACTACGAGGGCGTACTACACGGAGAGTGAAAAAATTTTAGATTTGAAAATGATTATTTTAAAAAGTATACGTCGTATTCATAAACAAATTTTAAATTAAAAATACATTTTAGAGACAAAATTTCTATTAAAAGGTATTTTAAATTTAAAAGTTGTTTGTGAATATGATATGTTCGTGATAACGTATGCGGAATAAAATTGCAACAAAACTTTTGGCGCGTATTTATGATAAATAATTTTTATCATTATTTTCGGACGAGCACATGCCTATTCATATTATTGCGAAAAATTTGTGAAAATCAGATTTCTAGTTTCTTCAACATGTTAATAAAAGACGATCCTTTAAAAATATTTGTAATTTTTTAGATTATTTCTATATATACAGAACCAAAAATTATTTATATTTTAACTCAAATGATAACGAGAGTCAAAGAAAATTTTTTTCGGTAGGTATAAACCCATTGATAGAAAAAAATAGAAAAAATTCGTTTCCATTATTTATTTAATAAATAATCATTAAAGCAGCAAAGTATTCAATTATTAATTAACATATAACAAAAGATACTATTACGAAAAGGTTCACATTAACAAAAAACATATTTACAAATACACATGCTTAAAATATTTGGTTAATAGCAATAAAAATAAAATCTAATTGGAAGTACTCGCCGCTCAAACCTTTTTCACTTCATTTTCCTTTTCATCAACAATTACTGGAATTTCTTCACCATTGTAACCAACTTTTAAACTAACAGATTTGCTAACCGATTTTTGTGTTAAAACTTCATAAATTTCTGTTTCATCTTGTGATGCTTGTACGAGTAAAGGGGAAGATGTTGATAACGATGGTGATGACAATATCGAGGACATAGTACTGCTAGTGCCAGTAGTTATAGCATTAGATATTTCTGTCGTAGGTTCCAAAACTAATTCTGAAGTTGTAGTTATTTCAGAAAAGTTTGTTGGTTTAGTTAATTTTAGATTGTTACTTTCATTCGTGTTGATGTCTTCGCTATCGTTATTTTCATTATTTTCGTCATTTTCTTCAGATTCATCAGTTTCTTTGTTATTTTCTTTTGCTGTTGGCATCGTACTTTTTGTAACCATAAATTTGTTATTATTAAATTTGCGTTTTGGTGGTAATTCTGCAGTTGTTGCAGGTATCATTGCAGTTCGTTTTGTTGGTGTCGAAGTTCTCAAATTGTTACTTTCATTTGGTTTGATATCTTCGTTGTCGTTATTTTCATTATTTTCAATATCAATATCATCAAATTCATCTACTTCTTTTTTATTTTCTTTAGATGGTGGTGTTGTACTTTTTATTGCCATAAATTTGTTGTTATTAAATTTACGTTTTGGTGTCCATTTTAGCACTGGTTTCTCTGTTGTACTGGTTGAACTAGTTCGAGCATAAGAATTACGATAACGACTTATGGTCTTCAAAGGAGATTCTGTTGAAGATGTAGAAATGAAAGCTTTTGGGGGTTTCGAAGTGGTTGAGGTTATAGTGGCTGCAGTTGTTGAATTTTGGGTTGAAGAAGTTGTAGTACTTGGTTTTGAGGTTGTAGATGTTGTAACTGTTTTGAAATTTATTCTTTTGTTTCGTAAAGCAAATATCTTAGGCCTTTTGGTGGCACTTACTATGGAATTGGAAGCTTCGGTTTTAATTGATTTTACTGTAGTTTTTGCGTTTGCTACTTGAATTGAAGTGGTTGGTTGACTGGTGTTTTGTTCTGGTATATTGGGTTTAGTTTCTTCAGGAGTTTTAACTTCTTCCGTAACATGAGAATTTTTTCTTGGAGCTGGTAATTGAGCTTCTATTGATTCACTATGTTCCTTTTTGTTGTCAGGTTCGTCATCACTTTGAGGTTGGTTGTTTAGAGGTTGTTCAAACTGAAAAGAGGATAAAAAATGTCAAATTCTATATTTCGTATAAATTACATTATTAATAATTTGTTTTAATTTTGAGCAATTGTTTCCTACTTACATGCTGTGGTGATTCCAGTTGAGGTTCCTGATTTCCCTCTTGGTGCGAATGCTCTTCATTCGACAAATATTTATTTTCATTTCCAATTTCCCCTTCATTTACATGGGCGTACAGAGGATCTGGTTCAGAATAATGTATGGTATCTTCTATAGGATCACTTTGCACAAAGGGTTTATTGCGTGGTGTAGCCACATCAGCTCTTTCATCCTCATTTATTGGTACTGGATATGAAATCAATAATGGTACATGAACCGTTGTATATTCTAAGGATGAGGAAAAGGGTCGATTCTCAACATATTGCTGAAGTTGTTGCTGTTGTTGTGGTTGTTGTTGATATTGTGGTTTTTTCAAAGGTGGCGCTGGAGTAACATGTACAACACGTTGTTGCTCAATCTGTGTATTGGGAAAGACAAATTTTTGTGGAGCTGGTGGCACAACTTGTGGAAAATGATAGTTTGATTGATAATTTTGATGATAGCTGTTTAGTCGTTGAATGTTTGCATGATACTGTCCTTGTTGCTGATGCTGTGGCTGAGGAAAATGATGTTGACTTAATGTCGTTGCTGTATGAGGTTCTTCATACAAATTTGTAACGTAACCCTGAGGAGCAGCAATTTCAGTTACTTCATTGTGATAAATTTCAGCTTGTTGTTCTAGATTTTGTTCGCCGCTTTGTTGGTGAACAGCTTGCTCCAATGTTATTGCACTATTGTTTGGCATAAAAAAATGATGATGATAATGATGCGTTACCATTGGTACCGGTGTAGGCGATCTTTGTGTGAATTGCTCTTGTGATGTGTGAGGAGCAGGTTGAGGATGATGATATTCAGGAAATTTGGGAAACTCTTGTGATTGATGCTGCTGTAAAGTATAAATTTCTGGTCTTGGGAATTTTATTTGATATGTGGACGGCCTAAATGTGGTGGGTGGTGGTAAATGATGTTGTGGTTTTCCCATAAACATATTTAACAAATTGGGAAATAAATCTATTTTTGTAGGAGCTTTCGGCATATAATTTCCCTTATAAAATTCACCAATATTCAAACGTTCTGGCAATGATAAGTGTTGCTGAGCATGATGATTATGATGTTGCAGCTGTGGATGAGTTTGCTGTTGCAAATGTTTGTGTTGAAGTTGTATTTGAGATGGTGGTGGTGGTGGATGATAGACACCTCTCAAAAATGTACTCTGCGGTATGGGCGTAACTTGTTGCGTTGGATAATGAGGCTGACTGACTTGACGAAAGTTTCTGGCTGGATCGTAACGTCTCTCGGTAAAATCTTCATCTTTATGCGATACAATTTTTCTAAAGCTTAATGGATAATCATCTTCTTTTTGTATAAACGTCTGTACATTATTACGACGTTCTTCCAGAATTGTACGCTTGTTGGGACCTCCTCGTACCACAGTTTCTGTGGGTGCTTTTGCTGTTAAAGGACTTACACTGAATTTCATTTCATAATGATATTTACTATCTGCTGTATCACGATGTCTTATTTTATGTACATGCCACATGGCAATTATATTGCTTTCGCGGGCACATTCATAATCACAGTTGCCCTCCACAAATCTATAAGAACCATTTGACATTGTTTCGAGGCGTCCTTGAGCCAGAGTGATAATGTCACCAAAACGTGAATCCAAAGGTTTGGGAGATCGTACATAAGGAGATGATAAGAATTCATTGTATTCTTTAACTTTGCTAGAAAGCAGGAAATATAAAATGAGATTGAATAAAAATATTTTGGAAATAGGTACTGTAAATTTGTATAAGATAAACGATGTAAAAAAAGAACTTTAAAAATTATTTAAATATCTTTTTTAACGATTTAATTTTTGTATATGCTTGTTGAGCATAAGAAAGTATTTGTTTCTCTATTTTTAAGATAATACAAATTTAATAATAACTAAGTGATTCCATAATTAAACTACTGAAGTTTGAAGTTTCATCTTGCAATGACAAAAAAAAAAAAAAATTAAATAAAAACGTTTTCCAACTAAAGACCTTATTTATAATGGAATTTTATATTTATCGTGCTGAATGCGGTTATAATAACAATAATATAAAACAATAATAATATAAAACAATATTTTATAAAAAAAAGGTATCTAAATTAAATTTTAACTAATTTCCGTAAATTTTTCCAACTACAACAAAAAGAGTTTTGTCATTTCTTTATTCAATATGAATGTGGACTATTTACGGAAGTCAATATTAGGAACAGAGGTATTGAAAATCTCTAAAATCGGTCAATGAATGGCTTAGTTATATGTTAAAAGAACAGAATTAAAAAAAAAACATGTTTTTAAGCCCATAAATAAGCTACGCATTTCGTTCTTTCGAATATCTATTGTACAGCTATATATACATATATATAACTATATATCTCATCTTTTCTGGCATCTTTTTTTTGACATTCTAAATTTGATGTGGTGAGCTAACCTTCCAACAAAAAACTTTCTGTTAGAATTTTTACTTTAAGATACTTTTGCAATATTATTTAACGCATGTTCAGTATTTATGTCATTAAAAAATTAGTTTTAAAGAAGATTTTATAATGATATTAGTATTCAAACATGCAGTTTTGTCCATAAAATTTAAAAATTTCTTAATTTTTAATTTTGACATTTTGCCAAATTAGCCGGACAAAATTATAATTTTGACATTACTGATTTATAAATTGCTATAAATTATATTTTATACAAATAAGATCGGCTTAAACATTAGCCTATAACCTTTATAAATCATTCCCCTCAGAATCATTTCAGAGCTCCTAAATTCTTGAAATAATTTGGTATTGAAATGAAACTACGAAAATAAATTTTAGGTATTAGAAAATTATTTCTCATATTATCAATATGATTGTTAACAATCTGGGTATTAATTTTGTTCATGTAAAAAAAAAAAAAAAAAAAAAAAAAAATGACGTAGCAGGAATAAGCATTTGATTTTTTTAAAACTTATTAGTCTATATGTCTTATTATAATTTATTGAATATTTTAAAGAAAACAATTGATTTACAGTTAACCTTTCGTAAATAGGTCAAAATTTAATAATTTTTTGTAAAAAATCTTAATTTATTTCAAATAAAGGGCTTAATAAATAAAAATTACAGAAAAATTCGATTCCAAATATTAGATGCTTCGCAAATAAACAAATTTCAATAATCTTATTGAGTTTTTAAACAATAAAAACATTTCACTTTGAACAGTCGTTATTCAGTTATTGTATGTGAGATTTTTTTTTTCATTTTTGTAGTCAATATACTGGTCTTTAAAATATATATATAAAAAATTGACTTTTCTCTGGATACATCATCAAAATCTCACACTGTGCACCCTTGATTTAAGCATTGATTTAAGAGTTCTATTGTTGGAACAAAAAGTCGACTTTTCGATTTTTTCAAATTTAAATAATCGATTTTTTCCAGTTTTGAATCGACTTCGACTTCGAGTTTTTTTATTTTTTTTATACGAGGGGTGCCTTTTATATTTTCCGAAACCGAAAAACTACGTACCTTACGTAAAATTTGACACCGGAATAATAAAATATGGTTTTTGGGCTTATATTCTCAGAAAGTTTTTTTTTTATTTGGAGCTATTTCTTTTTGCCAAAGTTAATTAAAAAATCGACTTCGTCAAAAAATTAAATTTTGAAATAAAAAATGTTAATGCGATTTTTTTCTATAACTTACGATGCGAATTAATTCAAAATCAATGCATTGGTTGACTTTAATTAACTTTTGGACATGAAGATACGTTTGTGGCTGGTATACTAAATTCAATCGTGAACGCAGTTATCTCCGGCACGAGTTTTGTGAAGAGTTTTTTTTTTTTTTTTTTTGCTAAAAGACACTGATGCTGGGCGTGTACTGATTTAGAAACGCCAACAATTGATATATTGTAAGCTAGACGAATTCCTGGGTATTAATTCCACTAACACGTAGCCAATATTACAAAAATATTTGAACTTCCAGAGCAATTTTTCTTCAATATTTCAAGAACGACTCGCGTTTATGTATGCAAGGAAAAGTTGGACAAATTCGATCTATGTCATTGAAATTGTGTTAAAGAGTTTATGAGACCGAAACGAAAAGATTAGTCAACAGTATTAATCCATCAAAGTTTGCTTAATCAACTCTTTGTAGTTTGTATTAGAGGAATTGGACACATATGCTAAAATTTTTAAATTTGAGTGCTTACCGGTACTACATGGAACCATTTCAGGTCTTGAATTTTTGTTGTTTTCTTCCACCAAATGTTGCTAACATAATTGCATCAAAAATTGTTTAAAAAAATCTTAAAAGTAAACGTTAAAAGAGAACTCCACATATATTCAATCGATTTAATGTTTATAATACATAAATAATGTCCCTTTTATTTATATTTTTCTATTGTGCAATATTTGGGTTTAAAGTTAATTATGTAAACTTTAAACCCAAATATCGGAAATATGAGCGTTAACTACGTCTGCCACTATTGAATTCAACGTACTCGAATTAGTGTTAAAATTTGCGACTAGCACAGAGTAATTATATGAAAAGGATTTCACAAAATCTTTGTGTTTCAACGAAACCTAAATGTTAGCTATATCTCCCTAGCTAACGGACATTATTCTAATGAATATCCTACTGATTACACATTAGCCGAAGAACACATAAAAGTAATAAAGATGTAATTCGGACAGAATGTTTTTATCGTAATCCTGTGTGAAATATAAAAAACTTGAACACAAGACTTTGCCAGTTAATAAAACACATTATATAATAAGCTTAAGTGATGTTAACTCGAAAATTTCGTTTATTGAGTAATGACATTGTAGCAGCAAATGAGCGATATGTACGAGTACATTTTTAATGAGCAACATTTCTACTTTTTTTCAAAATAACGTAGGGTAGAAGGGGAAGGACATTCGCCATAGGGGCACATACGTCTTTGCCAATTATCTTGAAGACGAAGTAATAATTTTTGTGTCATTAATAGATTTTTTTCCGTTATCGCGGATCTTTCATCCACCAAATTTTGATATTTTAATTTACTTTTGTTCGGAGGTAGACGTGATTAATTGTTTTTTCAATACTCTCTCAAATATTTCGCTATGGGTATTTCTGTGATAATTTTCATAGTTTTTGGAATTTATCAACGATTTTTTTCGAGTTATAAACTTGTTAGTAAATTCAAGTGCATAAGAACCTCTAGTGTTAATAGAATTTAAACAAAAATCATTAAATTGCTATATTAAAATAAATTAAAACACCATCTATAGGAAAGCGATTCTGCCTCCATCACTTGGCGAATTTTCGGTACTTTAGAAATTAAAAAAAAAAAAAATAATAATTAAATAAAAGTAACTGAGAGATAATCAGGTCAAAAGTACTTAAATTTATACCAACATATCTAATTTTTTATTACTACAGAAAGTTTACTGATATCGTTTAGGGTTATAAGAAGAGAGCACTTTAACCAAAAAAGTGGCGAATGCCCCCCTCTACCCTAATATGTTTTATTATTTTCCGCTCTCTTTCATTCAATTTATTCTCTTTTTAACAAATTTTTAATTTAAGATTTTTAATTTAAGGTTTCTATTTTGATTGTTTTTTTGTTACTTTACAAATAAGTTAAATTGGCAAAAAATTATATGTTTAAAATTTCATTCTGAAAAAATAACATTTATTTTTTTAATCAATATTAATTACTTTAAGCCTTAAAAGATTCGTTAAGGTTCAACAATCTTGTTGCTAAATAAATGGCTAATTTTTAATTTCCTCATTTTCTTTTTATTAATGTTTTACAAATTAAAAATATTATACCTTTTCAATATTCAAGAACACTTTAAAGCTATTTTTCTAAGTTAACATTTGTCTTCATCATTTCATTTACATAACCAAGATCTTATTGTCCATAATTTTCCTTACATATTTATCATGCCACATTTTAAACCAACATAATGAAACAAAACACTTCCTTATAATTAGTACCACGCTAAATAAAACGAAACGCTTACCTAAAATTTCCCGTGATAATGCCAGTTGCAGCATTTGTAAAAAGTGTTAGATATGTAACATGTTTTAGGGTACGTTCCCACGGTCTTGTGCCCATCTCCGCCACAGAGTCATTATGACGTAAGGCGGCATTATTGTCATTGTCGAAGCTTTCCTCATAAAATATACGCTTGCCACTTAATTGTAGGCCTTGTTTAGGTGTTAAAACTAAATCACGATTTACTATACACAAACAATAAGGTAACTGTAAAATTTCATTCAAAAGATTTCAAGTTAAGATTAGACACATTTTATTAAATATTTAGATATAAATAATGTTTTTTTTTTATTTTTGCACTATTTATTTTTGTAAATTACTTATTATTTGATGATTGCAAAACTTACTAAGGAAAATATTAATAATAAACTAATAACAAACATAAAATGGTTGTGGCTTTTTGGCACAATTTGGTAATCCATTGTCCAAAATTGTGCATGGATGGATGATATTAGTGAATACGAATGAACTGGTTGTTTGAAAGATGTTTTGAAATTATTTTTAAGTCACTTAAAATGTGTGCGTTTTATTTCTAATTCAGTCATATAAATCAAAAACTATTTAACTTTACATTGATCTAAAAATGTAACGATTTTATGTTTTTTTTTTTTTAAATTCCGGTAACCGTTAAATTTCGTTTGCAACCGCACTGTACGCGTAAATTTAAACAACTGAAACGTTTAATCAACAAACTCGGCTTAATAAAATATTTTTTTCTCAGTATTCACATTTGTTTGTGTATATTTTTGTTTCTTATGATAAATTTGTAGTTTTTTTTCTAGAGGGAGGTGTTGGAAAATGTAAAATGCTGCTTTGGTGTTTAGTACATACATATGTATGTAAGTACTATGACTGTTGTATACACATACTATATTGTGGCTGTTTTTTAATATTTTTACCAAAAAAAAAAAAAAAAAAAAAGAAAAACAAATTTTAGAAAAAAGTACATTAACGTCTATTTGTTTGACTTGATCATTGTTTCAGCGAAGTGAAACATCAAATGAAATTCGCAAAAACGTACCTGCAGTTAATGTTTCGCAACAAATGTTGCTGCCGTTGTGCTGTATATTAGGGTGGCAGTCACTTATATTATAATTTAAATAATTTGTAACTCAATTTTGCAGATCCATTTAGAAAATGATATACCCCAATCATTGCTAATACCTAGTACATCAACATAAGTTTCTGTGAAACGTAAACTTTTTCTAAGGACATTAAAGAGATTATGGAAGTTGTTTTAATTCTCAAATGAGTATTCACTAAAGAAAGGAATTATGGGTTCTTTATACTCAAATTAATGTGGTAATTTATTTTTTATTTATTTCATAAGTCGTGATGGGACGAAGAGGGTAAATATTCATTAGGAACGATTTGCACAAACGATCGAAGATAGTGATATCTATGCTAAATTCCATCTTATAGATCTAGGGATCATATTATCATGTAAACAAATTTTGATCCTTTTGTGTTTTTTTCCGAGAAAGTCATAAATTTGTATCTTATATGTTAAAACAAAATTGTCAGCGCTTTGTTTTAGCGTTGTTTGAGAAAAGACGTCATTTTAATTTTTATTGGTACTTTTTTGCATGGTTTATTATGATACGTTTTTCCCTATAATTGATAGAGATAAAAAATTATCTGCAATTCAGGCAAAACTTTGACGTTTGTCTTGATAAAAATTTCTAAGGAAATATAATTCTTTATGCATTTTGCATACAAACAGGAAGTTATTTGCCATAATCGAGCATATAAACGTAATAATAGAACACTTGTGTTATTTTCGAATAGTGTTATGTGTATGAGAATTTTAATTTATATAGTTTGTTTTAGAAGGTGGTTCGAAGTGCTTTTTATCTTTTTCAAAATGCGATAACTCAGAAACTAATAAATATATTTTCATAATTCTTTCACAACCTAACTGATATAAGTTTAAATAATATGTGTGTAAAATATTATACTGGTATTAAGTTATTACAAAATTAGGAAGAAAGGAGAGAAAAAATTTAGGACATTCTGGGTAAAAATTATGGTTTAATTTAAAATTTATCCAATTATAATTTACGTGTACATTTGATAAAGGCATTATATATTTTAAATTTGCAATAAATTTGACTATTAAATGGAAAAGTAGTCAGTTCTAACTAATTGTATATTTGACTAATTGATTATACAAGTTTATAGAATTTAATATATTTTGCTCATATTTTTTTTTACAAAATTGAAGTGAAACATTATCACGAAATCACTATAATACAAATAAGAGTACACTATATTAAAAACTGTATACACTCAGTCCTCGATTTGAGTCGTTTCGCTTTGCGTCGCTGTTTGAAATTCCAATGATTCGATTTGTTAGTCTGAGTTGACACACATCAATTCTTCTATTTTTTCTTTTAAACTTTTGCTTTAATTACCTTAATTTGTTTTTGTTTTGAAGTACGAAAATTAAAAACAAAACGAATTTCGAAGCACAGGCAAGTTTGTTACCTTTCATATTCCATCTCGAAATCAGAATTTCAGCAAGAAAAATTGCCTTGTATGAACTCAGACTAAAGTTAGAAAATCAAAATAGAATTTATATAAGTATTTTAATTTCACCTCTATGTACAAAAAATACTCCTTTTTTATTAAAGATCAACTTCTTTTCTGTTCAAATATTATTATCCTGGAAGCAATTATAAGAAAATAGTATAAATACATAGAAAATAGTGATCCGATTTGCGTCGTTTCATTTTGCGTCGCAATTCTCCTGTTCCCATTAACGAAGCAGACCGGGTCCTCAAAGTACGTTTGTATAATAAGTTATCATCTGAATTCCTTCTAAATATTGAACACAATTGAGCAATAAATTAAAAAGTATTGTAAAACCTTGTGCACAGAAATTATTTTGAGCTCAAGTTTTTGTGTTATTTAGAGAACTCTCAGGATATATTTAGACATATTTCTAGTACCCTTTCGGTTGGTTATTTGCTGATATATTGCGGATAATTTCTAAATGATGGTTAGGTTCTTAAGGCATCTGTATAGTCAATAAGAGGCTGCTCACTTGGTTCCAATTTGGTCCCGTTGTGATAAATGATGCTACTTAGAGATATCATCCTCAATTTGTACTAACTAATATAGCAAGAACTATCTAAAATTATATCATAGTAAAGATTGTCAAGTACTTAATTTATTTGTCTATGTCTGGTGATCAGTCATTGTAGTAAATAGGTTATACGTTCCCAAATTTCAATTAGTATAGTTTTGATACTAAAGATATTGAGATATGTTTTCGCTACAAATAAATCAGAGTTTAGTAGATCTCCGATACTTAAAAAAATTCAATTTAACTGAAAACCTCTGTGCAGCACATTAATTTTATTAATTTTTACTTGAGTCAAAAGTGTAAATAATCACCATGTAATTGGGTATCATTTGTTTTTCAGACATACTTTAAAATCCCAAAGAAATGAAGTTTTATAAGAATCGCACTAGCCAGCTAGATTTGATTTCCACCTGAGTGACCACCTGAGTCAACAAAAGTCGACTTGGCACTAATGACTTCCCTTTGTGTTATCTAAAAAAAAAAAAAATGAATAGATAGATAGGACCACTTATAGGATAAGCAAAAAATTAAAAGAAAAGTATAATCTACTGCTAGACACTAAACGCTCTGATCTGATTAATATTGAAAGTAATTAGAAGTTCATATCATATCATATCATATCATATCATATCATAACATATCATATCCTTTACGATTACATCCATTGAGAAACTGCTTAGTTAACATAATGTTCTGTTCCTGGACCGATTGTGCCTTCATTTCTTCATGTAGGTGGTGAGGGGATGTCATCTGTAGGCAGCCTGTGACGGTCTTTATGGCTGCATTTTGAGAGCTTTGTAAAATTTTCCACTGGGTGTCACTCAACGACTAAGACCACATTGGAGCAGTATATATTCTGTATGTAGCTAACAAGGTTTCTTTGTCCTTACCCCAAATGCTCCCGGATTTGATGAATTTTTTTATACTTCGTAATTTTTGCGGATTGCACTGAATTATAGTATTGGACATCTTAATTTCTTATATATAGTGAGCTGGAGTGAACTTCGGCAAATCCATTGGGATAGTATAGCTGATTGCGATTACTGGATGGTAAATTCTAATATTCAGGAGGATGCTGGAACCGGATCGGGAATATTTTCTGATATTTCTTAAATTACCTGATACAGCCAGAGTTTTAAATTGACTACACTGTGCTAGTCGCAAATTTTAAAAAGATGGGCACCCCACTGGTAAAGCTAATTCGAATACGCTGAATACAATGGTTTTTTTGGAGTTAGCTATCGTATTCGCGATATTTGGGTTTAAACTTTATTATGATAGTAGCACAAATAATAGAAATTTAGAAATAAAAAAGACTTTAAGTATGAATGCATATTCCAATAATAAATTAAATTAATTTCAGCCTGATTTTTAATGTATTTATATTTTTTTTTGAATAGTTGCTCATTGGTAACGCCAGTTAGCTTACTTACGGAATTGTAGTAGTATTTTTTGTTAGTTTAAAGTTTTGTAATTTAGCATTTAAAATATATTTGATAATAAGAGTTCGTGATCCTATACTTCAATAGAATCATAACTGTTTTATTAATTTAAGGATTAGGAAAATCCTTCTTTCAAAATGAAACATCTTCAAAGCGATCGCTAACTTTTAAAAAGGTTATCACCATTGAATTCAGTCGATTTAGTCTTACCTAATGGGTGCCCTTGTTTAACAATATATATATATATATATATATATATATAGTGTTTTAAAATTTTCAATTATAAAGTGGGAGAGCACTTGCCAAAATATTTACGATGCCCATTCACCAGAATGAGTAACAAAATTGAATTTTAATTATATGGACAAATGCTGAAAATATATGAACTATGGAGTTTAGAGCAGCTGTCTTCTATGTGGAAGACACGATATTTCAATAAATAAAGTGTTTAATTTTATGATAAACATTCGCAATCATGTTTTTGAACCAAATTTTTTTTGCTACCCTATTATTTTGTTTTGTGCACAAAAAAAAAAAAAAAAAAAAAAAAAAAATCTGTTACGTATCTTTGATTTTGTTTTTATTTGTTTCATAAAACAAAAAATACTTATGACCGCATGCTATTGATTTATATTTGACTAATTAATTCAAATTTAATGCAGCAGCTAAGGGTTATTCCGTTAATAGTCTTTCAAATGCACGTAAAGGGCTCAAAACAATTTTAAATACCTTTTTTTACCATATACTTCCTTGGTTGTGTAATAATTTAAATAAATGCCAACGACTTTTTAATGGAAGTTAAAGAAATGATAATTACAAACAAATATAAAATTTGTGATATAAATAAAATTACAGATTTATAATTTAGTAAGAAGTTAAATTTATGATTAATTATTAAATAATATATTGCTGCTCTACTTGTGTATATTAAGAATGTTGTTTAAAAGAATTTTCCTAAGAACATTTGTCGTAGTTTTTTCTCTAACGTCATAGATTAAAATGTACTTGATTAATTTCAATAAGTTTGATAATAGAATATTAGTTTTTAATGTTATGAACAAAATTGGCAGCTTGCTCAATAAATTTGGATTCAATTTAAATGATGAACTTGAGTCGATAAAATCATTAAAATAAAACTAAATTACGAGGGCGGATCAATAAGTCAGTGACTTTTCGAACTTCCCTCGTAGTTATATGAAATGCAACACTATTCCTACTAAGTACCACCTGTTATTAGACTACTGTCAAATTTTGAGCAGGTGTCGTCATTTACCTTGCGTAAAAAATAGGATTTTTCGAGGTCCTTAAAATAGGCATTTGTTTGGTCAATAATTTCATCGTTGGAGCTGAATTTCTTTCCACCTTAGGTTTGAAAATAGGTAGTAGTCACTAAGGGCTAAATCCGGAAAATATGGCGGATGAGGTACCAATTCGTAGCCCAATTCATAGAGTTTTGCCATTGAGACTGCACACGTGTGCACCCGTGCATTATCTTGATGAAAAAGAACTTTTTTCTTCGACATGTGGGGTCGTTTTGTTTTTAAATTCTCATTAAATCGGTCTAATAAGTTGGCATTATATTCTCCGTTTATTGTTTTTTCCTTTTGAAGGTAATCGATGTGGATTATTCCGCGTGTATCCCAAAAAACTTTTGCCATCACCTTATTGGCCGACAAACTTACCTTGGCCCTCTTCGGAGCAGGTTCACCCGAAGAAATCCATTGTTTCGACTGCTGCTTGGTCTTCGGAGTACAGTAATTTATCCATGTTTCATCCACAGTTAAAAAAACGCCGCAAAAACTCATTCGGATTGCGGTTAACTAACTCCAAACAATCCTTTGAAGTTGTCACACGTTTACGTTTATGGTCAATTGAGAGCAAACGCGGCACCCAACTTGCAGACAACTTTCTTAAACCCAGCTGATCATTTAAAATCGAAACCACACTGCCATATGAAATGCCTATGGCATCATTTTTTCTACATTTTCGGGTGTACTGACTTCAATTGGCCGCCCAGAACGTTCAGCGTTATTTGTACTTGTGCGACTACAACGAAATCAGTAAACCACTTTTTTTACCATTGAAATCGATGGTGCACAGTCCCTATAGTATTTATCGAGCTTTTCCTTGGTTTGATTGACGGTTTTTTTGCAAAAAATAATGTTTAATGAGCACTCGAAATTTACTTTTTTCAATTTTTAGAAAAATACACGAGGTTGTATGTTTTGAACAGCTGTTAAACGCAAAGTAAATGACGACACTTGATCAAAATTTGACAGTAGTCTATTAACAGGTGGTACTTGATTGGAATAGTGTTGCATTTCATATAATTATGAGGGAAGTTCGACAAGTCACGGACTTATTGATCCGCCCTCGTATGTTGATTTATTATTAAGTCTTCATTTAATTTTTCCTATGCATTGTTATTCACTTAGTCTTAATATGAATTTTTTATGTCTGATATTTTCACGTGAGTAAAAACGCATGCGTTACTTCTTTTGTTTCTAGTCATAATTATTTTTTTATTCTATACGCTGCGAGATTAGTGTATTTTTTTATGTGGTGTTGTTTGTTGTAGTGTATGAATATTTCGTGAGACTTTAACTCAAACAAAATAAAGATTGTTTTCCCAAAACCTTAATCTTTGCCATCAGTTTTTTTCTGTAGCCTTCTACATGTATGAATTTACATATTTGAAGATTTGTTGGGTACACTGATAATAATGACCCCTATACTTTTACCAGCTACAATGTTTTGTATGTATTATTTTGTAGATTTAATATCTTGTATTAAATGCCACTATTGTTGGTGTCTAAATCGTTTCCTAGTTCTCTCCACCAGAAAATATAATTCTATTCTATTTCGACTTCCAGGGATTATAAATAAAATTTTCAGTATTGTACTAACTCGAATAAAAAAAGACAAAAAAGTGGAGAAGCTTTCGAGGGTTCTGCATTTACAATATTAAGAATAGTATGAGCCACGAATTATAAATTAAGATAGTTGCATATAAAAAGTATTGAGAATGTTAAGGTTTAAATAACAAATAAAAAAAAAACTTAAAATACTCCAAAACGAATGCGACTATTCAAGGACTTGTAATAATACTCAGCTCTAGTAGAGCTTACAATCGAAATACTGGGGTTCTCTGCTGTGGTAAGCTTAGGAGACTTATGGTAGATTAAACTTTGTTTTTTTCAGCAGGAATGAATCTATAGAGACTCTTGTAAAGAAATATCACAACGTGATTAATAATTTAACTGAGCCAAGTGACATACGTTTTACTAAAAAAAATTATTTAAAAATTGTAAATTGTACTGGAGTACTCCCGTATTTTTGAAGAGCAAATTGTACTAAAAAAAGTACAATTGTATTTAATTTATCATTCCTGATGCTGACAGATATAGAGTTAAAATTAACAGTTTTTTCTTTTGGATAAAGAAAAATCGTGGAAAAGGATTCCTTAAGAGAAGGTTCCATTCCGACTGAACACTATCACTCTGTAACTTTTCAAATAGCCTAAATAGTTCGATATGATCTTGTACTTTAAGCTTTCGCAGAAACATAATGCTGAGAGTAGAATGAATAAGGTCTTATGCACTTTTTACTCATGTAAAACCCTACATGGAATATTGCGGCCATTAAAATTTTTACCTATGGAGAAATAAGAAGGTACAGAAATAAGCCTATGTTGCAATTAGTTCCACTTCACAACTCAGTGTGGATTACTATACCTGGTAGGGATAACTGGATGTTATTCAAAATGAAACCATAGAAGTATTTAGTAAATTCGAGATAACTACTTAACTGCGCTCTATTTCCATCTCCACATGGTCTATATTATGTCTGCCTAGTCTGGGTATCAAATTATGAGATTATTTTTGAGAGCGAAATATCAGATAATTATGAAAAAATTGATATGTTAGGGATGTAACAGAACCATATAAAGGTGTTCATTTGGGTAGTATAGCATTGTATGGGCAAAGCCAAAGTGTATCGCACATTTAAACGTATCTAAAATTATGAAAGCGGACATCATTTAGAACATATTTGCCAAATTTCAAGTTCCTACGATGATTGGAACAGGGTGCTTCACCGGCATCTATGTTGATGATTCCAGAACAAATCTTAAAATTTTTTTCATTTTTGGAAAATAAAAAACATGTGAGTAATTCCATTTTAAATTTAAAAAATTTTGACTCTTGGTTACCGATTTAGATAAAATTTGGTGCATGTGTAGAGGAATATACAGAGGCATGTAAAATTAATTTTTCTCATTTTTATTTTGAGAACTGTGGCAACTTTGTTATATAAAAGATATCAAAATATTTTTTTGCAGTGGATTTGTCAAAGCTTGTATTTCAATATGCCATATAAAAGTTTTTAAAATATATTTATTAACATAAATTTTTATAAAAATTTTCTTTAGTGACATGTATCTAAAAAATTTCATCTTTAATTTTTTTATATTTTTTTGGTAGGAAGCCATATCAGTATATTTGCTACAGAGAAAATTTCAAAGAGATCAAAATTTTTAAATTTAAAGTGGAATTACTCATGTGTGTATTTATTTTCCTTTATCTATCGTTTGATGTATAAATCATTAATATTGGTAAGACAAAAATTAAGATTTATTTTAGCATCATCGACGTAAATATAGCATCCTGTTCTAATCATCGTAGGAAGTTGGAATTTGGCCAAGTTATTCTAAATTTTAGCTACGCTCAAATCTAGCTCGCAAAAAGGAATTTTGGACCATCCTAGCGTTTATATTACTTTTGTCGAGTTTTTGAATATGATTGGGAAAATTGCGCTTTTAGTAGGAAAACAATTTCACTTTCAACGGGCCACTGTATAAAACCTCGAATGTCGGAACGTATAGGTGTTCCCCGTAATGACTTCTGCAGAAGTTGTTTAGGTGATGTGCCACTGCAGACAGTCTCGGGGATGCAGCATTGAGTAATCTAGCACGCACGCATTATCTTGAGTATAGAAAGGTTCCATAGGAACCAGGTACTCTAACATCCCATATGTGGCGATTCTTTACTGTACAACCTTGTAGGGAACATTGAGAACGGGTAGTTTGGAAGGGCCAATAGATGTTGCAAGACAAATGAGCCAATAGGTATTTTTAATCTCGAATCATAGAAATAGAGAAATCGAGCCGCTTGCAGTTTTTATGGCTGGATCAAAGATGGTCCAAGTATTCGGGGGTCAGGATAAATGTGTTACTTTCCAGACTGAAATCAAGGAATTTAAAAAAACTAAGGATTAGTTGGCCAGGAACGTGACAAGATGTGACATTCAATGGTGAAATTCAGTGTCAAATATAAGCTAGTGAGCGATTGAAGAACACTGAAAGGGTTAATAAAACGAGCGGGTATTAGGTAGAAGTGACAGATCCTTGAGAAGAATTGTTATGTGATGTGTGAGCCTTGCAGTATCAGCAAAGAGATATGGTCATAAAAATTTGGTAATATTGTTAAAATTTTTGCTCTAGAAAGGAACTAATACTTTGTATGAGCTGGTCCTGTCACTTTAACATGGCGTTGGCCTAGTCAGTAAATAGTAAATAGGACAGGTCACAGAACTAACTCCAAAGGGCATGTTCAATATCGATTAATATAATACAAATTTGGTAAAAATTCTAAAATTGTTTTCTTTTTAAACAATTTATTTTTTATATTTTCATTTTATAATCTTTTTGTTAATGTCTATATCGGCACCCCTAATCGAACCCACGTCATTCTTACTTATCTCATGTTTAATAGTCTTACATGCTAAACACTCAGGCACAGATTGTTTTTGTGCGCGAGTTACCTACCAATTGCGCATTTAATAACTTTGCTTAGAAATTGACTCTCAAATAGGGTTTGGAATTTTTTTCTTTTCCCGGGAGACGGGAACGAAAAAATCAATTTCCCGGGATTCCCGGTAATTTTTTAAAACTTTAATTATAAGAAAAAAAGGCTATTATCTCATATAAAGAAAATTATTTCTTCCTAAATAAAATAAAACCAAACGTTAAAAATCATATTAAAATAAGAAGAAATTATTAAATAACATAAAAGCATAACACCATTTCTAAGTTTTAAAATATTTTATATAAATAAAATATGTACCTAACTTTGTCAAATTTATATTAGAAACTTTGTCTCAGATTTTTGCGTTAATATGTTTTTGATGCTAAAATTAAAAAAAAAATAATATGGCATAAATAGTTTTTCTTGCCGTTTTATTTCCATGTTATTCCTCTAACTTACATTATTTTTTTCTGTATTTTACTTAATTAATTCTTAATAAATTAAACATGAATCTGGAAAATAATAAAAACTGGTTCACAACAATATTTTTTGATTCAATCATAGTGTTCATAAATCTGATGAAAAAATATATATGTATCAATACAATATAAAATTAGATTTTTTAAATCCCAGTTTTTTTTTTGAAATAATAACATTTACAGCTCCATTGTTTGAATATGACATGTTGTCTGAAAATAGAATGTTGTGTTTCAATGAAAAACCTCCCAACCAAGTAACTTTTTTACAACTGAATATTTTGGAAGTTCAACTTATTCATTTTCACAAATCTATAATACAACTAAAATATCTAAAATTCAGTTATCAAAATGTAATTCATGCAACATTAACGTACCATTTTTAAAGTAACGTCAATTTTCAATTATCAATAAAAAATATTGATATTATATGATATTAAAATAGCAAAAAACTACCTGAATATTTAATTTCCGTTTTCCCGGGAAAATTTAAAAAGAAATTCCGGGAATTAGCGAAAGTTTTTTTGTCGGAAATCCCGACATTTCCCGGACCCCAAACACTACTCTCAACTGATACTTGAGAGCGTGGTGGTGGCAACTGGTTCTCAACTGGAACATTGGTGACTGCTTGGTGTCAATTAGTACTATTGCACCAATTGTAATAAATTTTCCGCATGGATACTAAGGTTATTTTTATTTGCTCCGTGTATTAGAAAATTCAAGGGGTATTTGATGGTACTGTTAGCTAAAATAGTTATTACTGAAAGGTGTTCCTTAAATCAACGTTTAGTATCATTTATTTGACATTTGATATTTTTATAGACAAAAGCGCTGAAAATGTACACTTTCCAATGAGTCAAAATTATAAGGTCAGTAAATTTTTTTCCATTGAAATCAAACTTTTGGGAATTTATTCGTTGACCATTTTTATTTATTGATTTATAGAAGTGATTATGAAGTGAATTATTTTAATTCATGGGTATTTGTTAAACTTTTTTTTCTATACGTAACAAAAAAAAGTGACCTTATAAGTTTGCAGCGCACCTTAGTAGATCGGAAAACCGCTCACCGGATTTTGTAGAATAAAGACAATTAAATATTTAATGATTCTAAAATGGATGTTTTGGGATTTTTTTAGATCGTAACCAAACCCAATTCTTTTTCGAGGTTTTAAAATTTCCAAAAAATTATGTATTTTTTTTTTCAAGTGTAATTATTAGCCATTTATAAATTGTTATGTTTATTTTTTTTCGCAAAATCATGCAAGTATCATTTACATTTTAATTTTCAGTTAGTTTCCAAAATTTTCTACTGAAATTGTCTTGTTTATTTTCGTTTGGTATTTAATTCAAATTTCTTTACGTCTTTTTGGTAGTTTCGCTGGAAATTGTTTCTTGTTTGTTTAAGACTTTTAAAGGGCGTCTTTAAGACAAGACCTTGTTTGTGCTAAAGATTATTTAGTTATTCTTATTGTTTATGTTAAGTAGCCAAAATATTTGCATAAAATTAGTAGTTATTATTAATTGTTTCTTATTAACTTTTTATTTAAATAACAAGACCTTGGAGACGCTTAATATCAGGCCAATAAACAATTACTGTTATACATATTTATTACTTTTTTTTGTTATAAGTACCTTTTAATAAGTACTTTAAACTTTTGAATTATGATAATAAATATAATAATCTAAATTATTAATACATACCAATATAAATTCAATGCACTGATGCGTTTATTTCTTAAAATGGCTATGAAAACAAAACCAAATATCTAAATGTGTGTATGTATCTTCATTTAAAATTGAATATTAAGAAATTATGTATATTACTTCATATTTATTAATCATTTTACAGTTTGTATACATGTGTATATTTTAGTTTTTGGCTTTCTGTAAAGAAGTTGTTGCAAGTTGTTTCAGGCTAATAAACATACCACGAATAACTCGCACTTTTCTTAAGTCAAATGTTTAATTTGACTGAAATTATTAGTTGTAGGCATGTAAGAGTATTGCAAGTTGTGTTTCACTAAATACATATCGTCACCTAAAATGCCAAAGACCGTAACCGCACCTTATAATTTTTTACAGCAGAAGCAATAAACATTATGAAAATGTAAAAGGCCGTAAACACAATTTTTAAATGTTTGCTTTAAAATTAACAATTAAGTAAATGGTTTTAATCGTTCACTTAAAACAAAAATAGGTAAAGTATACATCACTCTTCAAACCAAAATTTTCTTAATTAGAACAAATTTTACTACTGTTTCGTTTATACTGTTGACGTTACGGCCTTTTGACTTTTGTTAATATTGATGCCATTTTTTAAGATATGAATATGAAATTTTTTGTGTAGTGTGATGTAGTTTGGGTCATTTTATTATATTATCCAGTAAAAACCAACTTTTGATTTTTCACTGGATATGGACTTTTGCATTTTAGGTGACGATATTGTGTTTTAAAAGATTTAAACTAAACTATAATACAAAAGTAAATGAATGTTCACTAGTGATGAACGTACATTGTCCCCTTATTGTCACTCAAATTAATAAATAACAAAGTGACAGTGGTTGAAAATGTATGAATAGATAATTGTCAGTTTGAGAGTTTACGAGGGCATGTTAATGTTTGCATACAAAAGATTTCTTTTAATACAAAATATTATATTTTACAATAGGTATCTTGCTGTTATTTTGTAAACTTAAAATAAATATAAAGCCTTTTCAAAAAATATTGTCAATTTAGTATCGATCATTTTATAAAAATTCGTTCGCCTAATTTTACACTATATCAATTTAAAAGTTCTTTCACTATTAAATACTTTTTGTATTTCTCTAAACTATTCAAACAAAAATCTAAAATACAAAATTTTAAATCAAGTTCGAATTTTTGAACTAAATTTTTTAATTCTAGTAGTGTTACATTTTTGAAATTTAAACTTTTTCCTCGTTTTGTTTTTGTAAATTACTTTTCCTTTTTTTCGAAATTAAACATTTATAGTAAAGTTCAAATTTTTCGATCAAAGACTCGAGTATTAAAAATCAACTTTATAATTACATTTTGTTTTTACAAGGATTTTTTTCAGAAATTCAACCATTTTTGTAAAGTTAAAGACATATTTGGGTATTTGAAAAATATTAAACCTTAAAAATTATAATTTTATTTTACTCGTATAAAATTTTATAAAATTTAAAATGTTGAAATAGAAAATTTTTCGAATATTGATAATATATCTAAAAATCTAGTCTTTTGTATATTTTGTTTAATTGTTGTAATGCACTTTAGAATTTTAAATCAAGTTCGAGTTTTTCAATTATTGATGAACATTTTAAAAAAATCATCGTATATTAGACTGCACCAAAATTTACCGACTTTTGAATTTTAACCGTAACTCCCCATAGAATCGTTCATTGGGTTGTAAAAAGATATTCTGCGAAATATTAGTGAATTCGGAAATTGTTTATATGGGGAAAGTATGACTTTTTGACAGTTTTTAGAAAATTTTTGCTATCAAATACTTTGTTCCGCAACAAAATGTTAAAAAACCGTGATCTATACATAATTATCTATCAAACAAGACATAAAAGGAAAAATCGGTTAAAAAATGTTAAAGTTATTACGAATTCCCCAAACCGTTAATATGTTTTTGACCACTTGTATAAGGAGTTTAAATGAAATGCTGTTTTAATTAAAATTGAACCATAATTACTGAAAAATACGTCTTTTTTTCCAGGATAACTCAACCCCCTTTCCATTCTTAGTTAAAAATGATAAAATTTTTAAAGTTTGAAATTGGTGTTTTGAAACAGTCTTAAAAAAATCAACAATTTCTAATCAAGCATATTAAGGGGTTTAAATTATCCTGCAGAAATAAGAACATAATTATGATTCAAATTTAATTAAAAGTAGCATTTCATTTAAACATTTCTCAAAAAAATTAAAAATTTGTTTGTACACTCCTTACACAAGTGGTCTAAAACACACTAACGGTCCGTGGAATTTGTAATAACCTTAACATTTTTTAACCGATTTTTGGTTTTTATGTCTTGTTAGATAGATAATTATGTTGTAATTACGAGTCTTTAACATATTGGTACAAAGCAAAGTATTTAATAGCTAAGTTTTTCTAAAAACTGTAAAAAGTCATTTTCCCCATATAAATCATACAAACTTCATGTCGGCAAATTTTAGTGCAATCTAATCTTAGATACATTTTCCAAATTTAAGCTTTTCTTATAATGTTTGAAAATTCAAAATCAAGTTCGAATTTTTTTTAACATGGAAAGAATTCTTAACATCAATTTTTATTTTATTTGTGCTATTTTTACATTTTATTTTCAAATTTTAAATTTTAAAAATCAAGTTCGAATTTTTCGACAATAGAAAAATATTTTTAAAGTAATTTTTTAATTTAAAAATGCTTTTATGAAATTTTATTTGTAAAATTTGAAAATATAATTTTTTCGAAAATAGGAAACATTTTGTTTTTAGTTCGAAATTTCAAAATCAAGTGTAACTTTCAAAATTCATATATAAAACTTTTAAAATTCATATTTTAATTTTTTTGAAAGCATTTTGAAAATGTTAAACTTTTTTGTAAAACTCGAAATTTTTTACATTGATAAAAAACCAAAAACTCATTTCCTTTTCTTCATTTGTGTCATGTATTTTCGAGGTTTTACCATTTTTATATTCAAAATTTCCAAACCAATTTCAAATTTTTTTAACATGAAAAAAAGTAAAAAAAAAAACAACTTTTTAGTTTAAATGAGCAATTATTTAAATGTATTTTTTAAATTTAAATTGATTAAAGTTCGAAATCAAGTTCAGATTTTTGAACATTCATAAAAATTCTAAAATTATTATTTTTTTTTTCTAGTTTTTGTTAATTTGTGCATTTTTAAAATGTACTTTCGCAATTTAAACCTTTTTGTTAAATTCAAAATCTCTTGCTGATATTTTGTAAAATCAATTGCTGCGAAACGTAAGGAAATTGCCTAAAAAACTGTGAAAACTGGGAAGATGTTCCAAATTTTCGAACTTAAATATACGTTTTAATAATCATTTTTTTAAAAGATTTTCCTTTTTTCCAGTATTTACGACTTAGATTATTCCAATGCAAACATGTTGACGATATTATTATAATTTCTAACTAAAAATATGTCTCTAATTTCACTGTACTTCTTGATGAGTTAAGAAGTTACAAAAAAGTAATTTAAACATTAATAGTGTAATAATGAACACAACAAAAACAACCAGCACGTCGCAGGTAATCCGTACATACAAGCACGCATATATATGAGCACATCCAACGTTGTAATAATATGATTAAAATGAAAGTATTAAAACGTACAATAATAATATGTTGAGGTTGTTGTTGACAATATTTTTTGCGCTAAAAATACATAACATATTGCTGCCAATTAATGAAAATATTTTATAGTTTGTTTTAATAAAAAACAAATATTTCCTTATTACTTGCATTATATACAAATAATGTTTTTGTTTTGTTCATTATTATTATTATTATTAGTACTTATATTATAAAATAAAAGTTATATAATAAATATTTTCTTTAATTTCTTTTATTTATTTTTTATCTAATCAACAACAGCTTCGTTGGCTGGCACCCAAGTAGCCCATCAATTGGTGGTGGCTATACGCCAAAAATGTACACCAGAAGAGGTGATTAATATATTAAAAGAATTGCCAAATTCAGGTGAAAATGCTGATCAGGAAATGTCTGAGACCTCATTTAATCCATTGAAAATTGATGTGTTTGTACAAACTCTCTTGAATTTGGGTTCGAAATCATTTTCGCATAGTTTTGCCGCAATATCCAAGTTTCATTTAGTTTTTAAGGTAAGATTTATGTAAAAAAGATCATTAAATATTAAAAAACTAATCCGGATTTATTATTAACCAAATAAGTAATTTATTTAAAAAATATGTTCTTGTATTTCATGTCTTTTATTTTAATTCCAGGCCTTAGCTGAGTCCGAAGAAGCTCAAATCTGTATACTTCACAATGTTTTCGAATTATGGCAAAATCATCAACAAATGATGGTTGTTATTATAGATAAATTGCTTAAAACACAAATTGTCGATTGTTCTGCTGTGGCGACTTGGATCTTTTCAAAAGAAATGACTGGAGAATTTACGAAAATGTATCTGTGGGAGATATTACATTTGACCATTAAGAAAATGAATAAACATGTTATTAAATTAAGTAAGTATTTATTGAATATGAAAGCATTTTATAACGTTCAAAATTAGTGCAAAATTACATATACTCTAGCCTCGATTTGCATCGTTTCAATTTGTGTCGCTGCACAGTTGGTCGAGCGTTACCCATTTTGGCGCTTAATTTTACCACAAAATTACTTTTTTAGGTCAAAAGTAGTCCAATATATGAGATAAAGCGTAAAATTTTTCTAAAAATGCTTTTTCCCTTTTTGGTACTTGTTGGAGAAGACAATTTACAAAGGAAATCGCCAATTATGTTTACGAAGTTATGCAAGTTGAATTTGTTGTAATTCTCCAAAGCTAGCCCAATAAATTCCAATATATCTCAGAGACAGTTGAAATGTGCTAATAGCTTCCAATTTAAAGGACATGAAGCGAGAACATCACTATGATCTCGTTCTCTAACCCTCTGAACGACGTTATAATGATAGAATGTAGAATGATAGTGTTTTCTCATAATATAGTGAAAATTGTATAGAAATTAGACTTCTAGTTTCTTCACAATGTTAATAAAAGACGACCTACCTTGAAAAAATATTTGTAATTTTTTGGATTATGTCTATATATACACCACGGTATGATTAATATTTTAACTCAGATGGCAATGAGAGTCAAAAAATATCTTTTTTCGGAAGGTATAAACACATTGATAGAAATAATATAAAAATTATAGTCAAAACAAGAATTTCACACAAAAATGGTAAAAATTAAGAAAAGTTTTAAAATTACTACAAAAAGTTTATCAATATTAAAACAAAACAAATCTAATGCTAAGAAAAAGCCAAAGGATAAAATCTAAATCACGTTTACAGTTATTTGATGCTAAAATAAATATTTTGAAAGATCATATAATTTTTCGAGAAAAAGGGAAGAAATTTTAAGAAGACATATTAGAAATCTTAATAAAATTGTGACCAAACGAACGAAGGAAATGCGTTTTTGAAAAAAAATGATAGGGTAATTATGAGACAAAAAGAAAATGAAATAATGAAACAATTACAATTTTCGGAAATTTTGGAAAATCAAATACAAGAAAACCTCACGTATATTACTTCAAGGAAAGAAAAAGTAAAAAGTAAAAGAAAGAAATAATAGCTGGTATATCGTAAGAAAATACAGATGAAGAAGAAAATGCCATCAGTAGTAAGCTCTTATCAACAAAGAAAAATATCCTGTTCAGCATATTTAAATTTACATAAATCAAAACTACAACAAAATTAATTAAAATTAAAAAAAATAAAAATGTTTAAACATTTTTTTTCAAAAAAAAGAAAACGTTTCAATTGCACCAAGAAAAAATCATACAATAAAGCAATTCGGTAAGGTAACGCAAAAACGTTATATGAACGACACTATATTTAATTTAATTTGTTTGATAGAGGTCAAGACCTTTGTTTACAAAACTAAGTCATTTTGGATTATACGAATAAACTACTTATCACGCGATAATAGTATGTGTAAACTGCACACAAATTTTAGCTTTTTGATACAAAAATTATTACTGTTTATTATTATTTACCACCTTCCAAATCAAAAAAATGCATGTAAAGAGAATGCAACTCCTGCAAAAACAAACTGCACCCTTGATGGCTCTATAACTACCTTTCATTACGAGTGGGTCTAGGAAAAAGTTGGACGAATTGGTGCCAAAAAATTTACTTATTGTTTAGAAATTGTATAAAAAAAGCAAACAAATGTTCTTTGAAAGAACTTGTTGAAAAATTAAATAATTCTACACTGCCTTACCTTAAGCATGTCTATAATAAAGGGCGTCAATACAAAGCCATTTATAATATAAAAAAGGATTTAGAGTGTAATGAGTTTTTGGTTGTTGTATGTATTTCCGAAAATTATGTCTGCAAATACAAATCGATACATGATTGACTTCACTTTCTAACATTTGTTTTTATTATTTTTTGGTTGATGGAGCTTTGTTGGGTTGACTTGTGCAATTTAACTGTTTTTATTAATTAGCAATAAATTCTTAAATGTATTTTTTACCTTTTATAATAACTTCTTAAATGTATTTTTTACCTTTTATTTTATGTTATTATATATTAAAATTTTTATTTATGAATTGTATTTTAAATTTATCTGTTAGTAGAAATTTGTGACCGATTATGGCCAAAAGGCTAGGTTATGAAATATTTTTGAAAAATAAAATAAATAAATAATATATATATATATATATATATATATATATATAAATCAAGATATGAATTTTATTAGTTTTGTACTGCATTTGAGTGGTTACGCCATGACGCATCATTTATATGGGTTCATATAGAACCAATTTTAAAACTAATAAAAAAAATATTCTCCAAGTTATAAATTTTCAAAGCGATGGTCCAACCACGCAATATAAGAATAAAACAAATTTCTTCTTTTTTTAAACATCACAACTAAATGTACAATCTTAGTAATGATTCTTGGAATTTTACTACGTAAGGGCACGTTAAGATATAGTTGATCCAATTTTATGATAAAAACGTACACTGCCTGCCACTTGAATAAGAAATCACATTTTTTTAACTTTAATTAATTATATCTCCTAAACTAAAATTCAGAAAAAAATAATTTTTTGCCCAACCAAATTTCAAAGTATACATATTTTGTTATACTAAAATTATGCATTTATTTAAAGACATGTATTTTTGTGGTACTATTTCGTGTGTCACTTGAATAAGGAATTCTTTTAATATAAATCAGGAAGGCTATGATATGAATTTCTTTCAATATAAAAGGCTAGAGAATTTTTAATTTGATAGTTTTTAAATTATTTTTATTCAAAATGGGGCGTGGTAAGGCTCTTAATAACTCTGAAAAAGAAAAAATTCTGATTTTGAAATCTCAGGGTCAGAATCCGGTCCAAATAGCCAAAAACATTAATAGAGGAAAGATAGATGTGTACAATTATTTAAATAACGTGGAAAGATATGGAAAAAACATGAAAGAGCGAAAGAAAATGGCAACATTAAGAAAAAATTCTTAGAATTGCATCAAATTCTGCCATGTCGGTATCAAAAATACGTGAAAGAAGTGGAGTCAGTGCCAGTCTAAGAACAGTATTTTAAAGTCGTGCCCATACATAGTAAATAGAACCAGCTCCGTTTTATCAGGATTCACTCCCAACCCCTTATCAGTGTCCCAGGAAGGCAGCTCACCCAACGCAGAATTAATAATTTCACTGATTGTGAAAAGAAATTTTCCCGTCACCAATATGACCACATCATCAGCATATGACACGAACAATCGTCCAATAGGGGTGATAGCACAGCCCATTGCGCTGTTCCCCTAGTCACCAATTTCCTTCCCAAGCTCGAGTTGATGATCCTACTGCTCAGCATAAGAATTATTCATTCGATCAAGAATTCACGTATGTTAAGTATAGCGCCAATCTTGATATATTATTGAACGCTCCCTCAATATCCAAGAACGCAGCCATATAAATTCCTTATACCGAAGTGCTTCTTCTATGTAGCTCACCACTTCATGAAGCGCACTCCCAACAGATTTACCATTCAGGTAAGCATGTTGAGCACTACTCATGCTGTTGGTACCAATAGATGATCTTAGATATAGATCTATCAGTCTTTTTAATGTCTTAAAAAAAAAAAAATATGATAGGTCTATAATCCTATGTAACAGACACCCAATAAAAATTCCGCTAGTAGACGAACCTCTACCGATGCATTTTGTAACATTACCGGAAAGATACCATCCGGGCCAGGTGATTTACAATCATGATCAGATCTCTCACTACTGTATCATCCACCCCGATGGCGGACTCTGTAAAAAAATACTCTTCTCCACTTCCATCAATGAGTCCATGCAACCAGGAAAATTAGTTTCCATAAGCACATTAAGTGACTCAGATCTAAACTCTGGATATTACCCGGAACACTAGGATCCTTCGACAGTATCTTTCTGAATCGAGATAGTTCATTAACAGAGTCAATGGTCTCGCTGAACCTAATCCACGAAGACCTTTTAACTCGTCTAATGTCCTTTTTGTACTTATTAAGCTCATCGGACAGGAGAGCTCATAGATTCTGATAATAGACTACGTAATTCCTTCCACCATCAAGTCAATACTGTCCCTCGACGCAAACTCTCTTGGGGTGTCAGGTAGTCTTGATCTCAAATCACATCCGGAAACGTCCCAATTCGTCCATCCTCTAAGGTTTTCTCTTCGAACCCAGAAAGTTCAGACTGAAGGTTATTCTGCTATGGTCAAAGAAAGAAGATCCCATAGCTACCCTCCAGTCCTCTTCCAGGTCTCCAGAATTGGTCAACGTGATATCAATCACCGAACTCCAATTCTTCGTTCTGAACGTAGGAGTATTCCCCCTATTACAGACTGAAAGACTATTCGCTATAGTGAAATCAAAAATTAACTCACCTCTCTTATTGATATCCTTACTGCCCCATTGACTGTGGTGTGCATTGGCATCACAACTCGGCTACAGCCCACACCCTGTCATCTGGTGGTTCCGCCGCTTAATATGGCATGTACACCGAGAAGAAGAATCAACTGAAGTTCATTCTTTATACAAGTCCTTACCTTATCCTCAGTGGACTGCGCGAACAATTTAAATCCATTAGCCCTAAGTCCACAGACCTGATTGTTGTTTAACGGAGGCTTCTGGATTAGGGCCACGTTCACGTTGGTCCCACTGAGGTAAGTTGTTAATTCGGCCGAGGCCGCTTCACAATGATGCAGATTTTTCTTCACCATTCACAACCTCTTTGGCTTTGTCATTTTTCAAATATCGAAATTTGACATAGCCAAACTCGAACGTAACAACCCCCCCTAAAAGTCCAATTTCCTCACAGATTCCTGATCTTCTGCGAATCTAAAATCTTTGCCCTGGTTTTCTTTACAAGTCAATGAGGAGACAAGATTCCACTGACTTGTATTGATCCCCATGTTCTGCTCCTCCTGTATGACTTCCACCGGCTTAATGGGTGGTGGAATCCACACCGTGACTATTGGTCGCAACGGCAATTCCGACGCTGGTATAACTTCCGGGCAGAGGCTGCTAAACTCGCCAACCGCAGCCTTCAGGAACTCAAAATTTCTTTTATTACCGCAACTAACAGTTTTGACACCCCTTGTCCAGTCTGCACCCATGAAGGCTATTTTACCCGGCCTGTGCTTTGCCTGAAAGATTTCGTCCATAAGTCTATCTTTAATCAGAAATTTTAGCAGTAGTAAAATTATAAAAACTATATCATCTTTTAATTCCTTTAGACAAGAAGCCATGTCAGTTCAGAAGCTTGAAATAAAATCAGATAACGCTTGTTTAATAGAATATTGCTCATTGTTGGCTCTGGTAATAAAAGTATCAATTTTCTTATCTAAGTTGCTTAAATCATTTTTAATTGAAGCTTGCTCATTTTCAACTCTGCTAATGAAATTATCTATAAAACTAGTAACCGTAGTTATATCCTGCTTTATTGTGCTGCCCACACTGGCCCGGGGATTCCTGCTGCTAGTGGCACATGAATAGTTAAATTGTTTACTAGCTTTTATATTTATATTTCTACTGTCTTGACTTTTACCAATATTTTCACCGCAACTTCCACATTTGTACACCTTGGATGGCAGCAACAGTAACAGCAGCAGCAGCAGCATACAAATAAAAACAGTCCAAATCCGATTAATTGTTCAGGACATAAAATTATACCAGATTTTTTGAATAGCACTCTTAGAAAATATTATTTTGAATCAAAATATAATTTAATTTATTGCTAGAAAAAAGTTAAGTTAAAAAAAAAATCAGCTGTACAACGAAAAACACTTCACTCATAGAAGTTGCATAGTGTTGCCAACTAGTCAAAAGTTTTTGAACAATTCCAAAATTTAATTTGACTTTAACTTTTTAATAATAGTGTACTTACGATTGATACATTTTATCATGCAAATTTGCACGAAAATCGGAGTTTGAACTTTTTTTCGATTATTTTTATATTTACCGCGGAAAATTCCAACATCTAGCTTTTAAACTCATGATAAACAATTTTTCAGAACTGCTCCAAAAGTGCACAAAGGGTTCAAATACACATAAAAGCAAAAAAAAAAAACATAATAGTTTTTTTGAAAAAATAATATAAGATCTTTTATAATTTTTGGAGAAATTTGAATATTTTAAATTTTGTTTCAATTTTGTTCCGCAAACGTTGCATAGAAATTTTTGGACATGATCAGTGAAGTCATGCAGTTAGAGCTTGGTGAACTGTCCTCATGGGCCACTAGCAAAGGCAGTATCTTGGAGTGTGTCTTAATAGCAAGTTGTCTTGGGTGTCAATGCTTATACGCATGTAAGAACACCATAGACAAGATCAGTATGGTGGGATGCGATGAAAATATGAAATCGTAGGAATCTTTTGCCTAAGGCCCAGAGGTGCGTTTCAATTGGCATAAAGCTGCCACAAAAAGCACACATCAGGCAGCTCTGGTTGTCATTCTGCATTCATTGAAGAGTAAATGATGGGACTGACTCCAATGAGCTTGCTTAGACTGAATGAATTAGATTTAGAATCCTGAACGAACTTTAATTCAATGTCTATATCCTAGCTTCATCGGGATATATGGAATATATGGACACTGAGGTTGACTTCGGGGAACTTCTGGAAAATCATAACAGAGAGATTTGGTCAGAGGTTGAAAAACTGTACAATGAGTGCCAGTTTTTACTGATGAATTTAAAATCGATGTAGGCACTGTTACAGGCGTCCATTGTCTAGGAAGAGATATTAGGAAATCCTATAGGCTCCCTGATAGTTTTAGCGTGTTCCAAGCGGAAATTCTAGCCATTTTGAATTCGACGGAGTTAATAGCATGGAACGTTAAAAAATGCACAGAGGTAACTCTGTATGTAGATAGCCAGGCAGCGTTTAAAGCTGTGAAGGGACATTTTGTCAGGTCTGATGAATTAGCTCGAAACGCCACAGTTTTAGATAGGTCTTTTAGTGAAAGTTGAAACCACCATTATTTTTTTGGGGTTTTCCTTGTTACGTTAATAATACTGTACTAGTCGTGAATTTTAACAAGCTGGGCGCTCCACTGGTATGGCTGATTCGGGTACGCTTGATTCAATGGTGGCAGCAGTTTTTCGAGGTTAGCGCTCGTATTCGAGATATTTGGGTTTAAATTTAATATGGAATAACAGAAAATTAGAAATAAAATAGACATTGTTCACGTAAATTAAACAATAAATCGTTGAATATATACTACAATTATAAATTAAATCAGACCGTTTTTTAATGTATTTATATTTTTGTTTGAAAAGTTGCTCGTTGGTAACTTACTTACGAAATTGTAGTAATATTTTTATTATTTTAAAGTTTTGTAATTTAGCGTTTAAAATATATTTGATAATAAGAATTCATGATCTTATACTTAAAAAGAACTTAATTGTTTATTTTGTTTAAATTTAACAACTAAATTATTAGATTTAAGCAAAAAAAAAAAAAAATAGATGAAAATAATCCTTTTTTAGCCTTTCAAAATGAAATATCTCAAAAACAAGCGTTAACTTTTAAAAATGGTTATTACCATTAAATTCAGAGTCATCAATTTAGTTTAAGCCAATGGGTCCCCATCTTGTTTCGAGAACAGTGTAATTTATAATAATTTTTTTTTTTTTTATTTACAGATAATGAATTGACAGACGCCAAGGAAAAATTATCAAAGGCCGATTCATCATCAAGTGATTCGGAGGACGAAGCAGCTCCCAAACGTAAAAAACCCGTCACTATAGTAGACAAACCAACTGAAGAGGTAGATATTGAAATTAAAGTTTTCTCGTTTTATGATTTTTTTTTTTTTAGAATCATATTTTCTATTAAATTAATTCGTAAATTTTAAATATGTAGAGGAGATTGATGTAAAGTGGTGCATAATTTAATCTAACTTCAATAAAATACCAGTCAACAATTTTTTTAACCCTGCAAAGGATCTGCTATATAGAATGGATTATTATATAACTTTTTGAATAAAATAATAAAATTATTTTTTTGGGTAAAATGGGAAATATTGGGGTAAAGTGGGGCGTAAAAATGGCAAGTTTAAGTTATTAAATATTTTTAAATGATCAAAATTCAATTATGTGATAAAAACAGATACGTAGTAAGTGATAAAACTAATAGGAAATAATAAAGCAAAATTTATGAAAATAGACAGTTATATCTCGTATTTGGAATAATCTAACTCATAGGTATAATAAATTGCCATAATTTTCGCAAAATTGTAGTGCACAAACCATTCATCATACCAAGTGTGTGTTTTTACAGTATCCACTATTTTCGCGATTTTTAAATCCAGATTTTTCTTCTTTAATAAGCTAATGTAGTGGAATACGTTGATTCTAGGAATTGTGATTTTTAGTCTAATCGCTATGCAGTTTGTTGATTTATTTCAAATTTTCATATGCTCTATTGCTTTTTTAAGACATCGCACTTTTGATCTATTCTATTAGATTTTCTTATGTATGCTCAAGTCATATTTTAAGCAAAATTGCAAAAAATAGATGGAAATTTTCGAAAATTATACATTCCATTTTACCCCCATATATTTTTTTTACCACATTACCCCATTCCACAATTTTTATGTAAAGTAGAAATCTTAAAAAAAAATTATTGTGTTGTTGGAATAAAAACTATTTGTAATTGAAATATGAGTAAAATAAAGTATTTAATTTGCATTCACCGATTTATTGATTTAGATCTCATCCTCAGAAACATCAGCACTTAAAAAATTTTTTTCAATATATTTGATTGTGCTCGAAAAGCAATAAAATGATTATATTTCATGGATTAAATATAATTTAGATATGTAGTGCAATAATGGCAAACATTTACCTGTAGTCTTTTTTGCCAAAAAATTCAAATTTTCTTCATTACCCCATACGCCATAATACCCTAGTTTCCCCTATGTATTTGCTTTATAGAACAAATTTGGTTTTCCTTTTGGTTAATTCCAAAAAATTTCGACCCAACTCGGATTTTGACCCTCACCGATTTTTATGAAATTCATTACATATAAATTCATTACATATAATATATTCATCTATGCGCTTCATATGGCGTATTAACCGTATTGACCATATTGCTATCGGTTTATTTTCTTTGAAACGTGATATTTATAAAACCAATTTTTTTAAGTGTTTTTTTTTTTGTTAAAAAACTCTATAATACATAATTTGACTACATTAGATATATTTTTTAAATATGATATTTACGTTTTTGCTTTTGGTTTTATTTTAAATTATTTTGTAGGTTTTTATATTTTTATTAATTTGTGAAACTGCCCAATAGGTTACAACTTAATATTTTCTCCTACTTATTTGTAAAAACCAAGAAATTTTCGCTCAGGTTTACCAACATTTAACTGAAAAAAAATTGGCGATTGCAAGAGTTTGCCGAAAAGTGCTGGCCCTATTTAAATTGGATTATAAAATAGTCAATTTGGCGAACACTTTCACGTTTTTACATTAGTGTAAGTTCATGCCCAAATATAACTTTTCGTCCTTCAAATTTATAAGTTATCTTGATAAATAACCCATATGACCACAAAACACAAAAATAACAACAATTATGCTTATATAAAATTTAAAACAATGGTATTAAACTACATCTCAATTTACATTTTACAACATTGTTAAAGATTTTGCTAGTACTACGATAAAGCTTTTATAATTCTAGCTCCATTTTAATAAAAATGTTAAAAATAATACTAAACCTACCAACTTTAATACCTTGTAAGACTGTCAATGATGCCACATTATATATTTTAACATATGTTTTTGATTACTTGGTCTGATATCATAAAATACATTCACTTTATACCATTTCTTAAATTACAATTTTGGAATTTCTGAAAAAAAAAAAATAGATTTTTGACCAGTGTGTAGTGTAAAAATTTCAAAATGGGATCTCAGTATGATCAGAAGTTATAACAGTCCTAATTTAGAAGTCCATAAAACATGTACCATAAATAATATGGAATTGAATCATACGCGATAAAATGCACGATAACTCCAAATTTAAAAAAAATCGAAGATATAAAATTTTTAAAACTGTAATTTTGGGTAGACATTTTTTGAATCACCCTTTTAGTAAATAGAACATGTTTTTAAAGTTATATTTATTATTTAAAAGAAACTCCGTCATATTCATTCATTAGTAAAAATACTTTCTTTTAATTAAAAATGATTTTGTATTATTAACTTTTTATAAGCTTTAATTACGTAATTAAATAACGTAGATGCACTCGCATTCGATTAAGGTTGGTTAGTGTTACAGAGATTTAAAAGGATTAAAATAATTTTTATTGAAAGAAGTTTGACACGGCATTTTTTAAGTATTTTAAAGTATTATAGTACTGACCAATCTGAACTATCACTTCTACTGGCTGGTAAGGCTTTGTTGCCATTTTATGTCGAGATATTAAGAACTCTATTTGTTTAAAGTTGATACTTATAAATAAAATTAAGTGTCAGATTACGTCATTATGAAAAAAAGATATGTGAGGACATGAACACTCATTAGTATTTCTAAAACCTTTTCTATAATCGATGACATTAAAACTGAAGTTCATTTTGTATACCAACAGAGCATAGTATTATCTATGTTAGTCAGTTTTAGTATTTTATAAACTTATTATAACAGCTATACTCTTTGGGAACTAATCTATAAATACCTTAAAACTCCTGCCTTTCAAGAATACATTTAATCACAAATAAGCTAAATACATTCGTTAAGTAGTTTATAAAGCTTTGTTAGCAATTCATACTCATCATGCTTCGTTAAACATTGAATAGAGCCATACCACCTCTATAGAAGTTTCGTATCTATGTATGTATGTAATTTACATTTGTTTCTAATCACTAGTTCAACAATGAAATCTAGATTAATGTATGAAAATACAGCGTAAAATTTGAACAACTTTTATTTTCTAAACTAAAAATGTGTAACAAATAACGGAAGATAAAATCGCCTTAAGCTGGCTGACTGACTCGCTTTTACTAATAATGTATTATGTTTTTTAGAATTTCAAGGTTTAAAGTCTAACAAAATAAGAGAAAATTTAAAATTTAAGAAGAATTTATGTAATGGTTTAATTGCATAAATAAATTATTAACTTAGAATAAAAATACGATGTTTTTATACCATATTGAAAAGTTTCCCGAATTGTTAAATATATTCCTCAACTTTTTATTAAAATTTCTGTTTTATTTTTATTTTAATTTTCTCTACAGATGGTTGAACGCATGGAGGAGAAACTCGAAGCTGCCAATGTGGACCAGAAACGTCTATTTCTCATTGTATTCCAGAGATTTATAATGATTTTATCTGAACATTTAGTACGATCCGATACCGATGGACGAGATCCGGATACAGATTGGTATCGTTGGACTATTGGACGTTTGCAACAAGTTTTTCTCATGGTAATAATTATACGTTATAAATTTCTAGAACATTTCTTAATAACTGATTTTCCCCTTTTATAGCATCATGAACAAGTCCAAAAATACAGTAGCACCTTGGAAACGCTACTTTTCACTTCAGATTTGGATTCACACATTTTAGAAGTTTTCCATCAATTTGTAGCTCTTAGAGCTTAAATTTCTTAGCAGTAAAAATAACAGCTAAATAATATTTATATAACAAAATATTAATGTTCATTAAAAGTTAAATTAACACAAAAGAACAGCTTATAATGTTTTCAAATTTAAAATATCAATTATACTATGAAAATTATTGTAAAAATAAAAAAATGAGCATAAATAAAAAAGAAACAAAACAATTTAACAATAAAAACAACTAAAGATATTTAATGGATTGTTTATTTTAATGAGTGATCACAAAATTTGTTTGCACCATCTGCTTTGGTTTAGCTCTAATAATGATTTGTAGATTTCTCTGTTAGGAAATACGAGTAATCGGAGATTTTGTTTCTGTTTGATTTCATTCGTTATGTCCTGGTTTAGCTAAAAAATCGATTTTTAGGTATTTCGTATAAAAATCGATTTTTAATAGAAAATATGAGTAATCGAAGTTGATCAGAGATTTTCGTTGTATTTGCTATAACTTTCCCAGTTTAGCTTTAAAATAGATTTTTAGGTTTCTTGTAGAAAACTATTTTTGGTAGGAAATATACATGTTATTACAGATTATCTGCCTAAAGCTAAAATATCGATTTTTAGGTATTTTCGTATAAAAATCGATTTTTGTTGGGAAATATGAATGATCAAAGATTTTCGTCTTTTAAACCTAAACTTCAAGAAAAACTGCATTCTAAAATTTTTTATTTTGTTTTCTTTTTTTATTTAATTAAATAAATTTACATTATCATTTTAATTGTTTTTGTTATTTTATTTTTTCGTTTATTTTATATACAATTTTTATTCTTGTTTAAACATAATTTTACCATTTTAAATACATACTCTTAGTTAAACATTTGCATATTTAAAAATTTTTCAGGGTTCATCAGTTTTGCAAAGTATTTTTATTTACGTACGTACATTTGTTATGGGAAGAGGGTAAAAGGGACTAAGAACAGAATAAAAAAGCGTTAGAAAAAAAAACTATAAGAAAAATATTTATAAATTAAAAATTCTATTATAAAACATTATAGCAAATCAATCGGAGAGAAACATATTTATCTTGTATTTTATTTGTCATACTATTCAGTGTGAGGAGGTTAAAGTACACGTTTTGTAGTCTTTGTATTTCTATCTTTTCTTATTCTATATTTAATTTAGTGAAATTAGAAAATTTTAAGTGCTGAATATATTTATGTATATAAATTATGTTGTTATTTTGCTATAGTTGATTAATTTTATACTAAATAACTAGAATTATTACTACAATATAAACGCTATAATTTTTTCATTTGGGAGAGTTTGGGTTTTTTAAATTTTTTCTTCATGTTCTCTTTTTACTCTGCCATGAAATTTCATTACATAACTAAATTATTTTTTTATCTTCTTGGTTTTCGTTAATTAAAATATTCTATTCAAAATTTTAAACATATAGATTTTGCTTTCGTGTCGACAAGTATTTAATTTTGTATTATTTAATGTAACTGAACAACTTGAAATCATAAGGAAAATGTGCAGTTTTTTTGTTTGAAAAATCCATTGTGAAAACATTTATTATTTTATAATATTTATTATTATTATTATTTTAATATTTTTAATGGTAAATAGTTAATAATTTATTGCTTTTATAAATTGCTGTTTATTTTTTATTTAAATTAATTTCAATATTTAGGTTATTTTTATATTTCGTTTTTTCTTTGTTTAACGTTTTGCAAATATTTTATTTAAAATTTTTTGTGAACATATACTTATTTCTGTTTGTTTTGAGTTTTAATTTACCTTAATATTATTTTTTCTCAGTGTATAAATTGATGATTGAATGTAGCATTATAATTGGTTATTGTAGTATGTTTGTTAGTATGTGTAAAAGATTTTGTTATTTTCTTTATTTCCAGTGTATATGTATGACTTCGTACGTTTTTTTTTTTAGTTTTTTTTTTTTTTTTTAATATTTTTATCACAGAAATTTATTTTTAGTAAAAAGTCTGTATGTGTAAGTGTGTGCATGAAGAGCTTTATCTAATTAATGAAATGCAAATAGGAAGAAAGAATATAACAATTGAAAGTGCATAATTAAGTGCCAAATAACGAAGCAATAAAGAAACCGCGACCCAGAACTGTCCAACAGAAAAGGTATTGCGTTCCATCAAGATAATGTCAGGCTTCACACATCATTGATGACCTGCTAAAAATTTATTGCACTTGGCTGGGAAGTTTTGATGCACCAACCGTATAGCCCGGACCTTGCACCGCCTGACTACTTTTTGTTTCGGTCTCTGCAAGAAACCATTAACACTACTTCACTGTCACAAATTATATTTACAAGACAGATTTAGCAAGTTAGCAGTTCGGAGAGGGTTTTTTAAAAATTTTTATATATGGAAACGAATTACTGATAGACAGAAATTTACTATATATGAAGTTTGATAGTTTAACTAATCAAAATAAATAATCAGCAGGGCTAATGATATTACCTTGTTAAATCTGCTTTATACTTATAATTTATAAAAGTGAAGTAACCAGATCTAGTAAAAATACTGTGAAAAGATTATCTACAAAACAAATGTAATTAATGTTCTGAGGATCAATGAATCGGAATCATGATGAAAATTAGCGTGATATTGACGGTCATAATTTGGGTTATCGATTTTTCAAAATTTTGAAGAAAGCGATTTTCTTAAAATTAATATTTTTAATATCTTTTTTAATTTTTACTTGGAATCAAATCGATATAATAATCGATATAATAAAAAAACACCAGTTTTTTTATATAAAAGTAAAGCAAAATGCTCTGACGTTTGTTCTTTAAGAATTAATTTTCCAAAATGGACAAATCCTAGGATTAAAAAGTGAAAAATGTGTATTTAATTTTCAAAATGGGACACTTTAGAGTTAAGAAAAAGAGGATAGCGTCCCAGCAAAAACTTGGTAATGGCATGTAGTTACTTTTCAATGACAATAACGTACTGTCTGTATTACAGAGAAGTAGATTAGTAACTTTTTATTTATGCAATTACTTATTTATGATAAGATTTTTGAAAATGCTACTTTTTATTTATTTTTTAATTGAGTTTACCAAAGAAGGGATAAATATATGAAAAGGCATAATTTGCGTATGCATGTAAATATATTCACAATTGCAACTTAAAAATATTAATTAGTATGCCAAAAAAATCGGTTGTTTTTTAAAATCTGTAGTGAAAATTTGTAAAATCTTTTTATAATTTAAAATAAAATACCAAAACATATTATAACATTTCATTAGTTATTTGTGACCTAACATGTAACTAGTTTCTATTGTTTTCACTAATAATGACTTCTGTAATACTTTAAAATCAATGAGTTATTGAATAGCTTGGAAGTCATTAGTCCTTGTAATGACATCTAAGTAATGGCTTTCTAAAATGCCTACTTGTAATGTGGTAAGCAGTTTCCTCTATTGACATCACCGTGAAGAGCCATTATATTAGCTTCTTAACACATTACATTACAACCAAAGTTTTTGCTGGGCGTCTTAATATATTTTAATTTATGTTTTTCTAGTATTTAAATTTTTTACAAACTGCCAGATACTTTTTTTGACCAACACCAAATTTTTAAAAAATTTTCCCAAAAATCCTCAATTAACAAAAAAAGAAAAAAATAAAATAAAAATAAAAAAAATTTTTGTTAACATTCAATATAACATTTTTTGTTTTGCTTTTAATAAGTATTTATGCTTTCTCTTTATAGATATAAACTTTGGATGAATAACTACATATGTATTTCAAAAGTAAGTACACGATATATGTAGGCATTAAACTCACCATTTGTAAATAAACTTTAAAATTAAAATTATTCAACATGTTGGGTTAAATTCTTGATTTTATTAATATTAATATATTAATGGCCAAGGTGATATCCAAAACCTTTGTTACACAAATAAACAACAGACAACAGTACTTCATGTATAAAAATTAAGAAAAAAAAAAGAAAAACAAATCTTAAAAGATATATCTTAGGTTCTCTTTGGGAAACAGTATTATGAGATTTTCTAGGACGATTTTTTTTAACAAGTAAGAAAATATTTATACATTATATATTTTACAAATAATTATATATTTTACGAAAATTGAGAAAAACAAGTCTCCCAATTTGCTATATATAATTCAAAAAAAGGTCTTTAAAATTTTTGCAATTAAACATTTTAATGGATAAAAGATAAAAAAAACTCAACTCACGCAGGAAATCGATTTTCTTAAAGTAGTCCTGAGAGTGTGCCTGGCGAAAAACTATACTTTTTTCAAAAGTTTTGCTTATTTTTTCAAGATTTGGAGCGACCTCGTTTTTAAATTTTGCAAATTGCATCTTCATGAAGGGGAGCACACATAGCTAAAATTTTGGTTTTAAAGTTTGAGTCATAACATATAAAGTGACATTGTTCCTCTATGTGCAGAGAGCAGTTCTCTTATACAAATCTAATACCAAAAATTCGAACTCGTTGGGGAAAAAACAACAATATGTAAAAACCCTGGTTCGTTTCAATCACATTTTTCTAATTTTTCAACTTTGAAGAACTGTAATTAATAATATTAATAAGTACCGTGGACCACAAAACTTTGATTATTTACAATGTCACTAATAAAATGTTATTAGCAATTCTGCCTTAATCAAAACCGTGTTTGAAATTATTATAACATTAACTTGGTTCCATTGATTTTAACATTTTTGTGTTTCTGTCCATATACATACATACAAACATACGTATAAACAATTTATGAAAAATTAACTTAAACATTTATAATTATCGCATAGTTTAGCACATTGAAATTTGTATCGTGTAATACATATATGAAAATAAACACCGATAATAGCGAACTTAAAGAATATATTTTTTATAAAAATCGCTAAATTTGGGGTAAATATCGTCAAATCTGGCAACAGTGCATAGAATTAACAACTAACACCCATATTCACAAACAAATTTTAAATTTGAAATACATTTTTAGAAACAAAATTAGTATGAAAAAATTTGTTTTAAAAGGCATTTTAAATTTAAGAATTGTTTGTGAATACGGGTGTAAATATTTTTAATTAACGACTTATGCCTTAAAGTATGCTTTGCTTTTTCAATTGTTATATTTTCCAATAAATTTCGATAGTGTTTATGTTTGTGAGCAAAATTGTTTAAAAATTACATGTATATGTGTTGGTATTAAAAATGTAAAGTATGTATATAGAATGGGTGTATTCAATTTATTTTACATGCAGTTTTGTATGTTTTTTTGCATTTTTCTTAATAATAGTATTTAACTAAAAAATATTGGTTTATTTTGAATAATTTTGTTGTGCAAAATACAACATATTGTTATTTTTTCTCTTTTTAATAATAAGTACATGTTGTTTTGATTTTTCTATAAATTATTATATATTTTTTTAGAGTTTTTTTTTATTATTTATTTTAACTTTAATTTAATTATAAAATCAGTCTCAATACAAGCCATCTTAATAATGTTTTTTTATAGTTTTTTATTATGCCTAACATTTCTAAATTAATATTTTAATTAAGTTTAACCTAAATATAGATTAGATTTATTTTCTTATCTGATTTTTGCTTGTTTTGAAAATATTAAATTTTCGATTTTTGAAAGCAACTAAAAATTTTGTTTTAATTTAATTTTGTTTATCGATGGGTTCTTAAGCAGTAAGTTTTGTTTTTTTTTATAATTTTTTGTTTTTAATTTATTATTAATTTTATTTTAGTTTTAGTTTATAGTTAGTGCTACTTGTTTTGTTTTAGAAATATTGTGCATTTTTTTTGGTAATTTATATTTTATTTTTTGTTTATTAAAAATCTAAGATATTGCTTTTTGTATAAGAATTTTTGAATGGCTGTTTTGGTATTAATTTTAGTGTTTTTAAGGTAAAAACTTTAGAATTTGTTTGTGGTGGTGTGTGAAATGCTACAACTTACTTATTCGACTTGAGTATTTAAATTTAAAATTAAATTTTGGAAAATGAAATTTATGATCAAAAATATTTTTTTTTTCTAATTCAAAAATTAAAAATAAGTCGAATAATTATATATATTGTGGAAATTTTGATTTTTCATAAGATTAGAATGATTGATTGTTTTATGGGTTTTGAAATTTATTTACGTTTTATTTTCTTTTTACTTTAGTTTTATTGATAACAAACTTATCCAGTGAAATAAAAATTTTACATCTATTTTTTATTTTTTTTTTAATAACAAACACAGCGCAAATTGTTGAGCACACCATTTTTGTTTTTATTTTATTTTTGTTGGTAACTTACTTAAAAAAAAAAATTAAACTATTCTCATTATCTACACTTTTTTTGTTAATTTAAATGATTATGCGAACACTACATGTAAAAGGAGGGGAATACAAATTACAAAATATAAGAAGCTCCAAAAAATAGATTTATTTATCGAAATGAGAATTAATCAAACGTTAATGAAATATAGGTTAATTGCCCAATTCACAACCTTTGTTATATCGTTGTATCGATGTATGTTGTAAATATTTTTCAAAGAAAATTTTATTTAAATTAATTTAAAAATATTTACGATATACATGGTAATAGAGGTTGTGAATTGGGCAAATATTTTCGAAATAATGCTGTTAATGTTATAAAAAAAAATATTAAAGAATTTGAGGATTTTAAAAGATACTTCGCTACACCACAATGCATTAAAGAGTTATATACCATTTATTTTTTGAATGTGTTTATTCTAAGTGGAAGTCAGCCCTTCATAGGTTACAAGGAGGCAGCGAATAGCTAAATTGAAGTTTTAAATCTGTGATGCGCAAAACCTCGGCACTGCTTTTTGCTCCCATATATTCTCTTAAGTAGTGAAAAACACTAACCATCTTGTAGTGTTTGAGCATTCGTTTGTCGGTCACTGTGTTAATAATATATGTTAATAATAATACAATTTTGCAGCAGTTATGTAGCAAATATATGCATTTCTTTTTACACCAAATAATCTAAAAGATTAATTTTTGGAGATAACCAAGTAAACAGTCTTAAATGAATATTAGTACTCTAAAATAGTATACATTGCACAGAGCTATCTGCTTTAATAAAACTTGGCAAAAAATCAATATTGAAAAATTAGGTTTTTGCAAAAAATTTAACATGGCTGGAAAACGACTTTTTTCATCATATAACTGCATAATTAGTTTTTCAATTTTATAGTTTTTAATTTAACACCTTTGTTAAATATTTAAATAAGTCAAAAAACATCATAGCGCGTAATTTTTTTGAACATCTTTATTTTTTATTATATATTTATGTATATTCTAAATGTAGTAGTATTATTTTAGGTCGCGATTGTTAAAACATGTTAATAATTAACGAAATCTTATCATATTGTTTATTTTTTTTTGTTTTTAAAATAAATTTGAAATTATTTATTCCACTTTGAAAGAGAAAATTATATTTTGGCCTCTGTAAGCCTCTTAGCACCATATGCATTTGATGTATTTTCTCAGTCTGAGCGCATTTAAATCTTTTGCCCCTTTTTCTCCCATGGAAGAGTACAACTATTTTTCTAACACTCTATTTAACAATGTGAAATTTATATAGAATTTTATACGAAATTTTCAAATTTGTATACATAATCTTATCATGATAGTAGTATTTACATTTACCGATCTTCGTGAAAGTTGGCGCACTTATTTATGCTTATAAACTACTTATTTTTGTTGAGATTTATTTATATCATGATTAATTTTTGGCATTTATGACCCTAAAATCCCATTTCAGAAGTGCATTTACTTGGGAGATAGGGGAAGTAATAGACCGACTCTAAGAAATTTCTATCCACTTCATCCTTATAATAAAGTAAATCTTCGTGCCGAATTCTATTAAGATATCTTAAAAAATTTACCTTTACAAGGCCTACATGGACAGACTACCAGCAGACGGAAGGACGGACATCGTTATCTTGATTCAGAAAGTGATCTTAAGTCTAACACTATACTTTTAGGTGACTGTTGAAGCAATATATTTATGCGTTGTAAATATAAGGACAAACACATATTATTCCAAACACCTATAGTGTAATATGTTATAAAAATTGCCATTCATACAATATAAAATATTTTCTTTTTCAAATTTGTAACAAAAATTTGCCTTGATTCAAACTTCTTTTTCTTAATTTGATATCTAAAAGTCTTCCTCAATTCAACGATACCAAACGATTATATTAAAACTTGCTAGTTTAGTTAATGCCAAGTTTTGTTTAGGGCTAAACCAGTGTACATTGCTGGCATCAAAACATTTGTGCAATATTAATTGATGTTATCAGTATGATATTGTGGACAGAAAAATATCGAAAAAAACTCAATATATTCTAACTTGGAATCTTAAAATCACAAAAAAGTCAGTTTTGAAATACAAAATAGCTAAAAAGCATTTGGGCAATATAAATCATTATTAAAAGAATTGTATTCAAAAACAATTGTTAACATAGTTTTAATTACTTAATATACCGTTTCTTCTCTATGTAGGCAATCTTTTTCGGTTTTTCTTTAATTTTTATTGCTGGTGTTCCAATTGTTAGAATAAATTATTCGTAAACTTTTTTATCTATTTTTTTTAGAATTTTTTTATATAGAAATGGATTTATTGGGTAATAAATATCAGTCTTTAGCTTAGACACGAGTTTGTTCAGTTCAAATGTATAAATAATAAGTTTTTCTTTTAAATTAAAATTAAAGGTATTCGAGTGACGAATATTTTGTGATAAATTTATTTTTATTTTTTTATTTTAACAAAATTTTATGAATTTTGATGCAAAAATGGCTGAAATATTTAAAGCGGAACTAGTACATTGGATTAAGAGCAAACCTATTCTACAAGGTAAATCCATTTAACTGGGAATTGGCGCTACGAAAACACGGAAAAAGGTAATAAACGCAGTTGAGGATATTAGGTTAGCGTACAGATAAAAGAATAGCCTCTTAATCCAAGTATATCCATATAAGCCTATTTTATGTTTGGGTGTATTTCTGAAATAAATTATAATTAAAAAAAGATACCATTTTCGTTTTTTTAAGGACAAAATCCAAGACAAAAACCTATAAAATAGGTTTAAAGTAGGGGCAAAGCTACTTAAAATTTTTTATATTTAACAGTAGTTTACAAAATGTATTTGAAGATAAAAATTCGTCGGTGCGCTTACGAAAAGTCCTATGTGCATTTTTCCGACATTTTTTTTTATTGAACCAGCCGAAAGCTTTATTGATGTCCCATTTTCAATGTTAATATATTTTCAAATATTTGGATTAGTTTCGAAGTTATCAAAACGATTAACAAGTAATATTGCATGGCTTTCATTCAAAAAATAAATTGCTTTTTCGATCTCCTGAAAAAATTTTCAAAAACACATAGGACTTTTTGTCAGCGCACCGACGAATTGTTTTTCAATATTTTTATCAAATTTTGTCTAACAATACTTTGTATGTCTGCTATAAGTTTTTTAGAATACGGTCATTAATCGTTTCAGTTTTTAAATTCTATTCAATTTACTTTTTATTCAAAAGCCATTAAATGTCATACTTAACTAATGGGCCTACTGATCTGAAATCTGAAAAACTTCTTAGCGAGTCAATTCCTTTAATCATAATATTAAGTGATGGAAGAGTTTATAAGTAATTATATATATATATATAATTATATGTATATATATATATATATATATATATATATATATATATATATATATATATATATACACTTTTTTTGAACGACATACTTATATATGGCCATTATGTAATTCGTTTGAATTATGAATTGAATTCTTATACTCTGCTTTCGAAAGATAGATGTTAAATCAGAAAAACGTTTCTTAGGCTGAGATAAAATACCGTACACTATGATTTCAGAAGAGTTGGTGGTAAACGATTCCCTTATGTATCATGCGAGTGTGTTTCATATTTCTTGGGGTAATTACGCTTATTTAACAGATTCTTCGTCGTTACCTTTTCAGGTCACAAAAAAACGATGTTTAAACATGCGTTTGATTGGTTTGGAGCGAGCTCTAATAGTACAACGGTAACTGTAGTTTTATCAACCTTTAATAAGTTAGAAAAGGAGTTTCTAAAAGACATGGGTCGATTTTTGAAATTCATGGCAGTTTTTATGTTGTGGCAAGTTACAACGTCTAGGAATGAAAACTATGAAAACTTTGTTATCGAAATGGAAGTCCTCTTGTAGTAATAATACTGTTTATATATGGTATCCATATTCGAGTCAAATTGTTCACTGATCAAACAGCCAACACCTGTACATAAACAAAACGCAAGATCTATCGAAAACATATTTGCTGTTTGCAAGTGGGCGTAGGAGACTATGTTTTGATGGAGTTGAAAGCGAACGTGATTTCAATCATCTTTTTACATGAGAACAAACTTTTGGATGAATTGAATTGTCATGAATGGCATAAAACGCAAATGTTCTATTTATTTTTACCAAAATTAGATGATATGGATGTGAACGACTGTGATTTCAACAAGATAATGTAACATGGAAAGTTTTGAGGGCATGGTTATCACACGCTGAGGCGAGAATAACTAAATAAATTAAAGTAAATTTTAAACGAATTTAAAAAATGATCCCTTGGAGCAACGCTTTTGAATGAATCTGGTGCAATTACTTTATAACTCAAAATGTTTTGAGAAACAGTATTATCATATAAGTTTTGGAAATCCAATCTAAATAAATCAGTAGCCCTTACAAAGTAAAAAAAGAGAAAGCCAACAAAGCAAAAACCATTCAAGATATATATAAAAACTGTTTGCCTTCCTAATTTAAGCTACTTTAATTCCGTTTGATTTTAAATAACACAGATCTTTTACCCTAAACTCTATTATAAGATGTTCACATCTAAAGTCATAAATGAAATATTTCTAAAAAGAATTGTCTTTATATTGAAAGACCTGATCACTAAAACAGAATAAAATAAGGTAATGCATTATATCAAAAGCAACTTTTATGCTTTTTGCATTCAATTAACACTTTAAGTCAAAATTAAAGTTTTTAATATCCTGACATTTTTCAACTCCCGGGAATTGGGATTTTATTAAAGACATTCACGCGAATTATCGGGTTTCGCAAAAAATACAATATTATTTATAAAGCATCAGAACTAAAAAAAGCTATATTTGACATATAATTTGCAAGCAAATATAACCATCTATTTTTAAAATAAAAATATATGTGTAAAGATAACGTTTTTTTTTTATAATATTACACTCATAGAAAGTATAATATATATAGTTTTAATAGTTTTTAATAAATTTTTCTACTTGGCAATAGATAAAATTTTAAATTTAATAGACAAATTTTGTAAAAAATTTTATTTAAAAAAACTCAAAATATTTTATTATTTAAGTATCAGACAATTTAGCATCGACAATAAAACCGAAAAGAAAGGAAACTAGAAGAAACCTTCATCACAGTTACAGAACATTGAAGTAGTTTTATCATTTCAATATTTCCTAGTTCGGATTTTTTTTTTAATATTTCAATAAAACCTTTAGAGTTACATCGAACTAGATGCAAAGCAAAATTAGAGTGATCGACTCGGTTTTCCAACTGGTTTTAAAACCGGTTTTTCGGTTTAAGTACACTCGGTTTTTTCAAAATGTTCATTTTTCTAATGTCAAATAAACCGGTTTTTTGTATTTAAATAAACCGGTTTTTTGTATTTAAAAAAACCGGTTTATTATATTGAAAATAATATTTGTACTTTGAATTTTGTTCATAAATATAATCGTTATGTAGAAAAGTAAAGTATATTTCATCAAAAACCAAAATTTGAAAATTATGATGTTACTTTGTTTTGCATTTTCAATGACGATTTCTAATAATAGTTTACTTTTACATTTTTTAAAGTAGTAGTATTTGAAAGAGGTCTACCTGTAAAATCGATTTCGAAGAAATTGAGACATGCTTTTAGCTATAGTTTCTGTACATATTATAAATACTTTGTCTCATTTTTGATGATTATTTTCTTATCCTAATTAAAATTCGTTTCCTAGAATAATTATATTTAATAAATTTTAACTTGAACATTATAACTTGTTGAGTTTTTTTCGAGAAACATAGAAATATTTACTTTGCAAAAAAAAAAAAAACAATTTTTTCGGAATTTCAAAAACAGCAACCGGTTTTTTCAAAATTCCAACTATTTGAAATATTTGAAATCCGATTTCTTCAAAAAGTAGAATAATCGATTACTCTAGTAATCATCTAATAATTTAAATACTTGCTTGATTATGATCAATCAACGTTTTTTATAAGATTTTTAAAAAATGCAATGAATGCAAATTTTTGATAGTTTTTAATTCTCGAGGTTTACGAAAAAAAATCCGGGGAATCCGAAAGGTAAAATTCCCAGGAAATTGGTCCCGGGATTTCTCGGGATAAAAACCCTAGTTAAAATAAATAGATTTTTGTGGACGCTTCTTACATGGACATATGAAAGGACTTATTATCCAAATATAATTTAAACTTAAAATACAAATGCAGTACAATGTGACATATGTGTGTAATTTAAATGTAAAAAATTTTCACAACATTTAGCGGTAATTTTTAATAATATTTTACCCATAAAAATAAACAGCTACGTATACATATTTATAAATGTTTTTTTTTTAATTTTTTTTTTTAATTTTTTTTTGTATTTACCTAAAAAAGTGCCATTTTCAAAAATAATTTAACTATATGACTAAATTTAAATATGAATTAAGTAGCCTAGGAGAACTAATACAAGGTGACAGAAAGAGCTAAGGTAAAATAGAGCTAAAGAGAAATATCAATTCCATTACGTCAGTGTAAGTGAGTGAGTGTGAAGTATGTTTAAATGTGTGTGAGAGAGAGTTCTAGTGAATCTTATTATTCGAGAACTTAATTTTTTGTTTTTATACTTAAAATACTTTTGTATATACAATTTACAATTATTTTTTTCACATTTTAACACTAATTAAATTGTTCTATTTTTTGTTCTGTTCTTTTCAAATTTAATCACTATTTAAGTCATCTCCAATCAAACTACGATCCATGCCCTTCCAACTGCTGGAGTTTAAGGCTGCCGCTGTTATACCGTATGTCCCACTCGGAAGACGTTTTTGTCGACACAATGCTAAACGTGTTTTACTGGGGGAAGTTGGTTGCAGTAGAGGTGATGAGGCCTGCGGTGAATCCATGTCGTCGGTGTTCTCTTCGGGACAACTGTCCGAGGGAGAGGCAATACGTTCGCGGGTTTTTATGGATTTTTCTAAGCGTCTTAGAAATCTAAAAAAAGTTGGTTAGTGGGTGGGAAATACTTTTATTTAAAATAAAAATAAAAGAGTTTAAGGAAGATGTTGTTAATCGTAAAACGCCCATTTTCTCGTTGTTAAGTTTGAAGAGTTCAAGTCAAACTAATGTCCATGAATATAAACCAAATTTTGAAGAAATTTCGAGAAAAAGTTTATTGGCTTACCTTATTTGATTTCCTATGGCCCTTAGACGATTAATTTTACACTTAGGTTTGGTTGATTCATCTTCTTTAACAATGCTGGGTGAAATGCGCCTTAAAATAGACTAAGGAAATTAAAAAACAGTTAAGTCTATTGAAAATATTATTTGAAAATTATTGAAGCCACTTACATCAGCCACCTCATCTTCGCTAAGGCTCTCCTGTTTTCGCGGTTTCTTCTCCCGATTAGGCGAATTAAGTCCTTAGAGATAAAAACTCAATTAAAAATCTGTAAAAAATAAATTCCAAATAACAAACTTACTCCTAGGCAAAGGTCTCACGGTCAACTCCTTTGACGAATTCAGACTTTCCGACGACGAAGAACTACTCGCCACTGGATGACGATTTAGCAAACGTCTTTTGGGACTTTTGCGTGTGGTCACCGTAACGGCAGGGCATGGATGGTGATGTGAATGGCAATGCTTGTTGCAAACGTGTGTTATACTACTAGGCGTGGATGAAGTGTTCAACGACTCTTTGGATGGCAAATCCAATTGTTGTTTCGTAGGCGATTGAGTCGACGAACACTTTGAGGATTTACGTTCTCGCTTTTTGCTACTACTGCGGCGTTGATGCGAAAATGTATGCGCTGAGGTACCCTTGCCATCGGACGATGGAAAATCGTACAGACCATCTGAGTCCGTGAATGGCAGTTGATCTTTGCGTCCGTAGAAATGAGGCGAGAAACGTCCTATGCCGGCTCGTTCACTAAGAGGACTTTCGGAACGCGAGGAAACCGGTGATAGGGTCTTATCGCCACAACCATCGATTTGTATCACAATAGAAGGCAGTTGTAGTTGTGCCATTTGAGGGCCACAATTGGTCGTAAGTAAGTTGGTGCCACCTAGCATCGGCGCAGAGGTTGAGGGCAGAGTCGTCGCAGGAGGTTCATCCACTTCGATTAAAATTTCATCATCGAGAAACATGTCAAAGCGTCTTGAACTTAAACGAGTGTCATCCAACTTTTCATCCACATGATCTGTGCCTATTCCCTCATCATTGGACTCCATTAGTATGTCATCGGAAAAAGTTTCCGAATCGGATCGCGGACGATGTGTATGCAAACGATCTGTATTGGTTCCCGACGAGGGATCCGTACACTTGCCATTGCTTATGTTCTCTTTGCAGCTCGGCAGTACGGATGATTTACGACGATTCAAGAGATTGACATGTAAGGAGAGACCTGGTCCCGAGTGACCACTGCCCGGTTCATCCATTTCATTTGGATAAAGCGGATTACTAGAGCCACAACGGCTTGGTCCCGGACTAGCCATGCTGGAGTAACCTGATGAGCTAAGATTACTCTCGGATATGGTACGATCCGCTCTAGTACACATGGTAAACGGACTTAGGTAACACATACCTGCCGGATTGGGCGGCATTAAGCTCCCAACGCCACCAGTTTTCGGAACTGGTGACAACGGTTCTGTGTCCGATTCCAATTCGCTCATATTTGCCGTTACCGTTATCGTCGGCGGTACAAATGGGAAATCCAAAGAAGTGGGTTTCTCAAATTGTTTTAAGAGCCTATAATTAAATGTTTTTAAAAATTATACAAAACATCAGTTCCAGTTACACAAAAACTGCAAGCATAAAGAATTACTTAGTTTAAAACAAAAAGGATATAATATTTATTTTTGTTTTCTTTAAAGAAACATAAAATTATATACAAAGAGGAAACACAACATGTTGCAAGTTCATATATATGTAAGTATGTAGTAAGTTTGTTAGGTATTTGGTCAAAAAATTCATCTAGGCTCTACGAAGGCATGTATGGAGCTATAAGATTCTAAATATTAAAAAAACGGAAAATATATTAAAAAATAATTTAAAAATTAAATCAAGCAATTTCTAGTTACTATAATTACGAATATTTTCTTAAAAAAGTACTCTTTACTTTTAAAAGATACCAAAACGAAAATCGAAATAACGAAAAATAGAAAAATAGAACTCTAAGAGCCACTTTTTCGTTTCTAGAATAAATGTCAATTAAAAATTATTTTAGTTAATCAAAAATTGAATCTAATCTACCATTTGTGTTTTTAAGTACGAGATTAAATCTTGTATTATTGCCATACTGAACAACAATCATTTATACATAAAATATGGTAATTTGTGCAAATACCACATGTTGTTATCAAAACAACAGGCCTTTTTAATAATAATAAGAAGAAAATACAAAGTATTTTGTATTATTATTTTTTATGGAAATTCGGAATAATAAATTGCATTTTATGAGAAATAAAGTCGGCGTTTGGTCATCTTTACAAAAGGAATTTCCAAAAGTTTTAAAAGGCAACCACTCGCTGCCATTGATAAATTGTCCATGACGACGTCTAAAAGAATAAATACCTCAGGAATACTTAGATCTCCCAAGTTAGAGATTTGTTATAAACATTATAATTAAATTAAATATATTAATTTTTTCAATTATTATTGTTTTTTATATTTCTTTAAATTTATACATGTATATACTTTGATATACATATGTGTATATGAATATTTCACCGCAAGTTTAAAACCCCAAAATTGGAAAATTGGCAAATTGACAAATGAAACAAAATGATCGACAATTCAAATTTATTCAACGATTAAATTTAATTTAATTACTAATCTTTAAGTGAAAAACTGGCTCTAAGAAAATTATTAGAAAACTACTATTAAATATTAGTTAAACTAATTTGATGGAAAATGTAAATGTTTAAATTTAAGTAAATATGTTTTTTTATCTGAACGCCATACAAAACAACTTAGAGTAAACGTTAAACGGTAAATGTGTTTGTTTGTTTATTTGTTGGTACCATTGTGTCTCTCTACTTGTATACCTTTTTTGTTGTTGTTTATTTGGAAACATAAAACTGGTTTCACCTATGCTGGCTCGTTGTGGTGGTGGTGATCCCGGAAATATAATCATTGGATGACGATTTTTTGTTGGACTGGGTTGCTCTACGGTCAATGTGGGTATAATCAAATCTCTGGGTCTGGCTTGTTTTTCATCTGGTGTCGGGGGTTCTATGTCTATGGTAATGGCGGGCATTTGTAGGGATGCGACTGCAATGGCTGGTGTAAAACTCAGTTTGGGTATCTTATAATTTATGCTACCAACTGGCTTATTCAAATTTGCCATCGATGTCGTGGTGGTATCGGTTTGTGTAGTCTCCACATCTGAATCGATAAGACGAGATTTTTCACGTTGCAGACCAATTCTTAGTTTTTCCTTTTAAATAGAAGATATATACAAGAAATAAAGTGTTAGTATAATTATTCCTCGATAAGCAAATATTATAAATAACGAGTGTGTTAAATAATTTTAAAGCATTGAGTGTCACTATCTGTTAATATGTATCTAGCTTTTGGAAAGGATTTTTGCAAGTAACTTTAAACAGAACAAAAAATAAGAATTCAACAAAATAATTTATTTATTGCCTTTCAACTGAACCATCTTCGTATCTCATGCTTTTTGCCAAACTCTATAACAATACCGCAATCCGAATCAACCTGGGAAATATTAAGTAAATTTGTTATAAGTATGTAAGTCTGTATGTATGGAGTTACAAAAAAGCTCGAATGATGGTTAGGAATATATATGAATATGTGAGACTCGTTGATGAAGGATTTATAAGGAGTGATTTTGTTTTTTTTTTTTTTTAATATACTATTAGTTGATTCGAAATCTATAATATTCGATTTGAAATAATAAATATTTTTAATTGTTTTTTAAAACATTGAAAGTCTCGGGCAAAGAATACAAAGAATGGAAGACTTGCCAAAAAACCTAACTCTGTTGTAGTTGCTCAAAATAGTATTCAAAAATTATTAAACATAATTCATCACAATTATATTCGCAGATTTTCATAAATGTTCATCTTTTGATGACGGATTAAATCCATAAATATTATTATAATTACATTTTTTACTTTTTGTTGATGAATATGAAAATTATTTAAAATTAGTTTTAAATAATTTTCTGTTTTCAGTTTTATTTTTAATACCAGAAGCAGCAACTTTGTTCGTTAAATTTAAATATCAACATAGAAAAAAGGAATGTCAATAATATAAAAAATGTTTGTTACAAGAGTTAAAATGCAACAAATGCACATGAAGAAATAATAAAAATATTGTGTGCTAGTGGAAAAATATGTCGCAAGTGTTGTTTTTCTCTCTCACCAGTGTGTTGAATTCACATAGAACTTGTATGCGAGGAGAAAAATGTTGCTTTTGTAAGAAATTGAGACAGTTTCTTTTCTTTGTATTCTTTGTCTTGGGTCTCATTACAAGAAATAATAAGAAAAGATTGACTTAAATTTGTCTTTATACCGAATGCATAGACTGACGTAATTGTTTCTCACAAATCTATCATGTTATTATAACGAAAATTTGTGGGGAACTGGAAGATATAATATCAAACAATACATCATTTATTATTACAAAACGATATGATGATATTATTACATTCAATATTTGACCCCGATAGATATGAATTTATGAAAATTTTTAATTTAGATATTTTAAATCTAATATTATGTTCACACTCATTAGTTTTTTACTTTTTTTTTGTAAAACACAATAAGTTTAAACATCACTGTTCACATATCATTTAATTGTGTTTTTCTCTTTGGTATGTTTTTTTCGTTTAACAAAATATTTTCACAAATTTTCGATTTAAATAAAAATTTCACACACAAACACTTTCTAATTCAAATAATAAAGTTTTTAAAGAAGTTAAAAATATGTAAAAATTTTTAAACGGTGTTAACCATTTTTTTAAGTTAGCAGTCGTTTTGAAAGGCGAGCGCTAACTTCGAAAAGCGGTTGCCACCGTTAAATCCAGCACACTCAAATTAGCTTTACCAGTGGAGTTAATAGGTTTAGTTAATAGATTTCCCTTTCTTTTATCTAGATATTTTATTTTGTAAATTTTTTAAATATATGTATCTAGAATAAATAAAAAAATTCGCTTTATATGAAATAAAAATGCTACAAAAATTTCCTTGACATCCACATATTCTGAAATTCTCTCTAAAATCTATTGTAAATCGATAAAAACAAAATAAAAACAATATTTTCATATAAATTCAATTAATAATTGATACCAAATAAATTTATGTTAGTTGTGTATTTAATCAAATAACTTTGAGTAAACAATTTCCATTTAATCTGCACAGCCTGGAAATAAGTTTCTTCTTTCACGTATTTTACGATATTTGGTAGCTGTTTCATCATACACAAAACTTCAAATAATGCGCGTAATGTGAACACAAAATTAACTTTGTGTTTAGTTGCGAAAATTGTAGGAAAACGCTACCAAATAATTCGTGTCAAATATTTGTTTACTCTGAAATTAGCTTAACTAAAGATTTTCATAAAAAATAACAACAAGCAACAAGAAAAAATTGACTCAATATAAAAAATTTATAAAACTCCTAAACGGTTTTATAAAGTTTGTTAGAATTCCGGTTATATAGTCTCTTGATGTTCGAATTTTTCGCAGCCCTTTTTTCAATATGATTGGAAATAAAAATGATTTAAAGTATTTAATTCAAATGGTATTATATATTGTTATTTTATATACTACTAGCATTATTATACTAGATCTCTCCCTTTTTACGCCCATTTTTCTCATAATATTATTTACTTTATTTGACTAAACTACTAAATCGATTAAAATAAAACATGGAACATATGTATATCCTTAAAGGAAGTACTGACTGGATGCAATGCCTACTTTTTTAAGAAAGGGTTGCTTTGCTTCGTAATAAGAAAATTTGAAATTTCATACAAATTTTTATTACAGTGGTAAAAAAAAATATAACAATTTAATAAAACTGGCTATATAGATTAAATTTTATAATATACAATATTTTATATGCCTTGTGTATGTCACATTTTATGTGAATTTTCTTGTAGCATTAAGAAAGCAGCAAAATTTATATTTACTGAAAGTGGTCCAAAAACTGAACTAGGCATCCAACTTATATTTTAACCCATAATTTTCTCCAAAAAAATTTGATATATGTGATAAATTCAATTACAATTTTCAAAAAAATAATTATTTTAAAAAAATGGGCGGGGAATTTTTGTCAATTTTATATCCTATATTTACTTTCGGAGGATGCACAATATATATGTATATAAGTGCAAAATATCAGTTAAGTAGTTAATAATAAGAGAAGCTTTGTACTCTACAAAACAATAAATATCCATAAATACATTTATAGGTATTTATTAATTTCAATGCTTTTTATTTACACATATAATAAAAAAGTGCTCCAAAATATCCTAAGCTTAAGAGTCCATAAAATCGAAATTTGAACTGACTTTGAAAAACACAATTAATCTGATGGTATACTTTCATTTCGCGCTGGAATCATTAAAAAGTAAAAAACAAACATTTTAAAGATATGTAATGTAATATGCGTTATTAAGAAAAATATTACAAAATATGCATTTTTCATTAAATATGCACTAACAAATGATTTGGATAGGTAACGATATGAGGAAGTTTTCAAGAAAAAATACGCATTTGGTGAAAATCCGCCCCTATTAATGAGTAACTTTTTTTTTGAAAAAGATACGTATTTTTTATGTTATCGTTTGTTTTTTGTTTTTTTTTTTTGAATCAAAAAAAAAAAAAAAAAAATGTATCGATACTGTACTGTAATGTCTATTAAAAACTTTTACTGGATTTGCGTTCGCGTATCCAAAATACAGTAAAGTGAGAAAAAATCGAGGGAGAAAAATGACAATTAATAAAGTAAGTATTTACAAATTTTATTAGTTTTATTTTTGGTTGAAAATCCAAATAAATCATATGGTTGCAAAAAGTAAATAAAACAAAAAGTAAACAATGAACAAATAGTGTTCGAGAACTTAAAAAAAAATGTTTTTTAGCATTCAAATTTAACTAAAAGTACATTAAAAAACAATAAATATATTTATAACAAAATTAAAAATTAAGTTTTTGTTCACATATATCTCGATAAGAACCCATATTGTTTTTTGTTGGTGTTTTATGTTTATTTGTTTGTAGTGGTTATCTTACTGGATTTTAAAAATTTTACGTTCGCGTACTTTTTTGTTTACAAGTTTTTTTTTGAGAGTAAAATTTTTAGTTTACTCAGTAAATACTCAGTTTACTTAATTTTACTGGAAGAGTAAAGGAACGGACCTAATATTTAAAAAATTTCTATATAGTAATATGAATAAACATGACCACATGCTGATGACATGAAAGAGGAAAATGCATAAATGCGTGTATATAGAACGAATTTGGCTAAATAAAATTTGATTTTCACCATCCAAATATTATGATCGTCATAGTAATGTGTTGATATATCTCTCATTTCTTCTAAGTTGTCTAAAATTTTTTTGCTCACGAAAATGAAATAATACGAAAACATTTTTTTCTTTGAAAACATGCTCAATACATAATTTTAATATTAAATTAGCAAAAGGCGTTTTTTGTACTTACCGATAACTGAGTATCACTATGATCACTCTTATCGTCATCATCACTAAAGTCCCCACCTGATGATGGTTCCTCTTGGAATATGGGACTATTTGAGCGTTGCGGCCGTGTCATTATCGGTGTTAATGCAGGCGATGGTATTGGTGTTGGCATCTCGCGTATGGGCGAAAGACATTTATTATTAATGCTCGGTATTTCAAGTAATATTGTCGGTGGGTGCAATAGATTAGATGATGATGATGACGACGACGCTGAGGTCGTCGTTGATTTGTGCGCATTTAGAACATCTAACACAGGTACTTCGATGGTAGTTATCTGACGATAGAATACCGGTGAGTCGGGAGCACCGCTAGAGAAACTGACTGGTGTGTGCATCGATGAGGTGGAAGATTCATCATCACCTGGTGCATCATCCTGTGGACTCGAGACGGTGGGCGTTGTTGAGGGCGAAACAAAGACGGAAGTCGTTGAAGGCATTGTATTAGTTGTTGTATTCGATGCATTTCCAGTCGCATTGGCAAAATTACGAAACATGGCTAGTATCGAGTCGGCACTGGAAACTTTAGGACGCGCTGGCGAACCGATACGACATCGTGCCGGCATATTTGTGGCCAAGCCGCTGAGTTGATTATTATTTGTACTGCCCATTTCACTGCCACTGGTTTGTATTGAACGTAGACCGAAATCGGTTAGAGCCAAATCGGAACTTGAAAATGAATCACTGCCATGTGTAGATGATGTGCTATGAGGTGAACGCATGTCGTTCGTGCAGGGTGATGGTGGCATAGAACTTGCTCGCATTTGTATGTCGGTTGGCAGGCTAAGAGCACTAGAGTTACGAGTTGCCTGTTACGCAAAGGGAAATTTAAGATTATAAAAATAAGAAAGAGTTATTCTATTTACAATGGGTTCTACTTAAGGCAAGTACAGATTGTTTGTCTGATTATTTTTTAGATAAGAAGTGCTTAAGTGCAACTTAAGCAATTGCTTTATTAGACATATGTATATGGGTAATATAAATCGGTATATTTGGAGATAAGGAAGGTAGATTCAGTATATTTCTGAAATTTGAATATACTTAATAAATGAGTTCTTCCTAGATCTACATAGAAAAATGTCATCAATCACCAAAATAATTCATTTAATTAAAATGTATTTAAATTTGCACATCTCACCAAATTGATTATATCAATTACTAACAAATGCATAAAAAGAAAAACAGAAACATTTTTCCAATTAAAAAAATTTATCAAATCTATCAAGTAGACGATTGAATGAATTAAAAATTTAAGTGAGAAAAAAATCTTAATTGAATGTTATTTTCACCATTTCTTTTGTATTATTTTGGCTTGAATATGTTAATTTAATTTTGATGTAAAATGATACAATTGTGTTAATTGAAAAATATAAGGTTATCATTTCTTCTGTATAGTGGGCAATAGAAGGTTCTAGAAAAAATCATATATGTATAAGTTCAAGGCTTGGAGTCTCGTTAAAAACTTTAGTTAAACTAATTCAATTTTCGCTTATTATTTCTGTGAAGGCTGATGCTTTAATAAACATCATTTTGCTAAGACTATCTATAACTGCAATTCAAGCTAAACTGAGACCATATAAAAGTTTACAAGTCATGATAAGTCTAACAAAGATACTAAATTGGAGTCAAGCTCAGAACTTCAGAAATTCAGACTAATTAAAGTCACAATAACCGAGCTAGACTGAGAGTTTGAAAAGACCTACGATGGAAGTATTAAAAGACTTAAGAATTGTGGTAAACTCCATAAACTGAAGCTAAATTTAGACTGTTAAAAGTCCTAAGAATATAAATAAACTCAGATTTCATAAAAATTTTCAATTTGAACTAAACTAAGGCTATTTAAAAACCTGCAATTTGAACTAAGTTTAGGCTGTTAAAAGACCTAAGGATCGAGCTAAACTGAGGCTTTATAAACCCTTCATTTGAAGATTAGCTCAGACTATAATATAGTCTGTAACTTAAGATTGAAGCTTTGACTAACTATGATCTAAGAATAGAGCTAAACTGAGACTTTGTAAAAACTTACAATTGGAGCTAAACTTTATATAGGTCTTTAATTGGAGATAAACTCAGACTATTTAAAGACCTAATAATTGACACGCTACAATTCTCTTAAATTGATGCTAAACTCAGACTATGTACAGACCTTCAATTGGAGCTTAATTCAGACTATTGATAAACATAAGGAATCAGCTAAACTATGACTTAATAGCAATCTACGTTTGGTGCTAAATTTATTTTTTATATATAACTTCAATGGACTTTATATTATATAAAAACATAATATTGAAGCTAAACATTGACTATTTATGATTTAAGAATTAAACAGATACTTTGTAAAGACCTACGATTAGAGCTAAACTCTGTTTAAGACTCAAGAATCAAGCTAAACTGTGACTTAGTAAAGGCCTTCGATTGGAGATAAACTCAGACTATTAAAAACTGCGAATAGAGCTGAACTGAGACTTTGTGAAGACCTACGATTTGTGCTAAACTTTGACTATTAACACTCAAGAAGCAACTATATAAGATCCTACAATTAGCCCTAAATTTGGACTAAATAAAAACTTAAGATTAAACCTATATAAAGATCTACGATTGAAGTTAAACTAAGTTTATTAAATGTATATTTACGTTACGTTATGTTTTACAACGTATTCATTAATTGTTAGTAAATATTATGGGCTAAAGTAAAAACTACTGTTAAAAATTAAAGCAATTTATAAATGAATTATTAATAAAATGTTAGTTTTCTGTAAAATTTGTTGGTAAAAATTAAGAAGACATTTTCAACACAGGGTGATTCCCAGACAAACAGTTGACAGTGTTAAGAGAGTGTCAGCTACAAATTTTTGTGTACGTGAGAGATGATTAATTGATTTAGTTGGTGTCTATGCTAAGAGATGAAAAATTTGTAGCATGATTAAAGTGTGCAGCAATAAAAATATCTAATTAAATGCAATCATTTTTCAAAGTGCTTTTTTCATAATAAATTTTTGATAATGAGGAATTTTTCTCTCTTTGCTGGGTTATACTTTGTTTTTTTTTTTTTTTTGAAAAAGTTTAAAGAAAAGCTTCATTCTCTTCTTCATGGGGGTTGTTATGAGTCCGTATATAACGACTCTTTGTTTTTGCCTGAGAATCATTGCCCTTGTTGGTTAGTTTAAAAGAAAAAGTAAAATGTAAAAAATTTTAAAGTTAATAAAATTAATTAAAGAAAATTTAAAATTGGATAAAAATATAAATGATTTAGAAAAAAATTGGGGACGATAGCTTAAAACAAATTAAGCTTACCGCCATTGTTCCAATATCTACCTCGGAACCAGAACTCATTTCAGCTGAAACTTTATTTAGCAAACGGGCAAATGTCACCTTCTTTTCTAGTTTCGGATCATTGATGGCTTTGTCCACAGTGGCTGAGGTTAAAGAGCCAGTATTTTCTGAGAAAGTGGTTTCCTTGAGATCACTTTCTGAGTCTACATTACTGGCTCTTAAGCGATTCTCTGACATTGATATCAATTCTCCTAAACTTACTTTGGGCTTGGCTTGTTGAGCGGCTGGTGAAACTAATTGTTGTAAAATTTGTTTCTTTTCGGCGGCATTTTTCTTAACTGGTGTAGAATTGTTGCGTTTTTTGCGAGGTGAAGGTGAGCCTAAGGATGTATTTTAAAAAGAAAGAGAAAAGAATAGAAAAAAAGTTTTAAAAATGTTAATAAATATTCATAATGATTTTTTTGTAAATAGACAATTCGTTATTTTGTTCTAAGTATTTTCTTTTTTTTCGAAATTATAATTAAACATTTATATTTTTTTTTCAAAGAAAATAAACACATTAAGGAACATAAAAGTGTTTGAAAAATGCTAACTTCTTTTTAGAATTTTAAAATTTTGTTATTTGTTTTCTAATCAAAGCATTTTAATAGAGAGTGCTCTACAAACAAAAATAAGAGAAAATAATATACAGGGAAATAAAACTACAAATACTACAAATATAATTAATTGTTTAAAAAAACAATAGGCTAAATAAATAAAACCATGCAACTTAGGTATACTTAATATAAGGGGAAGTATGCGAGGGTCAATACTTAGATTTAGAGATTTGATTATAAACAAATACATATAAAAAGATATGGAAATTACTGCGAAAAAGAAAAAATATTTACTGATTGTTTTTACTAGAAAGCTCAACAAAGTTCATTACAGAGCTTTAACGAAAAAAAACCTTAAATATTTATTTTACTTTATGATGAATATAGCTGGTCGTTTGTCTCTATAAGGTCGAAAGAATATTGTTTCGAACTGAATTACATACACACAAATACTCCAAAGCTTTGAATGTTGATTAATATTTTTAAAATTACCAAACAGGTTTCTTTTAATTGCAATGGAATCGTTGTTTTTTTTTCCTAGAAATTATAAAATTTAATTAAAAAGTTATGCAGAATATTTTATTTACGGAAACTTATTTAAAAGAAGTTGCAACTAGAAATTGTTTATGTAAGTTTAGATTTTAACTAACACAGCATAAAAAAATCCAAATATTTTTCTTCACATACTTCCCTCCTTAAAAGAAAATATATATATTTCTTCTAATAATATATTCATCGACCAATAATTTCTACAGCTAATTTTAAACTCAAAATACTAAACATCAATTTATATACAAATACATAATTACAAATAAATACGCATAATTTTTTTTTGTTAGCTAACATTCTTAATATTAAAATAAATAGTATTTATAAGTAAAGATTTTTTAAATTCGCCCACCAGCAGCCACAAAAGATCTTGTATTTTTTTGTTTTTCGTATAAAAAAAGTTAAAATTATTAAAGAGTTTTGTTAATTTTTAGGAAAATATCAATTGTTAATAAAAAAGTTTAATTTTTTAATAAGTATTTAGTTCTTCCATTCAAGTCTTCTTTTAACATTTAATGAAGGATTCAGTGTTGGTTTTTGATAATTAGTTTGAATTTTATTTAATAACTAAAAAACATATTTACAACTTATACTCTAACACAGTGTTTTTTTGCTTTTTGTATTGAATCGATATTGTTTTTTTTTTTTTTTTTTTTTTGTTAGCTGAGTTCTAAATAGTCGATTATGTGTCTGAGATATTCTATTTGGAATTTGTATAATGCTTGTTTCGGTTTAAAAAAAGATGTTGTTAGAAATGTATTTGCTGTTGGAATATTTTTCTTTAAACATTTTAGGAGAAAAGTTTATAAAATTTTAATTTCTATGAAAAGCTATAGAAAATTCTAATTTTAAATGTAAAGATCTTCTGAAATTTTTGCAAATTTACGCACCATAGAATTGTATACAAAGAATTTAAAAGTGTTAAATTATTATCTTGAATTATGTAAGGTAAAAGGGGGAGCATTTATCATAGGCACACATCTGCTAGTTTAAGGGTGGAGTGGAGGTTTCCCATGTATTAAACCTTCATAGATTTCGGGAAGATATTTGACGTAAAGATAACTTTAAAAGGGACTACAGTGTTGGCTGGATATTTAATCTAATGGTGGATGCAGCTGAAAGTATTCTAGATAATAGGGACGGCTCTATAGAAGACATCTTTAACCTTATTTCTATTCGACTTTTCACATCGAAAAACTAATATAATAAGATCCACCAAAGATAATTTAGTTTTTTTATAGGCCAAGACAGTAGAAAATAATTTCAATAATCATAAATTTGTTCATAATCGTAAGAATGTAAATAAAAAAAAAAAAAAAACAGAAACCAAAACATAAATATATCCTAAAATTACAATATTACTCCCGTATGGGAAAGTCTCTACACTCTTTTTTCTTTAAAATTTTTCGCTGAAAGCTATCTTCACGGAGATGATTTCGAAATTAAAATTAGAACTAAGTGATACCCTGCCGAGTTTGATCTATTCTGTATCGAATTTTAAATTCAGCCTATATGTCCTAAAAACCCAAAGCATGGATCTGCAAATGGAATGCAGTTTTGAAAATAGTAATGTGTTTTAAAGAGTTTGCTTTATCCTGACTTGCAGCAAAATTCAAAAAATCATATTTTTGGGATTTTCAATCGTTTTTTGGGAACTTCATGATTCATTTTACCAAATTCTTAATTTTTTTTATTACATTTCATCATTTGAAATGAAAAAGTCAATAATCATAGAAAATTTCATTAGGATATCTTAACTAAAAAAGATTTTATTACATACTTATACTATTTTTTTTTTTCAAACAATTTTACTTTAATTCCGAAAATTAGAAAAACTATGAATTCAAAATTTTCCAAATAAATTCGCTTACCTAGATGACGTAAATCTTAATTATATACAAAAATACTGAAGTTAATATCTTTTATTGGACCAAGATTAAGGTCAATATCTTTTACAGAATCAAGAGTATGCTACCATAAAATTTAATATGTCACAAAAATTTCCAAAAACATTGTATTATTGTGGATGTTAAAAAGTCATAACGAAATAAATGTTTGTGCTGAAATACGTAAAAAGTGCAATTTTTCATGATATATTAAACTTTGAAGTAGCATAGTTTTTTGTATAATTAAGCAGCTAGAGAAGATAGCTGCTATGTGAAAAAATGAAATCCATAGATTTTAAGATTTTTGGAATTAAAACAAAATTTGTGTAAAAAATTGGTTTTAGGAGAAACTATAAGTTTTATTTATTCTGTAATTTATTTTATCTATAATCAAGATAAAATAAATTACACTTCGTTAAGATATCTTAACGAAGTGTAATAAAATTTAAGATTTTTCTAAAAAGCATCCCACAATTCCCAAAAACCGGCGAAAATCCCAAAAATGATATATATAATTTTTTTGTAAATTTTGGCCATAAAGTCTACATTTTTTGTAATTTCGGTGAATAAATTTTTTAGAATACACCAGAGATCCGAAATTGCTTTCAGTTTGTAGATTTAAGCTTTGGGATTTTAGAACATGTAGGTTAAAGGCTGGGCCTATACTTATCGATATTGGGTGATTGGGGTTGTTTTCAATTTTGAATTCATTTCCATGAAGATAATTTCCGAAAAAGTATTTAATTAATAGAGGGAGAAAATAAAAAATTCTGAATACGAACTCCGATTTCAATGAATTTCGGTATATACACCCATTAAGTCAAAATTCGTTGTTGTTTAGCATTTATCGCGGTACAAAGTTCACTTTTTTCAGATTTTTTTTTAAATATGAAATTTTCATGAAATTTATATCCATACATCATCGGACCTATTTGTCCGATAAATGCAGTTTCTAATTATTTTTGTGAAGACACTATTTTTTAAAAAATGATAATTGTAATCAATATTTTTGTCCTTCCATCGAGGGTATTTAAAAAACCATATCTTCCATTTTTATAATTTTTCTTTAAAATGCAACAACATATAAAAAATGTAGGATCAAATCAAAACTAAAACAGAAACTAATAAACTAATTCCTTGGAACAGTTCAGATATTCGAAAAAGTCAATTAAAAATCACCGATTTATTGTCAAAATATTTTTATATGACCACACTGAGAATTTTGCTTTCAAGGATTATTTTTTATAGTTATTTGATTTATTCCCCTAAGATATATTTTTTTGCACAAATTATTGCTTTCTAAAACGTTAGAAATATTCAAACTATTACTGAAATAAATGATTTATTTTACAAAATATTAATTTTATCAGCATTTCCTTATGATTCCACTTTAAATTTTTCATATGTTGTTGCCAGCACTTTAAGGAACATTTTGAAGAAAAATTATGAAAACGGAAGATATGATTTTTTAAATATCCTTGATACACTGATGAATATTGATTTTTTTATCGTGTTCTTTTCAAAAATGCCGTTTTTAGAAACTAGATGTATTATAGGGTTTGGAGTTCGGAATTTCGGGCGGAAAATCCCGGGATTTCCCTTCAAAATACTCTCGGGAATTCCCGGTAATTTTTTTAAAATTTCCCTGAAAAACAGAAAGGTTGACGTTATTTAGAGTAACAAGAGTTCAACGCATATAATACAACTAGAATGTTATTTGAGAGGAAAGTTAGTATTGCGTGAATTACGAGTAGGTTTTTTTTTCTCTCAGATATCTATGTATTTGTTTATATATAGTTTAACGTATTTACTTGCAAGTTGTTTCACATGAAATTTGAAATTAATTTTATTTTTGTCATGTTAAAATTTTAGATACTTTAGTTTTATTATAGATTTCATAGCTGTTTTTTGTGTATATTTTAACTCTACATATTTGTTAAAAATAAATTATTCTTGTATTCAATTTATATTTGTATAAATAAAATAGTTTCAAATTATTTTGTACTCTTTACAATACAATTTTCAGTTATGTACTTGAAATTAATTTGGAATAAAGTTATTTAAATATTATTCCATTTTATAACAAGTCAGATTAGAAAATATTTCAACAGAAGTATTCGATTATACTTTTATAAAATTTAAATCAAATTCCAAAGTCTTTAACTAATTTGAAAATCAATTTTATTTTGTTAGCGTGACTACAATTATTTTTTATTTTATTTCCTATTTTAAAAATGAAATGAAATCTAATTTGAAATATTTAATTTTTTTATTCATAGAAAATTTTTGTTAAACATAAATTTGTCTGAATAATTTAAAATTTGTTTGGAAAAAGAAAATAAATAATATTCTTTTTACTACTGCAATTATTTAATACGTTTAAATAAGTTTATTTCGATGACTATTGGTCGCGTTATTTGTTCGACTGTAGTCATTAGATATTCCTGTACAGATTTTTTTTAAATAGTCGGAGAAACCACAAGGAATATTATTTGCTGGAAAAACTTCTGAAACAATACTCTTTTTAACTTAAATAATTGAAAATATATATGACTTTTTTTTATTCAAAACTCTTGTGGCTGAATAATTTTATTTATTTGATTTTTTTTAATAAAAATATCAAAATATTTATTTGAAATTTTTCTATTAGAATATATTGTTTTTAAATAAAAATCCGAACAACTTGTAGAACTTTTTTGTATTAAAAGAAAAAAAAAAAAAAAAAAAACATGAATATTACTCAAGGTTGGAATAGTCAAATATAAAAGTTTTTTCTTTTTGTAGCAAATATATGTTTCACTCTTGATTAAATAAAATATTTTATTTTTTAATTTCTTTTGTTCAATCAGATACAAAAATAAAAATTCATTTGATTTAGTATAAATAGAAATCCTTAATGTTTTTACTTAAAAATTAATAAATTGATGAACAGATATTTTAAATTAGAAATAAAAAATGGAAATAAAATGAAAAGTATTTTCATTTTTTATTTTATTCACAATATTTATTCACAAGATATATTTATGGAAATGCATATTGAATAAAAAATAATGAATATTAAATAATAAATAAGTTGAACTTTGAAAATATTCACTATTATAAAAAAATTACTTGGTTGGGAGATTTTTCATTTTAACACAACATTTGAAACAGCATCTCTTATCCAAGCAATGGATCTGTAAATGTCAGATGTAAATGTCATAACTTCAAATTATTTATAAAAAACTAATCTTATGTTGTATATGAGATTATTTCTGAACACTATGATTGTTCTAAAGTTGTTGGGAACCAACTTTTAGTATTTTCTAGATTTATGTTCAATTGAGTAAGAATTATTTAAGTAAAAAAAATAACGAAATAAAGTGAATAAAGTGGATTTCAGAGCAAGCTATTTATAATAAAATTTACCCAAGAGATTAGGGAATATTTTTAAAAAGTTTTATCATAATAACGTAAAAATCTGAGACATAGTTTTTTTTTTTTTTTTTTTTTTTTTGGCATAAATTAGAAAAGGTACTCATTTTATTTGCATAAAATATTTAATTTAATCTTAGAAATAGCGTTATGCTCTTACGTTATTTCATTTTTCGTTAATTCAGTACGATTTATAATGTTTCGTTTATGTTTATTTAATAAAAAAAATACTTTTTGCTTATAACTAAAGTTTTAAAAAAATCCCGGGAATCCCCACGGAAATTTATTTTTTGTTCTCATTTCTCGGGAAAAGAAATATTTCGGGGAATCCTAAACCCTATATATTAAGCATCAGTTTGAGCCAATGTATGTTTAAATCGGTCAAATATGTCCGAAGATGTGTGAATTTAAAAATGTAAAAAAGTGAACTTTGTACAGCGATAAATACGAAACTACAACGACTTTGAAAACTTTGGAGAACTTTGAATTTTGTATTGACGTAGTGAGTCTGTATACAAAATTTTATCAAAATTGGAGGTGGTGAGATCAAAAATTGCGTTTTTTTGTTCGAAAATTTTTGTTTTCTCCCTATATGTTCACAAAAAAAAAATTTAAATAATTTTCTTTATAAGAAATCATGGCCTTTTTTCTTATAACTTAAATTTTGAAAAATTCCCCGAAATTTCAGGGAAATGGATTTTTTGGTACCTGTTTCCCGGGAAAAGAGGTAATACCAGAAACCCCAAACACTATATATTAAGCATCAGATTGAGCCAAAGTTTGTTTAAATCGGACAAATAGTTCGAATTTGAAATTTGTGGGGAACTTTAAATTTTGTATTGACGTAGTGAGTCTGTATACCAAATTTTATCAAAAGTGGAGTTATTTTGTTCAAAATTTTTGTTTTCTCCTTATATGTTGATAAAAAATATTTTAATTTAGGAAAAGAGTGCAGACACTTTTGTAGCCAAAAAACACGAAAAATCATAATTTTTCAATTTTCAAGTTAAAAAACGTTAATTTTTGGACTCGAAATAGGTATCGACTTCAAATTTATTTTATTCGATAGATAATTTTGTTTTTTGGCTTATTGGAAAAAATATATAAAAGCGGATGCAAATTTTGGGGTATATATTTAAAAACCTGGACCAATATTTTGCAAAATTGTGATAGTGGAAATTTCAAATGCAAATTTGAAGGGATAAATAGCACATGCAAGCATATTTTTCATAGGCCGAGAACTTTAAGAAGATGTAAAAATATTTGCTGTCTAAGTTTTTGTTTAATTTAACAATGTGGACTATATAAAGGAATCTGAACTTGTAGTATTTATACATTTATTTCCAAAATTTTTCGATTATGCCCTACTGTGCAAAGTTACATCCAGATATTAGGGTAGGGGTTGTGGTCCAGGATTTTGATCCTTATGTGAACTTTAAGCTAAACAGTAGCATGGTTAGTGTTCAGATGGAAGAAAGAAACCTCTGTTTTGGTATGGCTACGACATTAGCGACATATCATTTCCAAAAGTATTAGACCAGGTTATGGAGATCACTTGTCAGGTCCGATAATGGCGATATCATGGGTATATAAATTAAATAGTAACGGCGTCAGCTCTGTGGAAGACCATAGTTGAGTTTGCAAAAGCGGCTTTAAAGTGTCTATCACTTAGCATATTATTGAGTAAGGTGGCGATTTTGCTACAGGGTATTACGTTCAAAAATTTGTATATTAGACCATTGTTCCAAATAGTGTCATACACCGACAATATACAGTACTCTGCATTTGTAAAAGAAAAAACTACCATGAGGTCGATTTGCTACAAAAAGATAGGAAGCTCATACAATCGTCGGCCACATTCTAATAGCTCTTAGAATATCTATCTCGGTCTTCCTGAGTATATTTTAATCGATATAATTTGAATCAAAACCAAACGAATATTTATCTTGTTTCACACAACAGCTTTAGCAATTCATTAATGAGATTACTTAAACACTTCTGGCAGAGATTTGGACAAATCATTGTTTCTGAAAAAAATACAGCATTCGTTTGTTAATGAGTATGGATTCAGAGAGTTTTCATTTTTATTATCTGGAGTCTTTATTCTTATTATCTACAAAATTTATCTCTGAAGGAAAAATATAACATTAACAATTTCATATTTTTAAATTGTAAAGAGATTAATTTGTTACAATTTATTTGTTTAATTTATTAAAAATGTGTAACGATGTTCGTCCGTCTGGCTGTTTGGATGATTGTCTGTACACATAATTACTTTGACATAATGCATATTGAAATTGGTTATGATTGGTCCACTAGCCCCCATACAAATGTAATACAAAGAGTATGTTAAAAATATATAAAACTGGCATTTGTAGAAATTACTAATTACAAAATGGTTGTTAATTCGACTAATTCTTCCAAACTCTTCTCAAACCTGAAACAAGCATTATTTGTGTCCAATTAATGAATGAAAACAAAAACATCAAAAATTATAAGCAATTAATTAATTACATGATTTATTATGTGCACTCACAGTTTGATGTTATTTTTGTTAAGTATTTTTACTTTTAATGTAGCACAAGTAAATAATTGTTCTTTCTCGCTGAAACTTACAAATAAAATTAAAAAAAAAAAAACTATTACATTTTAAGCAGGTGTGAAAAAGCTTAAGCTTTTATTATAGATATTCATTTTTCAAGGGAATTTTTTTGGGATATAAATACAAAGTGCAATATTTTAATATACATAATTGTAATATGTTTTCAAAATTTATTTTTGAACATATCTGCGGGTAAATTATTGAGGGGAAGGATTTTTTTTAACAAGCGGGAATATACAAAGTGCATTAGCTGTTACATAAAGTTATAACCTGGGAAGAGGTAATTAGGTCTAGTGTTATTTTTTAACAATTTTTTGAACAATGACGCCTTATGCAATTTTTTTTGTGGTCAAAATTTATATAGTGCTGTTAAACAATTTATATTTTTTGATTTATTTTAGAGTATTGGATAAGGTGTATAGGTAGTGTAAGAGGTATTGAGAGTGTGAAATTTGTTTGCAATTTAAATAACGCACAAGGGGTTTATTTTTTAAATACATATTTTTTGTTATTTTGGAAGATAAAGGAGTTCCTTGGAAAAAAAAGTTGAAAGAAATATTAAGGTATTCTATACGTCACTTTTAAAAGCATTCTGTGTTAATTTGTATACAACTTCTTAAGAATAATGTGTTGAGTTAATGAACTATTTTTTATTATAATAGCTGCTCAAAAAATGTTTGAGAAATCGAATACGGGGCTTTATGGTCTTATACAATATTAATATAATTTATACCAATGAGTACGTTCAATTCTTTTCAAAATTGAATTCGTTTTTTTAAAGTAAATATATTATTGACAATTTAAATCCTATTAAAAGTAATAAAATTATCAAAATTGGTGCAGAATACATTGTCCAAAATTCTAAGGAAATGTGCTAGATTAGGAATGATATATAATGAGGGCTTTTTATTTGATTGACACAGATAGCTTAATATCTTAAATATCACACAGCATTGTATCTTTGCATGTTATAGGCAAGTTTGTTTAAAAAGCTCTTTAAATTAATTTTTAAAATTTAAATTTAATTTTTTTGCTAAATAATACCTGGTTGCTATGTTTGATAGTATATTAAACAATACAATATTGTCGATTTACTGTAGGTAACAACATAATTTGATGTCGCATTACGCGCTTAGAAATTTCAATTCACTTAAATTTCGGAATATAATGGATATCTGAAAAGAACACTGCTGGCATTAAAGTCGCTCAGACTTAGGTTACAGCGACTAAACAACACCAGTAGTAGGGTTGTACATTTTTTGTATATTGTTCTAATAATAAAAAACTGTTTTATAAGTCAATTCGGAAAAAATATCAAGCACCGGACGCTATGTTTTAATTATTAAGTTGAAATTCAAGTTGAAATCAAATGTATTTCAAGCCTTGAATTCAGTGCCAAGCATTCAATTAAATTTGTATTACACTTTAATTCAATAGCTTTCTCCAGTAAAAAGAAAACTTAAATTCAAGTCAAATTTATTTTACTTGAAAATTTTTAATTTTTTCAATCATATTTCATGTTTAAAATATTTTGACATTTGAATTCATGTCGGATTCCAGCAAAATTGTCCAATGCTTGATTTTAAAATATGTATGCTTATTGGGATAACTCAAGGAAAAATACCATAAAAGTTCAAACAAATAATTTGTCACAGATAAATGTTTTGAAATTATTTTATATCAGACATAATTCTCAAAAGAGAAATAAATTTGAGTAAATTTGCGGAAAATATCAAATTTTTGATAAAAAAAAATGATATCAGTAGCCCTTTTAACGATCATATTTCTTTTTATCTTTTATTCTTTCGAGACGTTGCAAAAAATTATAACACTATTCAGCTCTGTGAAGACACCCGTTATAGGTGAAATTGTTTTTCTACTAAATGCCAAAATATTCTTTTTGCTGTTTCTTTCAAATGCGAACCAAAAGAGTTTAAATTTCATACAAGTCGTAATCATGAACTATCTATGCGACTCTTTCTTAAATGCCACTCAAACACATTTGACAATTCGTTTAGAAATTGGAGTATGAATATCCAACGATATTGCTGCTCTCGTCAACTATTTTGTTGCCTGAAATACCTTCATGCCCTGGTAGACAAACAAATCTGATATGATGACATTCTGGTGCAGACAAAAATTAATAAAAATTGAGTTTTGTAATTATAACAATTGAATGTGCTCTTATAAAATTAGGGAATTTGATTACGATACTCCTATGTTTTTATGGGACATACGTTATTCCAGAAGAGCATATCTATTTGTTGCTGATTAACGAGTGGATCGCGTTATAGGAAAATATTTCCTGTTACTTTCAATTTGTGAAAATACAAGTTCAATATCAGCGAACTTACTCCCTTTCTTGTTGTCAGATCATTGAAAAATCGAATAACTAAACAAAAAGTCTGAATAAGTTGAACAGACTACACTCTGCTACAAAATTACATTTATTATCTTCATTCAAAAAATATTTCAATATGACTTGCAGGTCTTCTTGAAAACATCTCGACTAAAAAGAAATCAGCTAAAACTTTTATTAGAATTAGTTGTCATTCTCCTGAAATGAAGATTTTTGTAAAATTTTCTATAAAATTTTTTAAATACCATTTTATTAAAGTTTGAATATTTCAGACATTTTCTATTGTAGTTTAGATTTTAGAACATTTAGTACCATTGATATATGTATTTATTTAACTCTTTTGTAACAAGAGTAATATTTTGGAATCATCATAATAGGTTAAGTTAATTTTTATGGCAGAAAAATGGTTATTTAAGAAAATAAATGTCACAAGTAGTATAAACTTGTCAAACAACTATACATTTGTGTAAAATATGACCGCGGTTTCAGAAGAACTTATTATATATGTCATAAATTCCTTGATATTTAAGTATAATAAATATATCCATACAACTTATATGTAAAAATTGCTGATTTAACCTTTTGGAAACTTAATGTATAAAATTTACCATATTGCTTTTAAAGGATTAATTATCTATAATTTTCAATAGTATCAGAATAGACTTTCCAATGGTAAAATCCAATATATGTTGAGAAATATTCAAAAACTTTTAATAAAATCTTGATTTTTTGAGAGCGAAAACAGGTACAAAAATTATTTAAATGCTTATTCCAAGTGTTAATATGTCTATATAATATTTCGTATTTAATTTTCTTTTAACCAATATTTCTATACTGCTATTAAAAGAAATACGAATTTTTAGAGGTGTTTTAAAAATGGTCCAGCTCACGTTAATGAAAATATTCAAACGTAATATTTTGAGAATCATATAAGAACATATAATTTTTCATTTCTAGAGGGGTATATTTGCAACTTTTTTCTTAACGTATGTACTTTTGTAATAAATAATTTGTCGAAATTTTGATTTCAAAAATTTTAGTTTTTATTTTCAAACTAAGGATATGCATAAATTGTTTTATCCAATTCAATACCAATCATGCTTTTTAGGTTTTTGTAGGAAAAGTTCCTATTTTTTACATTTACATCAATAATTATTTATATAGCACCTATATAATAAAAATATACCAATATTTAGTAAAAATAACAAAGATTTAAAGTAACAAATGAAAATATTGTTATGCCATAATTTTTACACTACAGCTACGAATAGTAGGGCATTTCTTATTTTTTTTTACTTTTGCGATTCAAAAAAAAAATTTAAAAATTTTTTAATGGCATATCAATGCTATTTAGTATCAATATTAGCAGACTTTAATTAAATACAAATCTGAAATACAAAAATGTTAAAAGTTGAATTAAAATCAAAGGCGTAATTATTTTTGAGTGTCACTTGATTCCGATATAAGCTATAATAACAGATCGGTATATATTTTCACCGATTACAATTAGCAACTTGGATGTGTTTCGACGATTTAAGAAATATTAAAAATGAGTACTCTTTATGCAATTTTTTTGTTGAAGGCTATTTTCGCTTAAATAAAACAGGGTGTATGTACTTATTATAAATATAACTTCACATAAAATGTAAAAAAGCTAATATAAAGTACGCAAAATGTTAGATCGATTTTAGAGAGTTATAACGTTTTTGCAATTTAATAATAAGATATTGCCACAATGATTTTAAAGTATAATTTAGAAATCCTTTTTGATTACGCGGTACTTTAGCTTCATTGAAATTACGCTGTGAGTGCGCTTCGCGAAATAAGCACTTCTTAGAGCCATTTATGTTTTTTCTCCCCAAATTTGGGCACCCCCTATAGTGCTGCTATTGAGGGCACATTAACGAAATGTATCTCAAATAATTCAAAATTACAAGAGCAATAAACTTCCATTTTTTATTTTACAACAAATTTTCTAATCGAAAAACTGCAAAAAATTCAAATTTTGAAACCTTTGGTTTCATGACCTGTCTATAATATAATTTAACACTGATTGAACACTAATTAGCCTATTTATACAAGTGTTTGTAGTTTACATTAGAGGAATTGAACACATGTGCCAAAATCCATGATTACAAGAATCAAAAAAAGGGGAAAAAATATATTTTCAAATACTTTTTAAGTTAGTTTACAAAATTATATATATATATATATATATATATATATATATATATATATATATGTATATATATATATGTATATATATTTGAGGTTTAAAGTCAGTTTCTTAAAGACAAAAGTAGAAGGAGATTTCTCTCATTGTTATTTTAAATTGTTTCTTAAAAAAACTCGAAGATAATATTAAATTCATTTAAAATTAAAAACTCATCATGATTCAAACATGAAAAAATCCACTTAAATTTCCTTGTTTAGTTAGAAAACAAAATTTTATGAAACTAATAAAAAGAATCAATCAAAATCAAAACGCAATTAGAAATACAATAAAATCGCGATTGTAGTTGAAAAAAGTCGTGCCAGACCTATCCGCTTAACCGAGGGTTAAAATAGTTTGAAAACTTAAAAATTTATTAAACATTTTGTAAGGGTTATAAATAAAGTATTTTATTTGATGTTTTATGAAAAGTATATGAAAGCAAGTAAGAAAGTTATATTCGGTTTGGCCAAAATCTGTAATAACCACCGTCTGCAACATTTGTGCCACCCTAATTTAAATCTTCATCTTATATGGGAAGTTGCCGGTAAAGAAGGCGGATCATGTCCAATTTCGGTTTCCGATTTTACATCGATTCTTGAATTATTTATAGAAAATTTCGATGGCGCACATGCTTTTGTTTAAGAGACACTAAGACGACAGTCACTAACATTTTATAGTTTTTGATCCATAACTTTTTTGTTTATTAACCGATTTTGCCCATTTTCAATATCAAAAGAAACCCATATATAAGAGAACATTTCGACTTTATTGCTGATCCGCCCTGAACTCTATCCTGGTTTCCACAGACAAACGGATGGACACAGCTAGTTAGACTCAAAATATGTATCGTCACCTAAAATCCAAAAGGCCGTAACTAGTAAAAAATCAAATGTTGTTTTTTTTTTACTGGATTATAATGTACTGACCTAAACTAGATAGACATAAAAAATTATTATTCATATCTTTGAAAGACCGTAACAATAAACCCACAAACGAAACAGTCGTAAAATTTGTTCCATTTAAGAAAAATTTGGTTTGAAGAGTGAAAATGCGATATTTATTTTTGCTTTAAGTGAACAATTAAAAAATTTTATTTAATTGCTTAAGTTTGAAGAAAAAAATTAAAAATTGTGGTTACGGCCTTTTGCATTTTCATAATTTTTTTGCTTCTACTGTAAAAACATATAAAGTATGTTATGACTTTTTGAGTTTTGGGGACAATATACGGTCTTAGACGAATATTTGGCATGCTACTCATGGGATGAAAAACACAATATACTCCCATCATTTTTTGATGGTGGATATAAACAGTGATAAAAATGAATAAGTTCTATAGTTTCTGTATAATTTAGGTTTACAACAAAAATGTTTTTATATCCTATTGTATCGTTGTATAGGCTTTATTAGACAATTCTATAATAAATTTGACAAAGTTTTATTTTTTAAATGTTAATTTAAATTAAACTAAAATTTGACCAAAACATAAAAACTATGATTCTTCTACTTTCCAAAAATTTATAAAGCATCGTACTCAAAAACAGGCTATTACATACACTTTCTCATATTTTGAGTGATTTTTCGCTGTGACACAAATATCTTAATAAATCAAATTTCTATAAACATAGATTAATGTTTATTTAGGATTTTTTTTATTAAATCAAATCAAATTCCATTTGAAGCTGTATACAAATTATTAAATTAAAAAAGGCTTTTAGAGATGCGATTATATTGAATTTTGTAATATTAAAATGAATAATTTAAAATTCCAGACATTAAATTTGAGTAGAGATTGAATTTTTTTCAATAGGAGACACATGAAATGGGAACTTATTGATTTTTTTAGAAACATGTTATATAGATAAAATACTTAAACATATTGATAAAATATTATTTGAAAGGGTAATTATTTTAATATTGATTAAATATATATATGTATATTATTTATAGTAATAATTTATACAAAAATCGTGATAACACAACATCAAGATTATTTTGATTTAAAAAAATTTCTATTCAGGGTAAGGAAGGTGTGTGATATTTTAAAAAGAAAAAAAAAAAAAATGTTCAGATTCATATACCAATTACAATTTTTTTTTTATATTTTACAAAGAAATAGAGACAGTTAGAATAGAGAAAGTGGAAGACAGTGAATAGAAAATAAAACGAAGATTTTGAAAAAAAGTATGAAGATCAATAATAAATGATGTATTAAGTATTTTATAGTTGTTTGTATGTTTAAAAACAGTGTTAGAAAAAGAAAACACTCATGTTGTTATTGGTGTTTTGGAAACAATATTAATAAAGTTATAAGTAGAAATAACTTAATAAAATTACTTCCTAAAGTCTTCTTTTTCTTAAGGTATGTTTTAAGTGATTTAGTTTGGTTTTTTTGATATTTTTTAGAATTGTTTGTTTTAGTTTAATTAATTTTTCAATTTTGAATTTAGCCTAATCTTACGTCGGGGAGGCGGTCGTAACAGATCGTCAAGTGAAAATGTACGCGCTGCTGCCCCTCCCCCTCCAGGTATTGGATTGGGGCTGCTGAGGCTCAATAATGATGGTTTTCTTATACCCAATCTGTTGAATATGGAACGAGGTGCACCCGGTGCGTTATTAACGGTTGTCTGTGGTATGGCAGTTGTAAATTGCAATTGTTCACGCAATGATGTGTGATGATGATGTCCATGTAAAGAACCAGGTGCTGTTAATTCGTAAAAAAGATTTAAAAAAATTTCATTTATGGCATTTTTTTGTTCATATTTTTTTTGTTTGGTTTTGTTCAAATTTATTGGATTCGATTTGAATTTTTTTTTAGAAAAATAGACAAAAATACAAAAAGGAAAGAAGAAAAAAAGTAAGAAAAAATTTGCATACAATAAAAAAATTTTCAATTTTTTTGAAATATTAAATTTAATAAAAAATATGCAGCGTTAAAGAAAAAAATTAATTGCAATATTATTGAAAGTCTGACAAAAACGAATTGTTTGACTGTAAATAGCTTCTTAAAAAAGAGATAATTTTTGAAGCTATTTTTAAACAAGTAGTTTTTTTTTTTAAGAAAAAACCATTGGTACTTAAATTGAATGTTATGCTAAATTGCGCTTAAACGATTTTTATACTTTTCTTAAATAAATGGGTATTTGATGCCATTTCTAAAAATGAAATGGAAATAAATCTGCAGTTTCCAAAAGGCTGGTCCGATTTCAATGAAATTTTACATGGCGATAGTAGAATTATAGTAAAGTTCAAATTTTGAGTTTGGATTATATACAAATAACGGGGCGGGTCCACAGCGTCCCAAAGTTGGACACCTCGGGTATAAAAAATATTCAAAACGATCTTGATTTGTTACATTTAAAAGATTTGTGGAGTTTGCTGGTTGAGATTATATATATATATAATAAAAAACGTAGAAAAATTGGATGAAAATTAATTTTTCGAAGAACTTAAAAAAAAATAAAATACAAATTAAAAAATAATTATAATGTTTGAAGCTGAATATTTCGTAATCTAAAAAAGACTACCTATACATACATCTTGTATACATATATTGTAGCAGAATCCATGCACATATTATGTCTATATAGTCTAAACTTATGCTCTAACACACTTCAAAATTTCATTAAAATCCGACCAGCCGTTCGTAAACTGCAGATTTATTTCTATTTCATTTTTAAAATGGTACACTAAAGCCATTTTTGATCTCATTTCTCTTCGAGAGATTATTTATTCTTAAAACTAAATTATAGTTTTCTGAGTTGAAATGTAGTTCTCGTTAGATATCTTTCGCGGTATGAATAATTTCAGCTAGATTAATAATACTCATTCGTACTGTTGTACAAGCAATTTAGTTCTACTTAAAAAATTCAAGCTAATGCATACTTTTAGGGTGCAAGAAAATTGTTGGTATTTATTTCGTTAAAACATATTTTATATGAAAATCCTATTTAACAAAAATTATATTATAAAGAAAGATCTTTATAGATATTTCTCATCTATATCAATTTGCTTTAAAGACTTTTTATTTAATATATTTTTTTTCAACTATAATAGACATTAAAGGTTTGAGGTAAAAACCGAAATCTATTTCCACTTTATGATCATACACCAAGTGGATATAGTTTCATGTTTTTAATTCAAATCTCGTTTTCATAAACTAATTTGAACCATAGCACAATTTAGCAAAACATTCGAGTTTTCTTTTTACTATAAAATTTAGAAAAAGCTTAGCTCTCCTAGTACCCTCAACTAAAGCCGAAGACAAAAAATAAAAAAAAAAAAAAAAAATAACATAAAATTTATTTATTAAATGTTACATAAACTTACGCCTATTGCGATCAGCTTCTTCAGCCAATAGTTTTTCGATTTTTTCTGGAAAATGTCGCTTCGCACACCAAACCAAACCTATAACAGCTAAAACCACAAATACAGTAATTAGACCCAACCAAAAGGGTTCCTGCAGCATACGCTCCGATAAAGGTTTGTAAGGTATGTGAAGCATACGTTTTTCACAGCGGTGGCCCTCCCACCAAGCATAGCAACTATACACATTTTAGAGTAGTTTAAAACACAAGAATATTCATGAAGAGGAAGATTGAGTTTTTTTTGTTTGTTTTGTTTTTCGAGAAAAAAAAAAAAGAAATAAATAAAATAAAATTTATTTAAATTAATTCAAAGTGAACAGCGCGTCTCATCGCATCAGCTTTGAATAACATAAAATGTTGAGGGATATAAAAATAAAACACACATTCATTCACTTAAATGCTTACGCATTCATACCCATATAACGAATACTTACCGACAAAAGAAACCACCATTTTTCTCTATGCAAATACCACGTCCCTCACAAGGATTATCCGCACAAGGTCTTTGTTTTTGTTCGCATGTCGTACCCATATAACCAGGTTGACACTTGCACTATAATTTAAAGTTGTTTTTTTTTTTTTTTAATAAACACTCTCTTATACTTATATTCTGATGACATAATAGTGGTGTGTGTTAAACATACCTTAAAATTATTCGTAGTTAATTCACATTTACCAAAGACACAGGGTTCCAATTCACACAAATTTAAACCACAAAATCTAAAATGTTTTCACAAAAGTATTTGTGATTGTATGTAATAAATTATTTAGTTGGCTAGCGTTTGTTTCTGTATGTGATAACTAATAATGTATCTGTCTTAACTTACCTTCCAGTAAAATGCCCCAGGCACTGACAGTAACTTGTACCATTGTTAACCACACATTTACCGTTGTACTGGCAAGGATTCGGTTGACATGATTCGACACTTTTATCTCCAGATGCTAATTTCATTTTGTAATTATTATCTGAAAAACATTAAAATGGAGGGTGTGATTAAGTGTAATAAGTTTTTGGTCAATAAAATCTAACAAAAAGTAGATAGAACTTCTAATAGAAAGAGTGAAACAATTATATTGCTTATAATTTACTTTGTTGAGTAGTTTTAATTAAATTATGGTAACAGTTGGGAATAAAATTGTGGTATAATAATTTGCTTAATTCAAAATTAATTTACACCATAATAAATGGAAGTTAATAATTGTTTTTGCATTATTTAACGTTCAAAGTTTTTCTGTTTATGTAAAAGATTCAACTGGTCAAAATTAATGACCAAAGCAATACCACTTATTAAAAAAAATATAATTTTAATTTACAATATGAATAAAATAAATAAAATGTATATGGATCTGTAGGTGAATTTTTTTGAACTCGTAGGGAACAATTGGATTTTGTCATCAGCAATAGGTATCTTTAAAAATATACACTTGCAACACTGGCTGTAATACGTATTTTGTGTTCTTTTTAATGTTTCATATAAAAATATTTCACAAAAGTCAATTTTCTAAAAGTCAATTTTCTCTACATTCCCTTAAGGTCCCACTCTAAATTTATTATATATTTCATAAATTTTGAAATTTAAATTTAAAATTTACCAAAATTATGATTTTATGTATTTTGTTAGGACTTTAGAAATTGTGGGATGTTTTTTTTATCTTAACTAATAAATATTCTATATAAGTACAATATTTAAAGGTTCTTCAAAAAACTAATTTATACAGTGGTAGGTAATCGTTTATACGCACAATATTTTTTGTTATTTCTCGAAAGATAAAAATAATATTTAATATTTTTTTTAACTAGATTAATTATTTTTTATATTTAAGTAATCTTGTGGTCGTTAATTACTTTAAAATGAGTAAAAATATTTTAAGACATTCATTTGAGCGCATTTTGAAAAATGTTAAAATATGATTGAGAATTAACAGTATTTTGTATGGTTACTGTTAGTTGCAAATTTTTTTTATCTCGTTTCATATCATATTTTACCTTCCATTGCAATGATAATTTTGAAAATTATATTCCATCTGATTTGCCTCTTTATACACTTCACTACAGGTGAAAGGGGTATATATATCCCTGTAAGAAATTATGTCGATAGAATGGTGTCCGTCCGTATATATATATATATATATATATATATATATATATATATATATTATCGCTGGGCTTCATAATCGCCATTTATTGAAATTCAGACGGTTAAAAAATAGCAGATATTTAAAAAAATTTGGTTTTTAAATCGGTTTCCGATTTTCTGAAGCCCTTATATAAGTGTTTGCAAAACAAAATCGAAAAATTTTTTCTGAATTTTTGTGCTGGAGAAATGAAGTCAGCAGGTCCATTAGTAGCAGAGATACTGGTCAAAATGCATTTTAAACCAAACTCTAAATCCTAAATAAGCTAAGGACTTGGTTGTTATACAGATTGATCACAAATATTTTTCTTGCATTCCGGTGTTTTGAATCAACCAAATCGGTTCAAACCGAGTTATTGGCAAATCTGTTTTTAATTTATATTTATATATTTCACAGAAAAATCGGATTTTTTTTTAAGAATTTTTGTGTTAAAGATTTAACTAAGAAGATCGAGTATTAACCGAGTTATAGGTAAAAACGCGTTATTAGATTTTTTGAAGTTTCTATATAAGCTACGGACCGATCTCCTACTTGCATACATCTGTCACAAATATTTTTTTTGAATTTCAAATCGGTTCATAAATTTCCCAACATACCTTTCTATATCTTACACCACCATAAGTGGTTGGGTTATTATGCCTTTGTGTTTTGATGTTTGTAACGCACAGACTCAGAATCGTTTTTTAAATCGATCTAACGATGTCCGTCAAATTGGTTGGCTGGCTGGTCAATATAAATTTTGTGCGTAAAGTACGGACAATGTTTATTGAAATTGATCGATCCATTATTTTACCTAACTCCCATATAAATGTTCTCCCGGAATAGAGTATGATGCCTTAAAAATAAGAATATTTCAATGAAATTCGGTGCAAAGAAGTTCTGTTTATCTTCATGTTTTTATTAATTCCTCAGTATCCAGTTAATTTAAATACTAAATAATATACCATTTACCATAGATAAAATTAAAATCATATGGTGGCCATGTCCGCCTGGCTGTCTTTCTGCAAAATCAACCATTAACCCCATATAGTGCTCTATTATCATGGTTTAATTCAATATCAGTATTAACACTAATTTTTTAAGCCAATGGCTTTAATGTTCCTGTCTATATTCCTCCAAATGTTATAAATTTTTAATATAATTTAAACTTATGTAATCAAATAGCAATAAATTCTAAGAGAGAGTTTGTCAAATAATTTGCAAATATATTTAAATTTTCTCAAGATTATTGGTGCACAATTTTAGAGTTACGGACTTATGATAAGAAAATTACAAAAAAGTGAAAAAGTGTTTTAAAAAGAGTCGATAATTATTATTGTATATATATATTTTCTTTCATTTTATTTTGTTTCATAAAAATATGCACAAAATAAGGTTTATTAAGTTTTTGTACACCAGTATATTTAAAAGTATTTTATATGCAAATAAGGATATTTGGCATTATACTCATATTATAATTGTATGCAAGTATAATACTTATTTAGTATTGTTTGTAAGTCTGAAGTATTTGTTGTTTCTGTGTTTATTTTTCCGGTTTATGAGAACGGAAGTTAGAGGAAGGATTTTACGGAAATATTATGCATATGTTGTATGTGGTTATCATGATAAATATGTTAAGAATATATTAAATAAAAAAATATATATTATTTCTTTAGTATTTACAAAAATATTTAAACATTTAAAATGAAGTAAAAGTAGTGCAGTTGCTTTAAAAATTTAACTATTTAAAGTGAAATATTAAGCGTAAATGAAAAGAGATAATTTTCATTTTAGTAGTTTTTTTTTGGAAAATTTAGTAAATAAAAATTTTTAGTAAAGAAAAATTAAGAAAAATAATATAAATGCAATGTGTAAATTGTGTACAATATTAATATGCCAACATCAATTAAATGTCAAGTAGCTAAAAAAAATATATATATTCACTATGTACATATTCAACACTTCAGTTAATGTTCTGCTTTCTACCAGAAAAAAGAGAGAAAAACTAACAAAAACTACTAGCGAAAAATATCAAAAACTGCCATCAAGTATAAAACAATATTTTCCTAGCATATAAAATAAATAACTATATTGGATGTAGCATAAAAGAACTACGAGAATAAATAACATAAAGTGAACATTTCTTAGTAACAAGTGAATGAAATGAATAATTAATGCATTACTCTGTTTTATTTTCTTATTACAAATTCATATATCCATGTTTCAGCATATATTGTTATTTGCATGCAAGAAATAACTTCTCTGCATGGGGTCTTTGAAGTTATGTTTATGAGGCTTTATAAATTTAAAGTAATTTCCTCAAATTTAGTTTACTTAAAAACAATATATGTATATAATTACAATAAAGTAGTAAAGCAGTCATAATATATTGCTCTTAGATTATGGTCACTACAACTATATTTCTTCTGTGAGTGTAGTCTTTGAAGTTATGTTTATGAGGCTTTATAAATTTAAAGTAATGTCCTCAAATTTAGTTTACTTAAAAACAATATATGTATATAATTACAATAAAGTAGTAAAGTAGTCATAATATATTGCTCTTAGATTATGGTCACTACAACTATATTTTTTCTCTGAGTGTAGTCTTTGAAGTTATGTTTATGAGGCTTTATAAATTTAAAGTAATGTCCTCAAATGATTTTACTTAAAAACAATGTATGTATACAATTTCAATAAAGTAGTAAAGTAGTCATAATATATTGCTCTTAAATTATGGTCACTACAACTATATTATTTCTCTGAGTGTAGTCTTTGAAGTTATGTTTATGAGGCTTTATAAATTTAAAGTAATGTCCTTAAATGATTTTACTTAAAAACAATGTATGTATACGATTACAATAAAGTAGTAAAGTAGTCATAATATATTGCTCTTAGATTATGGTCACTACAACTATATTTTTTCTCTGAGTGTAGTCTTTGAAGTTATGTTTATGAGGCCTTATAAATTTAAAGTAATGTCCTCAAATGATTTTACTTAAAAACAATGTATGTATACAATTATAATAAGGTAGTAAAGTAGTCATAATATATTGCTCTTAGATTATGGTCACTACAACTATATTTTTTCTCTGCGTGTAGTCTTTAAAATTATGTTTATGAGGTTTTGTAAATTAAAAGCAATTCTCTCAAATTTAGTTTACTTCAAAACAATGTATGTATATAACTACTTTATTGTAGTAATATACATACATTATGATTGGAACATATGATCAAAACGAAAAATAGAAATGATTATAAGTAATAATTATTATGATTACATATTGTGTCAGATTTTATGGTTTTTTTTCATGTTATTATTCTAGTTTTACATATAATTGATCAATCATCATTATTCTATTCTGTCAGATTATGATTTGATGTTATTATATTATTATTCTATCTTAATGTATTATTATACCAAATTGTAATTCCATTTTATCATATTACTATTCCATGTAATCATATAGTTATCTAATTTTATCATATTATTATTTCATTTTATCATATTATTATTCCTTCTTATCATGTATTATAATAAAACATATTAATAAAAACTTACTATTTTTATAATTTTAATATTGAAAATAATAGAGAAAATTGTTCATTAGACAAGAATATTTACATATTATTTGTTCAATAATTATATTGTTTTATACCACCATATGTAGTTTAAATGCAAGATATGTTTTCTAACTTAACCCCTTAATGGCAGTTAATCAATATCTTATATTGCTTGAATCACACCATATATAACAAAACCTTGTTTATTTATATTTATTCATATATCAACTAAATTAGAATTACAATAAAGTTGGAAAATAAACATTAAAAACAAAATGTATTTAAAAACAAACAAGTATCGAATTTTCCCACCAAGTTTGTAAAAAGGATAAGTATTATATTTATTTGAAACATTTTGTTGTCATGGGAATAATAATATTAATATGATTTAAAAACAGAATATGGTTTAAGAACAAGGAGAAAGACTGCAAATATTTAATGGTTGTAGAAATAATGATATATTTCGTATTAACAAGATTTTGTTTCTGGTAAAAATATTTAAAAACATATAATTTTTGCAGTTAAACATTTTGTTGTCATGGGAATAATAATATTAATATGATTTAAAAACAGAATATGGTTTAAGAACAAGGAGAAAGACTGCAAATATTTAATGGTTGTAGAAATAATGATATATTTCGTATTAACAAGATTTTGATTCTGGTAAAAATATTTAAACGTATAATTTTTGCAGTTAATCATATTAAAATTCTTATTGAGTATAAACATTAAATGGCAAAATTTAAACAAAAACATTGCTATCATGGACACAGAGTTATTAAAATTCAAGAAAATTAACAATGAGAACATAATATTGTTGTAGTGATAATGCTATAACCATTTTTTTTATCTGCGTGTAGTCTCTTATCCAAAATGCTTTCAAATATTATGCTACAGAGAGTATGTCCTATCGTATTAATCTGGAAATTGAGATTAATGAACTGAAAGATTTCATTAAGATAGTTTGAAAGTACATTGCGTTCTTAATACAGAAACTTGAAAGACGTCAAAGGTTTTTCATAATGTTCCCTGTTCTTATAGGTTATCTGATTAATCTCTCACTATCTCGCTCATTATTAATATAGATATAGTTCTACTTTAGTAGTAGTTCACTTCTAGTTTAGTTCTAGTTCAGTTCTTTAATACCACCACACTTCATTGGTAAAAAATTCGCTTTTTCTGGCGGAAATTCAGAAAGCATTGATTGAGGTATCAAAGTCATTTTATCTAAAATTAACAATAATATTTACTAAAATCAATTTTAACTATTTTTTCTAAATAACTCTATAATATATAATTTTAGTGCAGTAAACATATTCTTTAAATATTTACGTAAACATATTCTTTATATTTACGTGTTTGCTTTTAGTTTTATTTTAATTACTTTGTAAGTTTTTATATTTTTATTAATTAGTGAAATTACCCAATAGGTTAGAACATAATATTTTCTCTTAATTATTTGTGAAAACCAAGAAATTTTCGCCCAGGTTTACCAACATTTAACTGAAAGAAAATTGACGATTGTAAGAGTTTGCCGAAAAATGCTAGCGCTATTTGTGAACACTTTCTCGGTTTTACATTCGTGCAAGTTCATACCCAAATATAACTTTTGGTCTTTCAAATTTAAAAGTTATCATGATAAACAACCCATATGACCATAAAACTGAAAAATAAATATAAATAAAACATAGTTATAGATTTTGCTAGTACTGTGATACAGCTTTTATAATTCTAGCTCCATTTTAATAAAAATGTTAAAAATTTCATTAAACTACCAACTTTAATGCCTTGTCAGACTGCCAATGTCACCACATAAAATTTTTTTAATATATGTTTTTGATTACTTGTTACCATTTATAAAATACATTCACTTTTTACCACTTCTTAAGTTATTATCTTGGAATTTCTGGAAAAAAACAAAAAATTGAGTTTTGACTAGTGTGCAAGCTGGAAAACGTAAAACTTTTCCAAAATTTTAAAAATGAACTGAAAGTATGGACATGATATGAACACGTCAGAAACTGGTAGAATTCAAACGTCGGGAGAATGATTAACATCTTATTGGCTAAACCCAAACCTCGAGAAAACAAAGGAGATATTTGTAATGAATAGATCAACATTAATCAGTATAATAACTGGCCACATGGAGCTGAAGTAGTTCGAATTGGAGTCACGGATGATACAATCTGTGTCTTGTTCATGCTATTTCAGAATGCTAGTCTAGTAAATAAATTCCTAGGAATATATGTCTGATTGCACTTTTATTATATTCTTCACAACTACGACACAAAGTTGCTCCAAAACGCTTTTTTTTATTATTTTTGTAACTTGTGAATAGTTAGAGATATCTTAATAAAATTTCACATGGACAACTTTTCCTTACAATTACAAACTAGAATAAATAGGGTTTAGTGACAGACGTGCGACATTCGATATGTATTCACGATATTTCGATCAATTAATATTCCATCATCAGACCATAAGGTATTTGTTTTAAATACTTCAATTATCACATGTTATCCTAGACTGTGTATTTTAGAGACCACAGAAAAATGAAAATAATTAGAAGGATATTTCCTACAGCCATAAAAATTAGTACATATATCTAAATGTGTTCCTTAATTTCAAATCTAAAATTGGACTTTTAAAACTACACGCAGAGGAAAAATATAGTTGCAGTGACCATAATCTAACAGCAACATATTACGATTGGAACATATGATCACATCGAAAAATATAAATGATTATAAGTAATAATTATGATGATTCCAATTTGTCATATTGTATCCGATTTTGTGGTTTGTTTTATTATAGTTTTAATTATTATTATAGTTTTACTTCTTATTACATTATGATACCACATTGTCATATTTTGATTCCATTTTATCATATTATTACCTCATGTTATCATATAGGTATTTAATCTTATCATATTATTATTTCATCTTATCATATATTAATATATATATATATATATATATATATATATATATATATATATATATATTTACAATTTACATATTATTACTTATAATCATTGGTTTTAACCACTATATGTGGTTGAAATGCACGATATCTTATATTGCTTGAATCACACCGAGTATAACCAAACTTTGTCTATATATATTTATTCATATATGAACTAAATGAGAATTAGATTGAAGTTAGAAATCAATTAAAAAAAACACATATATAGTTAAAAACAAATTGAAATTTTCCACTAAGTTTGTGAAATGGATAAGTATTATACCTATTTGTAACATTTTATTGTTATAGGAATAATAATATTAATATGGTTTAAAAACATAATATGGTTAAAGAACATGGAAAAAGACTGCAGATATTTAATGGTTGTAAAAGTAATAATATGTATCATATTAACAAAATTTAGATTCTAGTAAAAATATTTAAAACATATAATTTTTGCTGTCAATCATATAAAAATTCTTATTGAGTGTAAACATTAAATGACAAAATTGAATCAAAATCATTTTTATCATAAACACAGAGTTATTAAAATTCAATAAAATTAACAATGAGAACATAATATTGTTGTAGTGATCATGCTGTAACCATGCTTTTTCACTGCGTGTATTAAAAATTGTTTCGATATAGAAAAAAAATTTTCGAAAACTTCCACATAACTGAAGTAATTAAGAATTTTTTTTACAATCTTCACTCACGCCGAATTTTTAAAATGTATATTTTTATACTTCAGTTTTTTTTATAAATTCTGAACCAAGTATTTAAAAAGATGTTTGCAATTCTAGAAATAGATTAACAGTGCACAGTGGGGCTATTTGAAAATAAATAGAAAAAATATTTAAAGTTCAAATAGATAGAAAAATTATTTAAAGTCAAAATATTGAAACAGATCTCAAAATTGCAATTTTCTGCCAAAAAGGTATTTTATTTTTTTTTAATTTGTTAAAGAATCTCAATATTTTCTGATATTTTCCATTAACTTGCATCTTAAGAAAGCGTGCAAGTGCAATTTTGGGAAATGTTGAAGGTGCGTCCTACATTCAGCAGAGGTTGAAAAATAATCAATTTTTGAAAGAAATGTTCAACTTTTGGAGCCTGCAAAAAATTTCGAGGTAGTTTTCTGGAAAAAATCATTTTTTCAAAAATTTTAATCTTTAAAATTATGTAGTAAAATTACTTTACATTTATCAATTCCTTATTAACTACTTTATAACGTGTGCCAAATTATTTTGATACATATAAGCATTTCGCAAATATTCAATCTTGAATTTATAAAATATATCCCTGTAAATATAATTTGCATGTTTTGCTTTTATTTTAAGAAGAGTCTTATATAAATTTCAAAATAGTAAAATTAGTTATACATAATATTATTTTTGATACGGTTTTACTTCATACAATAGTGTACTTTATTACCAAAAATAGCAGGAAATATGCGTTGCAAACACAAAATAGTCATATTATATATCATTTTAAATAAAATTGTGCCTTCTTTAAAATTAAGAACTACTCATTTTACTATTTTATAATTTATACAATGCTTTTCTTAAAATAAAAAAAAAAAAAATGCAAATTATATTTACAAGGACATATTTCATAAATTTGAGTCTGAGTATTTGCGAAATGCTTACTATATACTTGTATAAGAGACTATCACAATTTTTTGCAAAACCTTTAAAAACATATTGAACCATCTACTCTAATATGCAGAAGTACCGAAATCAACAATAAAAATTTTTTACAGGTTCAAAAATATGAACATCTTTTCTAAAATTTATCATTCTCGAACACTGCTGAATATAGGATACAGCTTCAAAATCTTCCAAAATTTCGCTTAAACGCTTTTTTATAGTGCAGAATTTTAGAAAATGTAAATATCTTTAAAAATATTTTTTTAACTTATCTATGTAAAGTTACTTTTTTTGGCAAAAAATTGCAATTCTTGAGACCCATTTCAATATTTTTAAATCAAAAATTTTTTAGTTAGCTATTTGAGATAATTAAAAAAAAATTTTTCTTTAGCCTAATTCAAAAAATTATAGAAAATTTTAACATATTTTTAAACAAATTTTGGAATTTTTATTTTAAAAGTTATAAGGCAATAAAAATATTTGAATTGTGTTGCTTTAAAAATTACTAACTTGTTTAAAAACTTTTAAAATCATATATTAAATGATAATTAAATGTATTTTATTACAATCCAAACCCTTATTTTATTTATACGCATTGAATATTTAAAAGTGCAAAATCCTCTATCTGTCCTTAAAATTACAAATATTACAAAATATTAAAAACCAATATTTAGTCGTTATTTTAAACAAATATGGTGAAAGAAAATTTAATGTTTGAAAAATAGGAGAAATAAACAGTTTTTTTGTTCTCCTCAAAAAGTTGAGTTTTCCGAGATAGAAGCTTTTGAATATAGGCCCTCGATATACAGAGTTACTTTTTTGGCAAAAAATTTTGACTTTAAACGTTTTTTTCTAGTGATCGATTTGAGATAATTAAATTTTTTTTTATAGAGAATTTCACTACATTAAAAAAAATTAGAATTTTTATTTTAAAAGTTACAGGTTATTACATAATATATAATTCAATGTTTACTCTCTTTTTTTGTTGTTTCAGCTACACATTCCAGCCAACAATATTCTGGAAGCTGAACTACTTCTTTATCAATTTTCTAGTTTAATCAAAATCGGTTCAGCGATTTAAAAGATCCAAACTTATTACTATTTTTTTTTTGCAAATGGCCCCACCGTGCAGAGGTAAGTTACAAATGGAAAAATTAAAAAATGGTATTGAATAGAAAAAAATTGATTTTGGTATTTTTAACCAAAAATGTGTGTTTATTTAGATATATAAAAATTTATATTACAATTAAAATCAGAATATGAAAAGACTTATTTAGAACAATTTTAATTAATTCTTTTACGGTAATTTCAAACAAAAATAACTCCGTTTTCTTATAAAAAAAATCCTAAATATGTATATGCTTCGTAAATTATACATTGTAAACGTTACTTTTTCGATTATCGTGTGCATAAGCAATAGAGCTATAACTTTTTTACTTTTTGCGAATAATAAAAACGACATAGTATAGTTGTGTAGAACATTAAAAGTTATTAATAAAAAATATGATAATTTTTTCGGATCGTTTAAAAAGTTCACGCAGGGATCGGTTTGAAGTTTGAAAACAACCATTTTTATCTCACGGAAATTTTAAAAAATATACAACTGATATTTGTATACATTTCTATGCGTATAACTTAAATGCTATTTTGGAATTTATATTGTTTTAGATTTAAAAATATTCATACGGTTATATGTAAAAACTTGAGTAAAATATCTTATGCTTAAAGTGATATAAAAATATAAGCATTGATCCGAATTTCATAGATTGTACCATCACTAAATGCCTAGATTATTATCTTTTAAATAAGTTTTCAAAAATACACCATTTCCAATCAAAATTCATGCAAAATTAAAAAAAAATCACAAAATAAAAGAAAAAGTTGTAAAACTTTTTATTTTAAAAACTTTTATTTAATTTAGAAAGCATGGAAATTGTTGCATATCTGGTCAAAGTCTTTGAACAAATTTCTAAAAAAAATTTCTTTGAAGGTCTTAGAAATTTGCTTCCCTGCGTGAGGTTTTTTTTCGCAAAACGACGGGAGACAGGTGTTTTCATTCCTAAAACATTCTTGGCCACTCCGTGGTACTATGTCAAAAAATTTGGTTATAGCCCTAATAAGCAACATTATTTACCCCCTATTGTCTAGTTAAGTGATAATCGAGTTGACAAACACAAAGGAGAAATTCGTCTAACTTAAACTGCATCACACACAATTTATTTTGAATTCTAGTCGGTACGTATGTAATCGTAATAATATAAATTCATGAGTTGGGCTACGAATTGTTACAGTGACTAGTTTATATTTTCAAAACCTAAAGGAAAGACTCAACAGAAAGGGATTCAGCTTAAATTAACTCATTAATGCCCAAAACTATTTTTTATATGCTTATATTGTGTAAACGAACAAAAGCAAATGAAATCAAATAAAGTGCAGATAACTGTTTATTAAAAGATCAAATGATTTTTGTATTTTTATTAGCTCTCACATTATTATCAGAGAAAGAAAAGGAGCTAGCAGTCTATTGGCAACCTGTGGCATTAATGGGTTAAGTATGAATTTTATTTGGAAGGATAAAATAATTAAAAAATATGCTGAATATAAAGATTTTATACGCGGAAATACATTATTGTTAAGTTAAGAAAAAAGCTGTGTTTTATTCCAACTACCTTGGACTTACATATTATATAAGTTCTAGTAATGCCTTAATAATTTCTCTAATGTGACTTAATGTGTCTTTTCAACGTCTTTATTAGGAAATATGATATTGCATGGAAGTCTTTTGCAGTATTATTAATCACTGATCAAGAGAGAGGCAGTGGTTAAATAACACTTGAAGGCAGGTATTGTTGAATTTTTCACCATGCTCGATTAAAAGATATTCTCTATATAGAGATTATATTATCTTAAATATCGGAAAGTCGGGTTTGAAATTCTTGTAGGAAGAATCTTACTAAGTCTTGAGTATTCCCTTGTAGATTGAATCAAAGAAGTTTCTTCATGAAATACTTTTTGCGATTATCTCAATAAGGCTGCCGTAATTTTACACGAAGCCTAGAGAGTTTGGTATTAAATTATGGAGCATAACTCTTCCTAGCTTCAAAAAACTTGAAAATGGCCTTGTTAAGATATTCCTCCACTCTCGTTTGCAGCAATTAAAATGAACCTCCTTCAATTATTTATTTGCTATCCACTTAAAAATATATGTACCCAGCTAAAAACGGATATGTATTATTATATATGGCCCATGTATGAATATATATATATATATATATATATATATATATATATATATATATATATATATATATATATATATATATATATATATATGGATCCGTAAATAGACCCTGGAGGAGACTAAGTTACCTCAGCCGACGACAAAACCACGTTATAGTTTAAGGGATTAAATTAAATACAAATATATAGCCAACATCCTGCTGGAACAGATATTTCGTGAAAAATTAGCTTTTTCATTTTTGCAAGACTTGTTCCTTATAAAGGTGAGAAAATTTTGATTTATTTATTGATGAAAATTTTCAAATTTCCTATCTCGCGGGTCTATGCTACAAAGTGCTGCCATTTTTGTATATTTTTTATGTTTTTATTGTATATTTTTTATGCATTAGGCAAAATTAGGTAACAAAAATTAAAAAAAAAAAAATAGTTTTTAATTATAATTCACAATAGTTTTACAAATATATATGAATATATATAGAAATATATGTATATGGACATATATGTCCATATACCCTCAATTTTGGGATCCAAACATATGTGGAACTCCATATTTGCATGTAATATTTTTTGGTGAATCTGTTCACAATTTCCAAAGGTTTCAATCAGCAATATATTAATCATTGGGGATAGATTACTTATTGATCTGATGCTTGTAATAAATTTTCTCTACAGTAATTTGCTATATTTACTTTGAAAGGAGTGTAAAAGAAAATTATAACGACCCAGGTAAAAATGTCCATATATTTTTATGTATGGTCCATGTATGAAAATATATAGATATATATGGTTCCATATATGAAAGAGTATGTAGTAATATATGGTTATATTTGCAATATATGGATTCATATATTAAAATATATACGAAAAATATAACCATATATGGAACAATATATAAAAATTTTTTGTTGATATATGGTGTCATATATGAAATAATTTTCTAAATGTGAATACATATAGGACCTAGACCAAAAACACTGTCACTCAATGCCAGCCTTAGAAAGGAAATATCATGTATTTTTTTCTTATTTAATATGTTTATTCAAATTTCTAACTTCTTTTTAGAAACGATATCTATCCCTTTAAATACTGATGCTACTAAAAATGTACGAAATAATAAGTAACTCTTTTAAACTTATTTTTAAGTGATTTTATAACTATATATCTTTAGCTGTTTAAGTATTTATACAATATTTAATTCATACAACACATAGGTTTAAATATCAAGAAAATTGGTTGGTGTCTGTGATAAAGAGTGTTTGTGAATTTAATAAAAACAAGAATTTGACATTAAAAAAATAAAATAAAAAATAAAATTTTCCTACGATAAGAAATATATAAAAATCAAACGAAACTTTAATAAAATTGTAAAAATTTAAAAATTTTGGCTCTTTTCTCACAATAAGAGAGTCCCTCGGATCAATAATTATATTTAAATGTAGGTATGGAAATATATAAGGATGTTGAAAATCAAGTAAAGGACAGTTTAAAAACTTAAAATAAAAACTAGTAAGCAACAACCTCAGTTCTTGGAAATATCGATCGGTTATTCATTAGATTCAAAGAAGGTAAGTACGTAAACTATTGTGATGAATATAATTTAATTTTTTTCTATACTGAATGTAAATCTATTGGAAATCATGTTACGAAGAGCTAAAAAGTTACGAGAAGCAATCAAGTCACGAAGACCAATACGTTTTGAATAAGTGAAAAATATTTATGTTATATGTATGGACGTTCTTTTTATCTTTTAATACAATTTACAATAAAAAATATTTTAATAATCATTCACAATAGGGCCTTTTAATATATATCAATAAATATATGGTTATATGTACATGATCATATATTTCCATATACCCTCAATTTTCAGATCTAAATATATATGGAGCATAATGTTATATATATAATTCATACATATTTATTTAAATAAACTTTTTTTCAATCCTATGAATGACATTTTCATAAAATATTGTCCAGTAAAATATCAAAGCAAATATTTACATCACCCTAATATAAAGGTGTACAGGAACATTACTTTTATGTATTGCACTTCCAGTCATTTAGTTTTAACTCTTTTAACATTGTCGTTTATTTATTTCTCCCAACTTTTATGATGTCTGAGTTATTTAAACACTTGACGTTTAAATACATATGAGAACGCAGTATAAAAAAAATGCTTGTAGTACAAATTTAGTTTATTTAAATATTGTATAGAGTTGGTAGGACTTACCCCATTGTAAGCGTATAGTACAATTTAGATTCGCAATGGATTTGGCAGTGGTACGCTGACGTATATATAATGTATTTAAATATGATGTTATGTAAACGGGCGGTGGTGGCGGCGGTATTGGCATATACTGCTGCTGTTGATGTTGACGTAATAGAAATTCAGCAACTGTTGTCGTTGCTGATGTCTCCATATTTCCAATGGCTGTATTTGTTGTTTGTTTAATATTATCATTGTTGTTATTATTATTACTATTATCATTTGAATCTGGAAAATATTCTCCTGAATAGTGTTGTTGTCCGTGCATATTTGTGGTAAAATAATTGTCATCCAAAGGACTGTTAGTATGATAATTAGCATTTTGAAATTTGCATAGTTGCCATTTGGTGCCATTATTGTCGGCATAATTATCATAGATCTAGAAAAGAGAGAGGCGAAAAGAAAAATAAATATACCAAAAATAAAATATAATTAGTTGAAATGCATATAATTATCATAAAACTTTGTTTAGTTTTGTAATCTAAAACAGCAGAAATAGAAATAGAAAATATGGAAACATTTTTATAAATTTTTTAATCAGCACTTGAAATTCAAATTAAACGATAGAAAAAAACGTTGTAGTTTGCAATATTTTGTATACCTTATTCTCATGGAAAATCTTTTAGCAAACTTTACTCTTAAGAAACTAATATTTCAAAAAAAAAAAAAAAAAGAAAAATCACAGATTGCAAAAAGGAACCATTTTTCAAAAACAAAATGTATATATAAAAATTTCTAAAAAGCACTAGTTTTGAAAATAGTTTTGAAATATTAAAATGTTTCAATTTCCAAAATAAATTTAAAAAGTAATTTTTTTAAAGAACCATTTCCCAAGAGATATATATATGTACCCGCCCACTGGTTTTTAGAAAAATATTTACAAAAAAAATAAAAAGTAATTATGAAATTCTGAGAAATCAGTTGCTTGTATAAATTAAAATTAAAATCTAAATAAATAATTTGTAAAATTTTTTATAATCAACAATGAAAATCCTAAAATTTTAATTTTCCCTTTTTAGAACGAAATGCACCAATTTCTTTAAATAGTACCATTTTTCAAGAAAAATAAAAAATTATAAGTTTTCAAATAAAAGTATCAATATTATACATTTTCAAAATGTATAATTTTTAGGGAAGCAATACAAAAAAAAAAAAAAGAAAAATTAAAAACTAAATAAAATAAAAAAAAAGAAATACGTGTAATTTTCAAAAATGCTCCAATCTTTTAAGAGTAAACATTTCTTAAAAAGTACCAATTTTCAAAAAAGTAAATGGCTTAAAAAAAGTAAAAATATGTACACAGGGAAAAACATTCATATATTTAATTTTTTTTTCATAAATATTATGAATCGAACTTGATTTTTTTCCCAAACTTTTTTCATAAAAAATAAAATTTTATTCATAGATATTATTAAATGGTTCATAATGAAAATTTTAGTAATTTTGAAAAAATTTTGTTAAATCTTTGGTTCAGTTTTATTAGATTTGATTGCAAATGGTAAATGAAAATTGTTATACATGAAAATAATAACAACAAACGCCTTAAAATGGCAAAATTCCAAAGAAAATCTGTAAAAAATAATATTTAGAAATTTGCATAATTTCTCTTGCATTCTGCAGCATTAAAAACATAAAATTTTCCGAAGAAAATTTCAAACATTTTTTTACAAATTGAAAATATAAATGAAAATTTAAACAATTTATTTTAAGTTTTCTTGACTTTTGATTCGTTTCAAAAAATTTAAAAAATGTTAATATTTAAGACATTATTCTTAAATATTATGAACTAAAATCAATGAAAGTAAATTCTTATATTTATGCATAAACCTTTTTCTGTGTATGCGAAAAAATAACTATTAAAAAGTTTCGTAATTACCAAAACAAGTAACTGTTTCTTGAAAAAATTAAAAATAATGAACAATAACAAAAAAAAAAAACTAAAATGCGATGAATTTTTTTAAAGAAAATATTAATTTTCCCCAATTTTCATATATATATATATATATATATATATATTCTTTAAATACCTACAAATTAAACAAAAAATGAGCCAGCAACAATTTTCTGAAGTTACAAGTATGAGAACAAAATTTATTTGTAAGATATTTTTTATATTTATATTTTTTTTAGGTCCCACCTTAGAGTATAACGTTTGACTCAGAATCACTTTCTGACTGTTTGTGTGTCCATGCGAACTTTGTAATCAAACTTCAGAATACAATTTTATATATAAACCAATGAAATTAGGCAAATGATCTTCCATTGCTTCAAGAACGAACCCCATTGAAACTTATTATGATCGATTGATTATAATATCTAGCCCCCATACAAATGTCCTTCCTCGGAAATGTCTCAAATATAGCAATATTATAACAAAATTTGGCTCAAATAAGTTTTACTTAAGTCTAAATCTATATGCCAAATTTCTCAGAGAGTGATCCATGATTGACCATAGCTCCCATGTAAACCTCCTCAAAAATCACTTAAACGTGCATAATATTTAATACAAATTATTTTTATGCAAGTGATTGAACATAGTTCCCATATAAGGCCTACTTCTGGGAATTACCTTAAAGCTATGTTATGCAAACTTATAAATCGTACCTATTACAAGAATCGGTCTACAATTTGCCACAGGTCTCATATAACATCAACTTCGAAAATCACTTTGGTGAACATACATAATGGTGTAGGGTATCATATGGCCAGGTGTTTTTTAGTACCAACTTAAAAGTAATTTTAATTAAAAAGTTAAAAAAATGACAATAAAATTAAAAATCACTGATTTATAAAAAAAGTCCTAATTAAAAAAAGGAATAGCAATTTTCAAAAACAGTGCCAATTAAAAAAAGAGCACCAAATCTAAAAGGAAATAGTTTAAAAAAGCATAATTTTTCAAAAATGAAAAATTAAAAAAAAATAATAATAATAATAATGAAATATTAAAAAAAATCTACTAATTTGAAAAAAGTACCTAACGTTTGACATACAAATATTAAGATTTATTTATATCATTTGCTATTATTTTCGGCATTTTTTCAAATTTTTATATAAAATGGAATATAGCAACGTTGAGAAGTTTAAAGATTTTTAGGTTCATTAAATATTTTTAAATTATATTTTTATTAATGAGACCAAATGGACATCAAAATTCAAGGAAGTGATGAAAACAGGTAGATAATTGGCACGTATGTAAATGCATGTAAATCTGCACTCTATTTATGAAAATAGGCAGTTATTTCTCTTATTTAGAATAGTCTAATTCATACGTACAATAAATTGCTATAATTTCCTCACACTTTAAGTGCTATAGCTATTTGTATGAGTTGTCGTGACTTTAAATCCAGATTTCCTTAAAAATAGCTAATGTAATGGTTGTAGGAATTTTTAATAATTTTTCATATGGGATAATTCCAAAAAATTTAGATCCAAATTGCAGTTTTAAAAATTTGACATTTTCGATGTTTTTTTTTTTAATTAAGTTAGTCATCGTACATTTTATGGCATATGAATCAATTCCATATCGTTTACGGTTCTTATTTTATGGACCTCTAAATTGGGAAACCTCGGGAATTTTTGTCAAAAAATTAACGGGGTTTAAAGTTAAATAACTTTCATGTGTATAATCCGATTTAAACAAAAGTTGTGTCTGTGGAATGAACTGATACTACTCTTTATCATAAAGTAATAAATATTACAATTCTTCCTATCTTAAGGATATCTAAAAAGAAAAAAATCCTTTATCCTAGGGTATCCTAGAAAAGCGGGTTTTAATTATCATAATTTTTTTACATGATGTTTACAATAAATTTGTCGTTATAGTGTAAAAATTTCAAAATGGGTTCTCAATGGGATCATAAGCTACAGCAGTCTACCGCAGTTTGTATAATTTTACTAACAAATTAATATCTTTTTAAGTGGCCTGATAACTTCATTGTTAATTTAGCATTAAAACAGTATAGAGACAAGCAGGGTTGACCAAGATCGACCATATAATACCCTACATGCTTGTGGACACTAAAGTCGTTATTGCGAAATTGCCTTATATGAGACCTATGGTCAATTGCATGAATGTAATTTAAAAAAATTTTAAAAATTTTAGTAAAAATATTTTCAAGCAATTTTTTTTTCTAAAACGAACATTGATTTGTGGTTTTATTAAGCAATATTTGTGCATGTGTTCGCGTTAATCATTTTAATCAAAAGTTGTAAAGTTAAAGTTGAAACTTTAAAACTGAAGTATTGTTGTTTATTGCAACTAAAATAACGCAATTTCGTAGAACTTCTAAAGTGTTATCAGCACATGCAAGATTGTTTGCTGCACCTTTAATGTTGATCGAAATGCACTGATAAGAAAAATTTTTAATTTTATATTTTGCATAATTTTAATTTTGGTCGGTTGACTGTTTGAATAATTTAAAATTATCTATTTTCGAATAACTAATAAACCGAATAATTTGTGTCGAATAACCCATTAACCGAATTTTTTTTTTTAATTTTTTAGGGAAATACTTTTTCATCATTTCCGAAGTTTCAGTAAGTGTACGTTTTCTTGTGCTTAAGAAATATTATAAACAACATCCAAAAATATTACTAAAATGTTCAAATCATGAATATTTATCAAAAAAGAGAACATCTTCCAATGGCAAGCCTATATTAAATACATCTTTTTTGTTGGGATAGAATTTTTAATAAAATGCAACATGACTATAAATTCATAAATACTTAAACTTGTGACAATACAAATTTTTTGACTTTTATGAAAAAAAATTGTTCACAGACAGAATATAAGGAGAGAGTTACGTTAAAGAGGCTGATTTATTAAATAAAACTGAATTAGTAGAATATTTTTGGAATCTCAGAAATAAAATTTTTGCTTTTCGGTAATGGCAATTACTTTTTGAAGTAGTTTGTCGGTAATGAGACGTCATTATTATTTGCCTACTCTGTATTACATAAATAAGTACTCAATAGTATAATTGCATAGTAATATTGCAATCACTTGGATGAGTTGGCTAGAGCGCTGGATTAGCAACCAGAAGGTTGTTCATTCAATCCCATTCTGATGCTGCTACTTTTTTTTTTAACCAAAATGTCTAAAAAGATATTTTATACTAAAATTTTTTTTATCACTTAGACAACGAAGTGCGAGATGGTGTACTGCGTAAGACGTTAGTCATTAAAAATGAATGGTTAATTTGTGTCCAAGTTCAAATCTCACTGACGTCAAATTTTTTCGTGTATTTTTATTTTTATTTTCATTTAGGTACATATTTTTGAGTATCCATAAGGTTTAAAAATAACTACATGAATTTGGGGACAACTCGCACAAAAATAACTAGTTATTCAGACAAAAAATAAGTAATTTATTTTTGTTTCCAGTTATACTTGCTAGCTTACCAGGAAAGCACAGTTTTTGCTGGGATTGGGTCGAAAAATTAAATTTTTTCATACAAATGGGCGAAAAAACTGATAAGATGAACCCTTCTTGAAAGAATTTGAATTAAATTATGTTAAGAAAAAACTATTTTAATGGTTTAATTACTAAAATTAGATTATTTATATGTTTTACATGTATTACTAAGACTATTCGGTCAATCGAGTAATTTGCTATTAATCGGTTATTAGCCGATTAACTTTTAACCTCGAATAATTATTTTTCGAGTTGACTGATTAATATGAAACCTCCAATAATTGGATACGCTAGGAATAACAGACATATTTGGGGATATTTTTCTGAAAAATTCAAATGAAATGGTTTGGAAAATATAGTCGATTAAATCTTACTACTCATAATCATATTCCTTACAAAAAGCGTGATTTTAGTTTTTATTTTTTTAATGAATTTTCGCAAAATTTTAAAAATTTAACTTATTTAAAATAAAAATAGTTTTTATTTTAAAAAGGAAACTGTAATGAGAAATATGTGAGGCTATATGTGATTTTTTAAGTTTACGAACATGTTTTTTGGTTCATACAATTATAAGTCCTTAAATTTTTTGACGCCCCTTGAATTTTAGTATTAAGCAAATCGAATGCTTTCATTTGATATCAATATTAATGTAATTTACACTTCGCGGTCAGCCAGTATAAATGATGTTTCTTATTTCTTTCACATTATCAATTTTAACCATAAAGAACAAATGTAATGTAATGTAGTATGGTAACTAGTTATACAATAAAATAATTTAATAAGTCTTGTTTCCTGAGTGGTAAATGGTTTGAGGCTAAAAGATATCATTTGTAAGAGCAAAACTAAAATGAATCAAAAAACCTTTGGAATTTTAAACTTTTTTTAATTTTTAGCTTTAATTGTTCGTATTTCCTTGAGATTTTAGGTGAATGATCTAAATTTTTGATTTCATAGATATTTTGTAAGGCCTACTAAAATGCACCCACCAACAGTTTTCATAACTTTAGAATACAAGACACATAAATTCGGTTTCAAATATTTTCGAAAATTTTTGAAATTCATTATATATGAAATTTTATATTGATGTTAAAATTAAAGTAATACTTATACGCGTTTAAGTAATTTACAGGTAGTGGAAAGATATGATCAATTATGGATCGATCATTGTAAAATTTGGTAAAATGATCCATACTTGTATAAAACTTATGTGTGGTGAAATTTACACACATAAGACATATTTCAGGCATTTATATGCGTTAAAATACTATTTCGTGGAAAAAAGTTGTATGTGGTATAAGCGAATAAATGAGTCTATCATGATCAATTTCAGTAGATTTTGCCTTTGTAACCCTATATATCAAATTTGAATCAATTATCTTTAAAATCGTAACAAAGAATTCGGCGGATTTTGTAAAGTGTATTAAATTGAGTGTTAAAGGTTTGTTAATGTGTTTCTGAAACTTTTAAAATAATATCAAATTATTTTCTCGGGATTAAGAATGTTTATTCTAATAAATAGTGATTTATTATATTAAAATTTGAATAAGTATATCAATATATAAATGTTTTAGTAAATTAATAAAGTAAATAAATAAAGAAAAATTTTCGTAACTTCTAATACCACTGAGATCATCATATAAAAAAATAATGAAATTAAAAGACCCTTTTTCAGGATATGCAAGGATAAAGAATATTTTTTTATTTTAGAGGTCCTTGCTCTAGGAAGATGTTTAGTCGTTACATGACTTTATGATAAAGGAGAATCTATTCCAATGGTTTGTTGAAAACTGATAATGCACCTAAAATTTATTCAAGCTTAAAGCTCAAAGTATCGACCTTTAGAGATTCATAGAATATTAACCGTTTGCGATATTGTTCGCTATATGAAATGCATAGCAAAATCAGAGATGAACAAAATCCGAGCTGGGTCGAAATTTTTTGGAATTACCCTATGTTCTTTTGATCTTTTTTTTTTTTTTTATTGGATTTCCTTGTATATGTTGAAGTCATTGGCGATTAAATCAATAAAAAATACAACTATATACTATATTTTCAGCAAATTTGAAAAAATTTGTGGAAAATTTTTTGGATTATATATTCATCTCACTTTATCCCAATATAGTTTTAACACATTATCCCCATAATGTTTATGTTAAATAGAGATTTGAAAAATAAATATGTTTTTTCTATAAAACTTGTTTCCAGTTGAAATATGTGAAAAATGAAGTATTCGATTTTGTATTCATCATCAGTATTTAAAAAAATTTTTGTAGTATGTATTATTTGATTGCGCTCGAAAAGCAAAACAAACACAGGTTTCATGGATTGTTTAACTTATCCTTATAATTTAGAAATGTTGTATAATAGGGGCATACATTTACAAGTAGCCTTTTTTGGAAAAAAATAAAAATAAATAAATAAATAAAAATACGCAAAAAAGTAAAATTTTCTTCACAATTCCCCACTTCTCCCTATCATTTTTTTCTAGAAAGAAATAAAGTTTTCAAAGTAGTATTTTTTCAGAAAAAATTAATCCAAATAAATTTGTCTTAAAGGTACCAATTAAAAAAAATCTGTTTTGAAAAAAATGAGAACATTGCAAATTAAAATTTTTCCACAATTTTTTTTAATCATTAATTTAAATTTCTTAAAAAAATCCCTTAAATTTAATAAAGAATATCTGGTCACCTTTCAACTAGGCAGCTTATTTAATTCAATCGCACTCTTGTTTACCGCTGAGTGAGAAAAAAAAACTCTTCTTTTAAGCACCATAACCAAACATGTTAAATTTACTGCAAATCTCCTTAGAGTTATTGGCCATTTTGCCAGTCTGCCTTTAATACGTACCTACAACATAGTGTTTGTTGACCTACTAGTGCCAGAGGAATATTAATGTCAAACAGAATATGGATCATGCAGTTCATGTTGTTGTTGCATGTACTGGCTATGGCGCCACTTTTCATATCGCGTTAATTTTCATTACAATGAACCTTATAAAAACAAGAGCAAATAAAAAGAACCTAACCAACGCACAGTGTCACATTTAGCCAAATTAGAGCGACAAAAATATGAAAATAAAAGCTTAGTAATTGAAGAAATTTTGTTCGTATTTCTTAGTAAATATATCATATATTATGGAAAAAACACTAGAATATTGGAAAGTGTCTATAGTGCGAATTATGTATTTTCACAGTTTCTACTTTAAAAAAATTTTATTTTTATTTAAAATTTTTATGAAGCACTATGTTAACTTTAATTGCGTATATCTCCATGAATACTTCAGATATTGATATGATTTTTGTTGTATGTAATAATAAATGTATCCAGTTTTTAGGTAAAAATTATTGGATATTTTTTTATTTTAAAGAAATCCTAATATTAAAAATATATATATTATTTGAAAATTCTATTTGAAATGGAGTTCCAATTTAAAGATACGATTAGTACATAAAAGATCACCCATAAAATTATACTTGAGAATATTGTCTACGACTTTTTTTTTGTGATCTTTTAAAATATTAGAAAAAAATTTTCGGTACCTCATTTAGAAATTTGTTAAGAATTAATTTAAAATTTTAAGATAATACCTAGAAATTTGTTGTGCAAACAGTACATTAGTATAGATGTGTTTGGATCCTGCCACAACTATCTCAAAATATTCCTGTTTTTTTTTTAATAAAATTTATTAAAAATTCAACGAAAATAATTGTTTTAAAGTATGGGAGTGGCAGTGATTCAATCCGCCCATTTTTAGTGGGAATGTTTCCGGCCTTGTCTACAAACAGAATATTTCAGTCCAAAATCTCCAAAACTGGATTTTTGTCATTCTAATACTACCAAATGTAACACTGTGCAACGTGTTGTACATGAATTTCTAAAACAAAAACAACGAAAATCTTGTTTTATTTTCTCACCTCCTCAATGTTCAAGGGAAATTTCAAGATATACTCCTAAGAAAAGATGTTAATAAAATTAATTTATGGACATTTTGTAGTTTTAATTTTTAAGGACATTTTTTATTTTGAATTTAATATCTAGAATTTCTGTTATTCTGTCCACATTCTGAGAAAAAGATCATAAATATAACTAAGCCGTTTCTGTGAGTGTATTTAACGAAGTATATATGTAGACTAATTCTACACTGTACAACATTAATTTTCGTATGTTTGTTAAACACGTAAACTGGTCAATACATCACACCAACTCTATGTGAGTAATTTCAAAATACTCATACATAAGCATGCAATATAAAACTCTATTGTTAATCTTATCCCTAATGCTGCTGATTCTTGAAGTCATTGTTATATCTAGTTTTTCCCTTGCCAAGAAACAAATTCAAACTTACTTAATCACCTAATCAAATATTAATTTACAGTTAGACCTACCTCAAGCAAATTATTATCCTGGCATCCATTCTCAGTAAATTCTACACCATGCAACTCCAGTAGTATATTATGACCGAATGGTGCCACCAAATGTTGTGTAAAATCAACATTTTCAGCCATATCGTGTGGATAGTTCAATTGATACATATAACCAGTGTCATTGCTGGTCAAGTTGATGATACGTTCACGTCTCTCCATTTGTCCAACTGCAAACAGAAAAGAAGGAAAATGTTAGAGTATGTATGTGAAACTTTGATGATTATAAATGTGAGAATTTTGTAAAAGCTCATGCATTATTAATGTGTTTCGAAATGGAGGTGAATAAACCAATTTGAAAAGGTTTTACAATGTCAAAATGACAATTTATAGTAGTTTTACTAAATCTACACATTTGAGAAGATTTTCGTTTAGAATATTTTAAATGGGAAGGGTGGAAAACAACAAGCAATCTAGAGTATGTAAGAACAAAGTAAAATGGTCTTATAATGCCTTTAATTGTGGTTTAACTTTGAAATACTATTAAGTTAAAAATTTGTTAGTTGAAAAAAAAAGAAATAGTGTTTGGTGACATAGTTAAAGTCATGTAACTATTTCGTAAGTGAATGGGGAAAGGTTTATTGTATATTCATTCCCATTTGAAAATGGAACAGTTGTTATAGTTGTTTGTGTTATGGATCTGGCGCACAGCGGGACCGATCGCAAATATTTTGGGAATAAGTCTGCATCTCCTAATCTTTATTGGATGGAATAAAAATGTATAGGAGAGTTGTAGCTTATCTCATAATAATACGAAAATATTTTGAAAAAAGAACAGTTTTTAACTTTTACTACTTTCAGAAAATAACTTTCCTGCTTGAATTGAGTTTTCTCTGATTTTAACATCGCATGATCGCAGGCGCTCATTAAAATATTTAATTGGAAACATTTCAAAGACTTTTTGAAAATGTAGCAAAATTTTTAGATTTTACTTCAGCATTTTGGAAGTCTAAGACGCGGCGTAAAAACTAATAACAAGGTTTAGTTAAATTTTATCCTAAAATCAAGGGCGCTCTAAAAAATTACGAAGTTTGTAGAATTTATGGATACAAATTCATTTTCGTAATCAAAAATGATGATGTTATAAAAACATCATCATAAATTTGAAACTAATTGAGTGATCTAAAAAGTTGCTGGTTATTTTTCTATTTTTTAATTCGAAAATAGTTTTAAATATATAAAATTCAGCGGGTATCATATAAAATTTCGCCATATAACATCCTAAAAATGTATTTGAGTAAAAAATTTTAACAGGAGGTGTTCGATTGGCAAGTTATAAAATTAAAGATATCAAAAAAACTACGACCAAATGCCAGAAAAGAAAAAAAAAAACGATCGTAATTTAGCAAAAAAGAAAAAATAAGTTTAAAAAGTGGTCTGATTCTTTCATTTTTTTCTTAAAATTTAATTACTAAAAAAAAATTACGCTCTACGTTTAGTATTGGTCAAAAATCTTAAATTTTTTAACAAAACCTTAAGTTAATTGGGCTAGAAAAAAAGTAACACGAGATTTTTAAAGTTTAAAAAATAGTTTGAATAGACACATTTGTACAGATTGATTTGATACTGAACTGGTTCCGGCTCGCTCAAAAATGTAGACAAGAGAGCATATTTTATGAAAATAGTAAAGTTATTAGAATCATATTTTAAGTGTACAAGAAGCATATAAAAGTTAGTTTTTTTTTAATTTATTTTTAATGCAAAATACTAGTAAAATAACGAACTTTTCCTATTCCATAAATCATTTTTAAAACTTTAGCGGGTAATTTTTTATAAATTTTCAAATCTAAAACAATTTTTTCTCTAAAATTATATATATTAAATTTACAATCCTTCCATTTTTTATGTACTTATGTAAAAAATATAAACACAATATAAAACCAGAAATATATAGTCAGTCAAGATCGACTATACGCACGAGCATACAAATTCGGGAAGAGGACTTATATTACACCTGTGGCAAATTTTACAAAATGTAAAATAAAATATACAAATGCAGAATAATGCTTTGATACTAACATCTAGATTATTTTATGAACTTTAGGGCGATTCCTGGAAGTAGGTTTATATGGGAGCTATGGTAAATTATGGACTGGTTTTTATAAAATTCGGCAAAGATTGAAACTTGTATAGAACTTCTTTGCACTAAATTTTATTAAAATTTTCTTATTTTTAAGGTATTTTTTGAGCGTTTACACTTTATTATGGGGGACATTTGTGTGGGGGCTGAAATAATGGACCGACCACAAGCAATTTTGATAGGATTCGTAGGATCATAAAAGCCCAACTCGCCAAATTTCATTGAATTATCTTTAAAATTATGACCCATACTTTGTGCATAAGTTTACACGAACAGCCAGTCAACCAGACGGACGGACATCGTTATATCGATTTAAAAAGTGATTCTGAATCGATTGGTATACTTTAAGGTGGATATTGGATAAATTTTTCTATGCGTTATAAACATCATGGTGGTGTAGGGTATATTAAGTGCGCTGAAATTTCTTCAGACCATGATCCGAAAAATTTAAAATTTAGATTTTAAGTATATTTTTGAAAAATAATATTAATATTTGTACAGAAGTAAAATTTAAACGACTGGAGGCCTACCAATGGAATTTTGGAACAATATTATCTATATTGTTTATATAAAATAAAATAAGAGAATTCAAGAAAAACTGCCAATCTTTTGGAACAAAATACCCAAAGTCCCAATCCGGGGAAAACTTGTTTTTAAAATTGACTTTTTCTTTTATTAAATTAGTCACCTTGTCGTTATGAGAGGCGTGGCTTATAAAATATTTCTTAGCGTGTTTGGCGAACATATATAGGTAAGTTATAGGGTATTCATTTTACCCGACTTTTTCGTTGGTCGATTTTTTAAATTAATTGGGTAGAGCTTTTAAATTACTCGTGGTATTCGGGTAAAATTATACCTTTGAAGTTTGCTAGTTTTTTAATGTTTATTAAAAATCTACATTAATTTGGATCACGGTTCATAAATAGTTTTTAAAAAATATATATAATTGAAAATTGAGTCTATTTTTTCCTAATTTTTATAAATCTATTGTTTCTCTATAACCTTAATTCGTGATAGTCCTGTTAATGTTCGTATATCAATGTCCGTAATATGGGAGGATTAAAATCTAATAAGTGATTTTTAATATAAAGTTTAAGTTTACTACTCTTTTCCTTTTATATCACAAGTTTCAACCAAGCCATCATATCCTTTAAACCAGGCTGATGAGACTCTATTGGTATATCAATAGTAATCAATACCATACTTGCATATATCGGCTGCACTGTCATTCGTATGTACAACGAGCAATATATTTTTCCAAATCAAGTTAAAAATCTTCCAATTTCTTTCTTACGGAAAATCGAATATAAGTGGGATGAATCCCCTTTTTTAACTCCTCCAAACCCAAATTAACAAAATGACCTACAACTTAAATTACATATTCGGTTCTTTTTAGAGAAAAAATTTTATTTGTAATACAAATCCAAAATGGTGGTGTGTCTCGGCATAATAAAACCTTTTAGAACCAGTTAAAAAGCAAATTTCTAAAATATTTTTTTACTCGAATTTTTCGATTAACCGGTTTAATTTACTCGAATAAATTTTTACTCGAAACTATAGATTTTAATTAAATTGAATAGTTGTTTGATTTTAATTTTTGTAAGTAATCAAGATTTTTATCGTAATGTCAGCTTTGACATTTAACAATTTTGGAAATAAAAAAAAAAAAAAAAAAAAAATTAAATTGACGGGAAGGCCGTTGCCCCAAATATTTCCGGATTTACTTTATATGCATTTATGTTTGTTTTTTTGGAAATATGAAAAAATTTACTTTTTAAATGAAAAAGTATTACCACTTTTCTGAAGAAATCATATTTTTTTAAGTTTCCATTTCAAAATAATAAAACTTTTTATTGGAACCATAGATTTATATGACTCTTGTATAAATATTACTTAGAATTTTGTACAGAATCCAAGGAATAATTTAGCAAATCAGACCTTAGAGCTCAAAATAAGTCCGCCAAGTTAGAAAAAAGCAATAAAAAATATGCCGAAAAATTAGAGATTTGCACATATGTAAGGATATAAATGTAATTTTGCCGTTAGGAACTTGTGTTCCTCTTCAACAATTATATCCATCAGTTCAAAAGTTATAGAATTATTTCCAAAAAAAAAAAAAAAAAATCTGCAATCACTGTGCAATACTTTATTATAAATTCATCTGTTATAGAACTGTTTCAAATTAATTTGGATATATGTATATATATTCTAAATTAGAAAATGGCCAGCAAATCAGGAATTCATTTCTTTCAGACATACCAAGCAAGAATACTTAGAATCAAGATAAGTGAATATCCTAAGGACTTAAAAATATCATTGATAAAAGTTGTGTTCAAGAAAGTCACTGAATAATATTACAAAGCTATCTAAAACCAATTAGAAAACTCCATGCTAAAATCTAAATGAAACTAATGCTTCGCAAGACCAAAATACAAATATGAGACTCATTTAGTCTCTCATTAAAATATATATAATTTAAATTGTAGTTATAAGACTTAATTAGGTGCTTATTTTTAGGTCAAACAAAATTACAGAATCAATTTTTGTGTTGTTTTTCAAAATGAGTGACTTAAATATATATAAGAGTCAAAGCACCTTAGGCATTATCGAATCACAATATGTAGTCTAGCAATGAATCATATTTACTTTCATTTTCATAAATATTTAGCCATTCTTACCTTAAACTTAAAATTAAAAACAAAAAATTTACTCTGCACTTACCTGTATGATATATAGCCTGGAAACCCTTACCCCTTGGATGCTGACCAGTACGAAACTGTACTCGCAACTGTTCCTTTAAACTGACAAACATGCCATCGTTCAAATGATCCAATAAACGAAATGGCCTAAATAAACCATTACCAATGTCAACTTCCAACAAAGCATCCGATATAAAATCATATTCAATAAATTCCAACCAGACACGTTTGCCCATCGGTGCCTGTATCATATAAGCACAATTCAGGTTATTCAATAGGAAATGTGGATAATTGGGTGAATATATTGTGCCTTCCCGCGACGTTAAAGTTCGCAAAGGACAGCCCGAAACATCGATGGCTTTCCAAACAGCTGCAAATCCCAATCCGGTAATTGAATAATCACTGTGAAAATTTAACATAACTTCATTGGAACGTGAGACAAAATCAAATTTGGACATGTTTGATTCGTGGGAACCACACCAGCGTACGTAGGGTAGAAATGATTGGGCATTATCAGAGGCGGGTACTGAGTCATCAGTTAAGATGGTGCTACGACGAAAACGTGTCTCTGCATTAGTCGGAAGCTTAATAAATTGTTTATTTCTCATATTTTTAATATCCTTTAAGGATTTTTTCCGTCTGCATCTTTTGGGATTTTCATTAATGCAAGATGAACTACGTTGATGAGTTTCTGTTGTTACAATGTCCTTATTACGTCGATGCTTCCTTTGGGGTTGTCGATTAATAAGTTTTTGCTGTTGTTTTTCGCTTTTGTTACTGCTGTTGCTGAAATGCCATCTTGCTTTATTATTACGCTTATTTTGTTTCTGTAAATTCTGTTCATTGTCCAATGTTCCATCAATATAATGCATTGCTACTTTCGATGTTGATGTTACTGGTGGTAAATTGTGAAATTTTTGTGTATCTTGTCTTTTTATATTTTGTGTATTTACATGTTGCTGTTGCTGCTGATGTTCTGGTAATTTGGCAGTGTATCTTCTTTTTCTTCTCCTTTTACGGTTTTGGCTTTTACTTTTATTTATTTTAGTTTGTCTTTCAATAAGTTTGCGACGTCTTTGTCTGGCCTTGTAAGAGAACGAAATACTACGAGGTATTCTTCCATGAATATGTTGTTTATGCAACCTAGTATTGCTGTTGTTCTTAGTTTCTTTATTAATAATAGATGTTTCGTTATCGTTAGCACCATTGTCATCTGTATCCGCATCATCATCACTGCTACTATCGTCGTCATTATCATCATCATCGCCACCGTTATTGTCACCGTTCTCATTATTGTTATCATCATCTGCAACAACGCCATCACCATCACCATCACCAACACCATCATTTTCATAAGCTGTAAATTGTTCATCTGACATCAACATTGCCATTGGTACTGTATTTGTGCCAGGTTCTAGGATTATTTTCGATACGATATCATAATCCTGTATGCTTATGAAGTCATAAAGACATTCATCTTGTGGCTCCAAATCGATTTTTTGAAATTGTACAATGATTCTTGTACGCTCCGCTGCTTTAATATGTATCCAATAGTCAATGTTTAAGGGGTAAGTATTTGGATATGCTGCAAAAATAAGTAGGGAAAGAGGGAGGTATTAAACAACATAATAAAATTGAGGTTGAAAATTTAAGGTAAATACGAGTGTATTTTTTTTTTTTTTTGGAAGAACACAGGAAAAGTGAATAAAATATTTTATATCAAATGTACTGTTATGTACGTGTTGGTGTTTAATTAAGAATTTTTGAATATAAAAATTTATTTAAACAGGTATAATTTATTAAATTTTACTTATTTAAATTTAAATAGTTTTTCTTTACTATAATAAATACTTTTAACCGAAATAACATAGTAGTATAAGAATGTTTATAATTTATAAACATTTCTAGGTACGTTAATTAAATACATAACAAGGGCCTACATTGCGTTTTTTCTTTGCCATTATATTCCCTATAGTAATCCTCATCAATGGTCTTTCCAATTTTGTCAACATTTTTGTAATTCCTCTATCTTACAAAGTAAATATTTTTGAATGCAAACCCTCCTTCTTTCTGAGTAATTACTTTACTTTTTGATAATACTAACATAATATATATCATTTCTGGCTAATTTAAACATGCTGAATATGAATCTTACCAAAAACTAAAATCGGTTGAATAGTTCTTAAGATATGCAATAACAAATATTCACTTTGTATGGCGGCTACTACCCCTCTAAAGTTACGCTATCTATATTCATCGCAATTGTGGAATATAATAAGAAATTTATTCCCTTATTCCTTAGATATGCTATAGTTAAGATTTATTTTGTATTGGGTCTAACACTTCTTCTAGAGCTGCCCGATCTATTTTCATCTTAGTTATTTACCTTGATAAGGAAAATATTTCGATATAATTTTAAGAATTTCGTTCTAATAGTTATTCATTTACGCGATAAATAATTTTTACTTTGTATAGGAGCTACCTACCTATCCATCCTATTTTCATCTCAATTGTGAAAAATTATGAGAAAATTATTACCACAAAATTTTAAGACTTTCATCATACTAGTTCTTAATATATGAAATAATTATTATTTTGTTTGTATGTGGGGTCCTATTACCCCCCTTCTCTGATTCCAAAATAAGGAAGCCTATTTTAATTATGTTGCTTTTCAAATTACTAATTACTTTAATTACATGTAGGCAGCGTTACCGTAGAGAATTTTTAAAAAGGGAATTTTTTGAAGAAAAAAAAAAAAAAAATACCTAAAAAACTCTTTAAAATTCGTTTATTTTATAAAACATATAACAAAACAAAAACATACAATAAACGTTTGATATAAAGTTCTCCTTTTATTAATTAAAGTTCTGTAGTTTTATACGATGGCTTTACTCAGACAAATTTAGGATTGAAAACATGCATTCACAAGTATTGACCTTACATTTGTTGGGCAATTTATTTTTCATTAGTGATAATTTAGAAAAAAATATTTCATCGAGTTATTGCTATAGGCCAAAGTATAAATACAAATTAAGTATTAATCAAATCTATTTTTTAATTTTCCCAATCCACTCCGAAAAGATACGGTATTTGATATTTGATGTAAATAAACTTTATCATCAGATTTAGTTTTTAACAGTTTCAGTCCATTTATAAATTCTTCGGGATATTTTTTTACATCACTATATTCTGAAAAACAATCTCAAAATAATTAATTTTTTCATCGGATATTTGAAACAACTTAGTTTCTCGAATATATAGAAAAAAGTCACCATTTAGTTCCATTTTAAAAAAGGAGCCAAAAATGTGGCCAGGTGGTTGAAAAAGAGGCAATCAGCAACTAAAGTCGGCAAACGGTAACATTGTATGTATAAAATAAGAGGAAAGATAGGAGGAGATCAAAGAGTTTGACAGTATGGATTAATTTTTAGTGGTTTAGGTTTAGGTCGCACAGTGTTTTCTTCCATAGAAAAAATCAAAATAAGAAATTTAAAATTATGCTATACAGTTTTAGAAAGGTAATAACGTTAAAATAGTCATTTTTGCGGCTACAAGATGGCGTTGAAGTCAGAGAATTTAAAATAAATATTAATGAAAAAAATAAATAAATACATATATATATATATATATATATATATATATATATATATATTTCTTTAACTTCAATTTCATAAAGAATTTGAAAAATATAACAAATTATACGTCATTTTTATTGTTCATATACCTATATATATATATATATATATATACATATATATATATATATATATATATATATACTAATAAGTATGCTAAAATGCTATAATTTACACATATTTCTTATAAAAAAATTATAGCAAATTATACATTTTCAAATGTTCATCAATTTTATTAAAATATAATATATTCATAAAAAAAATTAAATACAATAATAAAAAAATAATTGGTGCCTATTTCCTGCCAAAACTTTAAGAACAGTTAAATTGAAAAAGAGTCTAATTTCCTGTTTTTACTTCATCTTCAAAGAGTTCTCCATGTTAACGTAATTTATTATGTAAAACTGTAATGAAAAATTAATTAAAATTATTTCGAAATTTAAAAAAAAACTATGAAAGAAAAAGTATAATTTTTGAACTCAATATAGTATGCTCAAAATCCACAAAATGGCGCTAATTATAGGGAATTTTTAATTTTTATACAAAAATTGCATGAGTTCGATGGAGGATTAAAGAAATCATATACACATCTTTTTATTTACTTCTATAATTAAGTATTGTTTTTAATATATAAAACACTTCCAATTTTTTGCCATAAGTCCAAAAAAAAAGAAGATTCATTAAAAAAATTCTTTATTTTTGTTGTCTTACACAAAAGTCTAAAAATTGTTTCACAGAAAAATTAATGAATAAATTGTTTTTAATAAATCATTATTTGGCTTTAAATAAAGTTTTATAAAAAGAATTTATTTGATTTTAATATATATACTATTTTATTGGTTGTAAATTACTTATAAACTAATATAAAAAACAAATAGAAAAAATTATTTCTAAACCAAAATAAAAACGATTTCTCGTATTTTGACAACTAAAAAAAAAGAATAACATAAAGAAATTTTAACAAAACAGATAAAAAGTTTGATACTTTAGTAAAAACAATAGAACATACGAAAATGGGAAATAAGTCAATAAACTCCACAGCGATGAGACCCAAAATTCCTAGAACCGACATGTACCATTACATTGGCCTATTAAAGGAAGAAAAGTCTGAATATAGTAGAATATGTAAATATAGTGGATGCTGTAAAAATAAACCCTAGATATGATAAAACACATGAAAAGGATATGTACGCAATTATAGCAAATTTATTTCACTATTCCATATACGTGAAATAAATGCCTATTTTTATAAATTTTGTTTTATTATTTTCTATTAGTTTTATCAGTTATTATCTTTCTGTTTTCGTCATTTACTTGAATTTTGGTATTCGTAAATGCCATCGTAAATATCAAAATTATTTAAAAATATTTAATAAATACTAGATGCCTTTAAATTTGCTATTTTTAATACTTTTCACTTTACCCCTACGTTTCCCATTTTATCCAAAAATAACTGATTTGAAAAAAGTGCAGAAAAATAATTCATATTATTTTTATGCAAAACTTTAGACATTAATTCGTTATACACAACAGTTCCATTGAAGAGTTCTGACGATTATTGGTTGGTGTTAAAGTGACTTTAACAGTGAGTGTTTTGTTATACACTGAAAATTTATTGAAAATCAAACCTCTCAATAGCTAAAAACTAAAATCCACACAGAGAAAACGGATTCGTTGTAGCAACCGAGTTTTCTGCCAATCGATTTTTGTTGGGTGCAGTAACTATCTTATAGATTAATTTTTATTATAGAATGATTATAGTACGCGTGACCGTTTTCATAAACAATTCGATAGAAATTCATTTAAATGCTTAAGTTTCCCATTTGTGCAATGGGAACCCTCTTTTCAAATGTTGTGCAATATTAAGGATAAGAAAATAAGAAATCATTGTAAATAATTGAAAAATTTTAAATTGAAATCAAAGATACATGCAATGATTTTATCTTAATTAACGTAGCTAAAATTTTTTATATCGCATTTATTAACAACTTTTAAATATAAACAAAAGACAGCTGATTTATAAATGCACAATTAAACAGCGAAACTTTGCGAGACTAAATATTCACGCAAACTTATAAGTGTTATGCAAATGAATTTCCATACAATTTTTGACTGTTTTTTTTGCGAGTGTGCAAATTTGCACATATTGCATTTTTTTGCTAGTGTGCAAACTTGCACATATTGCACAGTATGAGAGGGTTTTGTGCAAGGATCGTTAATATAAACATCAGATACTCTATTGTGAATTATAGGAAAATGAAATAAAAGGAACTTTATACACATTATATGCAAATAAAATATTTATTTTTGAAACGTTATGAAAGCCACATGATAAATTAATTGTTTAAATAGTTGGAATTGGTGGCCATTTCAATCCATCTAATTGTTAGCATGGTTTGGATCAACTTTTAGGAACATGGCGCCAAATAACTTATTTAGGATATTGAAATCATTTATTGATATCTTGACATAAAAGGCTTGCAGTGTATTGTTTGATGAGCAAAGGTGGTAGCACAACCAACCGATAGGTTTGGAGTATACTAAGGACTTAAGCAAATGATGCCATTAGAATTACATAGAAAGAAACAAGAATAAGAGGTTTAAATATGATTCCAAAATTAGAAAAAATCATAGATATATTAACTTTAATAAACAGAGAAAAAATTGCATATATTTGAAAATTTTTTCCGTAAATATTAAGAATCGAACATGACTTTTCTTCCCAAACTTTTTTCATAAAAAATAAAATTTTGTTCATAGATATTATTAAATTGTTCATAATGAAAATTTTAGGAATTTTGTAAAAATTTTGTTAAATCTTTGATTTAGTTTTATTAAATTTGATTGCAAATGGTAAATGAAAATAGTTATACATGAAAATATTTACAACAAATGCCTTAAAATGACAAAATTCCAAGGAAAATCTGTTAAAAAATAATGTTTAGAAATTTGCATAATTTTGCTCGCATTCTGCAGCACACCATTTTGATAAAAAGCACCTCTGTTCCATTCCAAAAATGTAGCTAAAAATCATTAAAAACTTAAAATTTTCTGAAACAAATTGAAAATATAAATGAAAATTTAAACAATTTCTTCAGTCTTCTTGACTTTTGATTCATTTGAAAAAATATGAAAAAAGTTTTAGTGCTTAAGAAATTATGCTTAAATACTATGAACTGAAATCAATGAAAGTAAATTTCTATACTTATGTACAAACTTTTTTCTGTGTATGAATTAATGAACAACGAATTTCGAATCTTATTACTGGCAAATACACTTGGCCAATTAACAAACATACAGACAAAGCAAAGTATTAAGTAATAAGAAATATATATAAATAAATAAATAAATAAATAAATAAATAAATATATATATATATATATATATATATATTTATTTATTTATTTATATATCTTTTTTCGAAGGTATCTAATATGTCTTCCAACTACTTCTTTCTCATCAAAATAACTTCTTGATTAATTTTTTATTTTGATAATGCATACAGTATAATATATGATTTATTCTTTACCACAATCCCTGTCCAGGCCGAGATTGACACCTTTAAAAATTGTAAAATTTAAAAATCTTGTTCATGCAATTTTTATTATTTTCCTTAGCAGATAGTACTGTCTCCAACAGTCACTATCTGGCTCGCAGGACCAAATTTTAAAGTAACTTTAACGATGAGTATTTTGTAATACACTGAAATTTTTTTTAAATCAAAAGTCTTAATAGCTAAAAACTAAAATCTAGAATTAATATAGTTTGCATGCGGTATGAATTTAAATTCTTATCTTATATTTAAATAAGACCCCTTTGAACATCAATTCTTATCACACACTCAATACAAACAAGCTAAGCATGCGTGACAAATGATAAAATATGAAAATTTAATGAAATACTTAAAGAAAATTTTAAAAAAGTAATAAGCTTATACTTATCTATTTCTTAAGAAAGTCATAAAAATGTGTTCAGCTAAGTTTAAGCAGTTGATATTTCATTAAAAAAATAAATAAGTAAAGAAATAAATAAATAAATAAATAAATATGCTCCACTTTTCCCCAATCTCCCCTACATAATTATTTTATTTATAACTTTAAAATTGCAAATACTGCAAAATTTTAAAAATAAATTCTTTGCAACATGTAGTCGTGGTTTTAAATAAATATTGCAAAAGAAAATTTTTCAAATACTTAAAAAATAAGTACTTTCTTTCTGAAAGGTTTTGATTTTTGAGATAGTGGGTTTTGCTATCAATATACTAAAAAAAATATCACTAGAATGAAGAAAAAGTGTCATTTACTTATTTTGTATAATTATTTTCCACTTCAATCACCCTAGGTTCCAAGGTTCGCCTACCCTAAAATCTTTGTAATTATTTAGAAGGAAAGTATAAATACATGGAAAGAATTCTGTACCACTCTTCCTACTGTGGACGAATTTACAATTCACTTTGTTGACATTGAGATCATTTCGTACTTCTGACAAATCTAACCAGACATATCAGCGCAATGTCGCACGTTGGTTTTAAATGGCTCAAAAACTGAAATTTTAAAATTAAAATTTCATTGCAATTTTGATGTCTGGTGAAACAAGATAAAATTTTACATTACGAATTGTTAAAATCAATCATCTATGTTGAGTTACTAGTGAGCGATAAAATTTGGTAAAATATTTATATTTTCATGCCTTTATTTTCACTTAAACTTAGAAGGTTTAGAAACTTTTATGACGGAACCGGTAACTTCGGATATTTTTTTTTTTATCAAAAAAGTATGTTTTTCTATATATTATATATTAATACTTTGAAGCATTAAAAAAAGGGTTTTTTTAATCAAATTTTATAGACCAGATCTTTTATATTGTGCGGTATTCGGCTTAAATCTGTAGATTAAAAAAAGCACGCATTCTTAGCTTATATTTAAAAGAATAAAAAACTGCGCATATTTTACACCCTTTTTATATATTTTACCTTATTTGTAAAAATTCTAAAAGGCAATTATTGAGTAAAAACATGGACATGGACTGTTTTAAAAGTATAAAAATATGAAATTTTGATTTTAACTCCCCATAGAATTGGTCTTTGGATTTTAAAATATATTTAGCAAGCTCCCAGAGTGTCTGGTATTGCAAAACGGTTCCGGCTTTGAAATTTTGAAATGCATTTATATGGACAAATTTAACCCTTTTCGTTTCTTCAAAAATGTAGTTATTAATACTAGAATATTCAATCGAATAATATGTGTTCGATTAATCGGCAACTAAAATTGATCGATTAAATTAAAATCTATAATTTCAAGTAAAAATTTATTCAAGTAAATTATGCCGATTAATCTAATAGTTCGAGTAAAAAAAATTTAGAAATCTGCTTTTTAACTGGCAAAGAATACGAAGAATGGAAAGAAGGCCATTTTCGTGTAATAACATTTCTTTCCCATCACATACAAGTTCTGTGTGAATTCAACACCCTTTTAGGAGAGAAAAGCAACACAAAGTAAATAAAATTTTCTTTTAAATTTAAAAGAAAAATTACATTCGCGACACATTTTTTCACTAGCACATATTATTTTTATTATTTTTTCATGCACATTTATTGCATTTTAACTTCTGTAAGAGGAATATTTTTCACAAACGGATTTTTCTTTATATTTTTGACATTCCCTTTTTGTATGTTGAAATTTAAATTAAACGAACCAAGTTGCTACTTTTGGTATTAAAAATAAAACAGAACAGAAAAAATAATTATATTTATATTTATGTATGTAATCCATATCAAAACATAAAAATTTATGAAAATTTGCGATTATAATTTTGATGAGTTATATTTTAAATTATTTAAAATAAAACAGAATTTAAAATAATTTTAAATTATTTTCATATTCATTAAAAAAAAACAAAAAAATATGTATATATATATATATATATATATATATTATTTTTATATTTGTGTATATAATCCACATCAAAAAATTAAAATTTATGAAAATCTGCGAATAAAAAAAAAAAATTTGAGGTCGATATCTTTACCGAGTCCAAAAATAAATGATTTTGAATTTAAAAATTGCAAAAAAGACGACTTTTTGTGTTTTTTTAGCCGAAAAAGTATCTACACTCTTTTTTATATAAAATAAAATTTTCTTTAGCAACATATAATAATTTTGCACTTTTCTGAAAGGTAACTTCAGATAAATAACTTTAAGATAAAAAACAAGCCCAATAACTCAATTGGTCATGGTACATACCCTCCTGAATTCGACCCATTTTATATGAAAGTTGTGATTTTAGACCATATTTTCTAAAATCCCAAAGCACGAATCGACAAGCGGAATATACTTTAAGAATCTTCAATATGTTGTTAAAATTTTTAAAAAAGACTTCGGAAAAGTGTGTATTCTATAGACAAAAATGTAAAAAATCCCATTTTTGGGAATTTTGATTAGTTTTTTTTGGGAATTCAGGAAAACAAAGAATACAAAGAATGGAAGGCTTGTGAAAAGAACTTAACACTGTTGTCAAAAAAAAAAAAAACTGACTTTAAGATTGTATTAGTCAAATTTTATTTGTTTGTATTAATGTTGAAACCACTTTTACCACACACGTTGCACAGTGGAGCAGAATCGAAATTTTTTGGAAATAAATCTGTAACTTCTGATCGGCCGGTTGGATTTTCATGAAATTTGGTACAGGCGTAGCAGAGGAGTGTATAATATTACGTTTGGAAGAGGGCACAACAATCCCCCCAGGAGCGGAGCTAAGGGGGCTCAAAGTTAGGTACCTCTGACATAAAAAATTTTTAATCGCTTGCAAAATTTTCGTTTCTCGTCCGATTTCAAATAGTTTTATATATTGTTGTAGGCGCTGATAAGACCTAAATAATTATTCACGCAAAGATAAAGGCAAAAGTTGCAAGTTTATAATAATATATACCAAAAATTGGAAATATAAAGATTTGTGTACCTAGTTAATTTAGTTTCCAAAATATCAGGTATTGCGAAAACGTATCAATAACGTATCAATGGCTACTTAATTTTTTTGCATTCATATAAGAATCAGGCGTTTTAACAAGTTTTATCGGAAAATGAGTTTTATTTGTCATTTAAATTTTGTTTTATGATTATTTTACAATTAGAAAATTAAATATGTCTAGTATGAAAATGAAATATTGGAGGTGACCATTCTAAAGGAAAATTAAGACATTTAAATAACTAAGTAGAAGTTATAAATAATATGATTACACCATCATATATCAAATCAAATAATTAATGTTTAACAAATTATTATTATTTTTGAAATATTTTAAATATCGAAGCATCTGAAATACTAAGAAACATTGCATTTGATTAACTGTATATGCATCATTTTGATAAGCATTTAGATATTGTGTTCGGGAACTCAGAACCTTTGCATTTATAGGCGCCCTAATACGATGTCAAGTTTTTCTTTAGATAATTCACTTTTGATTTCTAGCTGGTTTATAAACTATTTATTTTCATCTGTAACCTATTTATTTTACGCATTCGTCATGGAATTGATAAAATTATACCATAATGATCACCACCAAGTTTTGCTGTTGTTTTTCTGTTGTTCTTGGCTAAGTGAAAAGAATTTTTATCTGGAAATTTATGATTGTAAAATAATAAATCCTGACAAAACACTAATCTGAAGCATTCAAATTGAACCGCAATTTAAAAATTGGAACACTACCTGTACAAAGAATAAAAAATAATTTACTTTCATTTAATGCGGGTACGTTCTTTGTCAGGTTATTCTTTTATTATACCTTATTGAAAATCCTTCGGTATTCTTGTCACTTCAAATGAATTATTGATTCTATAATATATTGCACAATTTTAGAACTTTTTATCACTTGTTATCCAATTAATTTCACTTGATTCAAAGACCAAAATGAGGGAGAAATTCTTTCCAAAAATTATGAAATTTTGTACCTATTCATATTAGTTCGAGGAATATTTTAATATATTGAAAAAAAATGCAAATTTTATATCTGTTTGCAGCAAATTTTATAAACTTTTAAGAAAATTTATTATCCTTTATTGAGCAAATTTAAAAAATTGAGCAATAAAATATACAATTTTTATCATATTTCAGATAACTCCTTAAATATTAGTGATCATATTCAGTATGCTATTATTTCTTTACAAAACACACTTCATATTAAGGTAATGTCGAAATACATTCTTACACTTGCTATCAATGATTGTAGAAAGAAGTACTTGCAATTTGCTGACAAGTGTTTATTTTTTACAGCAGAAGTCATAAAAAATCTAGAATACTATTTCTTTTATAAGGCTACAGCACTAAAATTTCTACTACACATGTAACCATAGTTCCAAAAATTAAAAACTCATTTACCAATAACATTTTTCTTAATTTTTCCAGTTCGATTTTGCATAATTTTAGCATTATACTTTAACCATTTCCATGTTTGAGATGCACCACCTTGCGTAAATATAGTCAAAATACTCTACACATAATTGACCATTGAAGCGTTTTCGCAACACCAATTTGGAGATCCTATCCTTATAAACTGTTTGACATATTGTGAATGTTTTCTTATTTTTTGATATCTTGGCTACCGTTAAGATATTTTAGATTTTTTGTAAAATTTTAAGAAAGCCAAATATATCATTAAGTTTATATTCAATGTGTTAGTGTATAGGTAAAATTACTGATACGAAAACGCAACAGTGGTCGGAAATGGGTTAAAAAGATTAGCTGATACTCTTAGGCATTTTTATTTAACTTCCAAGGAATTCAGCGAATATAGAGAAAGAATATAAAATTTATAAAATCACAAGAGAAAAATAGATTAAAATTTTAATTACATATTATTTTTGAAAAAATGTTTCTGAAGGGCGATCCCAATTAATGTATACATATTTTTGACGTTTTTAATAAGTTTTATGTATTATTGAAGTTATTTATTTTTAATTGTTTTTGTTTTCTTTTTTAATAAAGCACTAAAACAAACTGTTCTGTAAGTATATCTACGATAATTCTTATCAAAATTCTATCAATATATAGTAGAGTATTGGTCCTTTTTAGCGACCGAAAGGGTTAGAGCGTTTTATCCTACAGTTGGCGATCGAAAACCACCTGAGTGCATATTATCAAATGCCCATTCATAAATTGCATTTCATACAGCATTCATCGGCACTTTCGTTACTGGCCGTCATGTCTCGGGGCCCATATTAACTCGACTTTATTATATTTTAGTTGGGCTATAAAATGTATACAATCCTTTCGATATTTTGACTTTATCATAGTGTAATTTAGAACCTTGATTGTAGTTGGATTGTCCATATATGCAAATGTCAATGGTCATAGTGCAAAAACAAAATTTCTGTATTCTCTTTGCTACCACATTGATGATAGAGTGCATGACCAACGCGGCCGTGTTAAAGTTCGCCTGACTGAGTAATAGAGCGGAATTAGCAGAAATATTTCTATTAAAAATATCAAGGCGAATAATGTCTGGTATAATTTCCAGACTCTCTTGAGGAAGAGAATTTAGCAGGACCGGCTAATCTCTGCAACTCTCTAGGTAAGAATTGGGTCAATGAGTGCAGTATAGGTACATCAAATGGATTATATGCGTTTTTAGACCCTTGATTTTGTTGAAAGTTTTCTTGCATATATAAAGAGTATATAGAGTTTTCTGAAATCGACTTCAAGCATTTCGTTTCCACGAGAACACAGAGCCTAGCATTACGCCAATATACTATAAACTACGAATCAGTTTGTTAGGTATTTTAGAACTAGTTGTTTTCTTCATTAAATTCATCTCCGTTAAGATATCAGTCAGAATAGTATAAAACCTTTATATGTTTTCAAAAGGAAATTTTTTAATTATACTCTGCTACAAATTTTGGTAATTTCGATTTTAGGGACGATGTCCGTCTGTACATACGTCGGTTGAAATGACGTTACTGCCATATATAATATTTATATGAAGTGATTGGAAGTCTCATTTTGAATTTTGCTATTCAAATTCATCAAGATTGTGTAAAAACTCGTTTTTTGAGGTTTTTCGATTAAAAAAGGGTTTGAAAAGCGATTGTTGCTATAACATATATATATATATATATATATATATATATTATACTTTTATTATACTGTCATCAAAAAAAAGTAAAGTAACCCTTTTTTAAAAAAGTGGGCATGGTATCCATGTGTGTTAAATTCATTTTTAATCAGTTCAGTCGTTTAAACATAAATTTAAGTAAAATAAAGTAAACAATATTATGACAAAAATGGGTGTAAAAGGGTGTGGCATCCAGTAAAAATCTAGCAAACTAATGATAGTAGTCTATAAAATACTAATAACATGTAGTAACATTTGGATTAAATTATTTAAATATTTCTTATTTCCAATCACGTCAAAAAAAAAAAAAAATTCGAACTTCAGATGCCCTATGGAGGTTTTGCTAGTCTACTGGAATTATTGAGGCAATTTTTTCTTTTTGCACTGTGTTAGAAGAGAAAAAGAAAAACTTAAATTTTTGGAAATTTTAAATTCAGGATGATGTTGATTTTTGCACTCGCAAAAGAAAATGGATACGGAAGGATATTGGAAATTATGAGACTGGAATTTTCAGATGCGAATTTCTTGTTAGCTATAAGAGCTAACTAGCAATCGCAAGCATGTTTTTATGGATTTTAATAAGAACTTTAGGCAAATGTAAAAATCTTTCAAATTAGAGAACTTTTATGTTAAAGGTATCCCAAGGCTCCTATCCTATTTTTCTAATTCTACCCCACTGTGGACTGAATCATTCAAATCAATACACAGCAAAAATATTTGCCTCCAAGCATGTATTTCTTATTGTAAAATTTAATTGACACTTTATTATGTAATTGTTCAAATCAAAAATTATTTATATTTACTTTTTCTATTTTACTAAGTAAATATCAAATGGATATTAAAAAGTCAACCACATTTCAGAAAATATTTGCTAAATACTATTGACAAGTTGGGTTTTTCATTAATTTGGCCAATTACGAATGTTTCATATTTATTTATATTGGTTATGGGGAAAGGTTCGAAAGAATTCATTCTTTAATTTATCATAATTAATGTTGAGGCTTAATTCCTAAAGCTTAAAATATAATGGAATTAATTCATTTGTAAATTAATTATTTGGGAATGATTAAATTCAATTTTGTTCAAATTCAAACTATTACAAATTGAATTAACAAATTTTTCAACCATTCAATTTGTATTATATGCCGTTATATCAAAACAAAACTAGTTGGTTTATTTCTACGCCATGTTGCTGTATTTAGTTTTCCATTTATTTGTATTTTAATAAAATTTGAATTACTTTTGTTCCTTAAAACTTTTTAACAATATTTTAAAAATAATTTATACACATTATATAATTACTCAAGGTAGAATCATTAGAAATTTTGTTCTCAATTTTAATATTCGACAAAAATAAGTTTTATGTCAGTTGAAGCAACATTGCCAAATTTTATGAGAATCGGTTCATAATTCACCATAGCTCCCAATTAAACCCACTTCCAGGAATCGCCCTAAAGTGCATAAAATCATCTAGATGTTAGTATCAACGCTTTATTCTGTATTTGTATATTTTATTTTATATTTAGTAAAATTGCAAATTTATCATTTGTTTTGTACTGGAATGAAATTAAAGAAAAATTGAATCATTCAAATTGAATTTTCATTTTGTAACGATTTAATTCAATGCAAAGTTATGCCTAAAGAATTAAGTCTGAGAATTATTTTCTGAAGAATGATTTTAAAGAATGCTAAATTCAATTGTTTTAAGCTAAATTAAATTTATATTAGAAGTAATTATAAATAGAATTAATTCTTTCGAAGCTCTGGTTATAGGTAATTACTAAAATTATTCGATAAAGAAGTTTACTTAAAAAGGCAACGTTTGATATAACAAATATATTGCAATAATCTGTAACATTTTGCAGGGTTATTAAAATAACCACTTAACTTTTTTTCTGTCATGTCCAGCAATGCTGAGTAAAGGATTTTTATATTTTATTAGATTTGATACAATTAATCCAAAACCATAAATCTGGCATTTAGTATGAAAATCTTAACATTTATGCAACTTGCACAATATTGGCATGTTTTAAAGAATGTATAAGAAAACAAATCATTAGAACAAAATGTCATGGACAGGAAAGCATGGATTTTAACTTAAATTGCAAAATCTTGCAACAACTTTTATTCAGCAGTCATACAACAGAGTTGAACACATAGGGCAACTAAGTAGTTAACTGTATTTTGCTAAAGTTTCAAACAACTTGTACTTGTGTTTTCTAAGCTTATACAAAAACATGTTTCCATATTTGTTTTATGTACCTGTACTTGACAGAGTGTTTGTAATGTTATATTCTCATCGTATATATATGTATAAAGAATATTTACTCGTATTTACAAATGTCGAATAATGTTAAACTAGACCGTTCATGTTCATGACTGCCTTTTGTACTTACCAGGTGATATAAGACGTCCTTCCGTCCCTGTTACAGTAAAATTACTAAAAGCAAAATTACCAAAAGATTCCTTTGGTTTTTTACACACATAGCCACCAACTTTATTGCACTTTTGTGACTGCCAATAAAGACCAGATGGCAACATAGGTGTGGGGGACATTTTCCATTGTAAACCCAAGCAAGTGGCATCCGAGGGCATTACATCAAACTGACCCTGACCAGGTAACCAACCCTAAAATTAAATTATAGAATATAATGAATGCACTAGTATATAGTTAGTCGTAAAATCAGTAAAAGTAAATAAAATGAAAACTAATGGAATGTATTGAAATTAGATATGATAATAACGAGAGTTAGGATTTGTAATAGTATTTGGTTGGGAAAAGAACTTTGATAATGAAAGAACATATGATTAAGTGTGTATGAAAATCATAGATGTGTATTATAATTCTAAATATTTTTCTTATTTAACCATATAAATGTAGAAAAAATATATAGCACCATTTTTCATTGAAGATAGAAGTAATTTTGACCAAGTTATAAATAATTTTATTGTATACTTGAGACGTGCATCGTAAAAGTATCCAAAATTTTTCATAATTTTATTAACTACTACAATCAAAATGAATAGTATAATGTTTGGCAATGATGAAGACATTTCAAATGTATTTTCTGATTTTTTTGCATCAACATCTTCCTCGATGAGATATAATACACAATATCCATTTGCAATCCCAAATTCACCATTAATTAATATATTATTCTTGGATGTTGAAACAGTTTTAAGATATTTAAAAAGTATAAAAAGTTGATTAAGTTCTGGCTCTGATGGTACTACCACTTGTATTATGAAAAACTATGCAGAAATATTAGCAAATATATAATTATTCTATTAAGTTTGGTATTTTTCCAGAAACATCGAAGAATTATTATATAATTTCCTTTTATAAATCGGGTAGTAGAAGCGCAGCGACAAATTATAGAGTAATTGCAAAACTTAGTGTCATTCCTAAATTATTTGAGAAAATTATAACATCAAATTTTATCCATAATATCAAAAATACAGTATGGACTTTACCATGGATGATCAACATCTACTATTTTGATATAATTAACATCACGTATTAATTACGGTCTCCAAAGAAGATTACAAGCTGATACATAGATTTTAGCAAAGAGTTTGACAAAGTAAACTATGATTTATTAATTGCTAAACTAGATGCAATTGGATTTTGTGGTAACTTCCTTAAATGGATTTGTTCCTATTTGAAGAATCATAAACAAAATGTGAATGTTGCTTTCGGAGTTCCACAAGGCAGTTATATTGGTTCAATATTATTTCTACTTTTTATAAATGATCTTCCCAATTCTATTCAAAATTGCAAGATATGCAGATAGTGTACAGCTATTTCTAGCTTTATCAAATAAAGAAGATGTTGTTAATCTACAATTCAATATATCCAGCTTTAATAATTGGTGCAACATCAATCTAATGGAACCAAATCTTAAAAAATGCCACTACATGTCTTTGTATAGATATTCACCAAATTGCAATTATTTATTGGTGACACAAAATTAAACTCACTTGATTCGTTTATTGATTTAGGAGTAAATTTTGATTGGAAACTTAACTTCAATATTCATATAATAATGAGTGTGAACAAGTCATATGGTATTTTAAGTTATATTAAATGGTAGTCAAAAGAATTCACTGATTCTTATGTAAAGAAGAGGCCTATTCTGGAATATGGTTTAGTAATCTGGGACGTATAATATAATGTTTAGATTCATAAACTCGAATCAGTCCAAAAACAGTTTCTCCTTTTTTGTTTCAGGAATCTAAGATGGAACTGTGATTAAAACCTTTCTCCATATCGTAGCCGTTTTGCTCTTATAAAGTTTCCAACTTTAAAAAGTAGAAGAGTCGTTGCAAACATCACATTTTTCTTGAATATTGTTAATGAAACTATTGATTTCGAATATCTCATTAGTAAAGTATTCATTAATGTTCCAACAGACAACTTAGATAATATGTTCCACTTTATATTGATTTTCATAAATAAAATTTTGCAGATTTTTATCCATTTTATGGAATATGCTTCGAGGTTAATAAATATAATTAGCTAATTGATTTTGCTGATACTGGTACCGAGATTAAAAATTTATTAATAAGCTATTTAAATTCAAATAATTTTGCTTCTGATAGCATTTAATATTTATAGTATATTGTTTTTGTGCTTAGTATATAATTAACTTCTAAATTGTTATTTGTTCTTAGTCATTGTAGAATTTATAGCTGAGTTAAATAAATGAATGAATGAATAAATAAATAAAATAAAGTGCGGTTTCCTACTCTTGCTGTTTGCTTCATTTTAATTGCCTTCCATGTGCATTATAGGCTACTTTTTTGGAGTCCAGGTATTTGTCGTCTTATATTAATTAATTTGGTACATAAAGAAGTTATTTAAAAAAGTTATATATATCACTCAATTACTCAAGTAAAGTTAATAATAAGATTTTCTTAAAATTTGTTTCATATATTTGTGGTAAAGAAAGAATACCATTTAAAATTTATTTCTATGTTTTTTGGTTTAAAAGAGTCGCAGGGTACCAATAATATACCAGTTTTTCGAAGGTTCTAAAACTACCAAATTATTTCTATAATAATAATAATAATAATAATAATAATAATTATTATACCCTACCTCACCATAGGTGGGGAGGGTATTATGCGTTTGTTCTGGTCTAAGACCCACCTTAATATATACCAATCGAATTAGAATCGATTTAACAATGTCGATGTTTGTTTTGTCCATGTAAACTTTGTAATTAAACTACAAGTCGCAATTTTGAAAATAATTTAATGACATTTGGAACATATTATTTTATGGTCCAAGGACGAAGCCTATTGAAATTGGTTATGATCGATTAATTATTAACCAATATCCTCCTGGATTAGGAGCTTAACGATCATAAATGCCTTAAATGTTGCAATATTTTAATAAAATTTGGCACATATAAGTTTTATATAAGAGTAAATCTGTGTACCAAATTTTATAATGATCGTCCCATAATAGGCTATAGCTTCCATATAGGTCCCACTTCGGGAAATCACACTAAATTGCATAAATAACATAATATATGCATTTGTATGTTGTATACCACTCTTCATACAAGTGCGGCCCACAATTGGCCACAGGTCCTATATAAGATCCCATCCCAATTTTTATGCACATATGAACATATATATGGTGTAGGGTATAATATGGTAGAGCTTGACTGACTATATTTTTCTGACTTGTTTTTTTTGTAGAGGCTTGTTGATTCCCACCTATATAGAAGCATATATCTTTAATTTCATTTTTCGAGGGTAATTACTACAAAAAAAATCAAAAAAATTGTTTTACAAGAATGAAAAAGTGTTAGAAAATACCCTCTTAAGGATTCTTGTTTGCTTAGAACCATATATCTTCAATCTTATGTTTCTAGGCTCTTTATGACATAAAATTGAAAAAGTACTATTATAGGAAAGAAAACATAACACAAAGTTCCTAATTGTGGATTCTTACTCATTTAGGATCACATATATTCAAGTTCATGTTTTTATATTTAATATAAAAGAAAGTTCAAAAAGCAGCAGAGAAAAATGAGAAAGTCCCGAAAAGTCCCTTCATATAGGATCTTATTCACTAGGAATTGTTTATATTTAATTCCATACTTCTACTTTGAATATTGTAGAAAAAGTACCATTTGAAGAACGAAAAAGCACCATAAAATCCTTTTTTGTTAGTTCTCTCTCACTTAGGATCATATATCTTTAATTTCATGTCTCTAGATTTAATATTGTAGAAAATATAAAAAGTACCATTATTCACTTAGGATCATATGTTTTTAATTTCATACCTCTATGTTGAATATTGCAGAAAATTCAAAAAGTATCATTAGAAAACAAAAAAATACCGCAAAGTCTCCTCTTATGAATTTTCATTCACTTAAGACTATATATCTTTAATTTCATGATTTTTGGTTCAATATTAAAGAAAATTCAAAAAGTACTATTCTAAGAACGAAAAAGTATTACAAAGTCCTTTTTGTGGAGTCTCACTCACTTCGTATCAAATATTATTAATTTCATGTCTCTAGGTTCAATATTGTAGAAAATTTAAAAATTAACATTATAAGAAACAAAAAGTACCACAAAGTGCCCATCTTGAAATTACAAACGAGCTTTTAGTCTGTAATCCTCCTTAAAAAAAGGCAATTTAGCAATTGTGTTCTAACCAATGTACAGAGTTGACTATCTTAGCTGACAATAGACCGACCAGCTATTTAACTAACCATTCATCCATTTATATTAATGGAAAATAATAAATTTAATTATTTAAGTTAAACTTAGAGAAAAACTTTACATTAGCTATTTTTTTATAGAAATAAATTGCAACAAAATTAAGGAGGGGAAATGCTTAATAAAAAAACAAAAAATAAAATAAAATGAAATAAATTTGTAAAGAAAAGAAATGAATAAAAGATTTTATTTTAAATGCATTTTATGTTCTGCTTGACTTACTTACCTGAAAACTCATTCGAGTGTCATCTGTCCATTCGAATTGACCATTCTTTTCCAATTCAGCCCCCAGCCAGTAAATCAATTGTGGCGAATAGTCAATTTGATTACGGATATTGGATGTTATAAATCTAAATGTTTTAATTTGTTTTTATTGAAGTTTATTTTTTATGTTTGATTCATTAAAAATGTAAAAATAAGAAAAGAGAAATAAGAAGAAATGTACAAAAATATTAGAAATACAATGGAATAAAAAATAAAAATGAAAAGTTGCTTAATTGCAATTTATTTAGCAAATAAAAATTTATTGTAGACAAAGGGCCAATAAAAAGATATTGATTTACAAAAAATAGCCTTGTATGCTAAAGTGTAATTTAAAGACTTTTTTCCGGTTTTAATTCCAGTTATTCATTTGTATTTGTTGTTTTCTTATTTATATATTATTAATTCTGCTTTAAGTGACAACAATTTAACTGTTTAATTTGCTATATATTAATTTTTCAAATTTTCATTTTTATTATATTTTCTCTTGTTTCAACTCACCTGTGCTCATCGGCCGACGAGACTGATGTCAGTTTGGCTCCCATACCTCTACAAACTTGTTGAGCTGTCCACCAATCAACTTCAGGATATGATACGAATAGATAACATGAACCATTATAGGGTTTCAAACGTTCATTCGAGCATTCAGATGCAGCTGTAATATGAAAAAAAAAGAACAAGAAACCAAAAAGAAATATCAAGAATTTTAGTGTTTTATATTTTACGTTATTTTCTCTATTTTTTTTGTTCAAACAATTCTGCAGTAAAGTTTAAACATTGAATTTTAATAAAACAATTATCTACACACAAAAAATTTACAAATAGCAAATGCCATTGAAAAGGTATGTAGTGCATGCAACAATTAATCTGTAAACAATTAAATAAATATTTGAATATGAAAAAAAAAAAAAACACATAAATAAACAGCCAAAGTACACAACAATAAAAAATAGTTTTGCGTTTTTTTGTATTAAATATTATAAATTAAATTTAAATGGAATAATTTTGGAATTTGTAATAAAAATATTTATTTACAAAAGTACTGTAGTTTAAATGTAATGATTCATTTACATCGGGAAAGAAATATTGAATATATATTATTTTTGTTATAAAAAAGTGATATTAAAAGGGAAGTATTATCCCATTTCAGTGGAATAGAACTTACGTATTCTGTTTCATATATATTTTAAACACAATAGCAATATATTTAAATGTTTTTACCAAATTAAAAAAAAAAGAAACTATTACTACGTTTATAGGTCCAATTTTGCAAATAAAAATAGTTTACAAATAATCAACACACTGACAACTTGCATTAAAAAATATATGTATATACCCTGCCAGCAATTAGGTGATAGTTTTATCCACTATCAGAAAAATGACTCTTTCTAGTATTCTCAAGTTGTTATTTTACTGTTAGTAAACAATTTTACAAAAACAAATAACATTAATTTCGATTTTTGATCTACTTATTTTACATTTCTTACTAACTAAAATGTCGAAAAAGTCACTTAAAAGTTAGTTTTTTGATAAATATAAAGTTACCAAAAACTGTCTCCCATTAGTGTTCTCAAGATGTTATTTTCCTGATAGTAAAAAATTTTACAAAAACAAATAACATTAATTTCGATTTGCGACCTTCTGAAAGTAAAAAAACCATTACGCTGTTTTTAAATTAAAAATAAAAAATGTAAGGAAGGCGATGGTACTTAGTTGGTGTCTTGCTTTCAAAGGCAAGCAATCGATTTTTTAAAAATTTTAAGAAAAAATTAAAAAAAAGAGTGATAAAGTGAATGTTGTTTATAATGAAGACAAAATGAAAACAAAATTGTGAAAAAAAATTTTGAAATTTTAAATTAAATTAATTAAAAAATAAATATTATTTAGTAAAACGAAGCGAAAATTCATTTTGAAGACAACAAATAAATTTGGATTTATTTCTTGCTTTTAATAATATAAAATTTCGAAATAAATTGCTTTTCGCTTATAAAAATATGTATATTTTTTTTAGTGAAAGTGAACCCATATATGCATGTTCATCAAACCTTTCAACTAAATTTTTAAAGTTGTTAGGCCCTTCGAAATCAAAAATATTCTGTTACAATTTATCAAAATATATCTATAATTTTTTTTACTAAGGTAAGTTATTTTAATTTTCCCTAACACTAACCCTAAATGACTTTATTCGTCACACAAAAATAGCAGTCAATAGTGTCATTAAAAAAGTATCCAAACTGCGATACAGTTTTGCCCGAAAGATGAGTCCTCTTCGATAGGAAAATAACTTCTTTTTCTTTTACTATTTTAAAATAAATATGGATACTATTTAGTTAAAGTTTGGATAGTAATGTTGATAGTATTAAGTTAGAATTTCGACAGAAATAGTGACTTTTTCTGCTCCTCAAAATGACTCCAATTTGACACATAAAAAAAGCACTTAATAGTGTCATTAAAAAAGTATTAGAACTGCTGCACACTTCTTCCCGCACGGTGACTCTTCTTGGATAAGAAAATGATATCATATTCGACTGTTAAAAACAACTTGAGGTTACTCTTTAGTGCAAATTTGGATTGAAAATGTTGGCAGGGTATATATGTATATATATATATATGTACAAATACATATATATATATATATATATATATATATATATATATATATATATATATTAGGGCGTGTCGATTTGTAGGGACGCAAAATAATCGCCCAAGTGACAAGGAAAATCGTATTCTAGGGATCAAAATAAGAAACTTTGCCCAAGGAACCATGTTCCTTATTTTGACCCAAAGGTCATATTTTGAAAAATCCCACTTTGACCCATTTAAAGTGCCCCAATCGAGTCTAAATGTATGACCGACCCACACTAACTTTGGAGGGCCTACCCATGCTAGTGGCACACTCCCTGGTGTGATTGATTTTTTTTGAAGTTCTGTTCGTTTTGTACTTTGCACTTGTTTTATACAAAACCATGATAAATCTTTATACTACTTAATAACTTATGTTTTAAGTTAGCAGGTGTAAGCCATCTGAATAAATAAAGTATTCCCGGGAATACGATTTTTTCATTATCATTTAGCGGGGAAGTTGAAAAGACCGGGAAATCCCAAACCATAGTGAGTAGATTACTACTCTATTTTTAGACTTTTTGATATGCCCCCAAAATCGGGAGTTATATAAAGAAAAAAAAAAAAGATTTTTCGGACCTGTTATTTTAAGTTATTTAAACGAGATTAGAAAGAAAAAAAAAAATTATTCTTTTTAAAAAGTACATATTTTCATTAATTGCAAAACTGTGTACGATATTAAGAAAATTTTAATTTTTTATTTTTATTTTTTTTAACTTTAAAGCCATTTTTGATGCAGACTTTACATAAAATAAAAGGAATTTATGAGTTTTACAATTTAAAAAAAAAATCATATGTTCTACAATTCTCATCCTATTTTATTATATATCTCATTTTATTCCTAATAAAATTTGGTATTTGGAAAAAATATATTTTCTAACAAGTGTGGGTCAGAAATGAATTAAAACTATGTACAAGTAAAATAAGAGATTGAATTTGTGTCTTCAGTATCTTACACAGCTTTGCTATGAATATAAATGTGTATATATGTGTACTTAAAAAGGATGAGGTCTTTTTCTAATGCAGTTTAGGAAACTTAAATAACAGGTATTCGAGTTAAAATTTTTTAAAGCCATAAAGTTCGAAAATTGTATTTTTTTTTTGATTTTCTACCGATTTTGGGGTATATCGAAAATTCAAAAAATGGTATATTAATCTACTCACCCATATCTACAAAATACACTATATTACATTTCAATTGTCGCTTCACTGTAGTACCCTGTTATTGACCTTCTGAATAATATTGTATAAAATTTAGTTTAAGTAAAATTTAACTTTATTCAAAAATTTAACAATTTAATTTATATTTGTGTTCATTATACCTATGTGCATAAGTACATTATACTAAACCACAGTTTTATTTTAGTTTTATGAATGTATGCAGACAAGCTTAAATAAAAATATACTCGTATAAAATGTTGCAGATTATTTGTTCATTGTCCATAAACACAGAACGTATTATGCGGTAAGTAATAAAATATTTCTAAATATTTAAAAATTTTGTTTAAAGATATAGATACTGAATAGATTGTGAACATATTTATTTGAGCATTAAGTATTTTTAGTATTTAACTAATTGAATTGTTGTTTACAAGTGGTTTGACAGGTAGAGAGATATCGTAAAGAATTATAAGTTAATATTAAATTTGTTTTGATTAAAAATATTCATAGACTTTAAAATAAATAAAAATATGTTTAAACTTTGGTACAAATAACCGCAATGTTCTTTGCCACAATCATTGTTGCTTTAAGTGGGCATTATTTATAAATTTTAAATAAAAGCATTGATGGCTTTTATAGGAAAGTAATGTGGCTAGGGATTACCGAGTTTTAATAATCCTAAAAGAAGTTCTGATGATAACTTTTTCCAAAATCCTTTGGAGTAATTCAAACATGAGTATTAAACGTATTACATTGCATGTAGCTTCAGGGTGGTTCAGAATTGTACGAAAAAAAAATGCAAATTTAAATGTACCTAGAATTTTTAATATCATGTTCATATTTTAATTTTTGTCTTAAATAATAATGATATATGCCAAGATCGAAAATGCAACCGGCTCTATCTAATATTTCGAAAATTCAAAAAACGTTGAAAAAGAGCACACTAAATAAAAAAAAAAAAAAATTAAATTAAAATTAGATTTTGATCAATGATATTTAAAGTTCTGTTATATATCTCTTAATATTACTGAGATAAATTGAACTTTGCAAATATAAACTATTTATATTAATAAGTTTTTTTTTTGGCTTTTGTCGAATGTTTTTGAATGTTGGATAAGGCGGGTAGCATTTATATTGACTATATGTACAAAAAAAAAAAAAAAAAAAAAAAACAAAACACGATAGCTAAATAAAAGTATATAAATCCATATTTGCAATTTTCTTAAAAATATTTATGTGGATGAAAAAAAAAATGTATTTTATTAAAATTTGTTAATAGAGTTTCTTTTTTTTCATTCAACATTTTTTATTTTCTTTCGAATCGAATTGAGTACACAATATCCTCCTGATATTATCAATATAAATGCTCTATAGCATTCTGTGCAATAGCCGCAGAATGTTGAAAATAACGTTCGCTTAAAAGACGCTTACAAAAAAGCATTTTTAGTTACCATAAATTTCAATTTGTTGCCTATTAAATTTCCTTACAATATCCGTTATAAAACACTTATGTTTCAATTTACATATCCAATCGGACGTTTTCGTACTTAACAGAGAATAGTTTCGGACTCACTATTTACTTTTTCTCTGAACTTTCTTAATGTTTTCTCAAATTTCTATCAGACAAATTTCGCATGTTATCAATAATACTGAAAACGTATATTTCAAATGCCTACAAGATAATTTCAAACCGTTATACTTTTTCAATTGCTGAAATTTTGTTAAGATATTTAATTGTATTCATAAATCATCTAATGACATGTACATAAAAACTTATTAATAAAATTGTCATTAAAATATAATTTCCAGCTGGGGTTTAGCTAATTTTCCTTTAAAAAGATTACTAAAAAAATTAATTTTGTTTTTAAATTCACGCTATTTTCATCAATGTAAATACATTTAAAATTCCCGGGAATCCAGAATGAAATTTCCGGGAAGGCGGGATAAGAAAAATTGCAATTTTTCGGGGAATTCCGAGGCGAGAAATCACGTGATGCATTTTTTTCCAGGAATATACATGTGTACGTTCGTCAAAGAAAAAAATTTTATCATTTAAATTTAATAGTTTCTATTTACTTTTGAAAAATAATGAAATGTAGTAGTTTAATGAATGCATTCATATAGAAATTTATGTTTTTATTTATTTTTTTTAATTGTATTCAAAATTATTATTATTTATTTTTATTTCTCTATCAAACAAAAAATATAATAATTTTAAAAGCATTATTCATAGAATATAACAAAAAGTTTATGTGAGAGGCACTTCGAACAAAATTAAAAAAATACTAATTTTTTTTCAAAACACAAAAACAAAATATGTGTGACTACATGTATTTTGTTGTTCCATGAATTACGTTTTTGACAATTGAATCAGGTTTTTTTCTCTCACATAAATAAATAGTTATTAATTAAAATTATTGTTTAGTAAAAGCATATTTTTTTATTTATTTTTTAAATTGCCAGATACCTACTGTATCCTATATATTGAGGAGACTCTAGAGAAATTTGTTTGCAACACAAATTTAAAATAACTTAACAAAAAAATTTTAAATAAATGAATTTATAAAAATTAAAAAAAATTCAAATAATAAAAAAAATAAATTAAATTAAAACACCCACACACTCACATACACATCAACAGATAAAACAGGTATAATCAAAAATGTAAGAATTATAATAAAAATAACAACAATAATAAGGAAATAAAACAAAGAAATCTAATGAAACGCAGTTAAAAATTAAAGAAATCATACTTTTTTCTAAACATAACTTACCACTAAACGAATGACTTCCTGGATAGATTTTATAGTTGCAATTTTGAGGTTTTGAATTAAAAGCGGAAGTAGTAAATAGCAATAGTAGTTGTAGTAGTAGTAGAAATTAAGTAGTGAAACAAAATGGTAGTAGTAGTAGTAGAGTAGCAGTAGTAATAACAATTATTAAATGAATTTATTAACAATTGAACACAAATACATTTTTAGTGATTTTGGTGTTAAATTTTTATTTTAATTTTGAGTAAAATTAATAAATTTTACGAGTTGCATTTTTCAGTTTGTTTGTACGTTTATAATTTTGTTGAGAAAGAGTAGCAGGTTGATTTTTATTTCACAAATTTTATACGTTTTGTTTTTTAATATTTAAATACATACGTTTTTCATATTCAGCAGGTGCAGTTTATTTGTTTAATAGTTTGTTTTTATTTTATTTTATTTGCGTATAATTAAATAGTAATAAATTTTAATACATATTATATAATGTAAAGATAATAGGTATAAATGTTTATATTTATATAGTATGTTTATTTAAATAAATAAATATTAATAAAAAAAAAAAAATATTTATGTTAAACACAATAGATATGAAAAGTGAATTTAGTGCCAAGTTTACTAGATAATGAAAATTATTGATGCAGAATTGTGATAAAAGAAATTTATGACATAAAAAGAGAAATGTAAATTTATTGTTTTATTGGAAAAATTAAACAAAAATTGGCTAATAAATAAAAACTATAAAAAGGATGTTGTATTGTATATATCAAATATAGCACACGGTTAATATGACTGGTTAATATTACTGTTTTTTTATGAAAATAAAGTCATCATTTATTTTAATCTTTGATATATATTTCATTAAATAAAAGTTTATTTCTTAAAATTTAAATTCGGTAAACTCTAATTACGGTAGAAATATATCTTGTCATTCTTATCGCAAGAGATGGCATAATGGGTAAAACTATACTTTCAAAAATGCGATAACAAAGACTTCTTTGATATGAGGCTGGCCGAAATTTTTAAAAAAATAAAATGCTAATGCTACAAAGTGACATACCCAGAAAAAAATCAATTGTAAAGCTGTCTCGTATGTGTTTAAATTCAACACATTAGCAAATTCAAATCATTAGCAAAAATTGATATCAATTGGCACCAAGTTGACACCACTTCAGTATTGAATTATTAAATTACATTATGTTTATTTAAAATTTGTAAACGAACGGTATCAAAAAGCCCATACCGTAAATTGTCAATACGACCGACTATAACCGTCGCGAATTTTGAATGGAATTTTTTACCTTAGTGCAGATACACAACTCGTAATTATATACAACTGAAAGTTTTAGTCAAATAGATCAACTAGGAAGGGATTTTTTGAAATTATCTTGAAAATTAAAAAGAAGTAATTTTACTTCTTCCAAACAATAAAATACAAGAAACAAATTTTAATTAGAGTATTCAAAATAAGAGCAAAATATTATAGAGTTATATTGCTGTTATGATCCGAAAAAAGAAGCCCCAGATAATATATGAAATTGGTTTTGTCAGATTTTGTTCATTATTTTCTGTGAAGAAATCAATCAATTCGTTCTATATATTGATATTCTATACACGCACAAAAAAAAATATAGTTGGAGGAATCATAATCGAACGGTATCATACTATTGTTAGATTTTATTGCTGCCGGAACATAATAATATATTTTCATGTAGCAATATAATATTTCAAAGTAAATAAACATAAATATTTTCAATATGTTCGTGACATAACCGTTATAACACAATAAAAATATGATTGTGGCTCAACTATATTATTGTTGTGCACAAATAAATTTCATTTATGTAATCTTAAAAAGGCTGAGATGCCATAAAAATATGGGTGTGCTGCAACCATATTATTGTTATGCTTAAAAACGTTATTGTTTAGTTTTTTTATGCAATCTTCTCAAAATCACACTTAATTTAAAAATCACTTTACGTGCCCACCGAGGAGTTGCCTTTTATTGTACTTTGACGGCTTTTTTGGGTGGGGAGAGTGGACTTTTTGGTGGCACGTATTCATTACTTGGCTTTTGATATATTGTTAGCACTGGGTGCGAGGAACTTCAGGTGTCGCGTTACGCTAATCATAATTTCGGCTTAGAAAGTACCAATAATAGCATGTTAGAACTTTTGTGTTCCGCGGTTACGCTTCTTGGTGTTTTTTTCCACGATATATTTAGGGTATTTGCGATAGTACAAGGTGGTTCAGGTAATCTTACGGAGATTTTGTCTCATCAAGTAGGAGCGTTCGTATTTTTTGTCCAAGAAAGTATTGTCATCAACATGCCATGGTTGAGGTAAATTTTATATCTACTGAATGAATAGAAACCTATTTTTATCTTGCGTTGTCATTAGGAAAAAGAATGAAGTTAATATATTATACAATTCATTAAAATATTTTAATAATAACACTTACTGACAACTTCTAGTTCCTTTTTATTAAAAGTTTAAATTTTTACACTCCATCAGGTGATCGATTCCATGCATTTAACACAATAAACTGATGTAAAAACAGCATTATATTAAAATATTTGTAATATTTTAATATACAAATATTTTAATATAATTTTATTGTTGTCGATAAAACTGAATAAAATATTACTAAATCATAATAACAAGTATAGAAATATTTTTTACTAATAAAAATTGTTTTATTGTAGCTAGAATTTTAACAACAACATCGTTGCAGTGACCAAATCGTTGTTCAAATAAAGTTTTTTCAACAATAAAGGCATTTGCGATAACAATATATTAATATATTTGGTGATTGGTTTAAAACTATAATTAGATATATAGATTAAAAGTTTTAAAAAATCAGGTGCTTATTACCTGCTTCTTCACCTTTTATTACAGCAATAAAATGAATACCCAAATTTTTAACTCTCATATTAATAATATGAGAATTTGGATCAAACATCGAACGCAAGGGACAATAATTTGTGAAAAAGTTTTTTGATATAAAATTTATTTCGTAGAGTTTCATTTCGATACCATGTTTCTTCAATAATTTAGGAGCACTGAAGTGATTCTGAGCGGAAGGATTTATAAAAGCTATAGACTAAAATATGACCCGATGTTATTTCAATTCAATATATTGATCACTACTTATATAAAACTATTTTAGAGCAGTTTCTAACTCAATAATATCAAAATTAGAATTTTGGCCAGCACTTTATCTTCCAAAGCGTTTGGTTTTTACGTCTTTTGTCATCTATGGGAGCATATCCCAATCCTGGAAGCACCCGTTCATTATTTTAAGCTATCCGCCTTCTCTAATATGTTCGTTCAGTATTGGCGTTTGCGTATTAGGAGGTATGGTTCAAATGTGAACTGTTCAACGTTGGTTTACTAGATTAAGGGCTATTGTATAGTTAGTCTTTCCTAGTCCTAAAATAACAGTTTTCCTAAATTTAGGATAAGCTTGACCAATATTAGGAGTATTCGTTTGCCTTCAGTGCAGCGGTCTTTTTCATCCCTCTAGTAGAAGCTAAAACTACTAAAATCTTTTTCTGAAATGCCAGAAAATTAAAACAGGCCTAAGTTCTTGGTTCAGAGTGAAAAAATATCCTTGAACCCTACAGATGCTACTATGATCACGACTAACTGGACGGGTATTCGGGGTTTGGTTAATCACGATGCTATAGGGATAGATAGGAATTTGTACAGGATAGAATTGACACTGTCGACGACTCGCACAATTTCTCGGGACTCGAATTTCTAAGAATGTATGAGAGTCTATTCTCCCAGATGTTCTTTTCTTTAAAAAGGGAGACAAGAACAGAAATTATCTCGAAAAAGTGGGGGGGGGGATAAAATGAAGGGCTACAAGCACTCATTCATATTCTTAAAGATGCTGAACGAAATCCGCCCTCTCTAAATCACGGGGAAAATCATGTTAGTTTAGCTAAAGCATGCTTCATTCTAGTTCTGGATCGATCAGGATTGTCATCTCAGCGTATATTGATGTTCATTCATCGACTTCAATAGGGTCCTCATCAAGATTAAAGATGGTCGAAGAGCAATTAGTGAGAGTTCAAAGGAACTGGTTACGAAACTCTTTTCCGATCTATACCAGTTACCTATGGCCTAGTAATATGGGGATAAGTGATTGAAACACTTTGCCACCTTTGTATAAAAGAGGTAACAATAGTGAATAATATGATACAATTTCAATTATAGGTATTTCAGTTCACATTATGAAATCGTCCTTGATCATGAAGAACTGTATTCTTAAGTTTATAGGTAAGTCGTCTTATACTTTACTATTTAAAAGTTGATTCTAGCTTTACTTAAAATTCTAATCCCTCGCTTGTTTTGGGTTAATAAAATTGTTCTTATAAAAATTTATTTAAGACTTTTTCTCAAAAATTAATGCACCAATTCGGATGGAAGCGATTCTTTAAATACCTATCAGTTATTAGAGACCATGTCAAGGAAAATTAAATCCAGATAAGATGACTATTATCAGCATAAAAAAGAAGGAAAACTGAATATATTTTTTTATAATAAAAAGAGTATAAAATTTTTGCGTACAAATTTTTGAAAAAATTTCAAAATTGATAGAACTATGACGTGATGGAAGTATTATATTTAATAAATAGTTTGTAAATTTTTGACATTTGTAATGTCTTCAGAAATAACTCCTTTGCTGCTTAAACTTACATCATTTTAATGACTCACTTCTATTATCTCCTAATCCTCGGTTGTTGTTTATGATAAAAAAGAATTCATAAGCTTTAATTTTATATGGAAGAAAAATATTATAACAACACAACACCTCTTATGAATCAAACAATAAACTAAAAATGTGAAAAAAGATAAAAATAAAACAAAATAATTTAATATAAAACTTGAAAAATTCTTTATGATATTTAGACGATAGACAATTGCCAAAGACACACACTCACGCACATTTATGAATGAAAATGTTTTTACAAGAAAAATAAAAAAAAAAACAAAATCAAAAATGTGAATTTATAAAATAAAAGAAAAAAAAAAATTAACAAAAATTTTAATACTCACTATTTTCCATATAAGTTTTGGCCTTGTAACCACCAAAATGATGAGAATAATCGGAAACAAAATGTAAACCCAAATAGGATCCTGTTGATACATAACGTAACAATTTAAGTTTAGTACTCCAATCTCCACACAAACGCTTGGGTAAAACTTCTTGTTCAGCTCGTTTATTATTTTTATTGTTATTGTTATTATTTACATGATGATTATGACTACTACTAGACGTTGAGGGATTTTGGAAATAAGGATTTCCCTTGGGATAATCAGGAGTTTGTATAATAAAATTATTACGTGGACTATAAAGACTTGAATAGATTTGCAAAAGTTTTTGATAATTATTTTGACCCAGATCGTAACCATTGTAATCGGTATTTTGCGGAGCATAAACGTGATCAGTCGGTGAGTTGGATGAAAATCTTAAACTATTTGCTGAGAATGTTGTGGACGTTGAGTCATAAGTACTTCGCTTATGAAAAGATCTTAAATTAGGATTATTGTAGTTAAATTTTAGATTAAGATTAAGTGAGTTTTGTATATTGCTATCGATATTAGGGGCATAACGATATTTGGAAGATGTAGTTTTTGCAGACGATCTAAGAGATTCAGAGAGTTTGGGTTCGGTGATCTCTAGGTAGTCATAAGTACAACTGGGAAGAAAAGAAATAGCTAAAAAATAAAAATTGTCATATTTTTATAAAGCTATTTACCCTTGTTCATTTTCTATAACAAGTTCTTCAAATTCGATGACTATACGATAACCCGCCGGTGCTGTGATTGTTGTAAAACAGTTTGCATTGTCTGGATATTGGCGGGGAAACGATGGACTCCATATGGAAGCTCTTGGATGTTCTTTAGTTAAGGACACTGTTTTATTACAATCGTTAATCCAATTGCGCCTTAAGGAATCTTTAAAAAGAAAAGCCCAGTAGTACTGTTGTCTACTTTTAACAAAAAATATTGCTCACCATCACTCATGGCTCTTTCACAGATTAAAAAATTATTGGCACTACAATCTCTATCATTCCACATGTATTTGTTAGTTAAAGGGCTACGATTTGACTGAACTCCAGGCGGTGTACGAAAGTAACGTCTTAGCTCTATGCAATCCTGACTACTGAGACCATCATCATTCGGTTGCTTATTATAGTGACCATGTTGTGACCAGCCCGAAAACCAATCTATAGATTTTTTTCCTTAGAAAAATTTTGAAACAAATAAGAAGTTCTAATAATACTTACTGGTATATTGAAATGTTAAACCATCACTCCAACGAAAATCTCCTTCATAACTCTTGTCCGATCCACCTACCCAATAGGCATTTTGATCAGTATAACCTGGACTATTAAGGAGCAATTCATTAATAGTTTGCTGTTGTTGCTCATTGCGTACCGACACTAAATGGCCTCCCAATTTGGAGCAATATTTTTCGGCCTCATGCCAGGTCATGGACATTTCAATGGCTGCTATACAAAATTGTTCCATAGCAATCCAACCAAAGGCACAATTTGAGATTATATCTGGTAAAGGTCGTGCTTGATAAGACAAATAAATGGCAGGCATTTGATGTCTACTAAGCTGCTTAGCCGTAGTTGACATGCGGGCTTCTACACTATTCCTTTTAGAGGCAGAGGCAGCACGAAAAAGATGTATACTTAAGGTATTGCTAGAGGATTCCAAAATGAAACCGCGCATATGTTTGGTATTGTTGACACAATGCGACCACTTGGCATGATCATTTTCAAAGACCTTTATCACAACTCCCACGCAATTGGCGGTGCCGGAAAAGGCCATTTGCAAATTAGCCTTGGTGGCGGCCAAAAAACCAAACGAGTCCAAGCCCAGACTAGCAAAAGTCTTGTGACTCAAATCTTCTGCCAACTTACGATTATTTGTGACATTCATAACAGGCAGTTTAAAATATGGCATTAAGGATGACGAAAACGAAGAATAAGCACCAAAATTATTACCACTATTTACAGTTAAATTTATCACTTGTGCATCTACTGTAGTCCCCTGACTCGTAAAGATCGTATACAATTCCTCTTCCTGTACAGCATCGACACCTTGCGACATTAGCATGGGCATGGGCAAGATATCGCTATCATTATTGGTCACCATACGCAGTAGAACACGATTCCCATATGGTAGATGTATACGAAAGTAACACTCCAAAGAGTCTTTCATACTTGGTCGTATATAAAATTCTCCACTTTCATTACTTGTACTTACATTATAACAATAATCGACTAATTTATAACTTAAACTAAACATAGGATTCCTATAGAATTGCACGGACGCCTCATCATCCTCAACATTAAAATGATGGACACGATCTGTGGCCTCCAACTCTTCCAGTTTACCACACAACACCTTGTGCCCCTTGAAGCGTACATAGCCTCCACTGGCACATGGCACATTGAGTCTTTGTAGCTCTACGAGCATACCAGGTGGTGCTTGTTGGGTATCGGAAGTGGTAGCTTTGTTGTTGAGATGTTTGTAGGAGGGAAAATGTACTGTACAATCTATGCAGTATAAAGGCAAAATTGTATAGTCCAATGTACCCATAGAAATTTCACGTAATATTAGATGGCAGTCTAAAGGAAGTACAAGAAAAAGAAAAGTTATGTTAAAAAAAGTTATATTAAACTAATTCCCCTAAAAAAAAAAATATAAATTTGTATGAACAATATTTTGCACTTACCTTTGCGTATTTGAAATTGAAAAGTTTTTCTATATACCACTATTTGTGCTTCATCGACATTTGTTGCACTGGCACTATGTTGACCCATATTGCCATTGGCATTTAACCAGACATTATTACTGTAATTCGAACTGTTGTTGCTATTGCTACTACTACTGTTGCTGCTGCTACGTATGTTGTTCGTTTTAATTTTCATGCGAAAAAACACTCTGAAAATTAGAAGAAAAAAGTTAGAACAATTTTTTATTAGAGAAAAAAAAAATGTTTAAACCTTATGTACTACATATATACATACATTCATGCATACATACATTTATACATACAATTATTTTGGAAAAACGTAAGTACATAGCGTTTTTATACAAACGCTATGTACTTTTTTTTTTGGATACAAATGATCAAAAATAAGTAAAACAAGTGCACAACTAGGGACCAATTCGTTTAATATGTGTGGTTTATATGTCTGTAAAAATTATGTATAATATTATGTTGATACTAACATATACGGGAGTAATTAACGGTAAGGAGATTTCCGGAGATGTAGTTTGATTACAAGTTTGATTATAGTTAAATCCACTCAGAAAGTGATTCTGATTCAAACAGTTTACTTTAAAGTGAAGGTCTGAGAATTTCTCCTGTGCGTTACAAACATCAGCACAAACGCATAAAATCCTAACAATCTATGGTGCTGTAGGTTATATAAATCGTATTATTTTGTATTTTATGAAACAAAATAAAATTTTTACTTCATTTAAAGAGAAACAGCCATAAAAAACTACATCAAATAAAAAAAAAAAACTACCAAAATTCCATTATGACGATATGTTAAAATGATACTAATGTAAATCTTCTGATGAAACACCTCACGTGGGCATAATGGTAGTGAGAAATATTAAATTTAAATATGAAAACAGTATGAGTTTTAAAGTGCGAAAAAAGGTACAAATGTATCCCTCTAGAAATGAAGACTAGTATGTTTTTTTATGATTCTCAAGATATTACGTCTGAATGTTTTTATTTACGTGTTAGACCATTTTTAAAACACTTCTAAAAATACGTATTTCTTTCAACAGCATTATATAAATTTTCGTTATAAGAAAAATAACTTCAAAGTATTATAGAGACATATTAACATTTGAAATATGCATTTAAATAATTCTTACATCTCTTTTCATTCGTGAAATATTCGAGGCCCAAAGTCATATCATACTTTGCTTCGCTGGTTGTATCATCACTTGTTTTCTGCAGTCATTACACACATTTGGAAATTAAAACCTTAAAGCAGTGAAAAATCGTACAACATCTTTTAGCTTTTCTAAGTCAAAATACCTACAGTGCCTTACATAAGTTAGTGAATTTTTGTTTTTAAATAACAATTTAGTTATTTTAATTTTTAACATTAGGTATACAGAAAAAAGTCAGGAATTACCAAATATATTAGTAAATAATTCATTCAATTAAAAACTTTTATAAGTTTGCACTTGTCACTAAAATGCTAAAAATAAATTAATTACTAGAAACTGTAAAAAATGAAAAACAGAAAACTTTTTCCAATTAAAAAATTGATCAAATTAATTGAATGAATAAAAAATTTAAGTGAGAAATAAAAATTTTTATTTTTTTTTTAATTTCATTTTATATTTACTGGAATTTAATAAATTTAGATGCAATAACTGCGTTAATTGAAGAACTTTTTCTGTTTAAGTAAAAAATAAAAAAAAAAAATTTATGAAATGCAGCAAAAAGTTTTTAAATCTTTTGTATTTGAAGATATTAAAAAAAACAAAAACAAAATAAATCTAGGAAGATATATTTTTCATATTAATTGGTATTAAATATCACTGTTAAGCATTTATTATTTTTTTTTAAATTTGAGGGTAAAATTTTGAAGAAGTTATGCGAAGTTTATTAATTTATATATATTGTACAAAAGAAATTTGGAATAATCGAGACATTTTTCCTATATAAATTTCTAAATATACAAATTTGTTATATATGGACTTGGTCATGTATTAGATATATATGGACTTGATATATATGGACTTGTTCATGTATTAAAAAAATATTCTTTTCTTAAGTTGTGTTCATTGTTTCATTATTTTGCTGAAAATTAAAAGTCATAAATATCAAGCCTATTTTTCTGGAGTATTGGTTTACATATTCTATCAAAATCTTTAGATTATGTTTCTGAGGGCGTTAGCTGTTATAAAATTGGAGACTTGGATATCGGCTACAAAAATAATATATCAATTGGTATATTGATTTACATAACAAAAGTCTTTCAAGCAAAATATCCGAAAAAGTTAACTTTATTAAATAAATTTAAAAATTTAACCCTCCAACATTTCTCGAATGCACGTTGTAGTCCATAAATAATATGGCTATGTAACTAGAGAAATAGAACCAAGTACAATTATGTCATGGTATATTTTGGAGCTGCATCGTCTAGTCAGTTGTTATAGTCTTCTTATTTATAACAGGAATATATTTCTTAATATTTTGAAATAAATTTTTGATACTAAAATGGACCTGATATTTAGGATATCTTACTTTAAATGGTGCAATATAATTAAAAAAAAAATTTATGAAAAAAATTGTAAGCAACTAAATACTTATTTTTTACTATAATGACAAAAAATATCATATATGTCATTTAAAGAAATTGTTCTTCCAACAAACTTTAACTCCAAATTGGGAACATAAAGCGTGAACGTTTAACAGTGATACTTATGACCTATTAATTAAAAAAATACAATAAATTCATATTTTTAAATTTGTTTGACATCTACAAATAGAAGGGTGATAAAAATTCAAATACTTTTGTGAGGTAAATTCGGAAACTTTTTGTAGTATTTCCGAAATTTCTTGGAAACAAGACAATATTTTTGATTGAAGTTTTTTGCATTATGAAGTTAACGTACAAACAAACATAATTCAATTATTAAATCCAAGAATTATTCTTTTAAATTATTTTATAAAATCTAAAAAATTCAAATACTTTAGTGGGACATTGTACATATATTTTAATGGTACTTGACATAAATATTTTCATGCCCAGCAAATAAATATATATTTTTTATATATATAATTGGAAACAAAAATAAACTACTTATTTTTTGCCTGAATAACTAGTTATTTTTATTCGACTTGTCCACAAATTCATGTAGTTATTTTTTGACTCTAGGGGTACTCAAAAATATGTACTTAAATGAAAACAAAAATAAAAAAAAAACAAAAAAATTTTGCCGTCAGTGAGACTCGAACTTGGACACACATTAACCATTCGTTTTTACTGATTAACGTCTTATTCAGTACACCATCTCGCACATAGCATCCTAAGCGACAAAAACTCTATTTAGTTTAAAATATATTTTTAGACATTTTGTTATAAAAAACTAACAGCTTCACAATGGGGTTGAACCAACAACCTTCTGGTTGTTAATCCGGCGCTCTAGCCAACTCATTCACGTGATTGCAGTATTACAGCGCTATTATACTATTGAGTACTTATTAATGTAATACATAGTAGGCAAATAATAATGACGCCTCATTACCAAGAAACTACTTTAATAAGTAGTTGTTATTACCGAAAACCAAAAAGTTTTTGCTGGGTGTGCATATGTTTGTGAAAGTTTCAGTAGTAATCCTAGGATTTTTATTTTTTTTTGATTTATAATATATTTTATATGAAGGGGACAAATTATTTTCAGAAAGCTTATACTAATTACTGTTACTGCGGCTTTGAAATACAATATTCAGAAAATAGAAAATAGTTATAGAATGGACAACTTATCTCATTTTCTTTAAAAAGATATAGAAACATATATTAAAGAAATTTTAGCCACATTCCAGTAATAGATGGCAAAAATGATTTTCTTAATCTTACTAAAATTTCAGTAGTTGGTTGTGATTCTATCTTGAGAGCTTCAGATGTAATAGAAACAAATTAAATGAAATCAAATTTCTTCACACCATGACCAGAAAAACTTAAAATTTAGTTTTTATATACTTTTTGAGAAATAATACATTGCCTGCCACTTGAATAAGGAATCACATTTTTTTTTTTACTTTAATTAAGTATATCCCCTAAATTAAAGTTCAGAAAAAAATAATATTTTGCGCAACCTTTAGTTTCCTGAAGAAATAAAAAATATACTTATTTTGTTATACTAAAATTATGCATTTATTTAAAGACATGTAATTTCTGTGGTACTTTTTCGTGTGTCACTTGAATAAGGAATTCTTTTAATATTAATCAGAAAGGCTATGATTTGAATTTCTTTCAATATAAATGGATAGAGAGTTTTTAATTTGATAGTTTTTAAATAGTTTTTATTTAAAATGGGACGTGTTAAGGCTCTTAATAACTCTGAAAAAGAAAAAATTCTGATTTTTAAATCTCAGGGTCAGAATCCGGTCCAAATAGCCAAAATCACTAATAGAGGAAAGAAAGTTGTGTACAATTATTTAAATAACATGGAAAGATATGGAAAAAACATGAAAGGGCTGGAAAAAATGGTAACAACTCCAAACGTATCAAAAATACGTGAAAAAAGTGAAGTTAGTGCCAGTCTAAGAACAGTGTATTTTAAAGTAGTGCCCATACATAGTCCGACGAAAACTGCAAAAAACCACCACTTAATGAAAAACGCAAACAACAACGTCTACAGTTTGCCAACAATACAATGACATGGTCAGACAAATGGTTTAAGGTGGTATTTTCCGATGAAAAAAAAGTCTAATATTGATGGTCCCGACGAGTATAACCATTACATCCATGACCTAAATAAGGAGGAATTATTTTTGAGTCGCAGACACAGCCAAGAGGGCGGAATAATGGTATGGGGTACCATTTCGTATTACGGTACCTTAGAATTGATTTTTGTATCCAACAAAATGACTGCAACGACTTACAAAAACATTCTGGAGAAAGCATTTCCAAAATTTAATGATTTCTTTGGACCCACACCTTGGACGTACCAACACGACAACGCTCCGATTCATACCGCCAGAGCAGTAAAACAATGGATTAATCAACAAGGTGTTCAACTTTTGGATTGGCCCCCATATTCACCAGACCTGAATTCAATAGAAAATGTCTGAGCTTGGCTTGCAAGAAAAGTTTATGAAGGAGGAAAACAATTTGAGACGATAGAATTCTTAAAGGATGCAAAAACGGAAGCATGGAGTTCAATTTCGCTAAATTACTTAGAGTCATTATACAAGTCGATGCCAAATCGTATTTTTGAGGTTATTTGTAAAAATGGTTTCAGTACTCATTACTAATTGAATGCTAGAAGATAATAACTTTCAGTTTTATAACTTAAAATTTAAAAATAACAGTTTTGGTAACTTTTTTTATAAACTATATATTATAGTAATATATTGTGTTCTGATATTTTCAACTGATCACAAGCCATATAATTATTCCTAAGAAAAGTGTTTTGGGACCACCATAGTGCACTGTGTGAAGTTTAAATCAAGGAATATAGGCCATTGGCTTAGAAATTTGCTGAAGATGTGATACTGAAGAAAAAGCAGAGTACAAAATACTATTTTTTGTAGCTTCGCGGCTTCGAAATTATGTAGATTGAGATATTTGCATTACCCTAAGCTCACTCATAAGCTAACTTCTTTTAGTAAAAGAGATTAAATTATAAAAGTTACCTTAACCTGTTTTATTTCAGGAAACTTTAGATGCACAGACACAAGCAGAAGGTAAAAAGTCTCAAGTTGAATGTAGTACTCTTTTATTAAAAATTGTTAAAAATTTTGGCACCAGCTTGGATGTTTAATTTCTATAGTTCGATATAAATACTTAGAAAAAAATAAAAGTCACTTGTTGAAGTCAAAAAAACCTTTTTTAAATGAATTTTCTTGTTTCAGAATTAATACCATTATGTCTAAATGACATGACTAAGCAATGACTATCGTATTAAAAAAACTCAAGTTACACTCTTGGACAAACAGTAAGTCTTCCGTAATTATTATATCTATTTAAAGGCCAATACTTTTTTATAGTAAAGTGTTGTAATTGGAAAAAAAATTCTGAAAGATTTACTCATTTTAAGAAAATATTTAGAGTTACAATATCGGTCAATCTAGGTTTAAAAGAATTTTTTCTAAAGACTCTAATAATGGTTTTTGAAAAACTTATTCTAAGCATATAAGAATTACTAAATATAGGATTAATTTAACAACTTTTTTCTTATAACTTCTTCTCTTTATAAATTTTACAATAAAATCACCCGCATAAAAAATAAATCCATATTTAAGAGAAAACCCCATAACAATTCAATCCTATAATAATGACTTTATAACGGATATTGTCTGTGTTTTAGACACAAACATACACACTCATAGAAATGAATGTCCAATTAATATTAATTTCAAATTTCAAACTAATTGAAGACAAATTGGAAATGTACATGTTGTGGACAACTGCATTTATGCATGCATAAGTATGGTTGTAAGTATATTGAGTATTTCTGTAGTTAAAGTACGAATGGTTTAAAATACTTACCTAAACTCTATGGTATCGTCTTGTTCGCAAAGCTCGTTTACCAGCCATAAACCCAGGGATTCCGTACTAATGCCGCCAGCAGCATTAGTATAGCTTTTTGTTCTACCCTGCCATTTATTTTCCGAAGAACAGATGTTTGTTGTACCTTCAATCTCATCTGATTTTCTACGCTTTTTCTTGGCAGTTGAAGAGGAGTGCGACGACGATGATGATTCTGGAGAAGATGCTACATTATCCCCATAATGCCACTTATCGTTGTATGTATCATGCTGGTGCTGCTGTTGACGTTGTTGTTTTAGCATAAAGCCATTTTTTGTTGCTTCATAAAAACCATTTGATGGTATATTGTCAACATTTTCTTCTACTTCCTTCTTTCCATCATAAGCATTATAACTATCTTGTCCATTTTCTACCTCTTCTTCTTCGTCGTCGTCAGACATAGAATTTAAATTTGTATTATACAAGTTTTTTGTTAACGCATCGGCGTTTGTGTGTATATGTGGATTGGCGTTACTTTTCATCTGCCAATTCTCCGTATGCTGAGATGTGGCGAACCATGAAATTGGCAACTTGTTGCCTAAGGCTTCACTACTGCTGCCACCACCACCAGTAGCACCATTCTTACCATTACTATTTGTACCACCATTGGTTAAGGTGGAATCATCACTCACACTATTATCATCACTGCTTGTAACAAAAGTGCCACGTTCTTGGGAACTTAAGAGCGAAACTGTTTCAACAAAGAAATCTCCTGTGTATTGGTGGATTGTAGGATTTTGCATTTCTGGTGTTGCACTTTGCTGCTTTGGCTGTCGTTTTTGTTGTTTTGTAGCTGATGCTGCTGATGATGATGACAGCGGAGATGCTGGCGCTGAAGACGTTGAAGAGGATGATTGTAATGGCGTTGTTAATGTTGGCAAACTTGTTGTAAGGCGAACTAAAGCACGTGCATTTATAAGAAAAATGAGAGAAAGTATAAGACAACAAATTTAACTTTAATAACATTTTAATGGAATTATATTTTTAAATAAAAATAAATGTAGTTTTTGCCCCCTTTTCAGTCTCTGGAGCTTATGTTCTTTAGTGGGTCAGTAAGATGGAAAAATAGAAACATAATTAAATCTATTTAGTGTTGTAGAAATGTGAAATGTTGCTGAAATTGAATTCAAATTATTTATAAGCATTTAAATAGTTAAATTTTATAAGAATATTAAATAATTCAAGATGAAAAGGAAATTGTTTTTAAAATGTCTTATTATTAATTTTGTTTTTTTTTTTAATTTTAAATAAAGTAAGTTTTTCTAAAGAGACGAAAACCTTATTTGAAATCTATTCGAGTATCTTGATATAATAATTTGCAAAGGAGTAGTTGTATTTACCCCATTTGAGGTTTCAAATGGCTCAAAAATGACGATTAATTGAAATTAAATATAAAGCTTGTGGTGAAACTAGATAAAATTTTGCATCACTAATTATTAAAAAGAAATCGACTGCCTAACGTGTGCAGAATAAAATTGCAACAAAATTAAAAATGTTAAAATTTCTCAAAAAATTAACATAAATGCTATATTACTTTTTTTAAAGATTACCTTGGAATTTTGTCAACAAAATTCTACAAACGCTCTTCTATTTAAATTGGTTCAAAACTTATTAATCGATTTTAATTTAATGAAGAATTTTTAAAAATAAAGCATTTGCATATACTTTAATTTCACTTTTTGTGATTTTTAATTTTTGCACTTTAATTTAATTTAGAGATTTTTTTTACCCCTCAATATCATCCTGTCGTTATATCCGTCTTGGTTTTGACGAGTATAATGATTGGACCAAATATTATCAAATTCGAAAGAGTTGAGGAAACCAGCTGGTTGGTTTTAAATGGAATGGAACTCAAAAGATTCATATGTATATAAATTTATATTTAGTGTTCAAAAAATAAATTGTTTTTACAACATTAATTGATGCTATTCGAGCAAGTTAAATCATATTTCATGTCTTTTATATCATACTTCAAAAATGGAATTAATTCAACTGTTAATAAGCCTTTCTGATTAGTTTCTCAATGATTTTTAACGAACTTTTAAATACTAAATATTTTCAGATATTCTTTATACATTCTATATATCACAAATCAAATTTGAAAAATATTCAATGAGGTATTAAAAAAATATTCTAAAAATATTAAAATGTGTTCTAAAAGGGTTAATTATACTCTAAAAATAAAAAAATATGCCATAAATATGCTCTTAAGATCTTTATATGTAAAAATATGCCTTTAAGGGTAAAATATGCAAAAATATGCACTTCATTTGTTCTGAAACGGATAAATATTTTATCAATGGCCGGCGTTATCGTTTGGCTACTTTGGTCGCCAATTGCCCCTTTTTCAACCACCTGGTTACTTTTTTGGCCCCTTTTTCAAAGCGGAACAAAATACCGACTTTTTAAGACCATGTGCTAATTGACAAGAAGCTAAGTTGTTTGAAATATATCGACCCATTATATATTAATTCCACCAAAGAAATTAATATAAGATTATTTTACAGTATAATAACGTAAAAAGAGACCCCAAAGAATTTATAAATGAAACTAAACTTTTAAAAACTAAAGCCAAAGATAAAGTTTATGAACAACCATTTTAAACATCAAATGAAAAATATTTTTGGACCGAGTTGGGAACACTAAAAAAAAGATTTGTTGAATACCTATATCCTAATTTGTATTTTTTACTTTGGGTCATAGCAGTGCCTCGGCGAAAGATCTTTTTTATAAATTGCCACTAATTAAAAATAAATTGTCCAACTGACTTAAGGTGAACACTAGTGTATCCATGCTTTCAGTCCTGAATTTGTTAAACGGGGATTTGTAAGACTGTAGTTCGAGTGAGGACCTCGTAAAAAAGTACATGAGTTTAATTAATAAAAAGAGGATTTTATGTTAACTATTTTTATAACTAAATATTTATTTTATGTTTTGGTTTTTATCAAATAAGCAAGTTTCAAGGAGTTTTTTATGTATTTAAGAAGTTGGCCCCTTCTTTTCAAAAAAAATCCCTTCTTTAGCAACTTTATTTTTTGAAATCCCCTTTTTTTGAACACTTTTTAAAAATTCTCAACGGTAACACTGTCTACGGCTTTATTCAACTTACAGGAAAAAACATGCCTTTAAATATTTATGGTTTCCTTGCTAATAAGTTATGCTATTATTATTATTATTCTTATAGTAACCTTATTTATTTAACTTAAAATTAGTCATATTTTGTTAATTTTATTTCATTTCAATACCACACAATTAAAAGAAAACTTTCATTAGCAAATCACTAAATTAATCTATAGATAACTAAATTGCTTTTAAAATCAAATGTCAGTTGGAAATAAATACTTATGAAGATTAAATATTTCAATTTATTTAAATAATTCCAAGAAAAAAAAAACACACACACACAACCACTCAAATGAACAAATGCTAAAACGTTTGAGAAAATAAAATATTTGTGTGTGACTTAGTAAGCTGTTTGTATTAAATTAACCTTATAAATCTAAATTGATTTTTTAGTCGGATTAAAGTAAAACACATAACAATAACTTTAAGTGTATTAGAATTAGGGTTATCAATTATTCGACATTGAAGTTGATCGAATAAATTTTCATAATTTTTTTTAATAATTCGTGTGATTAAATAAAATTTGAATTTGCTTCGATTAATCGAATGAATGAAGTTTAAAATATATTGTTCGCATAATGAATTACAAGTTTAAAAAATGTAAAAACTAGTATTATTTAAATCAATTCTTGGTTTTATTAACATAAAAATAAACCTAAAAATAACAATTCACTAATATAGAACAAAAAAATATTTAAAAAGGGAGACCATATTCAAACTACAAACAAACTAAAGAAAATGAAATTAAATTTCTTTTAAAATTATCTTTCAGAAAAAAACATATTTTAATCATTTTGGCTTTAAAAAGATTATTGTTTTTTTAATAAAGACAGATGTGTGGAAAAAATACTTTTAATTAATATTGATGGTGGCAATATAAAGCATTAAAAGCAACTGTTGTTTTGCTGTTCTTTTTAGATAAATAAAGTCAACGATCTTCCACATTTCTAAAATCTATTTTTTAATTTTTCACATTATTTATTAATTGATCTAGTTCAGTTAACAAACCATCGTTATACAATTCAGAATTTTTGGTTATTTCCACATCATTTGAATCATTAAGATAATTCTTGAAATAAATAATAAATGAAGAATTTTCAAAAATAAAGCATTTGCATATACTTTTATTTATTCTGCAAAATTTGCAGAATTTAGTAATGACTTATACGTTTCCCGTTTATTCGAACTTTAATAGGTTTGATTAAATTTTTAGAGAAACTATTTTATTTTTCTTCCAAATAATACTGAGATTTCAGTGATACGCTTTAACCCGAAATCTATTAAAACGTAGTTAACACATTTATATATCCTAACGAAATTTTTAATAATTTTTAACAGGGTTATAATTTCAAAAAGGCATAATAATTTAACAAAGACACGTTTTGGAAAATTATTTGATTATCCGATTAATCGTTAAAAATTGATCGAATAATTTTTTATTCTAAACTTAAACATTTCGTTAGTTCGAAAAAAATAAAAAAACTTATTCCTCGAATAATCGAATAATTTCTGTTCGAATGATAACCCTAGTTAGAATATATGGACAAGTTTGTATAATATTTTTGGAGCACAATGTACTGAGATATATTTCATACAAATTACACAGAAAAAAGTCACCAATCACCAAATATATTAGTAAATAATTCATTCAATTAAAAAATTTTTTAAACTTATAACTCTCACCAAAATGATTATATCAATTACTAAAAACTGTAAAAAATCAAAAACATAAAAATTTTTTCAATTAAAAAATTTATCAAATCAATCAAGCAGATGATTGAATGAATTAAAAATTTAAGTGAGAGGTAAAACTTTACTTAAGTTTTATTTTTATTTTATATTTATTTGAATATATTTTTTAAATTTAGATGCAAAATAAAACAAATGTGTTTATTAAAATATATACGGTAATATTTTTTTCTGTGTACATAATTTAAAAGTAGTGATGAGATACTGAAATAATATATTTTGCATATTTGAGGAAATATTTAAAAACCAGTTTCTTTTTTACCTTACACAGCTTCTAAAGCAATGAATGGGAATCATAAAAAGAACATTCTTCCAATGACACATTTCTTCTACAGTTTTTACGGGGTCAAACTACCATATTTTAGATATTATTTTTTATTTATTTATTAATAGATTGTATGCATAAATATAATATAAATAGTTCAATTTGATTGTATTACGCAACAATACAATTAAATCTATATTTGGCGTAGCTAAATAGCTGTAAGCCAGATTGGCAAAAAAATTAATTTTAAAATGCTAATTACATCATCCATACATCGAAATCATTTAAGAACATTTCTCTGTATTTTAAACATGATTTTAAGTATTTGTATAGCGAGTGGAAATTCGTGCCATTAAGTATTCTAAATACATCATTCTCTTTAAGTTTGTTATGACTAAAGTATATAATTCTAAATTCACTATAAGCTGGACAAGTGCCAATGAAGTAGAGTGTATTTTCAAGTTCATGTCTATTACAAATTGTACATATACCATCAGTGTTACTTCTAAAACATCTTACGTTTAGATTCAATAAGCCACCTACTAAATTAAATTAAATTGATAGCACGTACTTAGAATGTAGCTGTAAGCATTGGTGTTACATAATAATCAAGTTTCGAATAAAGATCGTGAAATTGGGAGTTTGATGTATGAAGAGCCAAGTCATTTCTTTCTTTAGATTTTAAAAGACATATGATTTCGCTCCAATAAAAAAATCGAGGAGTACTGTAGTTAGGAGGAGTAAATTGTAGTTCGTTACACAGAATTGAGCATTCTTTAGCCCAGAAAAGTTTAAGCTGTATTTTCTGCTAATATTCGTGATAGTCTGTGGGGATTTAAAGCTAATATTTTGGAGATGTAACAGAAGTACATTTTTAAAGTTGAAACATATAGGGAATTAAATCCGATTTCTATGTACAATAAGTAGTTAGGTGTAGTGGTAAGAAGATGTAGCATTTTTTGGTAAAGAAACAAAATAATTTTTCAACATCATCATATCTTTCGTATACCCAAACTTGTGCAGCAACATTAGAGATTTAGATCTTGCCTCAAATATTTTTAATTTGTTATTATTTGATATTTTTGCATGATTAATGTATTCCGACCATGTGGACATAATTGATATTTTAGAAGCACAAAGTTTGTTGAGTAGAAAGGTTGTATGTGATATTCACACCTAGATATGTAGAGCAGTTAACAATATTTTTATTTTCATATTGCCATCTAAGATCTGCAAAAATTTTTGGACTTTTACTAAATATAACAATTTTTAATTTCGTTAAATTAACTTTTCAACTATATTTTAAACAGTAGTGATAAAGACCATCAATCATTTCTTGCAATCCATTAGGTGAGTTTGATAGAATGAAAATATCATCTGCGTATAACAATACGTTAATATTTATGTGTGCTATATATAAACCACCCAGTAAAATATCAGGGAGATAATTTATATATAATGAGAACTCCGGTTTCGGAAAATAAGGAACCATTCTAGATTTGACTTTCATTATTTTCATACAAGAGCTTTAGTATTCTTAAAAATTTTGAAGAAAAGTCAAGGCAGGCCAATTTATAAAATAAGCTGTTTCTTGGTATCATATCAAATGCGCAAGAAAAATCAACAAAAAAGCATAAGTATTAGCCGGTTTAAATTTATAATGTTAACAAGGTTAAATATATTGTCGACTGTAGAGTAATTTTTCTGAATCCTGTATGGAATTCATTTAAAATTAGGCCTTTAGTTAACCATTCTTTTACACGATTCAATAAAATGTTATCTTAAATATTTATCTATTGTAGAATAATTTTTCATTCACGATTTTGTCATATTCTTTTAAACAAATAAAATACTTTCATGTATACATAATTGCCAACATAAATTTCAGGGAAGCCAAGAATCGAAAATGATTAAATTTCCCGGGAAAACTCCTATTTATTACTTATTTTTATTATATTAAGCTATATTCACATTTGGCAAATATTTGGTCAAAATTGCATGACCACTAGTTTTATAAAAATATTGTTGGCCGTTGTTTGATCTCACAAATGTTTTGTAATAGAAAACAACGTCAAACAAAATTCGATAAATTTGACAGCTATGATTAATGATAAGTAAAAGATCGTTTCCCATTAAGTGAAAGAGAAATTAGGAAATATTTTATATATAGGTTACGTCATTTTGGTCAACTATTTGACTAGTCTGAACATGCCGTTAGACAATTTAAAGTTATTTTGTTTAGGTGTCGATCACTTTTTTTGTTTGTTTAACTATAGTACTGTGGACGAAATAAATATAAGTTTAACCATTATAATTCAGAAAAATGTTTTAATTTTTTTTATAATATTTAGATAAAAAAATAAAACTCCTAAATTTAAAACAATAATTTACTACTTGTATTTTATAAAAATCTGGTGCGTAATAAAAATAAGTTCTTAAAAAATTAACAATCATTATTTATTAATTGTTATTAATTCTCTCTGAATTTTCTTTACATTTTATTACATCAAAAATATGGAATTTCATTGAATTTACTAAGTTTTCCAAAGCATTTAAGAGAATGTTAGACCATACCGTTCTTATAGCGTCTTTCATGCTTCTTTCTATTTTTTCGCCTTAATCCATGCGATTTCTTATTCAACTCGAACACTTATCTACGTACGTTATTGTTTTTGTAAAACTATGATATTTTGAGCTTAATAAAACCTATTGAACTTTACTAATGGTTATTGGAAATAAAAGTTTATTCTTTATTGATTATGGTCTACCTATTATTTTGGCTTTTGTACGGTTAAAAGTTTTTGATTGTAAAATTCCAAAATTTTTCCATATTCTTCTCCAGACATGGCATTTTAAAGTAATGTGTAAGAAAACATTTTAATTCTATTTATTATAACTAAAATAACGTAAACACATTGATAGTATAAATAAAATTAAATTTAGAGAACTGAATTCAATAGACAAATTTATTTTTTACACTTTCAGGTACATTTCGCTGATGTCAGAAAACTAACCATGTGAAAGTATAATCAGAAACATCCATATAATTAATGTAAATATTTTCAAATGCAAAAATTTTATGCAATTTTTAAAATTTTCACATAATTTTAAAAATTTATTTTGCATATCTTAATATAAGATATGACTCTAGATCTTCGAAAGATACATGCAAAGAATTGTCTTGATGGCTAAAAGTGGAAAAAAGTTAAAAAAATATCTATTATAATGCTCAGAAAAAAGTCATATTGTACTTCATATTGAATGTAATTTTGATATTTTAATATGATACCTTAATGAATTTTGTAGCTATTTTACAATATAGGAATTTGAACCCTATATTTCGCGAACCATTTGATAAAATTATCTGGAATTTTGTCTCAGTCTTAGATTTGATGAGCATAATTATTGTACACAGTATCTTTAAATTCGGAGAGGTAAGGTTCAAATCTGTAATTTTTCGTTTTAGATTCAAATGGAATGACTCTGTTGTAAATTAATATTTCTATCACTATTTTTCATATTCTTTTGAACAAATGAAATAGTCTCGGGTATTCCGAAATTCCCGAATAATTTTCTGTGGAAATCGGTATTGAATTTCCCGTGGAAAACCCTTATATAATCGTTATATTAAACCGCACAACAAAAATCAAAAATTTTTCTCACACATGATAAATTTTATATATATGTGAAAATATAGACTTAATATACTATAACTGCATTTTCAGTTTTTCATTTTGTCTTCGTTAACCCTTTTTAAAGGTCTTTAAAGTTTTGAGGGGTGCGCGAGGTTAATTTTTTGTTTTGCTTCTTTCTAATTGCAATTATAGGGAGACAAGGGTATCAAATGAAAGAGGAGAATTTTGTCATTATATCGGATGACTTTTGGTTAAAATAATCCAAATAAAAATTGCAAAATATATCCTTAAAATATTTAGTCCTTTAATATCCTCGAAAGTTTCCTACAAATATTTTTCAAAATAATATATGTAAAAGATTGTAATATCCAATTATCAATATCAAGTACCAAAGTTTTATGGTTTTAACTATAATTCTTTATTTAATCCATACACCGATTTGAAAATGATTCCTTGAACAAAAGCAAAAATTCAATTTTCAGTTTAGTGAGACTTCGAGCATGTAAAATCAATATAGCAATTTTTAAAGCCATTGCATTTAAATTTTAAGTAACTCTTAAGACTCGAGAATATATTTGAAAGATTAAACTACGATAAGATGAGTATTTCTATTTATTTAACTCTAAATTCATTACTGGTATTTTTAGTCTGCGAAAGTATAGTAATAGAAAGATAGCTGTAGTAAGTCAAACACGAACATGTAATATACTTCACCATTAGGTACCCGAGTTAAACTGATTTTCGGAAGAGGTCATTATATCGAAACTTTTACCATATTTAGACCGATTATTGTTAAACTACATACTGCGGTTTATATACTTAATTGAAACTTATTTGTAACAAATTTAATTCAAGATCTGGCATTGAAATAAATTTTAGGCATTTAAAGTGATTTTTTATATAGGAACTATATTCAATTATGGATCGCTCCTCTTGAATTTTGGCAATGCCATTTATAGTTATATAAATTTCAATTGTTGCAAATAATATCACAAATAATTTCCTATATAATATTTAGGCGTGTTAAAGTGATATTCTGAAATATGTGATATATCCAATTAGAGGCCTATACAAAATAATCATGCCAAATTTTATTTGGATGATAACATTTTGATGGTATTTATATACGTTAACATAATTTTCGGTAAGTGGCCTCATATGGAAACTCTGATCAATTATGTACTCAATCTCTTGAAATTTGATAGTATGTCTTATATACTTATATCTTATATACCTCGAATTTCATATAAATATGCGTATATTCAAAGCAATTCTGATCACTAAAGAATATTTACGGAAAACATTTTTTGTAAGGAGGCTAGATAAAAAAATGGACCGATTACAACCGTTTTTCATAAGCTTCGCTTTTAAGTCTAAAAAATTATTCAATAATTTTTAAGAATACAGTATATGTTTCGAAAACAAAATTTACATAAATACTGACAGGAAATTTGTAGAATTTTTTAAAATTTTAACTGTCGAAACTAAAGTGACAAAATGTGGGATTCAAGAATTCAATTATGATGTTTTTAAAGTTAATATAATTTTACAATATTTATCAGAAATAATAGTTAATAAAAATATTATTAATTTTTAAATTTTAAAGTCCTTCTAAAAAGATATTCCAAAATGAAATTTAAAACTGTGTATGCAGTCCTATCATAAAATGTCTCTACTTTCATGAGTATATGATTTCATTCATGTGTGAAAAATACTGTTGCAGGATATTGTATAACGCAGTTTTAAATATTTAGTTTGAGTTTCGATCACTTCTTGTTTTATTTAACTATAGGATTTTTTAAGAAGAGTTATATTTTGAATATAATGCAAAACATATATTTGGCAGAACTTCTAAGTTTTATAAACAATACACAATATGTCAATAAATAGTAAAAAATTTGGTAGACATAATTTCGTAAAAATTTATTAATACTATATTCTAATTTGGCATGCTAAACTACAATTTGACTAATCCAAAGATTTTTGTATATTGAAATATAATAATGTATTTTTATTTAGTCCTTAAAGGATATTTCAAATTGTTTTCTTTTTTTTTTCTTTAACATAAAATAGTATTTGAACCAAATCGACAATTCAATTACTTGCCACTCTGTTGCTACAGTTAACGAGTAATAACATTTTTGTATTGTTTATTAAATACACAAAAATTTAAATAATTCTTTGCCAATTTAACCTAAAGTCATTCAAGTACAATACAAAACAAACTGTCTGTTTGCTGAGACTTTAAACATGTTTTGATAACCAAATAGACACAAAGTAACTACAACAACATGAAGAAATAAAATTCAATAGGAAGAATAAAAAAATAATCGAATAGTACTTGTATAGAATATAATTTAAAACAATAAAAGAAAATGTCTTAAATAAGATTAGGGAAACTGCCTGCAACAAAAGCAAACGAGAAAGAGGATGTCAACATGTTTACCATATTTTCTTGATGGTACTTACTGTATAAATTGTTCAAAAACCGAAACCGGAAACTGGAAACCGGTTAACCGGTTTTTATTTTTTATAAATTAACAAATTAATCTATACTTCCCATTTTAATATTTCTTAATTTAATCTTATTTATTTATGGCCTTATGTATTAAATGTATTAAATTATTTAAAAATAAAATTTTTTTAAAAATTTTTAATTTTTTGTGTAGTTTACATAAAAATTTTATTTTTTAAACAATTCGCTTGTTGTACTGAACCAGATCCTTATGCTCCGATTGTGTATGTCGATTTTTGTCATTTTCAGATTGAAATTCTATTGAGTTTTTATTTTCATATTTTCTATGTCTCTTGCGACTGTTTGGGCTTTTGTCTTTGATAATGATAATTTATTACATTATTTTATTTAAAATTGTATATTCTGCATGACGAGAGTAGTCGATTAAAATGCCAAAACAGTCAGTTATGATTTTCTTACCGTTTGGATTGTGGAAAAGCAGTAAAACGTGTATTTTTAATGTTTTTTTTTATTAATATGCTAAATTATTTTTTAGTAAAAACAATTTTGTAGAGATATCTTTTTGTCCTAGAAGTACACTGTGCAAGAATAAGTGCTTTGATAATACTTCAAAAGTTACAAAAATAATTCATAGTTGGTCAGGGCAAACTATATATATATATATATATATATATATATATATATATATATATATATTTATATATATATATATACATATATATAAATATAAATATAAATATAAATATATATATATATATATATATATATATAAATGTGAACCGAAAAGATTTTTGGGAAGGATCTTATATGGAAGTTGTGAATAAATTAATACAACAATAATTAAAAATAAATCCTATATATATTGACGTACAAAAGTTGGTCTTATATGAAAAGCAGGTTAATGTTGGACCGATTCTAATAGCATTTGATATTGTGCTCCATACTTATGTATCTATGATATATGGGAAAATATTGTTAATACTACAAACGCAATTCTATGATAAATCGTTCGAATTTGCATAAGAAATGTACTTGCAAATGCTAGTTGCAAGCAGTTTATGTGATGACTCCAAAACTTCGCCTGGCGCTAAAGTGGCAAAGTAATTTTCCACAGTATAGCGATTGCAGTGTTAATCAGTCTTCAGTAGATTCCGATGAAGAATATAAACAGTCTTCAGTAGATTCCGATGAAGAATATAAATTGTCTCCGCTAAAGATTTTTTTTTGCTCCCGCTAAAGACTTTCAGTCGTTGACGAGCAACGAAATAGATGTAGAACAAAACTTCAAGTTATTAGTCAGAAGATACAGTAATTTGAATAATAATTCCACTCTTTATATATATTTTAAAAACACAATTGCAAAACATATTGAATCATACCAACATTTTATGAGAATTATTTTTAATTTTATATATTTTAAAATTGTCACTTTTATTGTAACCAGTATTAACATATTAATAAAAAGTAAAATTATAGAAAGTAAAAAATTAACTAAATTTTTTTTAAGTTTATACCATTTTTAATATTGGTAACATCTCATTTGAAAGCAACATACATCACAGACCTAAACCAGACGAAAACATTATTTCGACTTAGAGAATACTATTTGTGACTGTTTTGCGTCTACAGACGGAACATAAAATCAATATAGCGAATGGGGACATTAATTATTTGTGAGCACTATGCATTTTAAACATAAACTAATAGAGCTTTAAGATTATTTTTCTTTTGTTTTAATTTATAATTTGATATTTGAGTAGCACTAGACGTACTGAGAACAGAGATTTGTATATTTTTTAATAGATTTAAACTGGCATTTATTAACATAATTTAGGTAAAAAGTAATTTTAGTTTTATGTTTTGTCAAAAGAATAAGCTAAATTTCCATAAATAGGTACATAGGTAGCATTGGATCAGAAGAAACATTATTAGAATTCAATTAAAAAAATACAAAATTTGAGCATTATCCTTTAGCTGCAGAAGAGCTATATGACTTTTTTTTATTTTTGTATTACTTGTTATTACAAATGACATGTATTATAAGTTTACTTTCATTAGTAAAAATAATAATTTTTAAAATATTTGTATTTTCAATAAAACCCGCTTTGCCGGTTTCTTTACGTAAAACCGCTTTCGAAACCGGTTTTTTAAAAAAGACTATTTTTCTAAAAACTCGAAACACGGTTTTTTGAATACACTACATACAGATTAAAATGCACATACATAGACATTTGTCAAATGACAGTTTATTTGAATGTATGTATTAGTTTACTACTTATAAGAGAGCAATAAATTATTAAAAAAAAATATTTAAATATTGTAATAGGTTTTATATCAGGAAGAATAAAAGAGATTCGGAGAGACAGACAACCAAGCAAATAAAATACAATTGCTTTATATAGGCTTAAAGGCCGTGTTATTGTCACTGCAGTGGCATGCTACTGTTGTTGTTCTGTGTTATATTTACTTATTTTGTAATCTCTAATATGCTAATTTTTATATAACTTCAATTATATAAAACAGTATCTACAATAACGAAAACATATATTTATAAATACACATTTGTCATTCTCAGCAGGTAAGGGAAATATTTACATACAAATACAACTGAAAAATATGGGTTCCCCAGTAACTCGAAGAAGCGCGTTGAGAGTTTTGCGGTTAAGCTTGCCTATACTTCCTCAACCGATATTAATATATAAGAAAATGTTCATATCCTCCTACCATGTTTCATGTCCTGTAAATTATTCATTAACAATGTTACTTCTTAACACTCTTTAAGATTCCCTGCTCAAAGAATATAACATTTATTTAAGATGCAATAGATATCAGTAACTTAAATAAAACATCAAATTGTATGAATTATTGAGAATTGACACTTTAGCACTTATCATATTGCAAAAAATGAAGGAAAAAAAGAAAACTGTATCAATAATATATTCTCCCAGCTGACCACAAACTTCGATAATGATATCCCGTTCGAATATTTCGTGAAAATTTCTCTGACAAAACATTCAAGAACGACTAACGTTGGCGATCCAAAAATAAGCTTCTTGAGATCACACGTCGATCACTTTGTGACAGCAAATTTTTCTATCTCAAAGGTTTGTCTATCGTATTAACAGTTAACCTTTAGTCAACCAAGAACTAAGAACATTTTTAAATATTTGGATAAGTATGCTATTTTGCAAAATTATTTAGCCAAATAGCGACATTATTTACCAATGTTATTATAACATTTTTTATTAAAAATGTCTCTTTGTTTTAATATTTTGAATACACAAACTAGAATACACACACTTTGCTTTTTTTATTATTTAAAATAAATAAATATATAATAAGATTTCCTCGAAAAACTAGGAAGATTAGAAAATTTCTCGAAACATTTAGTTTGGATATTTTATTTAGAAAAGTTAAATATTGCGATATTCAACTTCGATAATTATGCAAATGTTTAATACTGAGAAAAGTTCGATGCTACAAATATTCATAATTAATATAACATTCGCTAATATCGAAACTCAGGTCAGGCGGGTTGTTATATATACACACACACTCTTACACACCACAACAAACGATGTCAATTGTTGTCAATCAACAGCTGTCAATATACCATAAAAAAGGCTTTAAAAAGTCATCAAGTTCAAAATATACAAAAAAGAAGAAAAAAAAATCCAAAATGGCAATACATTGTAAAAACTCTGCCAATAAGCGGTAAAAAGAGAGAGGGAAATACGTAAATATAATGTTAATTACACTTGTTCGACATTGTGCTAATCGTATTGCTGTTGACAATTGTCAATTTTAAATTGTTTGTATTTGTACTAAACGAGTGTCAATTGGGAATATGCAACAAATGTTGCAATATAATGGATTAAGAAAAAAAAAAAAAAAAAATACAGAAACTAAAATAAAATTCTAATTTAAATAAATTTATATATGCAATCAAATACATACAATCACACAGTAGTAACGTTTAGTGAATAGTCAGTGAATAAGTAAAATTATATTCAAACTTCTCAAAAGTATTATAAGCCTAATGAAAAAAGTTTCTTTTTGCGACAAAAATCCTTGAGCAATTACCAAAATGAGAAAAAACTAAAACGAAGCGTAAAGAAAATGAAAACGAAAAACTACTTAAGTTTAAAGTAAATTCAACCTTGTAGACAAAAATCATACTCAATTGTTTTTTTCTTCATATTAAGAACTAAGTTTTTAAAGAAGGTTTTTGTTAAAAAGGGCCAATATTTGAATTGAAATTCGAAATATATATATATATATATATATATATATATATATATTTATACCATGAGAGATTTATAAAAAATTGCAACTTTTGGACGGAAAGTCATTTGATTTTGTTTATATTTGGTACGCATATAACTATGGGGCCGTTTAGTCTTTCTCATTATTACTTTCTCCCAATTTCAAAAAAAGATTTTAATTTTTATAAAAGTTAAAAAGTGAGACGAAGTACGTAACTTTAAATGTTAATATCTCTTTACGATGTAGACGAATTTTAATGATTCAATGCTTTAATGAAGGCCAACTGTGAACTCTTTAAAGGCAATAAATCAGAGATAAATTTTTAAAAAATTTCTGTCCCTACGATTTTAATTTTCTTCTAAATGTTTAAAAGCAATATTTTTATGATAAATTGCAATAAAAATTTTGGAACAAGATAATGTACTATTTTTAATATTATTATTTTTAGAAGAAAGATCATCAGCTTTTTCATACAAAATTTTCTTTTTTTATAATAGTTTTGTTTTTATTTATTTATTTCCATTCCACTTAAAACATACATGAAAAATTAAAAAATTGAACCTTAAAATTACAATTTAAATATTTAAATTGGAGTTCTGGACAATTTAGCGTATTGGGCTCCTTTGGTACATAGCAAAACAATTTGTTTGATGCCACTCAGTTACTATTTTGTTGTAATGATGAGAAATAAGATTAAAGTATTTTCCAATGATAGGAAGAAATCTTTTCCAAAGGCATTTGCGCATTTCACATAATATCTGTAATATGAAATTCCAGACCAGAATGTTGTAGTGTTTCTATTAGGAACTTTTTTTTTATTTTGTGGGTCTTCACGACAGTTTATTTTTTTTTTTTTAATTTTCTGATAAAAGATACATAGCAATTTAATGATGTTGTCTGCGGTCTTACAATCTGAAATCCACTTTTCCTGCGGATAAAAGGTTTCTTTTCAATGATTATTAATTCTTTATATTTTTTATGGCCCAAAAGTTGGAATTTTGACACACTTTCCTTCCTAACAATTGTTATGTATGGCCGGCATGGCTTTTTGTAATAAATTTCAAGTATGCGTTTCCGCATTTTTGGTTCAATTCACATTTTAAGTTATTAATATGAAATTTATCATAGAAAATGAAAGCAAGTTAAATGTGCTGATTTTCTTTTCCTACACTAAAAGTTATGCGCTTAAAGCTTACACTGATTTTTTCGTGCGCAGTTCTTATTTTTTTTTAATTTTTTTTTATGGATGATATATATATATATATATATATATATATATATATATATATATATATATATTTAGAATTTGAAAATTTGTAATTTTGTCAAAAATTATTAATTTTCTTAAAATTTACTTTTTTAAAAATTAGTACATATTTTCAAATTAGTAAGTGTTCTCATGAAAACGCACAAAACCCTCGCAAACTGCGCAATGTGTGCAAGCTTGCACACTCATAAATAAACTGTTAACAATTGTGTAGACAGAACACATAAGTTTGCATGACTATTTAGTCGTGCAAAGTTTCGCTGTTTAATTCTGAATTTATAAATCAACTGTCTGTTTTTTATATTTAAAAGTTATTAATAACTGCAATGTAAAAAAGTATAGTTACGTTAATTAAAATAAAATCATTGCATGTATCTTTGATGTCCATCCGTTTGTCGGTTGTTATGTCATTTATGAAGCCCACCAATAACTGGCATATATTACATATATATCAATCGATCGGGAACCCTTTCAAAAATTTTGCTATTAAAATTCAGCAACATTGGTTCCTAAATGGCAGTCATATGCCAAAAAACCGTTATTAAAGATTTTTCGACTTAAAAATGGTTTAAGTATCGTTTATGAAGCCCCTCGATAACTTATATATATATATATATATATATATATATATATATATATATATATATATATATATTTATATATATATATATATACATATATATATATAATCGAAAATCCGAAAAATAGGAGGTACTTTAACTTTTTATAAAATAATATGATTAAGAACGGTATACTTTAAAGCATATATTTATATATATATAATATAAAGTATACCGTTCTTAATTATTCCCATATAACAAAATATTATTTTATAAAGGATAATACGGGAACGAATCAATGTTCATCAACCTTTTTTAGACTAGAAAGGAAGAACTTTGCTTTTTTCCAAAGGCCCTTATTTTCTTTTTTCCCACCGTTTAACCGAGTTTCATAACACAGGACACACGAAATAACAAACAAGTGCCAAAACTTTCATCATTTTTGCTTAAAAAAGTCCTTCACTCTCAATTGCAATTTACACTTTCATGCAGCGTCAGAGTTACAAAGTGAAAAACTAAAAGTTTTTATTTCACAGCAAAAAAAAAGACTTAAATCTCATTGCATACTAATGAGTTTTTGGTGGTCGTGTTTGTGAAACATTTACCAAACGCCTGCCAATATGCTGTAATTTTCCTCTGTATTTCAAAGTGATGAATGTACGACGAACTATTTTTTATTGTAAAAGTGTTGAAGATCCAACATCATTAACTTTTTATATATGATGATGTATTTAAAGTTTTTCATGCATTTAATGTTTTAATATGTATTTCGCTAGGTACAGTAAATTTGTGCATTTTGGTTTTTTTTTTTTTTTTTTTTGGAATAATTACAATAATTTATGAGAATTTTAAATTAATGCAATTGAAAATGTTTTTACCTCTAAGTTCAACTAAAGAATTCTTGCTGATATATTTATGCAATACTTGTAATTTATGTTAATTTAAAGTTTATACAAAAATAAAATTTATTTATTCCACAGCCATTTTACATTGTATAACCGCACTTGATTTTTTTTCGACTGTATTTAAGTTAACATATGTAAACTTGTGCATTTATATATCCGTCTTCATCATCACCAACAAACAGACACAATGTCATCATCAATACAATTGTTAACACTTGATATTTAGAATCAATTTATGATTGTACTCGTATTTCAATTTCTTATTTTTTCTTTTTCTCTTATTGAATTTTATTTTTCTGTTGAAAATACTTTTACATAAAATGTCAGTAAATTAACACTTTTCTACGTAAGTCGGGGGAGATTGGGGTAAAGTGGAGCATATTTTACTCTAACTTCTATAAAATACCAAACAATTTTTATATGGAATTACCCATTCCATATAAGATCTCTTTTCCAAAAAATTTCGACCCAACTTGAATTTTTACCATTTTTGATTTTGATGTAATTCAGCATATCGACTCTTCTATGTGCTTCATATAGAGTGTTAACCTGTACCATATCGCTTCAGTTCATATTCTATGAACCTTTTAAATTGAACACCTCGATCATTTTATCCAAAGCAAAATTTAAGCTTGAATAACTTTTGTATACATTATAAGATTTCAACGAGCTTGGTGTAATTGGAAAGAACTGAATATTTCCCTTTATTATAAAGTCATAACAATTAAACATTTTATGGGCGCAAGGACCTTTAAAATGAAAAATATTCTTTGTACTTGAATAACCAGAAAAGGGGTTTTTAATTTTCATTTCTTTCTTACACGATATTTACAAACGATTTGTCGTTATACTGGAAAAATTTCGAAATGAGATTTCAATGGATCAGAAGTTATAATATTTTTTCTTTTTAACTAAGACATTGTCTATTAGATATTAAATGGATTTTAGCCATATTATATGCCTAAAATATGATAGATTACTTATTAAAATAAATAATATATGAAGCACATTACTGACCCCGAAAAAAATTTATATTATTTTAGAAGTTTCAAGTTAACTGAACTTACTACTTACACTTTGCAAAGTTCACGGAATTATTTTTGGGGATTTTGAAGATAATGTACTCAAATATGATACATAAAAATTCAAATGCATGATCCACTGAAATTGATCATGATCGATCCATTATTTCACCTATACTCCATACAACTTTTTTCCCGGAATAGTGGTTTAACGCATATAAATATCTGAACTATGTTGTATCTATTTGTAAATTTCAGCACATATAAGTTTTGTAATGATCGGTTCATAATTGATCATATCTTACATGTAGATTCCAATATCTAAAAGTTACTTAAATGCACATAAATCCAACGTTAATATTAACATCAATATAATATTTTATATACATGAGTTGTATATAAGTATAAATCATCACAAGTTCACAATAATACGTTCATAACTGAACATGGTTCCCATATAATCCCCATTCCAGAAAATCAATTAAACTTAGATAAATCTCACATATATATCAATATCAGTATATATCAATATCAATAACACATTTTGTACAAGTATAGATTACTGCTGTAAATTTATACGTGAATAAGTCACACATAAATGCCATTATTGAAATAAAATTTTACATAAATATCCGTACAAAAGTATGTGCCTGTTTTTTATCCTTTTCTATTTGTTTTTATATCAAATTTAAAATAAAAGTATAAGTACACTTAAAAAGATATTAATTTGTTAGTAAACTTTTACTAATTGCTATAGACAAATTGTTATGATTTATGATTCCATTGAGATGATTTTTGGAAATTTTTACACTATAATGACAAAATAATTATAAACATCATATAAAAATAATGAAAATTAAAAGTAACTTTTTCAGGATATTCTAGAATAAAGAATATTTTTTTTTTCACATAAAATTTATTTAACACTAAACTTTGTTCATTTCTAGCAGAAATGCTTGAGGTGTTCCATTTTAGGGGTCCATAAAATAAGAACCGTAAACGAATGTAGCTGATGACTAGTTTAATGTATACCCTAAATTTAATAAAATCGAAGATGTAAAATTTTTAAAATTGTAATTTTGGGTCGTTTTTTTTTTGGTATTATCCGAATGCATTATTTTCTAACGCTTTGCATAAAAATAATTAGATTAATTGGTTTTTTGGTATTGTTTTTCGTTATTTTTTCAAATCAACTATTTTTGTGTAAAATAGGAAATGTTGGGGTAAAGCAGGACATAATAAAAATGGCAAGTTTAAGTTTATTTAGTATTTATTAAATATTTTTAAATGACTATTGTGTTTACGAGACCACTTGAATATAAAAATTCAAGTATGTGATAAAAATGGATAGGCAATAAGTGATATGCAGTTATTTCTCGTATTTTTAATAGTGTAACACAAATATGTAATAAATTGTTATAATTTTCGCACACTTTAAGTCAGGACTAGGCGAATTGACAACACACTTTAAACGTACATGTTTTTGTGAGATCTTGCTTTTTAAGAGAATGTATTGGTGCGATTGCACTTTAATAAATTCTTATTGTTTTCTTACAATTGAGAATGTGCATTTGTGTTGAAAAATTAAAATCGAATAAATTAATAAACGAATTCGTTTGTGCTTTAAACAAACATAAAAAATAAATAAGATAAAAAAACGATTGATGTTACAATATTCCCAAAAATAAAAAAGACTTTTATTTAAAATAAAATCTTTTTACAGATGAAAAAGAAAATATAAAACACAGATTTAAATCTTCTTTGTGTAATATTTGTTAAATAAATATACGCAAGTACATAGTTTATATTTTCGGTTAAATATTCTCAGCATAACATTTCTTTTGAAAAACAGTTCTAAGTACCTACTTTATTGAAAGCTAACAAGCGACTGAATGAAATTCTTCTTTCTCGAATGTAGTTTGTTAAGAAATTCATGTCATGTAAGTGTAAATAGCCGAACATCTTGTAATCTGAAGAATATGAATGCTAGCACTGCTTTACCCCAGGTCTACAACTGAGAATAACGCTGATATAATATGTGAGATAACACCGGCAGAAAAGAGTAACCATTTTGTTTATATTATGTTAAATCTTAAATAAGTTATACATGTATTCTAATAACTCCTAAAATATCATTAAATATCATAAAATATATCATTATTTTCAATCAGTCAGACAGCAAACATGTCCTTTTTATTTAAGAAATTCGTACTTTTTTAGCAGAAATTTTATAAAAATTTTTTTATGTAAATGTAAAACAATCATTAAAAAGAAAGAAGTTTACAGAAAACATTGTTGTTTTAATAATTTCCAAAATACACATGCACACACAAACGAGCTTTCATATATGTGTATTTTTTGACAGTTCAACTTATAAGATAGTTTTGTAAGAAATCTCATTACAACAGTCTCATAATATCTCTTATAATTAGCGTTACCACAAAGAAAATATTTTTCCTACCAAATTTTTCTCTAAAAACTACCAAAACCTAGAAAAAAGTTCCAACATTTAAAATGAGTTTTTTTGCGAAAAATTATATTTGAAAATTAGTGCAAGCAAAATGTTCACTAATAAAATAGATTTTGGTCAAATTTGGTCATTCCCAAATATATGAATATGTATATAATTTTCATAAATTTAAATTTTTCACCACTTCGAAAATACCCTTTTAAAACGTTAAAATAGATTATTTCGGTTTTAGAACTTTCGGGAAACTATTCAAAACATGGAATGAAAAACCAAAAGTTAAAAAAATATTTTCATAAACGTCTAGCACTATTTCAAGAAATCCTAATAGTAATTTTTTCTATTCTGAATAATAATGATGAATAAGATCACAGCAAAAAAAAAAAAAAAAAAAGCTGAAAAAGAGCTGAAAATTTATGTTTTTAACGTTGTGTTGTCATTGAAAAGAAGTAGTTAGTGCTGAAAAATGGCTGCAGAATTAGTGGTTTTATACACAGAGTTATCATTAGTAGGATGTTCTTTTTTATGATTTTTATACAATGCTTTTCACTTTCTTCTCTTTAAAATAATATATTTATATATATATATATATATATATATATATATTATTTTAAAGAGAAGAAAGTGAAAAGCATTGTATAAGAATCATAATATATATATAAATTTTTTTTTTTTAAAGTTATTGAACATATTTTCAAATTAGTGAAATTGCAATTTTAACTTGGTTTTACTGATAAAAAATTATTTCCAATTTTTTTTTTTTTAAGTAGTTTTTAATAAGTTGCACAAAGTCATTATTTTACCAAAAAATCAGAATATTTGGTAGAAACCTCCGAAGATAAAAATAAATCTACAAATTTTGGTCCAATTAGATCAAAACAATAATAATAATAATATTTGGATCTATACGTGAGATAATTCTTTCAGAGCGCGAACTTGACACTCTCTGACAGAAAATTCTTACATATTCTGTTACGTGTAGATGGACTGTTAAGTGTACAGACCATTTTCATTACTTTCATCTTACCAAGTGTGTATTGTTACACCATCCACTCTTTCGGCGATTTTTAAACCCAAATTTTTTTTCCTTTAATGAGGTAATGTAGGCACTTTTAGCCTTAACGCTATAGAGTTTACTGAGTTATTTCCAATTTTTATATATTCTATTGCTTTTACTAAAGCATCACAATTTTTCTTATATAGGTTTAAGTAATTGAATTAAAAGCATTAAGAAATACAATTAATTGTTATATTTTCATCTAACTTGAAAAAAATAGGTCTATAATTTTTAAAATTATATATCCCACTTTATCTCAATATATTTTTAACACATTACCCCGAATTTATCATTTTATGTAAACTAAAGTTTTGAAAAAGCGTTATGTTTTTGGGATAAAACCTATTTACAATTGAAATATGTACAAAATAAAGTGTTTAATTTTTGTAATTACCGATTTAAAAATGCGCTTGAATTGCATATCCTCCACAAAAAAAAAAAAACAGCATTTAAAAAAAAAACTTTTTAATATATTTATTTGCTTGCTATCGAAGAGCAATAATATCAGAGGTTTTGTGGATGAAATGTGATTTAGAAATATAATGCAATAATGGCAAAAATATACCAGTGGTCTTTTTTGTAAAAAAATTAAAAATACGCGAACAAGGCAAAATTTTCTTCATTATATTATATCATATGCCATAAAACCCCACTTTCCCCTAATTTTATGTACTTTATATTTTTTTATAGCCATTTATTCTCTTTTAAAATATTTTCTTTATTTTATTTTTTTTTTTAGCAAGAAAACAAGTAAAATAATGAAAATGGCATTAAATACTTGCACAACATTAAAGAAGAATCGTAATAAGTGGCATAAAAAATAATTTCTTTTATTTCTTCCTTATTTCATTTAATCTGATGAAAAGAATATATATTTGGGATTCTTTTCCGTTCAATATCATACAATATTATAAATTTTTAGAAAGAAGTTTGTTTTTTTTTTGTTTCGGAAATGGATGAAAGCCAAATTCGGAATTTTGTTGTATATTGGAGGGTATTTTATTTTAATATGAAACGGATGAAAGTACTAAGTAAGTACATTGTTATTATGTAGATAATAACAATATACAAAAATTTTTAAACTGCCTGAAACTGACTGTAATCCTTAATAAGTTCTGTCACAACACTTTAAAGTAATAGAGTGCAAAAATTTAGCACCATAGATTTCATTTTGTAATCATGATTATTGTTCAACGTTAAAACATTTTCTCATTCTTTTACACTTTTTGACCTTGTAAATAAATTCTATACCTTCTTTGTTATTGTGCAGACTTTGAACAGTCGAATTTTGATGACAAAATTTTCTAAATTTTAAATTTTTTTTTTTTTTGGGCGGTGTCTGTACGTCCCTCAACGGAATACAAATTTTGGAGCAGGTATTGATATATGTTGCATACCCCAAATAGTCAACGAAGTAGATAGTCTCAAATATAAATAGTGGAAAATAAGAACGAAATTTAAAAAAACCAAAACCGCTTTACGCGAAGCGTATTCGCAGCTTCTAATGGACTAGTGTGGCTTACTGCGTAAATTTAGTTTCTTTGTTATTTTGCAATAAAATCGAAGGAGCATTAATAATAAGCTTAAAAATATTTTATGGAATTTTTGAAAATTACGCAAAAATTGCACATTTTGTTTTGTATTTTTATATAGCAAAATTCAATTTGTATAAAACTTGGATTTATAGATATAAGAAAGGAGATAAATGTAATTGATCGGGACTATAAATTTAAGTCGAAGAAATGACTTAGATGCAAATCCAATTTTTCTCAAAATTTATAAAAATCGTGACTTTTAGTATAGAGAAAATGTTTAAAATTATGCTCGAAAACCCTAAAATAAGATTCTAATACCATCAGACTTTGAAAATATTATAACTTTGAATAACTTAGATATTCCGTGTAATTTTTACCAGAATTATACATAAACTTCTAGTTTGTAAACATTGTTCTATGTTCAAATCAAAGCCGGTATAACTTTCGCGCCCTCTGATCGAAATGATTAACTCAAACTGATTATATATACATTCGAGTCACTTTATATTTATGCAAATGGATTTCAATTCTCCATCAAAAAAAAAAAAAAAAATAATAATAATAATAAAAATTAAAAAAAAAATAATAATACGGAGAAATTAAAAATTTTCAAACACCCCACGAACCTTACCATATCCGATTTCGTTGAAATTCGCTATACAAAATTTGAAGTTCATCTAAACTTTCAAATTCATTGTAATTTAGCTTTTATCGCGGTTCAAATGCACTTTTTTATAATTTTTTTTTTAAATACATGAATTTTAAATCTATATATGTTCGTATCTATATGTCCGATTTAAATAAACTTTGGCATAAATTAATTTAATTATTTTTATAAAAACATAATTTTTGAAAACGAAAGGAAGTTGAAATCAACATTTGGTTTTGTATCAAGGATATTTAAAAAACTGCGTCTTCCATTATTATATATATATTTATGTTATATATATATATATATATATATATATATATATATGTATGTATATATATAATGTATATATATATATATATATATATATATATATATATATATATATAGATATATATACATTGCATCTAGAAAATGCAATTGCATTAAAATGCATTTTTTCAAAATTTGAATAATTTATCAAATCCTTTAGTTGAAGACAAAAGCAATACAATTTAAACGCATGAAAAACCAAAAGTTAAAAAAATATTTTCATAAACGTCTAGCACTATTTCAAGAAATCCTAATAGTAATTTTTTCTATTCTGAATAATAATGATGAATAAGATCACAGCAAAAAAAAAAAAAAAAAGCTGAAAAAGAGCTGAAAATTTATGTTTTTAACGTTGTGTTGTCATTGAAAAGAAGTAGTTAGTGCTGAAAAATGGCTGCAGAATTAGTGGTTTTATACACAGAGTTATCATTAGTAGGATGTTCTTTTTTATGATTTTTATACAATGCTTTTCACTTTCTTCTCTTTAAAATAATATATTTATATATATATATATATATATATATATATATATATATTATTTTAAAGAGAAGAAAGTGAAAAGCATTGTATAAGAATCATAATATATATATAAATTTTTTTTTTTTAAAGTTATTGAACATATTTTCAAATTAGTGAAATTGCAATTTTAACTTGGTTTTACTGATAAAAAATTATTTCCAATTTTTTTTTTTTAAGTAGTTTTTAATAAGTTGCACAAAGTCATTATTTTACCAAAAAATCAGAATATTTGGTAGAAACCTCCGAAGATAAAAATAAATCTACAAATTTTGGTCCAATTAGATCAAAACAATAATAATAATAATATTTGGATCTATACGTGAGATAATTCTTTCAGAGCGCGAACTTGACACTCTCTGACAGAAAATTCTTACATATTCTGTTACGTGTAGATGGACTGTTAAGTGTACAGACCATTTTCATTACTTTCATCTTACCAAGTGTGTATTGTTACACCATCCACTCTTTCGGCGATTTTTAAACCCAAATTTTTTTTCCTTTAATGAGGTAATGTAGGCACTTTTAGCCTTAACGCTATAGAGTTTACTGAGTTATTTCCAATTTTTATATATTCTATTGCTTTTACTAAAGCATCACAATTTTTCTTATATAGGTTTAAGTAATTGAATTAAAAGCATTAAGAAATACAATTAATTGTTATATTTTCATCTAACTTGAAAAAAATAGGTCTATAATTTTTAAAATTATATATCCCACTTTATCTCAATATATTTTTAACACATTACCCCGAATTTATCATTTTATGTAAACTAAAGTTTTGAAAAAGCGTTATGTTTTTGGGATAAAACCTATTTACAATTGAAATATGTACAAAATAAAGTGTTTAATTTTTGTAATTACCGATTTAAAAATGCGCTTGAATTGCATATCCTCCACAAAAAAAAAAAACAGCATTTAAAAAAAAAACTTTTTAATATATTTATTTGCTTGCTATCGAAGAGCAATAATATCAGAGGTTTTGTGGATGAAATGTGATTTAGAAATATAATGCAATAATGGCAAAAATATACCAGTGGTCTTTTTTGTAAAAAAATTAAAAATACGCGAACAAGGCAAAATTTTCTTCATTATATTATATCATATGCCATAAAACCCCACTTTCCCCTAATTTTATGTACTTTATATTTTTTTATAGCCATTTATTCTCTTTTAAAATATTTTCTTTATTTTATTTTTTTTTTTAGCAAGAAAACAAGTAAAATAATGAAAATGGCATTAAATACTTGCACAACATTAAAGAAGAATCGTAATAAGTGGCATAAAAAATAATTTCTTTTATTTCTTCCTTATTTCATTTAATCTGATGAAAAGAATATATATTTGGGATTCTTTTCCGTTCAATATCATACAATATTATAAATTTTTAGAAAGAAGTTTGTTTTTTTTTTGTTTCGGAAATGGATGAAAGCCAAATTCGGAATTTTGTTGTATATTGGAGGGTATTTTATTTTAATATGAAACGGATGAAAGTACTAAGTAAGTACATTGTTATTATGTAGATAATAACAATATACAAAAATTTTTAAACTGCCTGAAACTGACTGTAATCCTTAATAAGTTCTGTCACAACACTTTAAAGTAATAGAGTGCAAAAATTTAGCACCATAGATTTCATTTTGTAATCATGATTATTGTTCAACGTTAAAACATTTTCTCATTCTTTTACACTTTTTGACCTTGTAAATAAATTCTATACCTTCTTTGTTATTGTGCAGACTTTGAACAGTCGAATTTTGATGACAAAATTTTCTAAATTTTAAATTTTTTTTTTTTTTGGGCGGTGTCTGTACGTCCCTCAACGGAATACAAATTTTGGAGCAGGTATTGATATATGTTGCATACCCCAAATAGTCAACGAAGTAGATAGTCTCAAATATAAATAGTGGAAAATAAGAACGAAATTTAAAAAAACCAAAACCGCTTTACGCGAAGCGTATTCGCAGCTTCTAATGGACTAGTGTGGCTTACTGCGTAAATTTAGTTTCTTTGTTATTTTGCAATAAAATCGAAGGAGCATTAATAATAAGCTTAAAAATATTTTATGGAATTTTTGAAAATTACGCAAAAATTGCACATTTTGTTTTGTATTTTTATATAGCAAAATTCAATTTGTATAAAACTTGGATTTATAGATATAAGAAAGGAGATAAATGTAATTGATCGGGACTATAAATTTAAGTCGAAGAAATGACTTAGATGCAAATCCAATTTTTCTCAAAATTTATAAAAATCGTGACTTTTAGTATAGAGAAAATGTTTAAAATTATGCTCGAAAACCCTAAAATAAGATTCTAATACCATCAGACTTTGAAAATATTATAACTTTGAATAACTTAGATATTCCGTGTAATTTTTACCAGAATTATACATAAACTTCTAGTTTGTAAACATTGTTCTATGTTCAAATCAAAGCCGGTATAACTTTCGCGCCCTCTGATCGAAATGATTAACTCAAACTGATTATATATACATTCGAGTCACTTTATATTTATGCAAATGGATTTCAATTCTCCATCAAAAAAAAAAAAAAAAATAATAATAATAATAAAAATTAAAAAAAAAATAATAATACGGAGAAATTAAAAATTTTCAAACACCCCACGAACCTTACCATATCCGATTTCGTTGAAATTCGCTATACAAAATTTGAAGTTCATCTAAACTTTCAAATTCATTGTAATTTAGCTTTTATCGCGGTTCAAATGCACTTTTTTATAATTTTTTTTTTAAATACATGAATTTTAAATCTATATATGTTCGTATCTATATGTCCGATTTAAATAAACTTTGGCATAAATTAATTTAATTATTTTTATAAAAACATAATTTTTGAAAACGAAAGGAAGTTGAAATCAACATTTGGTTTTGTATCAAGGATATTTAAAAAACTGCGTCTTCCATTATTATATATATATTTATGTTATATATATATATATATATATATATATATATATATGTATGTATATATATAATGTATATATATATATATATATATATATATATATATATATATATATAGATATATATACATTGCATCTAGAAAATGCAATTGCATTAAAATGCATTTTTTCAAAATTTGAATAATTTATCAAATCCTTTAGTTGAAGACAAAAGCAATACAATTTAAACGCAGTTTTAATTGTTTTAATCTGCTAAGTTGTTTCCGAGATATTGTCATTTAAAGTTACATACTTTTATGATTTTTTAATTTTTTCAAAATATCAAAAGGTAAAGTAAAATCGCAAAATTTTACAATTTTGCAAAACTACAAGAGTAACAAATATATAAATTCTTGGGAATAGCTCAGATATTCATCATCAATCGGAACAATCAGTTACAAATCGCCGATTTATTGTCAAAATATTTCCATTTGCCCGCATTGAGAATCCTTGTTTGATGGATTATTTTTTAAAGTTATTTGTATTATTTCACCAAGATATAGTTATTTTCTACAAACTTTCAACTTAACAAAATAGTATCGATAATAAAAAGCCGTAATTTTCAACGTTCTTTCATATATATGCAAATGGTTTCATTTGCAAACATTAGAAATTTTGAAATAATTTTTGAGATAAATAATTGTTTTTAACTAAATGTTAATTTACTCAACATCCCCTCATAGTTCCACTCTAAATTTTTCATATATTATTGCCAACACTTTAAGAAATATTTTGAAGTAAAACTATATAAATAAGAGATATGATTTTTTATATATCTTTGATGTTAGGATGAATATTGATTTCTTTATCCTTTTCTTTTCAAAGATGGTGTTTTTATAAAAATATATAAAATCTAAACTTATTAGGAATCAGTTTGGGCCAAAGTTCGTTGAAAACGGACAAATAAATTAGAAGATATATATATTTAAATTTCGCGCCTTTTAAAAAATTTTCTGAAAAAAATGAACTTTGAAACGTAATAAAAACGAGACTACAACAAATTTCATAATTTTGAAGAACTTAAAATTTTGGTTTGGCATAATAAGTGTGTATGGCAAATTTTATCAAAGTCGGAGGTGGTGAAGTGAAAAATTGCGTTCTTTTGTTCGAAAAATTTTGTTTTCTCCCAATAACAATTTTTTTTAATGCCCATATATTATATGAGCGGCAGTGTTGCCAGTTTAGCATTTTTAAGGCTAAATCTAGACTTTTTATTTTGCTTTTAGCCACAAAATTTTCGTTTGGAATTTTTTTAACTACTTTTTTGGATCATTTTGCTGGTAGCCGTTACATGTTTTATTTATAAATTTATTACAATACCTTTAAAAATTATAAAAATAATGAAAACAAGAAAAAAACAAAATGGTTTTAAATAAAAAAATACTGAATATTTCTTTATTAATAAGATAATTATTAAATGAGTATATTTCATTATTAACTCAAGAATCGTTGGAAACGATTTAAATAAAACACGCAAAAAAGCATTCGAAAATTGTTTTCAAGATATCTGAAACTGTATGCTTTTACATTTTAAGGAGCAAAATTCTTCCATTTTTCTATGAATAGTGTATTTCGTTTTTTCATGACTAATTTCCGCATAACTCCTAAAATGTTATGTGGATAAAAAATAAGGTTAAGATAACTTGAAGATAATTTTAATCAGCTTCAGTAGATGCTATTTATCTTCTATTTATCTAAATTGGACAAACCATTAAACCGCCCATAAAAAAGTAAAATTTTACCTATTTTTGCTGAAAGAAGATTTTTTCCCCACCAGTGTGACTCCATTTAATTTTAAATATATTATCTTATTCGTAGTATTACCAAATTTATGATAAAGGTTACAAAATTTTTGCCGCTTTCATATCTTAAAAGAATTTTTAAAGAAAAAAAATTCGTCAATTTTACATGACGACACTAATTTCTGAACAAGTCCGAAATAATCAAAAAGCGACTTTTGGTGTTTCATCTCTCTAAATCGGACAAACTGTTCTCGGTTTATTTTAAAATATATACGAGTATATTTCCGTCATATTAAGGAGGAAATATTAAACGTACCCATAAAAGAAACAGGACCTGATAGAAAAAAACTGAAAGCAGATTCGTGTTTAGAATGTCAAATTCCATCTAGTCAACCTATTCTTGTTTAAGGGAGGTTTCTTCTGCCGACCGCTTTGGATAAAAATTAATTTTGATGTTGTTAATGCAATTTTCACTATCAATATTTCTTAAAGATATTTAAAAAATTCAAAAGAAACCTTCGTACTCTTTCACACGTTATGTTAAACAATTAAATAAATTATTAGAACATTAAGAGAGAAAAAAAACACACACACACATAAATAGGAAATTAATAGATCTTAGGCCAAGAATAAATGTTCGTTTTTAACTGGTTACAAATTCTATTTCACATTTCTACATATTTTTTTAATCACAACTTTGATTTACATTCTACTCACTTTTATACAATAAACCGCAGTTGATGCCAAATGCGGTTGAGGCATCAAAGACATCATGATAAAGATGCAATTGGATTTTAAATCCCTGCAATAATGGTGGTAATGTGGAGGAAGAAGTGTTGGTAGCATTTGAAAAACTGTCATTATTATCACCAACTTCAATCACAGTAACATCATTGAGAAAATCATTGAGATCTGAATGACACGATGAGTACGACGTTGAGGAGGAGGATGATGTAGTTGATGATGACGCTGATGATACTGATGGGTTGGAGGCGGAGGAAGAGTAAAAGGCAGGCGAGGCGGGAAACAATGATGTTGAAGATGTTTCCATATTACCATTCCTATTGTGATTGTGTACTGTTGATATGGCGGGTATTGTTTTTGAATGTTGACGTAGTTTTTCATGTGTGCTACTGGTAAAATCAATGTTTTTATGTACTGTCATCTGTTCCTGTTCATCCTTAACCACAAGTGTAGTTTCCCCACCATTTGTTGGGTAATTATATGTGGTTTTATCATTATCATTATGCTGGTTTTTATCTAAAAGACTATTGTAATTGTATTCCTTTGTTAATTGAAAATTAATTGCATCTTCTAAACGAGATGATGTTGAGGTAATTTCATCAACATCAGTTTTTTCATTTATATTATGTTGTTGGTTATTATCGTAATCGTCATCATTATCATTTTCATTATGATCGTTCAATTTTGTGGATGCTACTAAATGTCTGTAAGAGTTGTTAAGTGATTCTCTATCACTGTTGTTTATTTCCGGTTCGTTGTTATTGTGGTTTTGTTGCAAATTGTTTTTGTGGTTAATTTGTGTTTGTTGTTGTTGTTCGTTATTTCTAAGTGTAGTTGCTGTAACAGTAGCTGTTGCATTAGTTGCGGCAACATTTTCATTATTTACATGCACTTTGATTTTGTTGTCATTGATGTTGTTCTTGCTGATGTTGGCATTATTGTCTTGTATATATTCTTCGTTAATTGTTGTTGTTGTTGCTGCTGCTAGATTTATTGAGAAATCTACAGGTGGTCCTGGTGAACGTCCTGGCGCTGGGTCACTGTTCATATGTCCCACTACAGTCTGTATTGCGTAGAGCCCAAAAACTAAAAGGCAAATGACTAATTTCCTCATTATCACTACAACAGCTGCAGTTTGTTGTTGCCGGTATTGTTGTTGGTGTAATGTGAAGCAGATGCAAATTCGTACAATGAGATTTTTTAACTAGAGATTCTAATATTGTTGTTTCTATACCAGATCGTACTAATAACGCTGCAGTGTCTTCTATGGGTGGTGGTAGTGATGGTGGTAGTGCTAAAGGTGGCGGTAATGGTGGTAGTTGTGTAGATTTTAATTGGATTTCCATAGACCTTCTTTTTCTTTGGGGGTAGAGGAAAAGGTATTTGAACGTATTTTTTATTTCAAATATAAAGAAGTATTTGGTATCTCAGTTTTTTTTGTCTACTCTAGTTTTTGTGTTGTTGTTGTTGTTGTTGTTGTTGTTAATTTAAGTTGATTTTCATTTAGTAGTTTTATTGTTCTTAGTTGTGGTTGTTGTAGTCTGTTTAGCAATTGTTTAGTTTTTCTTATTATTCTTTTAGTGTTTCGTTTTGTCTTTGTTATCCTGTCTTTTGTTGTTGTAGGTGTATGAATTGCTCTTATCCCTATTGTTGTTGTCATTATTTAGTTATCAATTGTTGCTCTTTTATATTAGATTTTTTATTGCTTCTTTTGTTTTAGTTGCAATTAATTCGAGCACTTTTTCTTGTGACTTATCTGAAATTGATAGAAAAGACATACAAAAAGATATAATTAAGCAGTATTTCATTAATTAAAAAACTTTGGGAAAGTAAATAATAAAATTATATACCAGTTCAAGTATTAATGCAGGCAAAAAGTAAAAATAAGTTTTAATTACGATTTCTCAAACAACTAAGAAGTTTAGTTTTTATTCCATTTTGAAATACCAAAAATAGAGTATTTAAAATATTTAATCAAAAAAGTTAGACTGTATTGTTGAAAATTTTCCATTTTTAATATTTAAAAAGCATATAAAATTCGACTAAATTTTTTTCGCACTTTTCTCTCCTTAGCACATTGCTAGCGCTTTAAACCAGACAAAGGTGCTCATAGCAATCAGGTGCCGAGGATTTTCAGCATTTTTACATATACAATACGAAGCCAAATAATTTAGAGTGAACAAAAGACAAAATATCATTTATTTTTGTCCCAGCTTATAAGAAAGTAGGTACATGAACCGCTTGGTTAAGCATAAACAAAACAAATTTATTTTATATATTTTGTTTTTGCAAGAAGAAATTATTATTTTTTTTGTGTGCTAGATATAACAAACACGCATGCAACAAAGAGCGTAAACAAAGCAAATGCACTAACACATTAAAATGTTTACATCCCTCTTTATACCTTTCGTTGCTCTAAACAAACAAAAGGTCCCAAACGAATTCTTTCGGAAATAATTCAGTAACTTTGAAACAACTGGATGAATTCTAATGAAATATCACGTAGCCAAAGCACGGTTTTTAGCGGGTCTGGGGGACTGGAAATGAACCTCTAAGGCTATTAAACTCGAGCATGTAATAAAAAAAAAAAAAATGGCCAAAAATTTATTTATGACCTGAGTGTAAAAAGCTTTTGTATATAGGTAGTCCTTGTAAATCAAAAACCATGCTTCCACGTGTAGGTTATCTGTTTTAGTTTAAGAGATATTTAGGTCGTATAAAATTTTACCCTCATTTTTGGACTAGTTTTTTTCTAAGTCTTTCAAATATGAGGCTTTAAATTTAGGCTGTAAATTTTTCTGAAAATCTCTAGTACCATATAAATATATCTATCCTAAAAAAAAGTTATGTTAATCAGAAATTAAAACATCAAAAATTTTACATTTTTGGTGCTATTTTCTATAAAGGTGGTAATATTTTTTCACTTCTATTTTTTTTTCTGTTCCGGACTACAGAATTTTTTTAATGGTTTCAAAAAAATTTTAACGGTTTTCCCCCGAGCCCTATCTAAACTTTGTCAATTTTGAAAAAGTTTTTTATTTTATTTTTTTGCAAAATTCGCAAATGTCAGAGCTGAGATCAACAAAAATTACACTAAAAATATTTTTTGAGCCTCGCCTTTTATAAAGGGATCATTTTAATGTGATCATTTTAATTAAGAAATTCAATTTTTGAAACAAGTTTTCTCCGGATGGGGCTTTTGGATATTTTGGTACGAAATAGTGGGATTTTTTTTAATTCCCAGATTTTAAGATCAAAGCTGAGGTGTTTTTCAATTAATTTGTAGGAGCACAGCTTAGTAGCAGGAGGAGCAGGTTTTGTATATACATATATATATATATATATATATATATATATATATATATATATATATATATATAATCTGATTTACATTTATTCAATATCTGTTCCTCTTTTAATTATTGTTTTTAGGGTATATTTGGCTTTTTCAAATTTTTGAAGCACCGGTGTAAGCTAGAGAGAGACTTCGTTCTTCAACAAAACAATCAGAAAATTTTTTTCAAGAAGTCTTGTGTTGAAAAAAATGCATCCACTATTAATCGTGTTATAGGCCAAATGCGTTATTAGATTTTTAGAAGCTATGGGCCTCATTCTTGCATAAATCTACCGCAAATATCTTTTTAGGGTTTCTAAATAAGTCATATCAGTCCATAAATTTTCCACCATATACTTTTTAATTTAATATCGTCTTACATTTAAAAAATATTTGTTCTGCACCGAAGTTATTATATGTGCGAATTTTTGTGACATTCCAAGGTATTAAAGTTGCTATTTACTAGTGCTTCGCTTCCATATTTGATGCAATAACTAATATTTTCTTTATATGACAGCTATTAATCCCCCAGGACCTATTTATCCAATTCGAAATTTAATATGGAAAATACTTTTAATTTTTTTAAGACTTTCGCTGTCTTTTAAATGAGACAAGTTATATTTTCTTTGTATGGGGAATACCTCTCCCCCTGGACCTATCCGTGTTATTTTCATTTTATCAATGTAATGTGCTATAATGAATATTTGATTTATATGGGTGGTACTACACCCCGTGCTCCGATTTATTTTAAGCTAATCGGTTCATCCGTTTGTGTATTTTAAAATAGTGGGTGTAAAGTATGGGCGTGCCATCCAATCAAAATCCAACTTAATCTATAAAATTCTACAGTGCAAGCACTATCTGTGCGTCATATTTTATGTTAATATCTTCATTAATAGCTATAATAGAAATTGGAAAAATTGATCACGTCTAATAGAGGTTTAACAAAGCATATAACCACCTCTAGCGATTAATAAACAAATAAAGAAATAAACAAACTTACACCTCATTTTTATAATATATATAATATAATCATATAAGGATATAAGGATTTATGAATCTTGGTTCTACTTCAACTTTTCACGAAAATGCAAATTATTTAAAGTTTTTAGCTTTTTACATAGATATAGTATAGGTAAATATATTTGTAATTATATCCAATATATGACGTATTTCATTTTCATATAACATATCTCAACACGGGTAAAGGGTATATAAGATTCGGCACATCTAAATATAGCACTTTAACTTATTTTTCCTTCCTTTTGTTGTGATAAAGCCATATCAAAAGATACGGATATGAAAGAACATAAAGATTTGACAATTTGAAAAATTTTGCTTATTTAAGATTTATTTGCTCCATACGTTTCAAATACATAATAGGCATATTGTATATCATTTTAAAGAAAATTATGACGTTTGACTTATTTTGTTATTTGTTTATTTATAAAATACTCTTGTTATAAATGAACAAAAAATTCCAAATTTTGCTTACAGAATTATATTACATATATTTAATCTTCGAAATGGTTATAAGTATCATAGTAACTTTTACTTGCATTACTAAATTAATCGGTAGGATGTCAAAAATTTTTTCCAAAAGTTTTAAGAAACTATTGTTCTATCCAATCTGATTTTAATAAAAATTTTTTACATGTTCAAAACGTTGAGCTTTTGTTCCAAAGTTTATCATATTCGACCGCTGATGGTTGTAGGGTGCATGTTAAAAGTTTTTCAAAATTGAACTTATACGCTTTCTTAAGATCTAATCTTTTTGTAATTTTGAGCTTGTTATGGAAAAAATATGGCTAAATATTTCAACATGTGGTTTGGTACTCGTGACGCCTTTTTAGTGCATTTTTTTGAAAAAAATTTTTTAGAACTACTTTAAGATTGACCATAATTATCACAAAATAACTTTTCAATAATTTAGTAATAAAAAGAACAAAAGCATGAAATTTTCTATATTTTGTGATTTTCAATCGCTGATAGGGAACTGAAGTTTTTTTTCCTTTTTTCAGCTCAACAATACGCATTGTTGGAGTTATCATACTACAATTTTTTTTTCAACAGACCCAGGAACGTACCTATTGCGGATTTCTCTGACATAGAAAATTTTTAACCACTTGTTAAATTTTTTTTCTTATCCAATTTCAAATCTTTTTACATCTTCTTAAAAGCTTTCTAAAAGACATAGAAAATATGCTTAAATGTACTATATATGTTTTATAGTTTTCAAATTATTTGCATTTGACATTTCAACTATCTCAATCTCAATTTTGCAAAATCTTGGTTTAGTTTTTCAATATATAGCTCAATATTTTTGTCAGATTTAACTTAATTAGATAGAAAATGAAATTATCTATCAAATAAAAAAACTTGATGACAATATCTCTTCTGTGTCTATAAATAAATAATTTTTGATTTTTTGTGTTTTTTGTTGCCAAAAAGGTGTCTACACTTTTTTTTTCTCTAAAATAAAATTTTCTTTAAGAACAAAAAATAATTCTATACCTTTCTTTAGAATAAAAAAACCACCTGCTAGCACTCAATAGGACTAAATGCAAACTCTCCCGAATTTGTCCTATTTTATATAAAAATTTTGATATTAGCCAATATGTTCTAAAATTCTAAAACATGAATCTACAAACAGAATACAGTTTCAGTTTTCCAAAGGGTTTTCTAATGGCTTTTTCTAGACCTATAACAAATGTAGACTTTATAATCGAAATATGAAATTTTAGTATTCAGAGTACAACCAAACATGTAATTGGTCTGGTATACTCTGAATATTGTTGAGAAACATTTTCGAGATAGTTTGAAAATAAGGTGAGCTTTTCATAGTTGGATTTTACCCATTGGTCATTTCGTAGTTGAGTGGATGGGAAAGATTATTGACTTTAGTATTTTTTAGAAAATAATAATTTTGTTTATTGGCAGCGAGACTTTGAAAACAGTTTAAAATGATTTATTTTTTTATTTTAATAAGCTTACGCCTTAAATATTGTGAAACTCCGTTAAATGTTTTTTATATTCTAAGTTTTATTATTATTATTATTTTTTTTTTTTGTAATTTTTCTTTTGAGTAATTTATACCTGCTGATTGTCTCTTACTTTTGGCAGGCTGCATTTTGGATGTTTTTTGTGAAGCATTCATTTTGTTTAAACTTCGTCTATAAAACTTGCAATCTTTAGGTTTATTGTACAGAAAGGGATTATTTGTACTCAACTTTTAATACCTTGCTCAGAAGTGAAGCGTATTTCATCTACAGCATTCTAAATCAAATGAAAAAATAGTAGCCAGAAGTGATAATATCTGGGAGGAACGAAACTTCATTATGGAATTTAATGAACTCGTATCTGGTGGCATATTGTGTTTTAGCAGCGCATAATATATAACACACTTCCAATCCCAATAAGTACACTTTAAATATACATTCAAGTGATTTAAAAATCTGCCTGATCTAGTCCTAATAATTATATAAGCATTCCTTGCATTTGGTACGAGTCTTGATCGAGAAAAGCCTACAATTCGTCATCTTCAAACTTTTTTCGTACAACGAAAGCACCACTTTTAAATCGACTAAACTACTTATGGCAAGTCGTCTCAGCTAAAACACCAAAATGTTGTGGATTTCTGCCTTGATTTTCATAAAAAAAAAGTAATAATAAATCTTCCCAATCTTACTTATATTCCAAAGGAAACACTCGCGAGTGCTAGACATGAGACACAGGACTTAGTGACTTTATTAGTTCTTTTAACTTCACAAATGTATCTTCGATCAGTTTCGATTACTTTTTCCTATACCTTGGCAACCCCTGCTCTAGAATATATGTAAACCTTATGCTATATATTATTCTTGTATATTGTGTACAACAATCAATTTGCAATTTGGTGCTTATGAGGAATATGTAATTAATACTAATTACAACACAAATGACATTTATATAAAACTCTGACTGTTTTCCTCTTCTTACAAAGATTAATCATTACAACCATAAACCTTTTGAAATAGTAAAACTGTACATGGCCCTAAGTGCCTTTTTGCATCGAATAAAGTTTTAGCCTTCGATTTTTTTAATAAAATTACTTCTAGGTTACATACGTTTGCATTTATTTACTCTTATAAATGTAGTTTTTTTTACTACTAAATTATTTATTCGTTTATTTTTCCCACTTAAAAACTTCTGCACTCTTCCGAAAGAAAAAAAAAATTATTTCATATTGTCCTTGATTTAAGCAACACTTCATTAGTTGCATTTTTTTATTTTCTTTTACGTTTAAAACAACTTAAATAAAAGGTTAAAAATGGTCAACCACCCACTCTTCAAGTGTACTCATACCCAAGTACAACAACATTTTTGAAAAAATATTTTCAAATGTTTTCATGCTTAATTAAATTTAGCAGTTACACATCTCAAGTGCAATGCAATGAAGTAAAAGAATAAAAATAAATATTCTTATTGCTCCTAAGAATTTCTATTATTGTTTTGCTTTAAACTTCCTGCAAACTGAAGACGACGAAAGCAGACAAAAATGTGCCTGATTAATAAACAAATATTTATACAATGTCAGGCAATCAATAAAATGAAGACACTTAAGAGAAACTTTTATATAACCTTCCTTTTTATGGTTGTTTGACCTATTGGATGTAATTTGTCAAAAGAAGTGAACGAAAATTTTACTGCCTTTTTATGACACATAAGTGTGACATGCAAATTAGTGAGTTGTTGCTTAATCTTAGCAACAAAATAAAGAAAAAATATTAAACATTTTTGTAATAAATAGAATTAAAAATAAAGCTACTGTAAGTTTTTACATTTATGTATTAAGATTTTGTCACAAATTATGGTAGATCCCTATAGAAACTTTAAAAATCAAACACAAATCAAAAATACGATTTTGAAGATAGCATTAAAAATTTTATTCAAAATAGGCACATTTTCAGATTATGATACTAAACCAAATTGCAAAGATGCCGCTTTAAATACATGATAATATTTACAACTCTCACTATCTAGCAACACTATGCACAGTGGGGCCAACTAAAAAAATTTTTTTGTAATAAATCTCTATATCCTAAACTGCTGGTAGAATCGAATTGAATTCTACGGGAGAGTTATATAGGTGGACCTAAGCTTTCAGAAAAATCATCTTGTAGTTACTCTATTATAATGTGACATAAGCTACAGAGCATCAAAGTTGATCACCTCGAGTATGTAAAGGTTTCAGAAAATCATAATTTCTGCAAATCAAGTCCGACTTCAAAGATATTTATATTTCTGTAAAGAGCTTGGCAATATAAAGAATAAATAAGCTTATTTCTTACAGTTAAAAATATATCTACTCTTGAATTTTTAATTTTTGATTTTTTACCTCGACTTTATTTCATTTTTCGGGAATAAGTATAGAGGTATATGAAGATTTTTTGTAAAAATAGCCTGTAATTTCTAATACATCTCGAAATAATATGCTGAACATTTTTTTTGATTATCCCAGTTCGTCTAGCCCTGAAATATGTTCAAAGTCATTTTTTGATAAACAAATTCTTTACATATTTCAAAAGACAAGGCTTCATAAATGGTTAATAAAGAAATTTTAAATTGATTAATATCTATACCCTGTATCCATCATTGGTTCAAAATGGTTAGTTTTAGAAAAAATTTCATAATTACCGATTAATAAAAAAAAAATTCACGAGACTTTGTTTTTTAAATTTTGAATTATAAAATAGACCCGGCCAAAAACTAATGCAGGAGTCCAGATTTTATAAAAAAAGTACATTTTTTAAAAGACTTTTTTCAAATGTATAAAAAAGAATATTAGCATTATATTTTTACTATTATTTCTCATGTAGAGTATAAAATAAACATCAATCTTTCATTCCTCCAAAAATCATTTATATAGCTACAACAATTAATATCTGGTTGATTTTTTTTTCTAAAATTCAGTAGGGTGAAAATTTAAATCAATTTAAAATTTCTTTATTAATTATTTATGAGACCTTGTTTTTTGAAGTATGCAACAAGAAAAAAATGTTTTATTAACAAAACTTTGAGAAAAACGTGAAAGAATTGTATCATATTTTTCAAAAAAATAGTCATTCTTCATACTAATTTCACGCTTTGAATAGTTTTCATGCCTAAGAAAATTGAGATAATGAAAAAACATCTTTAGCATATTAAATCAGAATATATTAGGTTAGGTTAAGTTAAAAAGAGCCAAAGACCATCCGGTCCATTGTGATCCTTTTATAAATTCCAGAGAAAGCTAATAAAACGAAGAAAGAGAAGATCACTAGTAGCATAAGGCACAAGAGTAGAAAGAAAGGAAACGAAATATAAGAAAGAAAAGTGTGGAACCCAAGACTCATCTATCAACCCCGACTACCTCTAAGCCACTTTATCCCCATTCGTGTAGAATATGACTTCCAAATCACTTCAGTCTACTATACTGAAGCCCTACACAATGACAGAGTATATGTTCCACTATTTCTAGCACCTTCACATCATCGCACGTCGTACTAAAGTCTGACGTGCCAGTGTCTCACTTACTGGTCATATTCCATATTGTGAAGTGACCGGTAATCATACCAAGAATGACCCTTACATTCTCACGACTCGTGCCCAAAAGATGTATCAAATCTACTAGTTTAAGACTAGACCATAACACTCTAGATACCTTGCAGTCCATTCTACTCCTCCAAGCATGATTCGTTCTTCCTAGAATCCACTCCCTTATGGCCATAAAATATGACCCAATTGTTTGTGGAAATTTCGTGAAAATTTCCACAAACACTTTCTAAACAATGTTGCAAAGAAAAACAAAATAAAAAAAAACTGCTTACAGAATGACTGATTATATGTTCTTACTTATAATATAAACTCATAATAATCATAAAATTTTATATGTCTTTAGATGACTTCCAAAAGTGTACACAAGTTCGTTATGTGTTGGATACTATAAGGAAAAAATAAAAAATCAAGTCACCAAGCACTTGCTTGGTGGCGTGATAAAAATTTTAATAAATATTACACTTAAAGTAAAGAATTTGCTTGTTATTTTTTACTAGGCTTTGGCTATGAGATCAGCTTGTAAATGATTTCACGTATTATTACGAGTATTATTAATCTTTGCATATATTACATTTTTTTGTATGTCCTAATAAAAATCACGTTTAAATGTTAACGTCAACAATATTAAATAAAACAATGTACTCGTATTAAAAAACTTTAAGGAGGGAAATTGTAAACGTATTATACGGAATAAATAGATCAGTGAGTTGTTTGGAAATTTAACTGTAGATTAGATAGGGTTTGATATGTGTGATATAGAGTAGATTTAGAATGACTGTAAATAAGATTTCGAGCAAATTTAGGCTAAATATACACTATATATGGGATAGATATAGACTAGATATACATAGAGTGCAAGTTTATTCTAAATAAAGTGTATTTTGTCCCCGTTTACCCTAGTATATCAGGCCAGAGCTTAAGACTTTCATAGGGAGTATATACAGCATTATTCAGCAGAACAAATACATCTTCTCACGACTGAATCCATAGTGGACGAATTACCTGGAATATGTTTTATTTAAAGTGAGGTATTGCAATATAAATTCCAGCGGTAGGAAAATATGCAACAAAACTAAAATATTTAATAAAATCATCCACATAATTGAAGAGATAATAACCACAGTGCCGGTGACTTGGATGGGTGCGCAACCGTAATACCGTAATGCTTCGCCGGTACAAGCACTTTTGATATAATGCCTTCAAACACCTAAAAGTTGAATGCTGCAATAATTGTAAATAGAGCGGTTAAGAATTGTGGCATGAAGTTGAAAATTGCAAGAATATTTCGATTTTTAACGATTTTTTGAAAAATATTTTTTAACTTGCTAAAAATTTGTTTTGCTTTTCATTACAATTCTTTTAATATCTACGAAATTATTGAGTAGATTAAAAATATATGTGAATATGACTTGAAGATGATCCGGATTAGAATTTTTTGATATTTTATTTAAACAAATCAGATAATTCGTTCTCGAGATATGTTGCAATATGTGATGCTACTTCTTTATATTAAGGATTATCTCGAAAACTAGAGTAAATTCAAAAAGAGTGATTTATAGACTTAGAACTCTATTATATGTATTCAAAATTTACTGAAAAGTCCCGTAATAGAGAATCAGAGAATGTACTGATGTTTTGTATGGTACCAAGATAAAATAAATCGCGCGACCATACTTATTACAGACAACCAAAGTTTTTATATTTATTCAAAATTTAATATGTACCATTTGATTACTAAGAACTAAAAAATTACATGTTTTAGATAAAAGTTGGGAAAAATTCCATGGCTAACCGAATTAGGTAATAAATCGGAGCAGTTCCAGTTCTACTTCTGTAACAAGTATTTTAAAAAAAGCGGACAGCAATCAGATTTGTCATCTCCGATTACAGTAAAATTCACTACAGACATTGGCTATTGGAAGGGTTCTTCAAATCATAAATTTTTAGACTCACGTCCTTTTCCGGTACCAAAATATGAAGTTCTAAAAACGAATAAAAGTTAAAAACTTTACTAAGGCGTACTTGTTTAATTGCTAATAACTTGTAAACTATACATGATAGATCTCTGGTTTTAGCTTCATATTAAAGACCTTTATAATCAGTGTTGATAGGAAGTGAGAAAAAAAGAGGCTAAACTGGACTTTAAGAAAGGTCAGAAAAGGTTAAAAATGAGGCCAGAATAAATCCGATATATTTTTTTATTTAAAAACTTGTATTTTTTATACTTATACTTTGTTGGCATTTTTTCATGAAAATTGTTTTTTTAATTGTTAATTTTTATAGTTTTGTCATTAGTCATAATGTTCATAATTTTGTTTTTATTAGTTTTAAATATATTTTTTTTAAGACATTGTGATAAATTTTTAAATAGAACACAGGACACAGTAGCTATCAACAAAATGTTCCAATGAAAAATCGCTCACAAAAACGTCGTAAATTTTAGGAGGGATTTATCGTCATTTTTGAATTTTGATCATTTTTGATCACTTCAAAATTTATATATAGGTACAAATGTATATATATATATATATATATATATATATATAAATATATTTAGCCTTAAAAAACATATATATATATATATATATATATATATATATATATATATATAAATATATATAAAAATATATATAAATAAATAAGTCAATAAAATAAGTTATGTTTGATTTGTATAATGAAGCCCTGCTGGCGAAAATTTTTGTTAAATATAATTAATCTTGATATTTTGTGCGTATTATTATTCGAAAATTCTTAAATGGATGATTCTGTAAAAATAAAATTAGTAACAGCAAATAAGAAATTATTTTCTTCTTTGTTGAAATACTAGAATATTAGCCTTTTTAAGGCAATTTTAAGAATCAGTAAAGGCTATAAAAAAAGCTAGAAGCTAAAAAAAATTTTGAGGCGAAAAGAAAAATAAAGAGGCTAGATTTAGCCTTTAAAAACATATAAAATGTTCAAAGGTCAAAGTTGGATTATATATCAAAACACCGTTTTTAAAACTCTTAAACAATTTATAATATTGACATAACTCTTCTCCGTATACGTTCAGAAATTCAAGCTGGACACTTCTTCACTCTGGAAGTTGTGAAGCAAAATATGGTAAAAAGTATTTTTTTATGACTTATATTTAAAATAAATAAAATTTTATATATAAAATATGACTAGATTATATTTTTCTACATAACTTCTAAACTTAAAGCGTGTCCAACATTAAATTTTCTACGAGTATTGAGAAGAGTTATGTTAACATTATGTTATGTTAACATGTTATGTTATGCTAACATTTTTAAATATCGATTTTGGAGACATAATGATTTAATTCTTATAAATCTAATTTTGGCCTTTAAGCTTTTGCAATATCTTTATCTTTTAAGTGATACAAAAATTCAGAATATTCAGAAGTTATTATTAATTAGATTATATTTTGGCCCATAACTTACAAACTAAATAAGTAGCCAGCTTGAAATTTTACACGAGTAGGGAGAAGAGTTTTGTAAACTTTATATAATTCTTTTAAGAATTTTAAAAATACCGTTTTTTGAGATATAATAGTTTGATCTTTGAAATTTTGATATAAATAAACTTTATATATTTATTTGTAAAGGTAATATCTTTGCCGATAATAAGAAACTAAAGTTGAAGAACTACCGTCTATATTTTAGAAGTTAATAGCAATTAATCAAGTACAGCTTTGTGAAGCTTTTTGATTTTTTTTATTCTTCTGCACAATATACTAGTGAATTATTTATGTGAGAATTAGTTTGCACCAAACATATAATAGTATGGGAGAAAATTACATCACTTCAGGAAAACCACAAGGATCAGTACTAGAACACTTCCCGTGGAATGTAATGTACGATGGAGTTTTAAATATGAGCTATACCTACAAGCTCACGTATAATAAGATACGCTGATGACACATAGTACTATTTATCAACCACGCCCTGTTATGTGACCGATAGTTATGAGAATACGGTCTTATAGAAGATGCTGGAAAACGATAAGCAATATTAATAACAAATCGAAAAATTTTTAAAATGCTTGGGATAAAGATACAAAATCAAAAACGAATCTTTATTTTGAGTTAACGATGTACAGGTGGATTGCAAATTGAATTTTAAATTATTTAGGTAAACTGTACGTAAAGTCTTAAAAGTAGCAAATATTGTAGATACGATAATGTCGAATAAAAACAGTCCAGAGGCTCTACTAGAACAAGACTACTTATAAATAAATGGCAGGGACGCTTGGAATGTGATAATGAGAGAAGATAGACCTCAATACTAGACCTTAATACTAAATATAATAAACTATCTAGGAAATGAATTACTTACCTCACCCAAAAAATAACCGGATATGGAAACTTCAATTCGTATCTAAAGTGATTCAGAACAACTGCTAATTCACACTGCAATTACTGTGAATCATTATACTTAGTACAACCCAGAAAACTTACTATTTCACTGCATCAAATGGATAATATGACTAGTTCTATAATTACACTTGGGAAGCAGTGCCAAGATTTAATTTTCCGTATAATAAAGTATAGATATAATCGAACCACCGAATATTTAAACTCACGTCAATAAACCATCCATCCCAAAAATAGTCCGGAATGGGAGTTATCGTGGGACTACTACACAGAAAGAAAAACTGCATTTTAAGATCAAGTTTATTTTCCATATTTTTCGCAAAAATCGTATATGAGTTATATGAGGTGTACTTAAAACAATTATATAAAACTGGATTGAAAATTAAGAATAAAAAACTTAATTTAAGTATGAAAATTCTAATACTAAGTATAAATTGTACTTAACTCAAATAACTGATTATTGAAATTTGAAATTAAGTCTAATTTGACTTGAATTAAGAGGAAAAATCTTATATTTATCTGTGAGAGAATATCAGAGGAATAACTTTTTCTCTCACTGCTCTCTCACTCTTATTTGTCTATCGTTCTTTTATTGTGTGTCATTTGAATACTTTGGCTTTTGTTTTTTATTTTTAAGCGGTTTTTTCTTATAAATGTGTGTCAAAAAAATTAAATTAACTTCTATTGAATGACAACTTACGCCTGCTCCAACTCCTTAAAGTGTTTAATTTAGAAGCTTATATTGATTATTTGAAATGTAAGTGCAAATAAAAACTGTAAAAAAATTGTGATGTGACATACATGAAGTATTTTGAAAGAAGTTCGTTCTAAGTAAAATTTATTATTTATTAACATAATTATAATTAAATAAATTAACAATAAATAATAACAAATTGTATTTAGTATGTAAACTTATTTCCAAAAATAATTTATGTATGTATATATATATGTATGTATGTATGTATGTATTTATGTATGTATGTATGTATATAGGTATGTATGTATGTATGTATGTATGTATGTATGTATTTATATATCTACGTGCATACAGGAAAACATGCAAAATTTTTTTCAAAATACGCAGAAAAAGAAAAAATTGTCTCTGTATTTTTTAAGAGAGCCACGTCATTGATTAAGAAATTATGTCTTAATTTAAGTATAATTTTTACTTACATATTTATAAATGTATGTGTATTTACAAATATTTTGTAGTAAGGTGTTAACAGAACGGGGAAAGGGTAAAGTAAATTAAGTTCTGCTCTCTTTGAGATTTCTTTTGCATTGTATGTTTTGTCATATATTTATAAATATGTATATGTACATACACGTGTAAATATGTTAGTAGAAATTGTACTTAAATCAAGATATAATTTCTTAATCAATGAATTAGTTACCTTAAAAAAAAGATAAAAAAGAAAGTTATTTGTTTCTAGGGAAGTATTTTTTATTTTCCGCATATTTTGAAAAATTAAACTGAAAATTAGTGAAATTTGTGGAAATACTAGAAGTAAATCTGTCTGATTATAATAAATTGTATTTGTTTCAATTTTTTAATTTAATAATATATTTTGGCATTGTTCGACTCCAAAGTTAAAAACAGATTGAATTGCGATTTTAGATGAAAACATGTTTCGAATAAGGTGAATATTGATTATATATTTTTTTTATATTAAACGGACGAAACAATACTGTTTAGGTTTCAACGAAACCAAAATGGAAAAGACACGATGAAGTGTGTAGCGGCACAAAAATTACGTATTCTATTCTATTCTGCTGATATCTAATTATGGTCCACAAACTCTACTTTGGTATTGCAAAACAGAGACAACAAGGCAATTTACGATTGTAAACTTGTTTATGGTCCTTCGAGCCGGGTAATGGAACTACATCTATAACAACATTTTCGACACTAGGTTCAATCTTTCTTTTACTTGCCCTAAACGCTTGGCGCTGCTAATTGAGTCCCTCTAAATTTCACCCAGTGCAAGGTGGGTGCCATGTTTAGGTTTCAACGAAACCAAAATGGATAAGACAAGACGAATCCTGTGATCCGATTATTCTGAAGTCAATCCTGTTTATGCTCACTTTAAGCCAAGATATCTAAAAAAAATTGAGAATAATTCAATCCAAAATAGGCTTAAATAGACCTAAAATTAAGAAATTTTCGCTATTCTTGATTAAAGTAATTCGCACTTGGTTTAAGAAAATCCGAACTTACCGAACTTTTGATACCGTAGCATATTGATTTAAATATGGATTCCTCAATTTATTTTTTGAGTGTATATGATATTAAGTTATTACAGTATTAATATTAATATTTATTATTGCTTTAGAGCGTTGAATCCCACACTATATGAGGAATTCCCTTTTTACATTCATCTTTAAGAAATCGACCAAAAGCCTCAAATATCTTTTTTTAGTTCTGATTTTTTAAATTAACTTTTTATGCAATTATGTTAGTAACTCCTCTTGGGGTAAAACAACTAAAATTCAATACATGAAATGGTTTCATGTTGCACTGGCAAGCACTCAGATTTAAAAACTCCAAAAAATGTTTTTGAAAAAAGTTTTTTTTCATTCTTTGATGGCTGCAATCGCGTGTTTTAGCTTATGTGTCCAATTCTTCTAATGTAATCTACAAACACTTGCAGAAATAGGCCAATTTGTGTTCAATCAGTGTGTTGTTGACCAGTGTTAATTTATATTGTGAACGAGTGGTAAAACCAAAATTTTAAAAAATTTAAAATTTGTGCAGTTTTGTTACTAGAAAATTGGCGCCATTTTGAATATTTTAACATAAAGAATGGAGGTATATTGCTCATGTAATTATAAATAAGTCTCGATAATGTGCCCTCAATAGAAACGCTATAGGGGGTGCCCAAACTTGGGGAGAAGGAAATGTGAATGGCTCCAAGAGGTGCCTTTTTCGCGAGGCACACTCACAGAGTAATTCCAATAAAGCTAAATTATTGCGTGATCAAAAAAGATTTTCAAAATGCATTTTAAAATCATTATGGTGCGATAAAATATTAATTTGCAAACATTCCTTAATTTTACATTATATGTAAAATTATATTTATAATAAGTACATTTATTCAGTTTTAGTTAAGGGAAATATGGATTTCAGCAAACAAAATGCGTAAAAGTTATTTATGAACTGAGACCACGGGTTCTTATATCGTCATATATATCGTCGAGGCACATCGAAAGCACTAATTGAAATCGGTGAAGAGTTATACCAATTTGTAGCTGTTATTATAGCTTATATCGGAATCAAGTAGCGCATTAAACTTTAAACAATTTTAGGTGTGTTTTTGAATCAATAAAAAATAAAATTTTTTTAATTAATATAAAACTAACTAAACTTCCTTTAATTTGTATTTTGTATACCTCTGTGTATGTTACATATGTTAATTTATTTTTGACATCGCACTAAAAATTTAATTTTACATGTCCATTAATATCATTTTAAAAAAGTTGTCGATTGTAGAATATTAAAAATATTAAAAATATATAAACAATTTTATAAAATTAAAAAATCAGAAAATCTTTGCATACTTTGTTGACTAATTTCTTTTTTCTTAATAAAATGTTAAAAAATTATATTCGTTGATAAAAACTATATCGTTTCACTATTAATTTGTCTTTTAGACATTTTGATGTAGATAATATACATATGGTAATTTTTTTAATTTTGTTGAAAATATAATTTTTGCAATTTTTTATATCCTTTTATCTTAAATCTCCATAACATTGATGCTGTTCACTAAAAGTCATTCACGCGAACAGATTTATGTTTCATTACATAGTGTCTACATTATCAAAACAAACGTCAAACTTAAATTTATGTAAGGTGGCAACAGTTGCACAAAACAACAATATGGCGTATTCATTATTATTTTTTACATGTGCAGTTTGGCAACTGTAACAACCAAAATTATAATCAGCTGTTTAACTGAGGTTACCTTGTTTATATTTTCGCTGAATATGACGTTTGTTTTGATAAATTTTTACCTAATGTAGACACTAGGTTAAAGCCAGTTAATATTGGTACTAAATAATGCTGATGTGATATTAAACAAATTTTCGAATTTTATTTTATCTCAAAAGTAAACAAGTTTGAAGAAGAGCACATATATAATACATAATAAATTTCAAAATATTTCTGTAGAAATTAATTTTTTTATCATTTATTTTTTATTATTTTTGAAATTTATTTTTGATCTATTAGTCACAAACGAATTTTTAGTAATATGTATTTTTAAAGAAATAATAAAGCAATAAATTAAATAATTTAACCTTTTTCAAATCAAAACCTTCTAGACTTATTTCATGTATTGATTAAATTAAATGTCAAGGTTTTATTATACATAGATTACCTTGGTAACATGCATAAAAATTCTTTCAAAAAGAAAAAAAAAAAATGGACTAGTACAGTCTAAAAAGACTAAAAAATTCATCCTTTCATTCCAACTGTATATAAGTCGGTGGAAGTTATAAAATGCTTGCAAAATGAAAATTCCTTAACAGGCAACTCTTACAATAAAAGAAGAAAATCTGAAACATTTCCCATAAAATTGCTTTTTGTATCAACATTTATTATGATTTATTATGATTTATAAGTATTTTCTTATATAATATATGGTCCAAGTTCACTGTTACTTTATATTATTTTGTTCAAGTATATGTTTATTACAAAATTAAGTAATAAATTATTTATGTTTTTTATATTCGTAAAATACACGGGAAAATATAAAGATATTTGTATAATACTTTGATCTGTGCTTTATGTTAAATTAAAATGTATTTCTCCGAAAAAAAGTACAACTTGTTGCTAGATAGACATTAAAAAGATAAATAAAATATAGTTATATAAATCCATAGAAATACGTATTTATAGTCACAGTGGCAACAATTGGGAAACTAAAGCATGCATATTTAATTTCTTTAAAATGTAAACGCTATAAATTACTTAAATACCATTACTTTTATCATAATTCCCATAAACTTATATTTTTATCAGTTTAAGGACAAACTTACAAAACCATTGAGCATTAAAGTTAAGAATGAATCATAAACCATCTTCTGAAGTGCAATTTATTACCTCTGAAACTTTTATATAGTTTTAAATAAAATTTGTTACAAACTAAATGGCACCGCATGCATAATATTACTTTCCACTAAATGTATTTTTGAAAAACATGCAATGTAGTTTTTTCTTTTATTTTATTTATCTATTTTTTTATTTTTTTGTTTAACCATTCTCCCATTAACCACTTTGACTTTGTGAATGCAGATAATGAAATTACCGCAGCCTTAACCAACTCGAAAAATCCCTTTACAGTTACAATAGGAAACATCTAAATATTTCAGTGTACCAGTAAAATGTGCCCGTATTTACAGAAGGCAATTTTTTCACAATAAAAAAAAAAAAAAAAAAAAAAAAAAGATTCAATTGAAACAAAGTGCTTTACTTTACTCGACAGGCTTTATTGCCAAACGAATTTCTTTATTATTTTAGCTACAAGTAGTTTAGCATACGAATAGTTTAGAAGCAGCAGTTTATTTGGTATGGTGATTTACTAACTAAATAACTCTCAAACAAAATTATTCACTTGCTATTGTGGCTCAATTTAATACTAGAGTGATAAAGAGATATCAAAAACGCCTTTTAGTAGAAAACACCAGAAGACAATTGCTACGAGTATTGAGGTTTGCGTTTTTTTGTTTTTTAATTTTTATTTCTATTTTTTATTAGGCGAAAGTTTTTCACATACATTAGAAAACTTTTTCTTAAATATACAAAACTGATTCATAGGAGGAAACTAGAAATACATACATACATACTTACGTACAGAAATGTATGTATATTAGGGTAATAACTTTTTTTGGACCTCAAAATATCATAGCACCAGAGAAGCAAGCCGATTAAAAAAAATATCGGCGTCGGCTTAGGGGCAGAAATTTTCGTCTAAGAAACAGTATTTTTTTCAATCTATAACAACAACGATTTAAATATATATATATATATATATATATAACAAATTTAAACTAGCAAAATCAATTCGATTACTAGACTTTGTTAAAAAAAAAAAAACAAATCCAATTAAATAAAAAATTAAAATTATATACATTTGATACAAATATTTTTAAAATATTTATACAATCTAGAGAGACTAGAAAAATTTGAGCCCGTCCTGAGCCGTATTCTTATTTAAACAGACACATAGATAGAACGTCTTAGATTTTCACAAAAACCTAGAATATACATATATATATATATATATATATATATATACTTTGTGGGATTTTAGACTATTATTTCAACAGGTTAGGTATGGAATGACACACCCAATATACCCACATCTTTTCTGAGAGTGCGCATAAAAAGAAAAACCAAATATATAAAAAATAAAAACTTTTTAAACTTTTTGTATAAAACTAGTGTGGACTGGAGAAATTAGAAGCTTGAATTACTACTATCAATCAGTTTAAAATATTGATGAAATAACTTTTCTTAACTCTTTTATTACTTAACTTATTTCAGTTAAATGACTTTTTAGTTGTATTCAAAATTTTAATTTGAAAATGTGTACTTTATACAGCAAAGGTATCCAATATTCGAATTTTCTTAATAAAAAAACTTGCAACTACATGAGTTACCAAAGTTTTTAACATTATACTTCATACGAGTACTTAATACCAAATTTTTAAGTTATGCCAAATAAAGTAAAAACGAATTAGTTGAACTAAAAGGCTAAGAAGTAAACCGCCGATAAGTCAAAAATTTCGGCGGCGGCTAGACTTCTTAAAAATAATCGGCTAAGCGGTTAGCCGTCAGCCGTGCCTGCTTCTCTGCATAGCACCACCTTGTAGCCAATATTGTCTTGATAATATAAATCGAACTTTTTAATTAATTTAGACAAGAAATTTCCCTCAACAAATGTGATTTCTAAAATGCTTTTGTCATTTTTTTAATATTTATTTTTTTTAATTTTATATAAATATTACAAAAAAAAAAAAAAAAAAAAAAATGAAAATGAATTTCAATTACGAAATTGTTTATATTAATTATATTTTGTTTAGTTTTTTTCTAATCATCAAAATAATAATATTAATTAACAGAAAATTATTGGTGTTTGATTCAAATTTCAATTAATATTTGTAATCAAATCAATAAGACTTTTTAATAAGACTAATTGGGTTTTTAAATAAAATCAAGTAAAATAATTAGTGGTGTGATTCTAGAGTTAATTAAATTTGTAACATTGCACAAAATGATACCTTCAATAAAAATACATAAATTTTAGCGAATCTATTTATTGCGAAATTATAAATAAATAAATAAATACATAAATAATACAAAAATTTGTGTATACTTTTGTTGTATGTTATATATGTATGAAACTTGTCATAGTGTCCATGTATATAATGACACTTTTGAAAGTGTAATAATGTCCAAGAGAAAAATACCATAAACCTTTTTAACTAGACCAGTGTTAGAACTCTTTTCATTCCAAGGAGTTCTGATTGGCTCTAGAATCACATAATGTAATAATTTTCATAACAGAAGGTAGTCACTAAGTCACTTTCTAAAGTTTGATATATATGTCTATGGACTCTACATATCTTTTTTTTGTCATGATATTCATGGACTTTACGACAGTTGACGTTACGACATGCACTATCTCTTGGAGTATGTTTCACACAAACGCTACTTAATATTTTGGCCAAGCTCATCACATTCAGTCAGTAAGATTTGCATTAATAGCTTGTTGAAAAAGATAATTTGTTATTTGTATGTAACTTTCATATTATCTCAATTCCTGATGTCGATGTCAATAAAATAATAAAACGATTTACAATTTATCCAAATATCAAAAGGATTTACTCATCAAATACTCCTATATTCAACGAAACTTCCGGAAGACTAAAGAAACTTCCACAATAATTTGTTGTTTTGAAATGTTCAAAAAATTTAAACCAACTAGAAATTCTCGACATAAAAATTAAACAAATTGTTATTATTTTTTTTTCGTTTGATGTTTTTCCTAGTCATTTGTCGACTTTTGTCAAAAATGGAAAATTTTATTAGAGGGATTAGGAATTTAATTAAAGTTTAATATAAGTCTAAAAAACTAATTAATTGAAATATTTTAATGAATATTTTTTTTTGTGTATTTATTAGGTTTGGATCAAACTCACTTTATTTTACATTCTTCTTTAACCTAAATGAAATATAAAATATAAAAAATGTGGTGATATGATCAAGTATTAAAAAGGAAAATCTCAAGACTTATCGCTTATCGAATAAAATATAAAAATCTCACTAGTAACAAACTTAACACATTTTTAGCACATATTTTTCACCAAATGATTTTGCATTTAAATTTGCATCATATAATGTTAAGAAATTTGATAACTCTAGAAAAGTACATAAAATAAAGAGTAAAAAAAAAAATTAATTAATTATTTTGTATATAAGTTTTATATTAACATTGCGATATCACAGAAATAGCCCAGAATTTTTTTGATATGAAAGAAGACACTAAAAAGTGTTGAAAACTTAAGCAATTTGTCGGAAAATTTAAATTTTTTGATATCAAAACAATACTATTTATAAAAAAATTTTCATCGCATTTTGTGCGTGAACATTTTTATCTATCGCTTAAAATTAATATCATATTCCTCATACCATTTTATACTCTAAAATACCTTGCTATAATATTTTTGATATTTACAAAAATTACAAAAAGGTATAACCCTAATGTTGTGTATATATCAAAAAACAATATACAAATAAAAAACTGACTAAATAGCATATAAATATTTGGAAAATAATTAAAGTATTCGTTTTTACTATATAAATAATTTTTACTTTCAGTAAAAACAGAGAGTTTTGCAAAAAAGAACAATTTAACAGCAGAGAGTTTAGACTTAGTAAAAATGGAACGTTATACGATACAAAACGTGTTTGAATAATATTTCAAAAATAATAAAAGTTTGGCAGTTTTTATGCGTTTTCACACTCTCGCGCACCGCTTCGATATTAATGTTTTAACGGCTTATTTGTGGATGACCGGTCTCTTTAGCGTCTTGAAGTTATTCAGTCTTCCTGAATTTTTCAACAAATCTTTTCACAGTTGAAGAGGTTAAAACACTATTTTGACAATATTTTTTATACAATTTTTGAACTGCCAAACTTTCGTTTTTTTTATTTACAAATTTACTAGTATTTAAGATACTTTACAATATTCTTCTTAATATAATTTAAGTATAGTATTCAATATATTCAAAACCTCTCGAAGTTATTATTTTTATAATTGACATAAATTTTCTTCTAAATATAATGTTATTTTCTTCTACTTTTATATAAGTTGGAAGCATATTGTACATATGTAGGCCTTTATAAAAAAGTGACCGTTGTGTTACAGTTGTTATTGCCTGTAGAAGTCTGAAATTCCCAACATTCCTTAGTTGATAGGATTGCATATCACCTACATATTTTAATTGATCTATCAGATATTGCGGCGCGTTTCCCATTTTAATTTTTTTTTATAAATATGAGAGTATTAAATTCAAGTCGTTTGAATTGTTCAATAATGAAAACACGTTGTTGTATCGTATGACGCTCCATTTTTACTAATTCTAAACTCTCTGCTGTTAATTTGTTCTTTTTTCAAGGTCGCCAACAATTTACTACAAAAAAGCGGCAAATTCAATTCTTGCATTAATTTTGGGACACCCTTTATAAAATAAGGCAATTAAAAGTCAAGAGAAAAAGTATGTAAATATCATTCATGAAACAAGATAGATCGGTAGGTTGAAGCAATAAGACGCCCATGGTTTCATGTCGCAACGTCATGTACTGAAGCCAGTGTATAGGCTGCGTTCATTTTAATTAAGGAATACCACCATATGGAAATTATATGAAGTGGGTATCTTGCATGTATTTCCTCATGTTTTTTCAATGCGCTTCTCGAAAATGTTCAATAGCGTATCATACCCTAAATTTAAAGATCTTTTTAATGCGGAGGCTGGTCAGTGACATAGGAAGTGTTTCATCGCTACGATGTAATCCCTACATACTCTACATTCATTGTTACTTGCCGCTTTTATGCGAAGTAAATACGTGTGCATGTGTCATTTATATAGTAGTTGTTAAATCCGTACTCGGATTTCTATCGGTTGGTCAAACATTGTAGAATAGTTTCTAAAGCCATTGCAGGTGTGGTTCTACTGAAACATAAGTTAGTGAAGATCTAATTGCACTCCTGTTGAGCCAGTTTGTCATATTTGGTCTAAGACCTCATTTAAAGCCTATGACACTTTTTCCTATCGACTAACACCTGTGGGTCTCTTTTGTCCAAATGATCCTTCATGTGTTGCTTTCATCATAGTTTCCACTCTAGAATGACACCTAAGTATTTTACCTTATTTGATATTTTAATTTGATTATCAATAAACTAAGGCATGATCTTATCATATTCACTGAATTTCTTGTGATAAGCTTCCCAGTTATCCGCTGATTTACTTAGGCAGAAAAGTAAAAAAAGAAAAAAGTTATATTTTAACTATGAATACGATTTCCATAATTTTACAAGAAATGATTATTTTTTATCGATAATTTTAATCCAATAATATTCTTTAATACAGAACATAAATACACATTATTAGTCCATAAAAAAACCTAAATATGCCATAAAGTTCCCAAATAATTGTGTTATTACCTACCCTTCTCAACAAACTTTTATATCTAATTGTCCAAGAAAAAATCTAAAATAAAAAAATTTCAAATTTATGGCCATTAAAACTACACTTTATGTTTTAAAAACATTTAGCAAACACAGGTCTAATGTTTATTTAACTAATAAATTTATCCTAAATTAGATGCGACGCAACATTAATTGTCTGTTAAAATGAAGAGACACTAATGATGACAGCAGTCTCTATAGAAGAGACCTTCAAAAATAGACGACATGACTGACAACGAAATTACAACTTACAAAAGTTTCTTTTCTTTAATTTTTTTTCTATAACTAAAGCAATATTTTAAAAGATAATCAGATTTGATATGCTTGAAATAGAATACTATTTACTACATAAACAGAGTACTTATTTCTATTAAGTCATTTATTTTTGTAGTTGATACTTTTAGAGAGAAACATTGAAAAGGAATATGGCAAAATGTGAAAGGTAACAATCAAGAGTATTATGTAATATATTACATGTTATTCTGAGAAGTGATAGTAATATTGATAGAAATAAAACAGATAGCAATAAGGGGTAAGGGAATGGCCAAAATTATATCCCTTGTATGATTATTTTATGTCTAGTCTATATATAACCTAAAGGGGTTTTCAATGAAATTGTGAAGATCTTAGTAGTCTCTGGTATAGTCAGTCAAGCCCAACAATATGTATGTACATCAAAATTCGGTAAGGGGTCTTATATTGGACCTGTGGCCAATTGCGTATCGATACTTGTAGTAGCGGATTACATTTTTCTATGTGCTTACATTTTATGTTACTTTCAGACAGTCAGAAGGACGAACATCGTTAAATTAACTCAAAAACTGTTCCCAAGCCGATTGCTATACATTACGGTGGGTTTTAGACCGTAAGCTATGAAAGGAAAAACTAGGAGTTTTTTTAAATTATAATTTTAAAGTATTAAGTTTTAATATTCCAGCATAAAACTGAAAAACTAATTTTAGCACAGTATTTTCATTAGAAATAATTAAGCTATTTTTCGTGCTAAAATATATTTATTTTAACTTTTTCGACGTATCGCTCTTATTGCTGATATGTTAGTTTTCCAAAATATTTAAACTTTGAATTCAAAAATTGATGAAATGTGTTCCATAATTTTTATTATATTATTTTTTTATTTAGTAGTCTCTTAGTTTATAGTAAAAAACACATTTAGGGCTTATATTCAAAAAAGGCTATCTGAAAAATCTTAGTTGTTCAGGAAAGCATAAAAACTGTTTCTTTCACTAATTTTATAACATTTTGCAATCCAGTCTTCTATGATCTATTAATAATATATATACTAAATCTCACACATAAAACTAAATCTTCATTATTTCCGAAGTTATGGTAGATAACACTATATATATATATATATATATATATATATATATATATATATATATATATATATATATGTTAAAATTCAACAGTATATCAAATTTATGATATCTTACAAATCAAGAAATAAAAAAAGGCGAAGTTTGATGGTTAGTAGCACCAACCTCAAATGTTAAAATATTTGCAGAAAAAAAAAAAATTCTAACTTATTAAATGTTATATTCGACTTGGCGAATCTATTATAATCACCATCAGTGTTGCCAGGAGAAGGCTAGAAAAGGTTTTATTTTTTTTTTAAATTTAAAAACTTTATTTTTATCGTTCTTATTAGTTTTTGTTATTTTTTCAAAGTTTTTGTAATTAATTTTTAAAAGAAAAGTGCCAGCAAATTGATCTAGTAAGAAATTCTCATACAAATTTTAGTTATATTTTATATGAAGTGATTTGTTTTGTAATGTTTGACTTACAATTCCTTTTTTATTAAGCATTTTAAAATTTTTAAGGGATTTTTTGTTTTTATAAGATCTTTTTTAATTATATTCATAAATAGATTCTACGGTTAATCAAGTATAATATAGTAATCGATAAAGTAAGTCCATGAAATTAGTTAAGTTATTTTTGATTTGTTGAGTGAAAAGCCGCAGGCGAAAATTTGGGTTAAATATGAAAATCCTTGATTTTTTATGGGAATAAATGTTTAAATGAACGATTCTTTAAAAATAAAATTAGTAATATCTAATAAGAAATTAATTTATTCGTGGTTGAGATTTTAACTTTTTAGCTTTTTAAGGTAATCAAAAAATGCTAGAAAAAAGCTAGAAGCTAAAATGAAAATTTGCAGGCTAAAAGTAAAATAAAAAGGCTAGATTTAGCCTTCGAAAAGCTGAATTGGCAACACTGCTCACCATCTGCAACATTTTTTTGCCGCGCTAATTTAAAGTGCCACCTTATATGACAGATAGGCGGTAGAGTGGGCGTATCATGAGTTTACATTGAGTCTTGAACTATTTGTGCAAAATTTCGATTACGTAAAATTGTGAACTGGAGCTACGATGGACACTAAGTTTTTATAGAATTTGGTCCATAAATATTTTATTTATGAACCGATTTTTCACATTTTCAATACCAAATTTCGTCCCCCTACGTGGTCTGCCCTGAAACCTCTCCTGCTTTCAGCAGACAGACGGACGGACAGATAGGTATAGCTAGGTCATTTTAGAATTTCATGGGAACCCAGAATATAAATACTTAATGAGGTCTTAGATAAATAATTCGATATGGTACAAACGTAAAAATAAATTCAATATATACCCGTCTTTAATATAATAATATAGCCCAAATAGCCCAAAACTAAAAAATGCAAAAAAAAAAAAATGTTTTAGAATTAATTTTTGTTTTCAAAATTGATACCACTAATAAAGAATACAAAAACAGAGTGTTTGATGTCAAAAAAAAAAATATATATATTTTTGGGAATCTTCTTATAACCCTCGTAATATATCGTCACTTGAAATTTACACTTCATAACCGAAAATATAAAAAAAGTTAATAATATAAATATATAAATCGGACTACATATATATATATATATATATATAATTTTGAATTTTGAATGAAAAGTATTTTGGTAGATTTATAAAGCTTTTTAGAAACAGAACTTACGATTCAGATCAGGTTTTTGTTGAATTTGTTCAAAGTATTGCATTTGTTAATTTCAGATGGGGGTATATGAATCCTTGCATTGAGTTTTTTTATTTAATTATTTTAACTTAAATTTAATATAATGTACTAACTTGTATTAATCGTTTTGGCGATTTTTTTTATTAAAAAAATCCATATCGCTCAAATTTAACTGGATCATTACTCAGAGTCATTGAAAATTACATATCTCGTGTCCGTACCATGGCGAAATTCTATTAACAAAACTCATTAATGCATCACAAGCATCTTGTTTTTTTTCTATTGTTTAGTCTATGTCTATTATAAGTCATTTCTGTGTATCCTAGTTTATAGTTTTTCCAACCCGCCTGACCTTAGACTTAGACTCTTAGAATTTTCGAAACACATATGTTCAAGAAAATATCGAGAACTATATATTAATTATGAGTGTTTGTAGCATCGAACTTTTTTCTATCATTTTTAGATATTAAGCATTCGTGTAATTTTCGATAATTTTAAAAATATCTATATATTATATATTTAACAGTCTTAATAAAATATCGAAACTTAATTTCCCAATAAATTCCTATGTAAACAAAAGAAACCTATGTTTTTTTTGTGCATGCAAAATACTAAAACAGAGAGATTGTAATGTCATTCTTGCGCCATAGTTCATAACGATCGGTTGTAAGGTGGTGCAATTTAGAGTATATAAAAGGTAAAATAAAATAAAATACCAGTACAAACATCAAGTCTTTTGTAAGTAATCATATAATGCCTTAATCTAAATAAGTTTTCCAAATAAAAATAAAAAAGAAATACTCTGAAGTCTATTGTCCTTGTAACATATTCTATAAAATTGTTGTTATTATTGTCATTGCTCTTGTTAATATTGTAGTTGTAATATTTACATACATTTTGTTGTACTATATGGTTTTAATACCCACTATAAAAAATGATGGAGGTATATTCGGTTTGTCATTCCGTGTGTAAGATATCGAAATAATCATTTAAGACTTCATAAAGCATATATATTCTGGGTCTTCGTGAAAGTCTAAGACGATCTAACGATTTTCCTCCGTCCCTCCGTCTATCCATCTGTCTGTCTATTGAAAGCAGGATAGGACTCGTGTCGAACAACCTAGCGGAACAAAATTTTGTTCAAATATTTGCCTTGTATAAGTTTTATTTGGTATTTAAAATAAGCAAAAACGGTTTATAAAGAAAAAAAGTTTTGGACCAAATATCAGAAAATCAGAGTGCCCCTCGTAACTCCAGCTTATGCTTTTTGGATGATATCTTTTACAATAAAGCATGTACATCAATGAAATTTTTTCACAAATAGTTGAAGAACCAATGTAAGGCCAGTATACCTCCGATATAAGATGAAAAATTAGAGTGGGACGAAAAAAAGTTGTGCCAGTCGCCTCCTAGAATAAAAAAAAATAGTTAATGAGGTTTCTAAAAATGTAAAACTAATTTTTTTGCCACGCCCCAACAAATCACCAAAGAGAAATTTTATGCAGTTTTTAAACCAATAACAACGATATATCATAAAAAACACAAAGGAACAAAAAGAGCGGTATTTTGGGGCATGGCAAAAAAATATTTTTTGCAGTTTTGCAAACCTCATGAACAATTCTTTCATTCTAGGGGGTAACTGGTATACCGACCCGCTTTAGGAATTTTGTACAAATAGTTAAAGAATCAATGTAAATTCAGTAACCAAAATTTGCGTGGTTTAAGAAGTTTCTGATGGTGGGTGTATAGATTGGGTCAACCCGAATATTGCTTTCTCACTTGTTGTTTTTTACTTTATGCCACTTAGCCGTGAATATTTTATTTGTATCCTTCATGCAGAAAGAATATAAACAAAAAGTAAATAAACAAGAAAAAGTAAAGGTAATTTATAAAATAAGTTATTTGGATATTTTTTTTTCTTTTTTTAAATTGTGCTGGGCAATATAACAAATACGTATGAAAGAATTGTTGGAAAATAAAAACATTAAGCAACAAAAACTTTTTTGAAAGTTATTCTATTTCATGGAAGCTTTGTCAGTTTAAAGTTTTTATTTTATACTTTTCGTACCTTTAAAAAAGTTCTTAAATTTCTTATGTCTATATTTTTAGAATTTATTGAGTTAAAATTTTGTTGTGTTATATGCACGAAGGAATTTTAGAACTGTGAAATATATTTAGTATGTAAACAGGTGCATACAATTGATTCACAAATATTCTGTGTTGTAAATAACAATAAAATTTGCTATTGAAGCATAAAAGTGAAACAAAACTCAATTTCAAGTAACTTGTTTATAAAATATTCAAATTTGTTTTATTAATGGGAAAATCAAATTGCTGGAAGAAATATATATTACTTTCGAAGGGAACTAGAACGGAAAGCTAACTAATATTAAGCAGGAATTCTTAAGAAATCTTTTGCAGTGTTTTTTTTTATTCTAGCAGGATGCTAGATGTTGTTAAAAAATATAATATGTTTTTTTGTGACCTTAATCTGATGATTACAATATGACAAATTATGTTTTGCAAGAAGTTTTTGCTTCAGCACGTTAACACAGTTAACTGTGGGGCAACATCGAAAATTTTTTAAATTGAACCTGTAGCTTCTAATCGGGTGGTTGGATTTACATAAAGTTTCACATAAGTGTAGCAAGGGAGTGCGCAATTTCAAGTTTAAAACGGGAGCCCCAAAGATAATTTTTAACCATTTCACACTGGTAAAAATCACCTTTTCTATAATAAATTCTAAAAGCATCTTTAGTGCATTTTTGAGGTTATAACAAAGTCATTTATCTCAAGTTACCAATAATATTTATTAAAACTGATTTTAAGTATTTTTGCTTAAACCTTAATAACACATAATTATATCACAGTAGATATATTTCTTAAACGCGATATTTATTTCTTTGCTTTTGGTTTTATTTTAATTTTACAAAATTCTTAGAGTTTTATTTATTAGTGAGACTGCCCAATAGATAGTTTCTCTTACTTGTTTGTGAAATTCAAGAAATGTCCGATTAGATTTACCAAAATATAACTAAAAGAAAATTGACGATTGCAAGAGTTTGCCGTAAAATATTGGTATTATCTGAATTGCTATATAAAACTGACACTTAGACGAACAACTTCACGTTTTTACACTGAACAATCTAAATAATCTGCATGACTACAAAACTCAAAAACAACGACAATCGTGCGATTATAAAGTTTAAAATAAAGATCCTAAAAGATATCTTCCAGACTGCAATTTACATCATAAAACATTGCTATATATTTGTCCGGTTATGCTCTACAACTTTTTTAACTCTAGGTCCATTAAGTCCTTGCTAGACTGTCAACGTTGCCATATTACATTTTTAATATGTATTGTTGATTAGCTGTTTTGCTGCTATTTATAAAACACATTCAATTTTTATAATTTCTTAAATTATTATTTTGGAATTTTTGCAAAACAAACAAAAAAAAAAAAAAGTAATAATAAAATAAAATGAATAAATAAATGGATTTTTTACTAGCATGCGCTTCCCAACTTTTTGTAACTTATCCGATTTTAAAGACTTTTATATCTTCTTAAATCTGTTGATAATACCCAGGTTATTTGCATGAATTTTCAACTATCTTAATTTTGAAATCTTGTACAATTTTTTTTTTCAATTACTTATCTTTATTTTTCTTCATCTTTCGAATAAATTTCAATTTCTTTTCCGAGTTCAACAATAAACAATTTTGAAACTAAAAATTGTAAAAATTAGGATTTTTTTGCCGAAAAAGCGTCTTTATAATTTCTTCTCAAAAATAAAATTTTTTTAGTAACATATAATAATTATACACCTTTCTGAAAGGTATCTTCAAAGAGATAATTTTAAAATAGAAAACGACCCCAATCACGCAATAGAGATAAGTACAGACCCACCCGAATTTGACCTATCTTGTATCGAAATTTGGAATATAGTTGATATGTTTTAAAATCCTAAACCATAAATCTACAAACAGAATGCAGTTTCGGAAACTCTGATGTGTTTTAAAAAGATTGCAAACGCGGTTCACCGGATTGAAAACAAGTGTGCACTTTATAGACAAAATTCGAAAATTCCATTTTTGGGATTTTTGTTAATTTTTTTGGGAATTGTTGGATTTTTTTTTCTAAAAATATTAAATTTTTTTACACTTTATAATTTCAAATGATAAAGTCATCAATCACCGAGAATTTCATTAGATGATCTTAACTAGTAAATATTTTATTATATTTATTTATTATTTATAGTTTCTTCAAAAACCATTTTATTACAAACATTTTACTTTAATTTCCATAATTTAGACAAAAATTTTTTTAAATAATTTTTTTTTATATAGCTGACGTTATTCTTAACCGTATATAGGAAGACTGAAGTCAATATCTTTTACATAACTAAAACAACGCTACTTTAAAATTTAATATTTCACGAAAAATTTCACTTTTTGCACATTTCAGTACAAACACACCTTCAAACATTAGCTGCAAGAGCAAATTATTCATTTACTTATGACTTTTTAACCTCCACAATAGTATAGCAATTGTGGATATTTTCGTGACATGTTGAAATTTAAAGTAGAGCAGTTTTTGTTATATAAAATATATTGACTATAGTGTTTCTGTTTATTGTTAAGAATTATGTCAGCTAGACTAGGGGTTCCTAAATGAGATAGCACGCTCCACTAGGTGTTCGTAATAACGTTTTATGGAATGCGCGAAGTGGTGTAAAAAAGTGTGTAAACTCATTTGTTTTTTTTTTTTTATCGAAATAAGAGATCGAAGCTGATTAAAGAATCAATTGTGGTATTAAAATATATAATAAAGTCACTAAGTCTTGTGTATATCGTCTAGTGCTTGTGTATGTTTGCCGGAGAAGGAATTGAAAAGCCTGGTTGAGAGTTTTCTTTTAGTATTATTTTGTTTTTAAGGAAGACGATGCGGAACGCCATCGTATTTTATTCCTTGAATTGAAACAATTGCGTAAAGTAGTTTGAATGTGAAGAATTGGAGGCGTTGCTCGATAAAACTTATGCCAAATCCAGAAATGCTTACATAATTATTTCCAGGTTTTAAAAGTACTTGGATTTATCCAAAAGCAACGAATTGTTACGGGTGATAAAAAGAGGAGTGGCCATGATAATCTAAAGCCAAGGAAAATCGACACCAAAACCAAATAACCATAGCACCCAAGTAATGCTCTGTATTTGGTGAGATCCAAAGTATGTCATCTATTATACGCTGCTAAAACAGGGTCAAAAGATCAAGAGAGGCCTGTGCAACTGATCTGTTTGTAAAGAGCTTTGAACGAAAAAAGACCTGAAGATGAGCAATATGAAAGTCCAGACCATAACTTTCCATTATGACTATGCTTCGCCTTATGTTGCGCAAACAATTAAAAAATATTTGTGAATGGGAAGTTTTTGATTAAAAAAAAACATTGGGAATTAGTGCATATACTAATATATTTTCTTGATGATTAAAGAATTTAAATATATTTGGAAGTCCGCGGAAAAATTAAAAGTTCCTGAAGGGGTTCGCGAGGTGAGTTATTGTGTGAATCCCTGAGCTAGAAAATTGAATTATATGAAAAAATGGAGCTCAAAGTTTTTCGGACTTTTGAAATTAAAGTAAAATTTTTGTTAAAAGTTGGTTTTTTAAGAAACGTTAAATATTTTATCTATAATAAAATCTTTTTTGGTTAAGATATCTTAACGAAATTTTAGGTGATTGTTGGTTTTATCATTTGAAATGATGAGGTGTAAAAAATTTAAAATTTTTGTAAAAGGAATTAAAACATTTCTAAAAATGCAGCAAAAATCTCAAACATTGTATTTTATTTTTTTTCCATAAAGTCCACATTTGTTCAAGATCAAGAAAAGCCATAAACAAATACTTAAGAATACATCAGAGTTTCCAAAATTGTATTCTGATTGTAAATTCATGCTTTAAGGTTTTAGATATGTCAATTAAATTCAAAATTTCGATACAGAATACGTTAAACTCGGAAGGGTCTGTACTTTGTCCTATGGGTCGCTATCTATTATAATATCATCTTCGTTAATGTACCTTTCAGAAAAGTATAAAATTATAAAATTATTATATGTTCTTTAGGAAAATTTTATTTGAAAAGGAAAAAGTAAATTAATTTTTTCAGAAAAAAAAAAAACACAAAAAGGTTTAAATTTTTGCAATTTTCCAATTAATGATTGTTTATTTTGGGATTCGGAAAAGATATCGACTTCAATTTCTTTAACTAACTGAAAATGATTTTTACAAAATCGGATGAAAATATTGGGGTTGACAATCAATAACCTGGACCAAGATGTTGCAGAATTGAGATATCTAAAATTTAAAATACAAATAACTTGAAAACTGTAAGAGATAAATAGAATAAGCATGTTATTCATAGACCTTATGAAAATGTAAAAAAATTTTAAGAAACAAAAATTTGGCAAGTGGTTAAAGATTTTCTATAATTTTCTGAGGAATCTAAACTTAAATTTGTGCTTTTCTCTGCTATATCTATAAGTAAATTCATATAGAAGTTAGAAGTTACAAGTTTATTTCCACAAATGTTCAATTCTGCCCCCACTGTGCAATAATAAAAATTCTGCCTAATGGGCATTTTGCTACAGTTTAATAAATCGATAAAATTTTTGTTTGTTTGTTACTCATTAAATATAAACAAAGGCTCCAAACCTCAATAATAAAACATGTTCTAACGAAATTCAATTAAAAGTAATGATATAAATATTAAATAAACCTAAAACAATTACCATTATCAAAGAATATTAAATGAAAAAATATTTAAACTCTATACATTAATAACACAAATTGCCTTTAAATATTTAATAGTTTAAACAATGAGACAAAAAAGTAAAAAAATATTACTGTTAAATCCACTTTTTGTTGTGTTTTTGTAAATTTTTTCCCTTTAAAATTACTGTACATCTGCTCACAGTAAAGTGTCCTTTAATTGAATTAATGTCCTTCACATTAATATCAACATCATCATCATCAGCATCGTTGTCGTTATAGTTGTAGAATAAAATCGAAAGGATGTTTACGAATGTATTGGTAAATTGTTAAATTATTGTGCAATTTGGTGTTTTTATTCATTTGATTTTCCAAAGGTTGAGAGTTTTTACATGGTAGATGCACCACATGATGTTGCATTGAAAACATTTCGCTAGCATTTTCGGGTGAAAGGAAAGATGACAAACAATTATTTAGTATAAAAATTCGTTTTTATCTATTAAATCGTCTACTAGATTTTTTTTTAGGAAATTTTAGTTTCTTTTTTCCTAGAAATTTTTAACTAGCACAAATTGAAAATATTCCTGGTGCTTATAAATAAACATCATTATGCCAATACAAAAAAACAACATATTTTCAGACCAAAAACTATACTGTTTGTACATATTTATAGCAATTGAATGTTTCCATTTCATTCAGTGGCACTGGTATTATATTTTAATTGTGGTTTAATCGATTTTATATTTGTGCAAAATGTTATTGAAGTAAAAAATAATGCTGGAAATAACGACATAAACAAATATTAACTTAAGGGAAATTTACAAAAAAAAAACAAAAAAAAAAAAAAATCATCATTCATTTGCTGTTAGTTTTCTATTGAAAATACATCTATTTTTCAATTTGACCTTAATTATTTTCGTAATGTGAGTTTTTAATTTATAATTGAAATTGTATTATAATATTGGGACAATAATGTTTGAAAAAAACTTATATAAAATGAATATTTATTTAAAATTTTTTGTGAATCGTTTATTTGAATTTGGTGTTAAGTTCTGGCCATTGTTGTAATGTTGGTATAATTTTTTTAGTACTGTCTGAGGTCTAACTATTACAAAATAAAAATTTTGAATTAAAATTGAAATATATATATTTTAAGAGGTTATACTTGTTTTTTTTTTTGTAGCAGCAGAATAAAACATACTTATTTGCATTTTTTGAGAATTTTTTTTTGTTATTTTTTTTATAATTTGGGTTGAAATTTAATAGAAAAAAATTTTTTACGATGATTGTTTCATTTTTTCGTAAGAAAATGGACTCTTAAAAAATTGGTACATGACAAAACATCCCTTTATACTTTATTTTATTTTATTTTTTCAAACGTACTTTTGCCATAGTAATTATTGGCTTATCTAGGAGTGAATAAAATTTATATTTTAAAGCCTTGTATTTCAAAATCCAATATGTAATAAAATCTCCAACAGAATATATTGATAAAGAAATCCTTTTCTATATTTGAACAAAATTTCATTAATTTAGTTTAGGATATATGAATGGAAATTGGATCTAAGTTATATTTTTGTTTTGAACTAATACCTCTATATACAAAAATAAAATTGAACTTAAATTATTAAGCGTTAGGCCATAATTACTAACTTCAACGACTTCTCAACTTAAAATTTCATTAAATATTTTTTTAAGAACTTTAAAAATAGCGATTTTATATTCGCCTTCTTTGACCTTTGAGCTTTCAAAATAAAAAGATATTTTATTTTGAAACCTCACATTACAAAATATTACTACAAAAGCAAAAAAAAAAATTATGTACAATTGGAATTTTACCTTATACAATTCAGTTAGGAGCAATTAGGCATGTAAACTTTTGTGAAAATTGATTTTTATCTAAAAGAGTCCCAAGTGTTTGTGTTTGTAATTTGAGAAACATTTCAAATAGACAATATTTAATTGAAATCGAAAATTTCAAACCTAATTGCTGACCGCTTTAATATGAAATTACCCTTTATCCTTTTTTGATATTTTATTTATTTTTATTATTATTTCTTTTTGAGTAATTTGGAGTATTTCTGGATAATTTAAAATATTCTGCAAAAATATTAACATTAAAAAATAAATACCCACACTAAAATAAACTCAATATGTTTGTAACAAAACCTTATTTTTGTCTAACGTTTTAACAAAACGTACTTCTTCACAATTAAAAAGCCTTGGATCTTATACATCCTTAATAATATTATTGTGATTTGTTGTAGTTTCACACATCTTCTGATAAGCAAACAGCTTTTTATTATTTCACATTCATGCTGCTTTATAAGCGCATGAACAAAAAAATTCTCAAATTCTCAGCAATTTTAACAAAACAAAAATGTATGTTTTATCCTCAAATAGTATGAACTCTTTTTCATTGCTGTCAATACATAATAATTATAGAAAGAAAAACTTAATGTATTTTTCCTTTAGTATTTAAGTTTAAATAAATCTAAAAGGCATAGAATACAACAAGAAGTTTATGTGAGAGGCACTTCAAACTAAATTTTCAAAAGAACTACTCATTTCTTCAAAACAAAAAACAAAATGTATGTGACTACATGTATTTTTTTTGTTGTTGCATGAATTAGATTTTTGACAATTGAATTAGGTTTTATTCTCTCACATAAACTTCTAGTTGTATTCTATGCTAGATGGCTTGAGGCATAGAAAACAACTAAAAGTAAAATTCTTATAATTCCCTCAGCAAAAAAAAAAAAAAAAATACTTTCTTCACTCGTATAAATTATTATTGAAGAAAATTCTACTAACACATACAAAGATTTCGTTTTTTTACAGGTGAGAAAGGTTTTTTTTACAGCACTTCTAGCTTTTTTCTATGGCTTGGAGAAAATTATTTATAATTTCTATATTTTATATTGATAGAAAATGTTTGAAATTTATATAAAATCTTTTTATTTGTTTTTATGTTTTTTAGGTATAAAGAAAAATGTTAAATGACACTTTAATGTTATTGTCATTTCAGCTATTGAATTTTTACTGTCCAACAATGTGTATGAGGAAACCATCAAATTGATATCTTAATGATTCCTTTAAAGCATTAATATTATTTTAATTCATAGGCTTAAATTGTTTTTTACTTCACATGTATTGAATTAATTCTATAGGGAATTAATTCTTTAAAGAATTTACAATCAATTAAACAATTTAAGCTTAAAAAATATATTGAATCATTCAATTTTTTTTATTTCAAATCTATTATAAATTAGATTTAGAAAATATTCCATAACTCATTTTATAAAAAATCAAAACATTAAACATTGAATGAAAGAAAAATACATTCATTAAATTTGGAGAATATTTAAATTAACAAAAATTGAATGTAATTCTTTATGAATTAATTCAATAAAGAACTAATTCTATTCGAACAGAAGCCTTTGATTGAAGCTACTGATTTGTGTTTTTGGAAATGGTATTATTGAAAAACTAGTACTTCTTAATTCAAAATTTAGATTTAAAAGAATTCAGCTAAGATTAATTAATTAATTCTTTTGAATCTCAGATCATGACGACTTCTTTTACAAAAAATGTCTAAAAAATCGTCATGTTAAATTTTATAATACAAATGAATTATTTTATGCTCCAAATGAAACAGTTTTGGGAATTAATTTGCATTTTCAATTCATAAAGCTTATGTTGAAATACATTCCAGAAAAGCAAAAATGTTTTCTGTGAAATTTTTAAGCTGATTTAATTATTTAGGCGTATACCTGCTATAATTTACTAATATTACTCATACGCTCACATTCCGACAATGTATATTAAGCATATAAAAATATATTTTTTGTAAAGCATTGGTGGGTGTTTTCTTTTTTGGGAATAAATTAATAAACTATAGTAACAAAGAAAATTAAAAAAGAAATTAACATGTTTTTTATTTCTATTGTCTCAAAATTTATCCATTTTAAGCAATTAACGCAAATAGAAATTAATCCTTTTAAGGATCAAAGCACTTTAAAAATTCTGGCAAGGTTTAATTTTTGATTTTAACAAATCATTACTATATTAAAAAAATCCTTTTTCTCTTTTTTAACTCTAAATAAAAATTCCTTAAGCAACATACGCATTTTTTCTATAAGTAGATAAAAAATATGATTGCGCATGCTCACGACAACAATATTATTTTTTTATAGTTATTTTTCATAGATTTTAATAATATTGTGTTCAATTTATTCAGATGTTTGTCAGTAAGCAATCAAATTATTTATGAAAAATGTGTGTTTATGTATTTATTAAATATTCGCGAATAAAATAATCAAAAAACAAAATAAATGCAAATAAAAAAAGAAAAAACTTAAAACTTTCCAGTGGCATTTTATACAACATTGAAAATCCTGATAATCATTAAAATAATTCTATTAATTCCAGTTGCATTCAAATCTCTTTATATTCATTTTAGGATTTTAAATAATAATGAAGAATACGAGGATATTTATTTTTCTGTTACCTTTTCATTAGAATCGAATTGTATGGTTTACATTTCCAAAGAAATAATAAAATTAGTGAACTAAGTTCAAATGTAAATATTTATATGTAAGTTAGTCTATAAAGAATTTGTATGTAAATTAATATTTATGTCTAGTAAACAATTTTTTGTATTCTTTCTTTTTCGTAAAATGTGTAATAGAATTAATAAAAAAAAAAAAAATAATAAAAATTATAATTTATGTGTTTTGTTTTCATAAAATTTTGTAGAGAAAACTTATAACTCTAGTCGTATTATAATAAAATTTGATTATGTTATAATACAATCAAATCATAATATGATAAAATGAAAACATGATATGATTTAAGGGAATTTTATATATAAAAAAACATGAGTACAGCTATATGTTAAATAAAATTTTTAAAAACCACAAAATATTAACATATTTTTCTCCTCTTTTAGATCAAGATATACCTCTCTTGGAAAATTAGCATAGAATACCTTGATTTTCTAACAAAAATTATCTTTGAAAAAAAGCGTTTTTCTCGACTTTAGTAATAAACTTTCAACTGTTCTTTTTGATTATTATTTATTGAATCCCACTAATGAAAACAATGTTAAAAACTAAAAAAAAACTAACACATTTCGCTGTTTTTTTTAGCTCAAAGTCTATTGGCCCCTTGCCTCTTTGGAAAATTAATTAAATTTCTTAAGTTCCTAATAAACAAAAATCTTTTGAAAAGAGTGACTTTTTTTATTTTTTGTTTAATATTGGCAAATTTTGGTTTTATTAATTAGTGAATTACGAAAATAAATAGAATTTCACAAACTGGAAAAAAATATTAATACCTTTTTCGCTTTTATCAACCTCATAAACCAAAATTCTTACCGAAATTAGTTTTTATGAAGATAAGATGATTTTAGCGTCCTCTGGCAGCCTTCATAAGGGTTCAAAAATTTTTGGTCTTATTTTTTTCAATGCACGTATTTTTGTCTTTCAATAAATTGATTTATAAGCTTTTAAGCTATATTAATTGTTAAATTATTTAACTTTTTCTATTAATTTTTAGTTAACTAAAAGATTTTGATATATATTTTATATGCTATTTTCTTTAGACTAAAACGGTATATCCCTCTTTAGAATCGGAAAAAACTCAAAATGTTGTTAAACATTTTCTAAACTTTACCAATAAATTGTTTATATACTAGACTAATCTAAAAAAGTCAACTTTCGACCGTAACTCCCCTGGATTTGTTATTTTTTATGTACAAATATAGTGTGCAAAATATTTTGAAATGTTTGGATATCGCCAACATTTACCACATCGACTCTGAAATTTGTAGCGTGCATTTATATATAACTTTTTCCAAAATGACTTTTTAGCCGAAATCCACAAAATTCAAATCTAAGGTACAGTGACCTAATTATTTTTTATTTTTTCTTGGTGGTGTTGTCTATAAAGCAACTAAATTTTTTGAAATTTGTTTAACAAAATTTTGAAGAAATTAAAATTGATGATTTAAAATACACACACATTATAAAAATCAAAGTTTTTAATAAAGCACGAAAATGGAATTGTAATATTCCGCAGGATTCAGACTTATTTTTCAGTAATTATGGTTCAAATTTGAGTTAAAATGGTACTTTAATTCAACACTTAAAAAAAAAAAAAAAAATTAAAATTTGTCTGCACTTTACTTTATACAAGTGTTCGAAAACATGTTAATGGTCTGGGGAATTTCTAATAACTTTAATATTTTCCAACCAATTTTACTTTTTTTTATCTTGTTTAATACATAATTATGTCTAGATTATGATTCCTTTACATTAATTTGCAAAAATATTTTATATTAGCAAATAAAAAAGAAAACTTTAAAAATGTCAAAATTATCCCATATAAACACACCCTACAAACTTCAGAGTGGATGCGGCATCCGATCACTCTAATATTTCGTACATTATATTCTTATATAAAAGAGAACAATCATAGAGAGAGTTACGAGCGAAATTCGAAAGTCGACTTTTTTTGGAGCAGTCTATCTTGTACAAATATATCGCTCATTTACTTCCAGAATATCATTACTCAAAGAACGAGTTCTTTTGAAATTAAGATTTATCCCCTGAAAAATATTGTTTTATAGTCACCAATGCAGAAGAGAATTTTTCATTCATTTTTCTATTAACTTAAATGGAATTTGAACATATATGCATATCTCAATTTGAAATATTTAATTTTATGTTTTATTTATATTTATACATTCAATCAATGAAAAATGTATGGAAGGTTTAAGTAATTTTTTTTCTTGTCCCATTTAAAAAATATAAATATTTTTACATTAAAAACAGAAATAAAAATATCTTTAAAAATTATAGCATCGTTATATATGTTTTTATAGAAAATTTTATAATAAACTACAGTTAAACTCGAAAAATTGTGGAAAAATTTGATTTTATTAAATGTTGTTTTAAAATTTTCTTATAATATTTCCCACCAAAAAAAAAAAAACATATTTTAGCTTTTTTGGAAGCTATTAATAATTAATTCTAAAAAAAATGGAAATAAATGTATTTTTAGCGGGAAAAAAGCTTAATATTTTCTGAGAAAATTAAAATTCCAAAAATTTTAAAGCATTTTTATTATCTTTTAATAAGGCTAAAATAGAATTTTTATTAAAAAAATTTATAAACATAGTCTTAGGAGAAGAATTTTAAATGCAATGAACAAGAAGCATGAAAGAAGAATATTTTTCCAATGACAACCAAGGGTTATAAAAAGAACTTCTGCAGCTCCTTTTTAGCTCTAAGCACTTCCTTCCAATTACAACATATTGTTAAAACCAAGACTTTTTCAGTTCTTTTTTACTGGGCTGTTTCGATCAAATATATATAATGAATATATACGGTTTAGAAACCTAATTCTTATACTTTCCAAAATAGTATAAAAATAAAAAATCAAGAAACAATAAAAAAGTTAGGGGAATATTAATGAAAGAACATAACCGTAAGGTACATTAATACAGGAGCATAACTCAAAGTTCTGACTCTGTATTCGAAATATTTAAGAAGAGCCCTACTAAATATAATATTTCATTATTCGGGTAATTTTTCACTATATAGAGTGAGTTTTGTAATTGAAATTTTGTTACAATACTGAAACAAAAATATGCAAAAAACTTAGCTATTTAAAAAAAATGTTTTTAAAAATTCTGAACATATTTTGAGTATTCATATTCATCTTTGAGGATTTAAAGTTTAAAATAATTAAACAGTTAATTTTTAATTAATTAATTTAAATTGTTATTTGTTTTTTCTATTTTATTTCTATTTTAAGTGTAAAAAGATTTTATAAATTTTAATTTCAAAAATTTAACAATAACAAAAATGTAATAAATTTTAAAAAACTATTGTTACGTTTTTGGCATTTTTCTAAAAATAATATAATGTCATTACAATATGCTTTATATTACGCAAGTGAATTGACAGTACTATGTCGCATATACTTATACTAGTGGCAATCTTCTACAATCTTCTAATAACATCAATAAACATAAAGCAGCTCACTTACTCTACGTCTACATGAAGAAATTTTTATTTCCTGACATAAGAAATAACTTTGGCAGAATAGCGATAACAAATTTTTATTTACAATTTTATGTTAAGAGGTGGAGAACATGTACGAGTATATGAGAATATTAAAAAAGTAACGATAAATTTGGCAGCTTATGTTAAACAATATTGCTTAACTTTGTTTTTAAACATTTATTGCGAAATAAATTGCGCAATAGATTTCTTATTGGTCCATAAGTAACATTTTAAAGAGAGAGAGGGAGAGATAGATAGAGAGAGATAGATAGAGAGAGAGAAAGTATTTGATAATTACAGAAATATTAATATACTAGGAGTTACATACTAGTCAAAAATCCATTTTTTTCTTGGCAGAAATTCCAAAATAATAATTTAGGAAATTATAAAAAATCAATCTGTTTTATAAATGGCAACATGCCATTTATAATGTAAAAGTAGCGCGTTTGTCGTTATTTTTGAGTTTTGTGACCATGTGGGTTGTTTATCAAAATAATTTATAAATTTGAAGGAATCAAAGTTATGTTTGAGCTTACATAAATTTAAAAACGTGAAATTGTTCACTATGTTATCATTTTTATATATCAATTAAGATAGCACCAGAATGTTACGGAAAACTTGTCAATTTTCTTTCATGTAAATTTTAGTAAACCTGAGCGGAAATGTCTTTATTTTCACAAACAAGTTGGAGAAAATATTATGTTCCAGCCTATTGGGTGGATTTACTAATCAACAAAAATATAAAAGCTTATCAATACAATAAAATAAATTCGAAGGAAAAAAAGTTAATATAATATTTAAAAAGTATATCTACCGTGGTAAAAATATGTATTATTTTGATTTAAGCCAAAATAGTTAAAATCGGTTTTCGTAAATATTATTGTTAATTTTAGATAAAATGATTTCAATAAAGCCTCAAAAAGACACTAACAATGCTTTTGGAATTTATGCCAGAAAAAGTGGAGTTTTGACCAGTGACCAGTTATAACAAATTTTGTTTCTCACTAACATATATAAGCAATAATTTATAACAACTTTTATATTTATATTTATATTTATATTTATATTTATATTTATATTTATATTTATATTTATATTTAAAATTCAATAAAAGACTAAATACTTTCAGCAGGTTATCCTGTCGAAATTTCTGTAAAAAATACAAAAGAAATTTTATTATGCGAATAATTTTTACAAGTCAATTTATAATATATTTTGCTTTATTTATATTTATATTTATATTTATATTTATATTTATATTTATATTTATATTTATATTTATATTTATATTTATATTTATATTTATATTTATATTTAAAATTCAATAAAAGACTAAATACTTTCAGCAGGTTATCCTGTCGAAATTTCTGTAAAAAATACAAAAGAAATTTTATTATGCGAATAATTTTTACAAGTCAATTTATAAAATATTTTGCTTTATTTATATTTATATTTATTTTTATATTTATATTTATATTTATGTTTATATTTATATTAATAACAGCTTATATTTCTCCATAACACTTAAGTAATAGCTTATAATAGCCTATATAATACAAGTTTCTCACTAATACATAAGAAAGTTAACAAGAAGCTTCCTTCGTTATGTTAAACTTATAAAACTAATTTTTGTAATAGTAATAGTAGATTAATAGATTAAAAATTATTTAATTAAAAAATTTTGCTTTCATATATTTATCCGGTCTTTATATATATATATATATATATATAAATAAACAATATGTAAGTAAATAAGTAATTATTTACCTGGTTTTAAATAAGTAGTCACTAAACTACTTCTATGTAAAGTAGACAGTATGTTGTTGTCATTGAAAAGTAACTCTATCCGTAACTACATGGCCTTACCAAGTTTTTTCTGGGTATGCGTGTATTTTAAATTTGTGTTACATAATTAGTCAATGAACATTTTTGCTCTATATTTCGTATATAATTTTGAGAAAATATAATACTTTATAGCTAAAAAAAAATTGACCTTTTTATAAATTGTCAGTCCAAAATCGGTGCTGAAGCCACTCGGACCATCTAAAAAGTTGGTGGTGCAAAAACGCATCAAAGGTCATATCGTTAGTATTTTGACATTTGCTTTTCAAAAGGAGTGTTTTAACATACTCTAAAGTTAAGCAAATTTCATTTTGCTAAAAAAATTTTCAAAAACTTATTCACAAAAATTTTTAGGATCCAAAAATGGTATTATGTCTAAAATTTTCAGGACCTGTATTTTGAAACCAGAAATATATAGACGTCCAAGTCTTCTAAATTTGTCATCATAATTACAAATACAAATTTTATGCCAAATTATGTCAAGTTACCTCAAGGGAATCGGGTAGTTTTCGAAAATGGGTTAAAACATATCATATAAAAAGGAGGCTCCTTTTTTTTAAATGGTAACTGTTATTACGTTTATACGCATGGTTATTGCAAATTAAAATAACTTGCAAATATATAGCTGACTGTTTGTATGTAAATTGCATAAAGAAATGTATTTCCTTATTTATCGTGCTGGATGGGAATAATACAACTATTATCGTAAGAGGAAGTGGCAACGCCGAATGCTTTATTTGCAATTAGTGCCACTAACTACGAGTATTTTTCGTACGTTACTAACTTGCAAGTAAAATATAAACTCACCGTTTATATGGCAAAATTTTCATTTCGCAATATTTTTAATTGCTAATAAGAGGTGTGTATAAACGTAGTATATATAGTATCTTTCTTTAGTATATTTTTTTAACACATTTTAAAAGTTAATTTAATTTAATTTAAATTCGAAAAGTGCATAAAACTATTTTTAATCACAACCATAAGTTCATTAACCTATTTTGCAAATTATTCAATGATTCTTCCTTTACAAAAGATTTATTTGATACGTCAACAATTTTTATTATAAAAACTTTTTAAAAATTTTTAAAGTTTCAAATAATACAAAGAGAAGTTTACGATATAATAACGAACTTTATATTTATGAAATGCTATTAATAAAAAACTCTTTAAGTAATAAAAATAATAAATAAAGTTTTAAATAAAGGAAAGATAGAATAAAACTGGAACGAAAAAAACTTCTTGAAATATCTGCAATATAGCAGCGGTACGAAGTAACAACCAAACATACATATAAAATGTTTAAGCTGACATTTTGTCATCAACAGCAGGAGCATGAAACAACATCATCTTATAGCAATTTTAACACACTTCGAAACAATGTATAATTGTTGTTGTTATTTTGTCGGAAAACATTGTTACTAGTATTCATACTAATTACACTAACAAGATGTGATCGAATTAATAAAACAAGAAGCTGCTGTTGTGTTGCTTTCTCTTGATTCCTTTATTGTGTTCCAAAACTTACCAGCTTAACAAATAAAGCAAATTAGCTCTGAAAGGATTATATGGGACTGAACATGATACTTTTCATGTTGAATTTAATAAAGATAATTAAAACAATTGAAACGGCAACAAATGTAGGGTAAATTAAAAAATAAAAAACTGAAACAAATGAAGAATATAGCTAGCGAAAGAAAAATACTGAATAATAGTTGGTCATTATTTAGTTGTTGTAGAAAATGATACTATGAAAAAAAGAAAAGAAAAAAATAAGCAATTAGGTTTTTTGAGAATATAAAGTTAACAAATTTATTATAGTAATTTTTTAATTCCTTCAAAAAAGTACTTATTTAGTCACGTATATTTTACATGATTTCGCAAGTTCATGGAAGAATTCTTTAATTGGTAACATTTTTATTGCTTAATTTAATTTCCTTAAATTGAAGTGCGTATACGAAAATAAACCCTGGTATGTTTTATAATGTTCCCCACAATTTTGTGTTGATTATGAGCTGGATCGTTTCTAAAAAAGGCCTTTTATTAGTTTTTTGAAAATGTTTGTATTTTCTTCCGAAGCAACGTAAAGAAAATGTGATATCATTTGAAGGGTATTTAGAATTTGCGTCCATTGATTTAAAAAATATACACAATATTTGTATACTGCACAAAATATCCTATTTTTCAAAGTTTGTTAATTTTTATTGAAAATTCAATTTTCAAAATTTTTATTTCAAATTTATTTAAATTTATGAAAATTGCAAAATATACTATAAAACAAAATATATAACATTAACAGTGAATATAAGACAATACAAAAAGTATTGAAAATATGAGAAAGTAATGTACTGAAAAAACGATAAATTGCAGTTTTATTGTCGCCATTTTTGCAATTGTCGTAAATATTTTAATTTAGTTCTTATCAAAAGAAGAATATTGATACCCTTATTAACTACGTTTATGTAAATTTTTATATTGATAAACTATGAAATTGCAAAAAAAAAAAAAAAAAAAAAAAAATAGAAATTTTAAAAAATTGAAACTTCATTAAAAATAACAAACAATATTTTGAAAAAAACTTGAAAAATAGTGTATTTTGTGGAATATAAAAATATTGAGGTAATATTATACCACACTTTCTATGCATTGCTTTGGAAGAAAATTTCAAAATCTTAAAAGACTTTTTTTAAACAGTTCATCAGAAATACCGTAATATTTTGGGGAACCTTATAAAACATACCAAGGTTAATTTTCAGGGGAGTAAAAAAATTACTTTTTTGAGTGAGTCGCCTTAATATAGATGTGGTCATTAAAATAGGTACTCAAGAAAAAATTTTATAAAAATTTAAATCCATTTGTTTTTTTTTTATTTGTTTGGTATATATTAGGAACAGTTTACAATATTTTTTAATTGGACAGAAGTTAAGCCATAATATTGACTAAAAATCAAAATCTACCTGGCCATTAAAATAGGTACGGAATAATGTGATACACCATTATCTATTTTAAGAAAAGTTAAAATTTGTGCTTTGGTTATTATAACTACATATATTATTATATATTCCACACTTTTTGAAATATCTTTTCTATTTTATGAGCCATAAAAATCGGAAATTCTCTAGATGTTTTGTATCAAGAACTTTTTATTTTTCCTAAAATTTTGGAGTTATTGCCGCGAAATTTGTTTTAAATATTTTTTTTAGATCTTCCCAAAATCGTTTCAATCCGGCGATCAAACTAGAAAACGAAAAAATGTAATTTGATTACTTTGGAATTAATCATTTAATGGTCTTGGGGATAAATCTTGACCATTATTTTACTGAAACCCCACTGAACTTAAATGCTTCCTTCAGGATAAGATAACATAATGTTCAATGAAGACTGTTTTAAATTTTTTTTCCAAATTTTTAATGTTAATAGGTACTATGAGACCAATCTCCGATACAGAATTTTTACTACTAATCTATACCATATGCATCATTCTGCTTAACCATTTCTTTGAAAACATGTTTTTTACATAAAAACATATTAATCGTCATATCCGGAATAATCGTTTTAACATTGGTTTATATTATCAAACTGTATGTTAGTAATTTTAAAGTATCATATGAAGCCTACAAGAAAATGATATAAAAAGTTAACTTATCTTATGCTGATAATAATATTAGTTCTTGATGATGTGATCACTATAATAAGGACTCCAACGCATCGTTCAAAACAAAAAATAACTTATTCTTAAAAAATTTAACAAGTCAATAATAGCATCGAATCCCTATTGAAATCCTCCGATTAGATCTATAAAATCATATTATAAGAATATCCAGCAAAATAAATCCGATAGAATATAAAAAATTATTCCAAAAATGTGTGAAACATAAGAATTACAAATTTCTTACTTATCCTGTTTTAATCTTTAGTGTAGTACAAATTTGGTTTTGATACCTAATTTAATGGCCAGGATTTCAATTTTCATAATTTGTCCATATAATTAGATCCTTAATATTTTACATATCCGTTAGTAACTTTATTTATTTAGAAAAGGAAAAAAAATATTGTACTGCCAAAGTGGAAAAAAACCGAAAACTAAACTATAACCTCTAACTCTCATGAAAACTGTAACAATATTAGTGTTTTCAGAAAATGAATAACATACATCGCAACCGTACCTCATAATGATTATAATTTCATGTCGCCAGGTTTATACTTAAATAAGGAATATCCAAGGAGTGAGATGTCGTATCACTTCGTAATATTTTACGAGTGTTCATTAAATAACGCAGGGTATAAAAAACTACCGCCTTGGTACCCGAATTCCAAGTAATGTGCCGTTGCCTTATTTTGTGTGACTAAATAAATCAACCAATCCTACAAAATTCATGAAAATGGATTTGAATAAAATGTAATTTCCCGTTTTACCCCCTTTTTGTACTTTTTCCCATGGATGTAGCAAAAATTTTATTTCAATAAATTCCAAAACTGTAGCGGATTCCCATAATAAAATATTCATATGTTAGTCAATAAATAGGACAATTATTTTATGAAAAATTATCAAAGTTTTGGATTATGCTTACTGTTTTGGAAGATATGTAGGGTGCCAGAAAAGTATCAAATTATAGTTTTTACCCTTTTTCTCCCTAAAAGGGCTAAATTTCAAAAAAGTACCATACACCTATTTCTTAAACTAATAAAAATGCCTTAAATTTTCTTTATAGCTACTTTAGTTTGGAGATATAAGGTTACAAGTTTTTACCCTTTTTACTATTTGGTGAGAGAACAAACTAGTCCAAATTTCATCTCTTTAGCTTCAAGAGTTTATATATTTATAGATTGGACAAGCCGGTCTCTAGTGGGGGTCATATTAGTCATGCCCATAAAGAATTCGGAAAGCTGATTCTGGGAAGAGGATTTTTGCCATTCAGTGTAATGGTATAAATAGTGAATATTTTGCGACATAATATCATAAAAATTATTGCTAATAATTCGATATCGATAAGGAAAACGTTCGTTCATTTCCCATTTTTTGGTCAGACAGTTTGAAACAATTTTAAATTTTAGTAAATTTCATTCTATTGATCACAAACAATTGAACATTATATTTAAGTTTTTGTATTTGTTTTTGTTCTCAAAAAAGGATAGAATAAAAATGAGAAATACTTAGAGAACAATAAAAAATAATCTCTAGTAATTTTTCATGCCATCATGCATTTCATTACAATTGACTATTTCCTGGCATTATGTGATGGTGTAATACAAAGTAATAACCAATGGAATATAATTTATAATAAAACAAATTCCATTATGAAAAAAGAAATGATTTTTCTTTTACTTAGTCATACAGAAGAGTGTGCCAGTATGGATCAAAATACAGTAAGTGAAATGGACCATTTATTATGGCAGTAAATATTTCAAATACCTTTGCTGCTGGAAAATACAAGCTACATATTACAACGCTCTCTTCTATTACTTACACATTGTTTTATAAACTTATTGTATGTACATACATACTTAAATGTATGTGCATATGAATACATGAAGTTATTCCACCAGAGAACTTTAAGTGAAAACTTAAAGCTGCCAAAGGATTTATGAATTCTGACAAATGTTTTTTTCTCTCTCTCCCTCTCGATAAAAAACTAAAAACATTTTAGCAAATGTTGCAAGAATTTATAACGGAGACATTGAAGCAGATTTCCATTGTCTATTGGGATAAACTAGTAACAATATAGTTTTTATTTTAGGGATTTGTTTTAGGTTTAAAATCTAAATATTTCTCTGTTAACTTACTAAAGTGCAATGCAATGTATTGTTACTAAAAACCAATCAAATGGGTTTGTAAAAACAACAAGAAATAAATTTAAAATCCATAAATGTGATTTATTACTAAAGTTACAAAAAGTATTTAAGCACAAAAATATATAAAATTGAATGAAAAATTGTAATTTGTTACACTAGACTAAAATTACAAGGTAAATTATAAATTGGTTCGTCTATAAGAGAATGCCATAAATTATTTAATGAGCTGTAAGATAACATTAGGAATTTATATTTATTTGCAGTTTAACTTCACAAAGCAGTGGCGTTTAATAGTGGTTTATAAAAGGGGTAAAATTATATTTTTTATAATCTACACCATCATATTGATATCTGTAATACACTCAACTATTAAGTATAGCTGTCGATATAAATACTTTTTGATTCGATTTAGCAATGTGCGCCCATCTGTCTATTCGTCCATGTAAACCTTGTCATATAGTATATTTATTCAATTCAGCATTACCGTTGATAATTTTTAAAAAGTGTCCAAAAACGGGATTTCAAAAAATAAAGTCATCAAAAAAGCGGATTATTGGAAAAAAAAAATCAGCCAACTGCTTCAATACTTAAAAAAACTTAAAGAAGAAAAACATAAAATAAAGATTTGTTTATAAAAATAAAATCCTCTTTTTATCAATTAAACTTCTGTACTTTGCACGAGGTCTTCACGCGGACTACAGTTTTACATTTAGGACTTTAGGACTTTCAGTCCTAAATTTTTCAGATGGGGATTTGGATTATTTATCTTTCATTAGTGATAATTTAGCAGAAAACATTCCGCTGATGCACTACTATGAGTCAAACTATAAATATAAATTAGGATTCATCAAACTTATTTTTAAGTTTTCCCAATTTGGTCCAAAAATATTCAGCATTTGATGTTTTAAATAGGTGTTCATAAAGTTTATCATTAGCTTTAGTTTTTAATAGTTTAAGTTCATTTATAAATTCTTCGACATCCTTTTTTACATCGTTATACTGTGAAAGAATCTCAAAATAGTTAATTTCTTAGTTGAAATAAATATATAATATGTCGAGATATTTCAAAGAACTGAATTTCTCATCAATTTTTGCTTTGAAATTATTTGAGTACACATTAAAGCAAAAATGCACTGAAAAGCTCTTTTTTGTTTTGCTTTCAATTATTTTCTTTAGAGGATAATATTTTGTGAGAATAGGTTTGATTCCAATTCTATAGTAATTTTTTCCAATTCTATACAATTTTATATATATTATTAAAAATGTAAAAGCTGAATAAATTTTCCATATTTAAAACTATATAAGCAATATTATAATCGAATTAGTATTAAAGAATTAGTTGACACAACTATTTTAAACGTTTATTAAAATATATATAACACAATTGGCAAATGCAACCAAATTAAATTTTATTAAGTACATTTTAATACCAATAATTTATGACTGCTATCAAAAATATAATATTCGTAAAAATGTTATAAATTAAAAAATGTATTTTTAGTGACTTTAACCAACAATTGATTATAAACATTAAATAAATCTGTTACGATAAGACAAAAAATATTCGCTGTTCCCTAATAACTAATTGATAGATATTAAATGACATTGAAAAAATATATTGCATTAAAAAAAAAAAAAAAAAAAAATGAAAATGAGAACAAATATGTTGTAATATTAAATTATAAAAGTAAATTGAAATGCAAATAGTAAACAAATAGGATTTCAGCCATACATTGGCACGGGCATGGAAAATTGCATATAAATGGTTTGCAAATAATGTAACCGTCAATATTTTCGTATGTTTGAAATGATCGTGTTTCAAAATTTACCAATTTCATTTTCTCAGTCAGAGTCATTCATACGGATTTTTTCTATCTGTAAAATAAAAAAAAAAAAATCAAGTGAAGTGAAGTTAACAAAAGAATTCCGTCAGCTGAAATGTGCTGAAAATTTTAATGTGCATGCATAATAAAATGTCACATTTTTCATCGGAATTAATCAGTTAGATGAACCCAATTTTATATTGTATATTTCGGTTGATTGTACTGATAATTTTTTTGGTTTTTCGAATCGAATTGAATTTTTATTTAAAATTGTCAACCATTTCATTTACAGTGTTACAGAATTAGTTATTCGATTTATATAATCAAGATGTTAGATAATACGAGGAACCGACCAAATTCTATTGGTGAACAATTCGGTTATCACAACGAATCTGTTTTCTCTATGCAGTTGTGAGAAGACAGCAATTAAACAAAAGTGGTGCATAATCCCTATTCTACTCTATTATGCATCGTGTTAAAAAATAATTGTCTATTATCCAGTTATAAACCAATGACTGTATGTTATTCCATCTAGGATGGTCGTCTGATCATTTGTCCATCAGAAAAAAAGTGTAAACGATGCATATTGATAAGCTGAGTACGGAAAAAATACTAAAAAAAATTATTTTCAGTTCCCTACCAGAAATTGAAAATTACGGATCTAGATTATCAACTCGCATCGTAGACTTCTTACATAAAATCGCAAAAACTTATTTCTAGAGCACTCTACTGTACGGCTACTTTTTGTATACATAGTGCTGGTAGTAATTTTGAAGTCAATATATATATATATATATATATATATATATGTATATATATATATATATATATATAAGTTCAATGTAAGAAACTAGTAATACATATTAATTCTCATAAATATAGATCAGGAGCTGACGTATGAGACTTTCTTCTGTTAAGGACTTGTTAAACGTATATGAATTCTATAAAGCTTTTAGTATCATGATGTAATTTAATATACATAACCTCAGCACAAAAAATATTAAAAGCACTTTATTATATTTTATGACGAATGATACCTAGTTTATCCTAGGTCCAATATAAGTCCCCTCCCGATAATCTGTTTTAAACTTTCTTAACAGTTTAATTTTTTTTTTTTTTTAATACCACGTTGTTGTGAACTTGCAACTCATGGCAACTTAACAAATACAAGGGCATTTATTTATTTTTTCTTTCGATTCATAATTACAACAATCAATTCTCTTCTAAATATGTGTCACTTTATCTCATTATTACTAAAACTATGTACATATTTATTATAAAACAATACAATTGTACAAATATATACGGATACAAACGTATATTTTCTTTTTTTGTATTTTGTGGTTTTGTTATAGTTTTTTTTTTATTCTTTTGGAAAAACAAAAAGGAGGTACAACATTTTTTTTTTAGTTACAGCAATGGCCGTGAAATGTGACGCTTGTTTAAAATGTTGTTTTATGTACATATCTATGAATAAAGTTGTGTTATTATTTATATAAAAGTCTACTGGAGACATTCCATTTAAAACCAACCACCTGGTTTCCTCAACTCTTACGAATTAAATGATATTTAGTACAGTCATTATACTCTTTAAAACTAAAACTGGTATAAATTTACAGATAACTTTTGAAAGTGGTTCGCGTGATATAGCAATTTGAGTGTGTAATTATTAATTTGTATCTTTACGACTTTTCTTCTTTAATATATTATGTTTTTAAAATATTATATCTTAAGAACTAATTTTAATAATTTTCGAAAAAAAAATTAAAAAAAAACACTAAGAATTTGAGTGTAAAATAGATAAAAAAAGTGCACAAAGTTGTATACACAAAAGTACATTTTTTTTCAAAGTATTTATAGTACAGGACTCATTGAATCAAAGTTTGGGATCCGAGAAGGAAATCCCGAAATTTCTCGTCAAAATACTCTCGGGAATTCCTTAGAAATGGGATATTAAATATTTTTGTAGTTTTGAAATTCTATAGCAAACATTTTGCTGTTTCTAACACCTTATATCAATGAAGGATTGATGATAATCTAAACATGCTACTTGCAAGAGTTTAGCGCATATAATACAACTAGAATATTATATGAGAAAAAAGTTAATGTCGCATGAGTTAGGTTTGTGACTATTGAATTAGGTTTCTTTCTATCAGATATCTTTATCTATGATTTAACGAATTTCAATCAACTTGATTTTTGTCACGTTCAAATTTTAGAGACTTTAGTTTTATTATAGATTTGTGGAAGTGAATATTAATTAAGTTGAACTTCGAAAATACTCAGTATTATAAAAAAATTACTTGGTTAAAAGATTTTACATTTTCACACAACATTTTCTTTTGAAACAGCATCTCTTATCCAGACAATGGATCTGTAAATGTTAAATGTAAATATTATAACTTCAAAATACCTAAAGAAAAACAATCTCATGTTGTATTCATACATACAACTTTTTAAAGTTATCTGAAATATTGCACCAAACTTAGTTTTGATATGAAAATATTTTAATCAGATTTCTAAAAACTATGATTGCAGCGAACAAATTTTTAGTATTTTCTATATTTATTTATGATTATGATTTTTCGTTATTTCAATATGATTTATAAGGTTTCGCTTTCTTTTAATAAAAAAAACCTAAGAAATCATGGCTTTTTTTTCTTATATATAAAGTTTTAAAAAATTTCAATGAAACCCGGGCATTCCAAGGAAGTTGATTTTTTCGTTTCCGTTTCGCGGGAAAAGAAATATTGCAGGAAATCTCAAACCTCAACATTAAAATGATACATATCTCGCGATTTATAGTTCGTGGGTAAATATCTCAAAAATGGTCTCTTTAAAAATTTTAAAAAATATTCGTTAATGGTGAAAATGTTTTCTATACCCTTGGTAAGTAACATGATGGGATACGTAAAAACTCATGAATTATTATAAAAAATATCGTAATAAATATGAAATATTTATTTCAATTTATATTGTTTCGTTTATAATCAAACAGAAAAATTACCAATTTCTTCCAAAAATCATTTAATGAAATTTGACAAGAATATTTAAATTAATACTTAATGCTAGTACCGAGTTTTAGTATGATTTCCATATGGTTCACGATTTAGAATACTTCTAACATAAGATAAATTATCCTTAAAGGATACGAATATTTGAAAAATTATATACGTTACAAAGGTCATTAACTTCTATAGTTGAAAGTAAAGAAATTACCTTTAAAATGATACTAGAAACATATTTTCTTTTTGAATTTGAATGGTCGATATTTCGCGAATTAAATTTTGCGGTGGCATATCTCAATAAATTGTATTTTTTAATTCATGAAAATAATATATGTAAACGATGAAACCTTTCTGTATATTCTCTGTAAGTGTCGTGCTGGGACCAGAACTACCGTTTGACTTTAGTCGCCAATTGCCGCTTTTTCAACCACTTAATCGCGACTTTTTTAAATTAGGAAAAAAGTGAAGAAAAACTATGTTGTTTGAAATCTCGATCCATTAAATATTAATTGCAACAAAAAATTTAATTATTTTGTGATTGTTTCACAATGTTACATAGAGAAAACAGTTTCATTGCGGTTATCGAATTTTTTGCCAATTGAATTTTATCGGTACTTGTAACTATTTATAAAAAAGTAATTTGATTTGTATAACTTGATAATATACATACTTATATTAGGCTAATCCAGTTAAAAAATATATTTTTTTGATATAATTATTTTTTAGTATATTTTTCTGAAATCATAATAATATTAATAACAACAATAATAATAATAATAATAATAATAATAATAATAATAATCATAATAATGATGAGAAAAATAATATTAATATTGTATAAATAGTTATTTTATCAAACCTATATACATTTTTTTATACCCGCTACAACCAAATATTAAATCTATGATTGCAGTTCTATATCGACTGATACAATATGATGACTTTATAATAAAAATTTTGCTATTTAATATTCAAATAATATATAAATTCGTTTATAAATGCTTAAACATAATACTTTCCAACAATTTTCCTACTTTATCCTTTTATAAGATTTTTGAGATTACTGAATCGTCATTTACAGTACCATGATTGTAATACATAATTATACAAAAAAATAGTGGCTAATTTCATAAATTTTTGGAAAGATAATGTGTGAAATTAACCGTCATAGACTTAAAATAAAAAATAAAAGCATTATACAGCGAAATATATTTTCATAATAAAGCTACTGGAAATATAAAAAACTCTATTAGTTTAGTTAAAGGAATGTTTCACAAACTTTAAGATTTAAATTTCTTATCATCAGTAATCGTAATCTCATATTTTTAGATACGCTATTTCTTCCTTCAAAAAAATTTCCGGTTGAAATATTATTCACTGACACAATCTTGCGCTACATAGCCGGAAGAAGCACATATTTTTTTTCTTGCTGTTATAGCTTTTTCGCATAAGTATTGACTCATTCATTTTCCTCTATAATTACCTATAATATCATTGATGTCTCTCTTCGTATAAAGAGTCGATGGTTTCGTCTAATTCTTAATCCTCTTCGTTTTTCTTCTTGCATTTCTAAGGTTAAGCTTTCTTCTAAAGTAATTTTTAAACTAATTGTTTCAAAAATCAATGTAGCAGCTCCTATGATTTTTGTTGAATCTTGCTAATTTAATTGCATTTAATATTCTACCTTATATCAGTATATTCCGTTTGGAAACTTCCATTTTCTCTTCGAATTGACATTAATAATCACGGACTTTGATTTGTCTCTGAATAAAATGAAATGTCCAAAGCATGTTATTAAATATTTTTGTTTTATATTCAATTAATATTATATATATATATATATATATATATATATATATATATATATATATATAATATATATATATATATATACAAAAATATACAAAAATAGATAAATTTTTTTTAAATGTCAAAAAAATGGAAATACCGAAAATGTAGTTAATATATGAATAATCATAGAACAAATATGTTTTTCATTGTAAATATGACTATTAATTGGTAATACATCAATTTAATTCAGTTGATTCTCCCGAGTTTATTAACATTTCTTAACCAAATAGAATTCATTACAATAACTAACCCAAAAATTGTGGGAAATATATTTCTAATATGATTATTTTCTTAAAGTTATTAATATAGAAATTCTTCTAAATTAATAAAGTTTTAATTACTATAATAAAATGTTACATTATTTAACCAAATTTTAATATTTTTTTCCATTTTATAACTAAATAGTTTCGTGTGAACTACTACTTAAAACATCAAATGCCGAATCTTTTTAGACAGGATTGGGAAAATAAAAAAAAGGTTCGATGAATACTCATCAAAATGTCACATTTCCAAAAAAAAAAAAAAATTGTCAAATAGACTTAAGGTCAACAGTTCCACGAATCCATGCTTTCAAGCCATTATTTGTCAGACGGGGATATTGAAAACTGAGGTCCGAGTGAAGACCTCGTACAAAAGTACAGAAGTTTAATTAGTAAAAAGAGAATTTATTTTTGCAATATAAAAATTATTATAAATAAATTATTCTATTATTAAAAAAATTTAATTTGGTAGTTTTTTGTTTTTATCAAATAAATGAATTTTAAGTAATTTTTTAGATATTGAAGTAATACTTTTCTTTTTTTGGTGACTTTTTTTAGAAATCTCCTTTTTTGGACACTTTTAAAAATTCTCAGCGGTAACGCTGGCTGAGACTCTCAAACGTTTTGAGTTATTGCAAAATTTATGCTTAAAATTTCTTTAAAAATAATTATTTGTTTTTTTTTGTTTTATACTGCGTAGTAAATATTTTTTGTAATAACTTATAAGAGTACACACACTTTACTTACAGAGAATTTTCATATTATTTTCATAAATTCAAAAATATAATTTTTTGAGATACGAGACCATGAAATTTAATTCGTGAAGTATCGACCGCTCAAATCCAAAATAAAAACATGTTTCAAGTATCGTTTTAAAGACATTTTATTACCTTTAATTATAGACCTGAATGAACATTGTATTTTATATATTTTGGAAGATATTAATATTTTTATAAAAACAATTTATGTTATTTTCGAAGTATTGTAAATCGCTAACCATTGTGGAATTCATGTTTAAACTCGGTATTTGCATTACCAATGTTAATGTTAATATTTTTCTCAAATTTCACTAAATTGGTGTTTTCTGTTTAATTATAAAAGAAACAACATAAATTGAAATAAATATTTCATATTTGTAATGACATATTTTGTAATAATTCATAAACTATTGCGATTCCCATCACGACACTTACCTAGGTTATACGTTTTCACTATTAATGTATATTTTAAAAAATTTTTAAAAATACCATTTTTTGAGATATTTTTCCATGAACTATAAATCGCGAGATATGGACCATTCTAATGTTGAGAAAGAAGTCATATTATACGTCATATTAAAGGTAATTTTGATACCTTTAATGTGATATCTTAGTGAATCATGTACCTTAAATACTTTGAAAGATATTTGTAATTTTACAAATATCTTTCAACTTTATTTTTTTTTTGTAGCTATTTTACGCTACATTTCGCGAACACCTTGATAAAATTTTCTGAAATTTTGTGCCATTCTTGGTTTTGTTGAGTATAATGATGGTAACTAATATCATTAAATTCGGAGAGGTAAGGTTCAAATTTATAATTTTTTGCATTGGTTTTAAATGGAATGACACATTGTGAAATACATACAGAGTGACAGTGGGTCCTGAAAATCGTTGATAATAAATATATATAATTGTTTTACAACTTATTTCTTTAAGTTAACTAAAGCTTAGCGTGGACTTCTACTATTTAAGATTTTAAAGGATAATTTGTCATTAAAAAAATATAACTAATGAAGAATTGAGTCCATTCCAGAATAAAAATTGCACACTGTATTTGTTTATTTAACTGTTGTATGTGGTTGTACGTTGGTTCTTTTGCTTGCTTGATGGTTTTGGTTAGTTAGTTTAAGCCAAACTGTTTGGCATCCTCTACAATTCATTTCATTTTTGTTTTGGTTTGTAGCAGATTTCCATGTGAATCATAACCAAACCAGGGCTGCAACAACGGTGGCTGCCTCAACAGCAGCAATATTTGGCGTCATTTAAGTGCACTGTCATTATTTACTGTTGTTGTGCAATTTTTTTTCCTCTCTTTTCTCGAAAAATACTAAAACAGCGAACAATATGGCGCCACTTAAATTAGCCAACATCTGTTATTTTTTCTTCCCTTTCAGTTCACTTAACCTCTCTTCTTAACCCCTTTATTGTGTGTTAGAATCGTATAGAAAAATAAGTTAAATTAGTATGAAATAGAAAAAAAAAAACATGAATCAAAATTATGATGAATATTATTTATTTCCAGCCAAGTACACGACACAATGTACTTTGTTTGCTTTAGAAAGTGAGTAAATGTTGTGGGGTTCACTTTTTTATTTGTGCAACCTACAATTTTTAAAAATGAATATTATTATTTTCAATGTAATCATTATATTTAAATAACTTTAAAAGTACTAAGAAAAATTTGCAATTTCATAGGAAAGATTCTTTCTTGTTGAAAAAGGAAAACATGATTTGGTTTCTTGACAAGAAATTAATGTTTTAGCCGGAAATAACGTGATGCTTTAATTTAATATTATAAAACGATATTATTGAAGAACTAAGTTTAAGTGGTGCAAAGTATATAAGTGTATAATACATACCAGAAGGCTCATATTTGTGAGAAGTTTTGGGCCAATGTTAATCTGTAAAAGAAAAATATTTTGTTAAAAAATAACAATTAATAAAATGTTCATATTAGAGATTGTTCTAAATATATTTGATAAACACTGATTTAGCATATCTACACTTTATAATATGTATTAGAATTTTAAAACTTTTCCAGAAATGTCTCAGTTTCTGTTATAACATAATTATTTCTGCAATTATTTTCATATAAGGATTCACATACCGTTCATCTATGAGGTAATGATTATATCCTATACAGCTTTTTGAAATCGGAGCTAAGACCCTTATACCTGCCATATAAGCACTTTTGTTTTGTAAGTTTCTTCATCATAGAAATGGATTTAGACATAAAATAGTAAAATTTTTACTAAATAGTTTAGTAACAATAAAGCAAAGCAAGTCGTCAGAAAAATCCCCCTTAAACAAAAAGAGATGGACTAGTTAGAATTTAACGTGCTAAATACGAATATGCTTTCAATTTTTTTCTATTAGGTCTTCATTTTATACGGGCATGTCTAATATTTCCCCACTATTAAGGTAACAAGTGCGTTCATTTACACAAAAATTTGTACTGTCCAGTAAAAACATTTACTGGATTCACGTTCGCGTATCCAAAATTCATTAAAGAGAGACAAAATTGAGAGAGAAAAATGACAGTATATAAACTGAATGTTTATAAATTTTATAAACTATAGCAAATACAAAAGGTATCATTAGAAGAATAAAAAAGAACCACAAATTTCCTTTTAGAGATTCTCATTCACTTAGGACCATATATATATATAATTTCATATTTCTATATATATAATTTCAAGCAGTATCATTAGAAGAAGAAAAAACACAAAGTTCCCTCTTATGGATTCTTATGCACTTACAACCACACACCTTTAATTTTATAATTTTATGTTCAAAATTACAGAAAATTCAAAAAGTACCATTAGGAAAATGAAAAAGTACCACAAAGTTCCCCTTGTAAACTCTTACCTACATAGAATCATGTATCTTTAACTTCATGCTTCTAGGTTAGTTATTAAAAAAAAAAAAAAAAAAAAAAAAACATCAAAAAGTATCATTAGAAGAACGAAAATGTACCAAAAATTCTCCCTTATGAATTATTACTTACTTGGGACTACATATACTTAAGTTGATATTTCTAGGTTTAATCTCATAAAAAAAATTCATCATTGAGTTTGAATAAAATGTAATTTTCCGCTTTTACCATTTTTTGGTACTTTTTTTCCCCATGGATGTAACAAAAATTTTTAGGTCTTCATTTTATACGGGCATGTCTAATATTTCCCCACTATTAAGGTAACAAGTGCGTTCATTTACACAAAAATTTGTACTGTCCAGTAAAAACATTTACTGGATTCGCGTTCGCGTATCCAAAATTCATTAAAGGGAGAAAAAATTGAGAGAGAAAAATTACAGTTTATAAACTGAGTGTTTATAAATTTTACTAGTTTTATTTTTATTTGAAAATTCAGTACGATCAAATAGTTGCATAAAGTAGACAAAGAAAAAGTAAATATATGTAAACAATAAAAGGAAAATTTTCAAAAGAAATTTAAAAATTTTATATTTCACAGAAAAAGTTATTTCAGATAATTTTTTAATAAAATTATTAATTTTGTATTGAAATTTAATTATATTATTAATTAATGTAATTAACTTTCTAATTGGTTTAAAACTTTGACTGCTTATTAAGAAAAACTTATCAAGAAAAAATACCAAAATAAAATAACTTTAATTAAATTTCCAATTATTTGTGCTCAGTCTATCGTTAAAAAAGTAGTAATATGAAAGACTTATATGATTTCCTCAGTCTTCGGTGATGTGATTAATGTGTAATTATTTGGTAAATACAAATTTTAAATATTTGATGAGATTGTTATTTGTTTAAAAGCTGTTTTATGAAAGATTATTTACATATGTATATAAGGTAAGTTCATATTGATTGGTTTTGATGATTTGTTCAGATATCTGTCATATTCTTATTGGTATCTCATCCTAGGTCGCAAGTTCACTCAGGTAGGTTAATATGATATTCATTGAAATGTTCCGCAGACATGAGCGCTTTTATGGGAATTAAATACAATATAATACATTTAAAGTATGTAAAGATTATACTTACTTTAAATGTGTTATTAAGAGTACATATTTTATAATCATTTGTTATATTACATAGATTTTTACATTATACAAAAACTTCATATATACGATAATCACATGTGAGCTTCATAAGATAACCGAGGTCAAAGGTTAAAAAACATATAATTTATACGTGTTTATCGGTGATTTCAACAGGTATATGATGCCAAGATCAAACTACATATGTACCAATTTTCGTTCCCCTCAATCAAATTTAGAATTAAATTTAGTTTTAATATTTTTTTCGTTTAACTTTACTTGTATTGTATTATTTAAATATTTCTAATAATTCAGTAAATATTTATATTTAAATCCATGCATTTTTATTGAAGAATGTATTTAATTAACTACAGCATTGAACCAATAAACTTTCCATCATAATGCGAATTAATTTTATGAAAAAAATGAATTGAAATTTATGCCAAAATCAATTAATATTATAATTTGGTGATTGCAATAACATTAATTAATTTTATTAAAAGTGTTCTTTATATGTTTATTTATTTGCAACTATCTGCCCTGGTTATTCTATTGGATCTACACTGAAAAAAGATATATGCGAAAGTTGTCTTCAAGTCTTTTTTTTCCGCTAAACATTTTCGTTATTCGAAAATTAGTCGCAAAAAAAAAAAAAATTAAAGAAAGATTGGAAGAATTTTGCTCCTGAACTTCAAAAATATTGTTAAGATAACTTAAAGATAATTTTATTATTTATATTATTTATTAATTTTAATTTATATAAATGCCCACAAAAAACTAATACGTGATAAAAAAAAAGTGAAAGTAGATTCTTGTCCACCTATTATTGTTTAAAGAAGAAACATTTTAATTTTTTCACTTAATTGTGAATAAAATCAAGACTAGAGCATCAATTTTTTTATAGTTTTACAAACTTGGTGATAAAGAATTAAAAACTGAACAAATTTGCGTTTTCATTTCTTAAAAGATTTTCTAAGGAAAACAATTATTTTTTTCGACAATAATTTTTGAGTAACTCCAAAACCATTGGCCAAATAGAAAAAACAAAAATTATGTTAATGGGGAAATACTGTACATGCACATAAAAATATCAAGACCTGATAGAAAAAAAAAAAAAAACTGATTCGTATTTAGCAATATTTAATAATATTAATGACAAAAAAAAAAAAAAACATTGATAACTGCTCTATGCGAAGTTCAAATTTGGACAAAATACTTCAATTATTTACCACTACTGAATTATAAGTTTTGAGATATAATTTATTATTTTTTATATTTTTTATTATTTTGTATATTGTGTTAAGTTCGAAATAAATTATAACTCTAAAAATTAAATCAGATTTTAATTTTAAATTGGAACAAAATCGAAATGGAACAAAATAGAAAACTCTTTTTTTCGAACTATTGCAAATTATAATAATGGCAAATCGTTAGCAATATAGATTTTGAATATTTAAAAAAAAATTTTAATATCGAAAATGAACCACTAAAAATATTCTTACGTTTCGCTCTTGATAATGTTAATACGATAACCGTACCTTTGAGAAGAAAAGATTTGCTGCTACAAAGTGAACGAGGGGTGAGCTTAAGAAACTTATATTCGGATCGCCAACGATATTCGTTTTCGAATGTTTTATCAGAGCAATTATGAAAACTGGGCATATGTATATATATATATATATATATATATATATATATATATATATACATACACTTAGAAACAAATTGCTGTCACTGTTTTATTGTGTTTTTGTTTTCATTTTGTACTTTTATTAGCATTTTACCTGCTACTGCGGACTTGTGGAACTCATACATAGACCAGATATAAACTTGGTAGATTTTTTATTTACAAAAAACAAAATGTAATACCAAAATTGGAAAAACCAGTAAAATTAAACAATGACTTCTAACTCTCATGGGGACAGTTATAATATTGGTATCTTAAGAAAATTAATAACAAAAATCTCAATCGCACTCTATAATGATTCCAATTTCACGCCTCCAACTTAATATTTAAATAAAAAACGATCAAGGAGTGGGACACCATACTACTTTATATTTCTTTATGAGATTTCATAAGACTTTAAACTATTTTTTTTTTGGATTGAAAGCTTTTACCCTCTAAGAAATTTTATCAATATCTACAGTAAAACTTCAATAGGACATTGTGTTAACAAATAAATTTTTTTAAATATTTTAATTAATAAAGTACCAAAAAGTAAAATAAATAATAGGAATTTCAAAAAGTACCAAATTCAAAAAGTACTATTAGAAGAACGAAAAACCACAACAAAGTTCCCACTTGTAAACTATGGCTCATATAGGATCTCATACATATATTCAAGTTTATGCTTCTTGGTTTGAGATAAAAAAAAGTTTACAAAGTACCCAAGAAGAACGAAAAATACCAAAAATACGTTGAATGTAATAGGAAATTCAAAGAGCATCATTAAAAGAACGAAAAAGTACCTCAAATTCCCGTCCTGTGGATTATCTTTTTCTCCCCTTTTAAATTATTACCCACATAAGACCATGTGTCTTTCATTTCATGTTTGTAGGTTCAATCTTACAGAAAATTTAAGAAGTAATATTATAAAAGCGAGAAAATACTACAAAATCCCCTCTTATGGATTATCATTCACTTATTATTATATATTTTTAATTTCATGTTTTTTGGTTCAATATTATAAAAAATTTCAAAAAGTATCATTAAAAGAACGAAAATGTACCACAAAGTTCCCTCTTATAGATTCTCATTTACTTATGTTTGTCATTAGTTTCATGTTTGTATGTTCAATATCGTAAGAAAAACTAAAAGGTAGCAGAAATTTCCTCCTTGTGAATTCTTACCGACACAGGACCATGTATCTTTAATTTCATGTTTCTTCGCTCAGTGTCATAAAATTCAAAAAGTACCATTACAGTTAGGACTATAAATCTTTAATTTTATGTTAAATACTATAGCAAATGCAAAAAGTATCATTAGAAGAATAAAAAGGAACCACAAATTCCCTTTTAGAGATTCTCATTCACTTAGGACCATATATATATATAATTTCATACTTCTATATATATAATTCTATATATATAATTTCATATTTCTAAGTTCAATACTATAGAAAATTCAAGCAGTATCATTAGAAGAAGAAAAAAACACAAAGTTCTCTCTTATGGATTCTTATGCACTTACAACCACACACCTTTAATTTTATAATTTTATGTTCAAAATTACAGAAAATTCAAAAAGATTAGTAAAATGAAAAAGTACCACAAAGTTCCCCTTGTAACCTCTTACCTACATAGGATCATGTATCTTTAACTTCATGCTTCTAGGTTAGTTATTACAAAAAAAAAAAAAAAAAGAAAAACATCAAAAAGTATCATTAGAAGAACGAAAATGTACCAAAAATTCTCCCTTATGAATTCTTACTTACTTGGGACTACATATACTTAAGTTGATATTTCAAGGTTTAATCTTATAAAAAAAATTCATCATTGAGCTTGAATAAAATGTAATTTTCCGCTTTTACCATTTTTGGTACTTTTTTTTCCCCATGGATGTAACAAAAATTTTATACCAATGAATTTCTAAATTGTATTGGGATCCTATAATAAAATATCCTATAATAAAATATAACAAAATGTTTTATGAAAAAACTATCAAAAATAGGTACAATTTTTATCCCTTAAACTTTCGAACTTCCGAAAAGTACAAAAAACAGTTAATTTAAACAGTTAATGGGTTAATTTTCTTCTTAAAAGGGCCGATTTTAGAAAAGTGTCAAATAGCTGTCAGCTTATTTTTTAAATGAATAACGATATGTATTAATTTTTTGTATCTATATTAGATTAGGAGTTATAAGATTACCGATTTTATCCGTTTTTTCCTTTTTGCTGTTTGATGGGAGACAAAAGTTCAAGTACAAATTTTATCTTTTTAGCTACAGGTATATGGGCTGATGAATCAGTTGGTACTATTCTGCTTTTGATTCAAAGTATTCAATATTTTTGTTCATCTGACCAAGTATTTTTTCATTTCATTTCATTTCGTTTTTTTTTTTTTTTATAAAATAACAAAAGAATTTAATATTTTTGTTATATTTTTATTTGTTTACATTTTTCTTTTGTTAATATTTTTGTTTCTGTTTTTCAGAGAAAAAGCTTTTGTAACTATACACATTAGTTGACTTGTGTCTGCAAAAATACAATTTTTTTCCAATTATTTGTTACAGATGAAATTTACTTGTGAGCAGTGTTGTCAGGAGACGAGGAAAAAAGAAGCTAAATTTCATATTTACTTTGAAAAAGGTCCGAAAAGGCTAAATGCCCCTAAAAATAAGGCTAGAGAAAGCTAATATATTTTTTTTTATTTAAAAAGCTATTTTATTTATTTATTACTTTTTTGTTCTCAATATTTTTTTAAGATATTCAATAGGTTTGTAAATAGGACATAGAACGGCTGCCAGTAAAATGATCCAATGAAAAGTTACCCACAAAATTCCCATATTAACTTGGGTTTATTTCATATGAAAAATGAACCAATGTTTTAAAGTGATTTCGAAATTTTTGAATTATAATTACTTTTTGACCATTTTTAACCATAGAAATTATTTATATTCATAAATTGCATTCATTTATATTCATAAATAGTTTCTATAGTTAATGAAGTTTATTAAGCAGTAATTATACTAATTTATTAAGTAAGTCCTTAAAATGAGTTAAGTTATATTTGACTTGGGAAATGAGGAGTCGCAGGCGAAAATTTTTCTTGTGTATAAATAATCTTGATTTTTATACCCTACACTACCATAGGTGGTATTGAGCGTTTGTGCTAATGTTTGTAACGCACAAAAAAAATCATCCAATCCACCGTAAGGTATACCAATCGACTTAGAATCACGACCTGAAGTACAGGTCGCAGTTTTTAAGATAATGCTATGAAATTTGGCACGTAGGACTTTCATGACGCAAGGGCAAAGTCTATTGAAATTGGTTATGATGGGTCCATTATTTCACCTAGCCCCCATACAAATGCCCTATTGGAATAGGGGTTTAACGATCTTGTTTTTTTTTTAATAAATGCACGAAAATGCTTAAAAGGACTACATAATCGCCCTTTTAAGCATTGTAAGTAAGACAGAGTCGGTCAAGCCCGAACATATGATACCCCACACCATTATGTATGTCCATCAAAATTCGTTGAGGAGCCTTATATTAGACATGTAGACAATTGTGGACCGATACTTTTACTAAGTGTAAAATAAGATATAGGAATACAGAATATTACCTTAATACCAACATTTATATGAATTTATGCACTTTAGGGTGATTTCCGAAAGTGGGCTTATATAGGAGGTATGGTAAATTATGCAGTAATCCTCATACAATTTGTCACTGTGATTTCTATTTATTTCTGTCGCATAGACTTGATACTAACATTTATATGTGATTTATGCAAGTTAAACTGATTTTCTGAAGAGGGAGCTATGGCCAATTATGGACCGATGAAATTTGGTATAAAGATTGACACTTATACAAAACTTTCTTACAGCAAATATGATTAAAAAAGTGCTATATTTAGGGCATTATGATCAAGAAGTCATTCTGAGTCGATTGGTGTACTCTAAGCTGGGTGTTGGATGATTTTTTCTGTGCGTTACAAACATCAGCACCGACGCATAATACCCCAACCACCTGTGGTGCTATAGGGTATAATTATTAAAAGCAAATAACGAATTATTTTCTTATTTGTTGAAATACTACAATTTTGGTCTTTTTAGGGAAATTTTAAGAACTAAAATAGTTAGAAAAAAGCTAGAAGCTAAAACGAGACTAAAGACAAAATAAAAAGGCTAAAGTGGCAACACTGTTTGTGAGACCAAATAAAGAAAAAAAAAAAATAATTAAATTAAAAGACAAAAATCTTTTGATGTGGTCACTTTTATAAACAGCTTACAAAGTTACCTTATATAAAAATTTTCAATTTAAAGATTAAAGCTAACTAGTGGATGTTTAAAAACAAATTAATCTTCAAGAATTTTGTAAAGAGATCAATAGAGCTGATATAATTTAACAATAAGCAAACTGAGTATGACGTAACCAAACTATGATCCCCTAGAGTTGCATATGTTAATATAATTTTAAAGCTAATATTTTTTTGAAATACATACATATATTAAAATATCTTAAAATCTTTAAAATTTTTACTTCTTGAGAAATAAATTAAATATTTCTTTATTATGCAGTTTATTTTTAACTTGTCAATGTACCTTCATGAACATATGTATACATTTTTAATAACTATTTGAATTTAATTCCTCCAATGTCAAAAACTTTTTTTACCAACTACTACAACTATTGCATCTGTCAAACCTTGTGGGCTTTGGTATCAAGATTACCCACCCTTCAGTGTCCCTGTTCGCCAGAATGAGTTTAATTTTTAGCTTACCTTGTTCAATGTCACCCCTGATATAAGTACTTAAAACCATGAAGTGCATTACACTTACAATTCACTGCCATACTCGATTTATAAACATTTGCTGCCACAAAACAGAAAAACACAACTAAAACAGTAAACCACTTATATCAGCCATACTCGAACACATGTAAATCAAATACAGACCTCAAACCCAGCAGTAGAATTATATTCTAAGGCGGAAACTTGCTAGTATCCGAACAATGTGTATGTAAATGTTAATTCCCAAAAGTCTACTGATAGCAAAAAAAAAAAAAAAAAAAATATGTACTTGATTTTAACCCTATATGTGAAATTTATTATGAAATGGAAAGTGTTAGAAAATTAATGAGGTAGCACCACATATCTCTTGAAATATTTTTCCGATTTATTTTAATAAAATACTAAAAAATTCTAATTCGTTTTACCTACAAAACATGCTTAAATGTTTTTTAATCCACTAAATATTTGCGTAGATATTAAAATAAACTATATGAAAAAATATAATAAAAATTCGATAAAAATATAATAAAAACGATAATTTATAAAATTTTCGTTTCTCTTAAAAATCGTAAAAAACTTCCTCTTCTTCTTTATCATAAAGCTTGATATGTTGTAAATCAAATGAGCCATATTTCATTTAAATCAATGGTTGAGTGTTGACTTTATTAATATTGGGTGATATAAAAAGTTTCCGTGTTTTCTGTTTTTATCACTAAATGGGGTTGATGCCCATATATTGAATAACATGGAACATTAACTCGATTGTATCAAATGAACACGCATTTGAAAGGTGACAATTCAAAATACATATTTTATGAAGACAGTTCTTTAATTCGTTGCTTGTGAGAAAGTTATATTAATTTGAGAATGAGTGAAATATCTGATGAAATATGCTATGTAATGATTTTTTACTATAAAAAAAAACGCCACCAAAAAATTTGTAAAGTATATGGTGAGAATGCCGAACCCAGAACTGGTTACCGTTCGGGAAATTTTAGATGTAAAAAAATGAGCTCTGGTCGCTCATTCGCCTAAAAAGTGGTTGAAATTTTGCAATTGGTGAAGCAAGACTGGCTTGCAAGCTGTCAGGATATAGCAGAGCTATAAAACATCAACCACATAACAGTTTGGAATTGTTTGAAAAAGATGGCTAATCAAAAAAGCTCTATACTTGAGTGCCACATAAATTATTGCTAAGAAACGCTGCTGAAACGCAACGAAATCAAAACATTTTTGAAGCGGTGAACAATGGGTTCATTACTAGAATATTAAGCAAAAAATCATGGTTTGACGGCAAATAAGATTGTGTTAAATGTTTGGTGTAATTGAATGGGAATTAGCCATTATGAGCTGATATAGCCTGGCGAAACGATCAATTCAGAATTTAATGTTCCCAACTCGACCGTTTGTATGAAGAAATCTAGAAATAGCGACCAGAATTGGTCAACAGAAAAGATGTTGTGTTACCTCATGACAATGTCAGGCCACAGACTTCTTTTATGATCCGCCAAAAATTGACTGAAGTTTGCATGGGAAGCTTTTATGTACCCATCGTATAGCCCAGAACTTGCACCTCCTCGGTCTCTGCAAAACTCTCTTGATGGTAAAAAATTGGAAACCGAAGAGCCACTAAAAATCACTTGACCAAGTTTTTCGTCGCTAAACCAAAGAAGTTCCACAGTGATGCAATTATGAAACTACCAGAAAAATGGCAAAAGGTCATATTTAATTAATTAAAATGAATTTTCAATAAAGATATAAATTTTAAATAAAAAATTTTCCCAAAAAAACGCGGATAATTTTTATATGACCCAATAAATAAGTAAAAAAAAAATTGAATAGGAGTTAAGATTTTTCCTTTCTATTCGTTCATTTAATTAAACATTTGGGTATCGCTTCTCGTTTTCTTTGTAATTAATTTTTTTCTTTTTAACAAAAATTTCTAAATTTGTGAGAAATTTTATTTTTTTCAATACTTCTTGATTTTTTAAATTTTACTTAATCCAGTAATTCACAAATTCATAAACTGCATCATACTGACTTTGGAGGTTTTTGGAAAGGATCATATATGGGGCGTGTGGCTAATTGTGGTCCGATTCTTGTAATAATCGTGATTTATATATCAATGAAATATTATGTTTATGCTAACATTTATACACTTTAGAGTGATACCCGGAAGTGAACCTTTTATGGGAGCTATAGATAATTATGGACCGATACTCATAAAACTTCTCAGTTTATTTTCTGCTTATGTAAGAGTTGTATGTCCCAAATATAACCTTTATACTAACGCTAAAATGGAATTTATGAACATTAAAGTTATTTTCGGAGGAGCTATATTTAACCATAGATCAATCTTTATGAAATTTAGTACAAATATTTATATTTATATATAGCTTATTTGTATTTATATTTAAAGAATTTATGAGCGAAAAATCCTATTTCGGGAGGACATTTGTATGGGAACTAGGTGAGATAATGAACCGATAAAAACCAATTTTAATAAGCTTCGTTTCTGTACCATAATACCAAATTTCATAAAAAAGTACTTGTACACAAGGTTTGCATGAACGTACAGCCAGCCAGACTGACAGACGGTTATATATAAGACAGTTTACAAAATGATTCTGAGTCGAACGCTTTATTTGAATATATATATATATATATATATATATAAGTCCAATTTTTTTCTCACCTCCTGGCAACACTGCTACCAATTTTTTTTTTTTTTTTTACCAATGATAAATTATATTGTGGATAAGTGTTGAAACCAAAATATTAAAAATTTAAATTTTTTCAGTTTTTCGTTTAGAAAATTTGCGCCATTTCAAGAATTGCAAAATAAATAATGAAATTTATTGCACCTGTAATTATAAATCGTTTGAGATACATCTCATTTAATGTTCCTTCAATAGCTGCGCTATGGGAGGTGCCCAATTTTGGGGAGAAAAAATGTGAATGGCTCTAAGAGATGTCATTTTTTCAAGGCACACTCATAGTGTAATTTCAATAAATCTAAAGTATCGCGTGATAAAGATTCTAAAATCGTTGCAGCGCGATAAGATATTAAATTACAAAAATATAATAATATAAAATTTTTATTATATTTATAATAACTATATCTATTCCGTTTTAGTTAAGTGAAAAAAAAAATTGCATGAAATGTATTTATGACCTGAAATCGCGGTGGTTTTTGTACTTCATAAATCGTCGAGGCACACCCAATGCGCTTATTATAATCGGTGAAAATATATACCAATCTACAGCTGCTACTACAGCTTATATCGGAATCAAGTGGCACTCAAATATAAACTACCTGCCACTTGAATAAGAAATCACATTTTTTAACTTTAATTAAGTATATCTCCTAAACTAAAGTTCAAAAAAAGGTATTTTTTTGCGCAACCAAATTTCAAAGTGTTGGCTTTAGTTTCCTGAAGAAATAAAAAATATACATATTTTGCTATACTAAAATTATTCATTTATTTAAAGACATGCATTCCTGTGGTACTTTTTCGTGTGTCACTTGAATAATATTTTAAAACTAAGCAAACTGTATTTTATTTTTAAATTTTAGGTTATAAAAATTAAAGTTATTATCTTCTAGCATTCAATTAGTAATGACTACTGCCACCATTTTTAGAAATATCCTCAAAAATTCGATTTGGCATCATACAAATCGATGCCGCATTTTTGACTCTAAGTAATTTAGCGTAATAATTCTTGCAAGCCAACCCCAGATATTTTCCATTAGAGTAAGGTCTGGTGAATATGGGGCCAATCCAAAAGTTGAACACCTTGTTGATTAATCCATTGTTTTACTGCTCTGGCGGTATGAATCGGAGCGTTGTCGAGTTGGTATGACCAAAGTATGGGTCCAAAGAAATCATTAAATTTTGGAAATGCTCCTCCAGAATGTTTTTGTAAGTCGTTGCAGTCTTTTTGTTGGATACAAAAACCTATTCTATGGTACCATAATACGAAATGGCACCCCATATTATTCCGCCCTCTCGGCTGTGTCTGCGGCTCAAAATAATTCCTCCTTATTTAGGTCATAGAAGTAATAGTTATACCCGTCGGGACCATCAATATTAAACTTTTTTCATCGGAAAATACAACTTTAAACCATTTGTCGGACCATGTCATTGTATTTTTAGCAAACTGTAGACGTTGTGATTTGCGTTTTTCATTAAATGGTGTTTTTTTGCAGTTTTCATCGGACTATGTATGGACACGACTTTAAAATATGGTGCACTGTTCTTAGACTGGCACTAACTCCACTTTTTTCACGTATTTTTGATACCGACATGCAAGAATTTGATGCAATTCTAAGAATTTTTCGTCTTTCTTTTGGAGTTGTTGCCCTTTCATGTTTTTTCCATATCTTTCCACATTATTTAAATAATTGTACACGACTGTTTTTGGCTATTTGGACCAGATTCTGACCCTGCGATTTCAAAATTAGAAGTTTTTCTTTTTCAGAGTCATTAAGAGCCTTACCATGTCCCATTTTGAATAAAAACTATTTAAGAACTATCAAATTAAAAATTCTCTAGCCGTTTAAATTGAAAGAAATTCAAATCATAGTCTTCCTCATTAATATTAAAGAATTCATTATTCAAGTGACACACGAAGTAGTACCACAGAAATATATGTCTTTAAATAAATGCATAATTTTAGTATAACAAAATATGTGTATTGTTTATTTCTTCAGGAAACTAAAGCCAACACCTTGAAATTTGGTTATGAAAAAAAATTATTTTTTTCTGAACCTTAGTTGAGGAGATATACTTAATTAAAGTTAAAAAAATGTAATTCCTTATTTAAGGTGCAGGCAGGGTAATTACGCGTTTAAATTTAATTAAAAAATAATAAATTTTTGGGTGTGTATTTTTGTTATAGAAAAAATTAGTGCAAACAATTCTGCTTATAGAAGTGAAATCAACGACTTAATCGTTTTAAAATTCCAATTTTATTAAAAGCTGTTATATTCAAGTTTTAAAATTAAAAGAAAAATTAACTTTTTATTAGATTTTAATGAAATATTTAATATTTTCTGGAATACCGCGCTTTAGAGCTTTATTGTTTTTTTGGTTACTTTTTTTGTTGGAATGGGTCCACTTCTGTTTAAACCCTATTTTATTTTTTAGTTAGTTTTAAGTATTCTTGAAATAACTTTTTACTATGACCTAATACCTTTAAAATGGCCAGAGTTCTGAACAATTTAGTGGATTTGCCTCCTTTGGTACAAAGCGGTAACATTTGTTTGATAACACTCAGTTACTTTTTTTTACCAAAATGAGAAGATAGATGGGGCCAAGCAAATCAGAATTCATTGTTTTTTCTAATGATAGGAAGAAAACTTTTCTGACGGCACTAATTTCAGTATATTTTAGTTTCTTCTCCACATTTAAAAATGTGTTGCCAGACTAATATTATATTCGTCAATTTAGATTTTGTTACGATATTTATCTGATGAATTTTCCATAACGTCTCTGATATGGAATTCATGACTAGAGTGTTGTAAAAAGTCCTCCGGTAATGTTTGTGCTCTCTTTTGCCTTTATGTTTTTTGCAGCATTTCTATTAGGAATCTTTTTTACTTCGTGGGCCTTCAGACGAGCTATTTTAAACTTATGTGATAAAAGATACAGAGAAATTTAAAGAATGAGTCACATTTCAAACTGAACTGTAGAGATTTTTTTTAAATCCGTTTATTTTGATTGCGATCCTACAGTCTCTAAATTAATTTTTTCTTTAATTATCAGGATTCTTTTTGGTGATCGTGCCCTCTTTGTGTTTTTTATTACCGAATCACCTGCGTTCCTGGCAATTGTTTTGTATATTTGACATGTGTTTCGATAATAAATGTGTTTAAATGAAATTTATGCAATCTTCATTTAAAGAAAACTAATTATGCTATTAAAACAAAATTTGGAACATAGCTACTGAGAATAAAAACAAATGTAAAGGTGTTAATTTTTTTTTTTATTATAAGCCAACATTATTAAATATTATTAAAAGATTCTTTTGCAGTTAGATGTGCAAAATACATCAGCGAATTAAATGCAATTAAAAAAAAAAAAAAAAAAATATGTTAAAAATCTATGTACACTTTGTTTTTTGCTCTATGTTCTAAAATGAGGTTTAAACATGTTTGTGGTCGCGATTTTGTTCAATAAGAAAAAACTTACCGAATCTATTTTAATTTGTATTTTATATACGTCTCTGTAGGTTTTATATGTGAATTTATTATTAATATCGGACTTAAAGTGGAATTTTTACAATATTTTTAAACTTCCGAATTTTAACCACCATAGCATAATATTAGTCATTTTTTGTCCATTAGTATCATTTAAAATTTTTTTTTTGATTGTCAAATATTAAAAATATATCAAAAATTTTTTTAAATTAAAAAACGAGGAAATCTATGCATACTTTAGTGATTAAAATTTGTTTAATGAAATGTTAAAAAATCACTATGATCGCGATTAACTACGATGCCATTAACAATATCGTATCATTATTCATTTGTACTTTAGAAAAATCGATGTAGATTACATGCGTGTAGTAATTTTCTAAGTGTTGTTGCAAATAAAATTTTAGCAATTTTTTATAATATTTTTTTTAAACCCACATAACACTAACGCCGTTTACTAAAAGTTCATTAAAGCCATCTAATATTGTTACTAAATAGCGCTGATGTGCTACTGGAAAAAAAATCAAAATTTTTTTTGAACCAATAAATAATTTTGGAGAAATGCTCATATAAGATTCATGTCTCATGTTTTGGTGTCGAGTCACGCATTTTAATTAATTTCACTGAAATGCATTTATTTGTTTGAAATGCTTTAGGTGATAATTATTAAATAAAAACACACCTTAATTTGTTAAATCCTATTCAATATTCTCTGAAATTTACGAGCCATAGATTCAGAAAAATTTTTGCTTATATTTCAAAAAATAAAAAGGATTAATGAAGTAAAATATCAAGTTCTTTTGTGAAAAAAAAATTAGTTAAAAAAAAGTTAGTTCAAAAGTTATTTATAAAAATATTGTGTAAAATTTGATCTCCATTTTGCAACTTAAATTTTTATTCATTAAAATCTTGTACATAATTTAGATATTTAAAAAAAAAAAACAAAAAAAAAAAAATGTTTTGGCTGGATCCACGCCTGTGGTTACATTAGTATATTTCACCATAACACGAGAATGAGATAAATATAACACAAAGAGGTGCCGACTAAAACTATCTTCAAGATATCTTAACATTTATTATTTTATTTGCTCAATAGTTTGGGGTTTATTCAGAAATTAGTAGCGGAAAAAAGTTTCAAAAAAAAAAAGGTGTGCGACATAATTATAAGTTCACTTTTATTTGTTCCGTGTATGAAAAAGTTCAAGTGTTATACTTAGACCTGTTTTGAAAACCTTTGAGTGTCTTTTATGTAGCAATCTGAACGTTTTCTCATCTTCAGTGTTAATTTAATCATTTTAGAATTAATTGTGCACTTTTATCCTGGATAATTTAGTGGGATAGGTAAAAATTAAAATTTTTAAAGCTGGACAGGATGAATTCCTAGGAGCACTTCTGGAATTGAAATAAATGACTTCCTAATCATATCTCGAAATCAACAAATAAAAATGTTTAAGTAACAAATTGCCAAAAATGTGATTTAAATGGAGAAAAATGGACTGACTTTATAATTTTGACTCATTGGAAAGTTTCAAATAAATCATACCAAAGTGTGAATGTAGGACCCACTTTTAGTAACAAGTATTTTAGCTAGCAATACTATTAAATAACCATTGAACTTTTTGGTACACGGAACAAAACAAAGTGACCTTATAATTTTGCCACGCACTTTATTACGTAACATGGTATCATTACAGTGCCTAAAAAGGAAATTATTCTGAATTTGAATTTAGTTTTAAAATACTACAAATGTTAAAAAATACAGTATAGGCTTTTTGGAAAGAGTTAAAGGAATCATCTCAATTTCGGCATATGGCGTAATACTTATTCAAAGTTTCCCACACTATACAATCTTTTCATAGCGCTGACAGTTTAATTTTTATGTAAATACTAACATATTTACATAAAGAAGATTTAACTGGAAAAGTGCCAAAATGTACAAAAACTATGAAATTAGGATATACTACAGCAGCAAACAATTAACACTTTGAGGCCCAAGCAGTAAAAACGTTATATGTTTAAAAATACTATTTATTTTTATGTAAAATTATTTTATTCAGTTTAAACAGAATTTTTAAGATTTTATGAGAATGAAATTTTTATAAAAAGTACTTGTCACAATTGTGCATTTTTGGCATAGCTTAACAATGCTTGGTCTTTTCTTATCTTTGTGAAGCATTATATTTCACTGATGAAAACGATTTTTATTTTCTTAAGTAAAGACATTTTGAACAAAACTATTTTATTTCGAATAGTTATGAAATACTTCAAAAGATATTGTGTTATTTATATAAATATTTCAAGGACTTTTAAGTTTTATTAAATGAAACTGCATAAAGTTTTTTTTCTTTTGAAAGTTACAAATAAGATTTACATATATTTGAAAAATCTGGTTCTACTTCAGTCTTTATGGATTGGATTTTGACATTTCGAAGGATTTTCAACAGCTTTTATCCAGTGGTCATATCTGTCCTTTCGAATATCTTCCGAAGTTTCAATAGAAGGGCTTTCTTGTTTTAGAAATATGATCTGCTCATTCGGTGGATTGTAAAGGTTTTCACTTAGCCATTATTATAGACTTATAAAGATTTATAAATCCTTATATATGTATATATATATATATATATATACATATACATATATATATATATATATATATATATATATATATATATATATATATATATATATATATATATATTATAAAAATTAGGTGTAAATTTGTTTGTTTATTTGCTTGTTTGTAAATAAATATTGTAATCTTACCAAATTAATTAATGTTTGGTCTCTTTATAATATATTTGACGAAGATGAAACAGTGATATCAACAAAATGAATATATGTTATGACTTTCATATATCCATTTTTAAATATATGGAAAACCCTGTAACTCAATATCTACTGATTTATGCAATATACTCAGTAGGACATAATTATAGTTCAGCCATTAAAAATGTTAATGTCTGATTCATATAAAGTACATTTGCTCCGAATTTAAGTAAATAAAACTTTTCTGTACAAAATTCAACAGACTCATTAAAATATCGTAAAAAATAGGTACTTGGTTCTCGTCATCGGAAGAGGTACCAGTAGACCTGTGACCAAAACGACATCTGAGTAAAATTTGATTTCAGACACATTAGTAAAATCTAATAACTCTTCACATTTTGTTTCCATTTTTAAAACGTAGACTCTTCTAATATAAAACAACAAATTTTTAAGGTTTGTATTGCTTTATGTCCAAAACTCACAATAGTGTTGTGTGATTTTTGTCTAACAATTTTGAAAACATTTTATTTAGACTTTGGCTTTGTTTATGTAAAATAGAATAACACTTCATAAAAAGTCTAAATATATTTGAAACGAAATAAAAAATCTAACTGATATTAAAATATTGCACTTATTGTTCAAGTCTTGAAAAAGAGGCTGCACTTCTTTTGCTACTTCCTTTGATAATTATCACTATTTTAATATACTTTTTATATTATCAAAAAAGTAATAGTTTAAGATATACTTTCAGCAAATAGTTTAAAATAAAAACAACAATTAAAAAAATATAAGTTTTTAAAATGTGAGCCTACAATCGTGTATGCTGGGTCTGTCTCAAAGGTCTAATGTTAAATTGTTTCATATTTTCGTTTATACTGTTTCTTATAAAATTTAGTTCAAAAGACAACTTAAAGTAAAATAGCGATCATATTTTAAAATTGACAACATTCTTTCTTTTGAATTTTATAAATATTCAATTAATTTTAATGTTATAAAATACTAAATCTAGCACTGAATATGCAAAAACGTCAAGATTGTTCATGTCATTTTTTTAAATTGTCATTGAAATTACAACCTGTACTTTGATCACAAAGTTTAGCTAAGCAGACAAAAAGTGAATATCATAAAAATAGTCAGAAAGTGATTTTGAGTCACTAGTTACATCAAGTGTTGCATTATAGAATAAAATTCCCCCATTTTTATGTGTTTTAATTACTACTACAAATCTGAAATATTATTTTTTTAAGTCCATATTTGCCTCTAAATTTATATTTTTTTTTTTAATTTTCATAAAAATTATTATATTATGTCACATCTCCAAATAAGCTCTAAAAGGATTAAAGAAGATAGCTTTCAAACTAATCCGTTTATATTTGTAGAATGAATATAAACTTCACCAGCTATTTTATATTTTGTTTATCTAAAAGGAAAAAGTTTTAACCACATATTGGGTTAACAAAATTTACGTAACGCATTTGTTTAGTACAATTTATACAATTTGTATACAATTTGACATACAAATTTGTTGTCGTTCTTTTCTTTTTTTTTCCTCTCTAACACAAAAAACACATATACATATACACGAATATATGTACATACCCAAACAGCATTTGGAAAACAGTCTTTTCATTAATCCACTAAAAAGTAACTTTTTTGACACTCTTAGATGTTAAAAAGTAGAAAATACACAAATTTGCAATAACAAAAGACATTTATATCAAATTTTGATCTGAAAAACTTGACTTGGACGGCTGTTTATATTCCAAAGAAAAGAAAAAGAACAAGCACGACATAATTTTGCTCAATAAATATATAACTTTTAAAGTTGTCAATGTTATTGTTTATAGAGTTGAATAGAAAATGTGTTAATATAAAAAATTTTTAATTTTTTATTAGAGAGTTTTATTTTTAAATATTTAATTTGAAGTTATAGTGAGTTCTTACAGTGATTTTAAATATAAGGTAAGCACTTAACTCAACTATAATTAATAAAAAATATTTTCTAGAAATATTCCAACTGCATAAAAAACATGTTTATTATACAAAAGTGATTATATTTCGATACTTTTTTGATGTACTTTTTTACACTTCTAAATGATAGTATTTCGACATCCAATAAATGTTCATAATAGTATCACCTAAAATGTATTAGAACTGCGGCACATTCCTTCCCAAAAGAAAATTAACTACATAAGGTGTCAAATTTTGATAGAAATTGTTGACAAGGTGGTTGTTTATAAACCATCGCACATATATGAATATTTAATACATTTATGAGTGACATTTCCTTGTTATGGTTTTTGTTGTTGTTCATTTTATTGTGCCACCATACAAGTAGATTTTCTTGTAGTTTTATGCCATATTGTGTCTTAATTTAAACTGAAATAATGTACAATTATAGAAAATAAAAACAGAAATTATGTATTCATGCATTAAAAAAAGTATTTCTTGTTTGACTTTATTAAAGAATATAGAGTGTTATTTAAACGAGAGATAGAAAATATTAAGTATACGTATGATGTACTCGTACATTAGGGCTCCATAATGAAAAATATTAAATGAAAATCAAATTTATTTTAAGAACCGTTTCCCAAAATTTTCGTCCTGGCATTATCCTTTCACGAGCCGCGTTAAAAAGAAAAAAAGAATAAAATTTTTGTTTTTGTGGTTTTTATATTTTTTCTTGCTTTTGCCAAAAGAACAGCATGAAACTTTTTTAATTGTAAGAAAGTTTTTTTAGCAACGTATTTAAGAGCATAATTAAAACCTCGAATCATATATAGAAATAAGTTCGAATTTTTAAAATTTTTCAGAAAATATTTACATACTTGAATATTTTACATAGAAATATTTGATAAAATAAAATCAAAATAATACAATACGATCCCCTATTAGTTATACCAAGACGGTTCTTTAATTTTTAGTTCTTTAATTCTTACTTGTTTGAATTTCTCGAAACATACTTTTGATTCCTATATAGGTCATTCTCAGAAATTTTTGATTTTATGCCTTAAATTTTTTCTATGGCACATTAAAATCTATTTGTGTATAAATAAAATAACTAAATGAATGTAGAGTAAGTTCACGTTAATTATTTCGTGCAGGGGACGCGAAATTTATACCGGTTTTAAGTTGAGCATATAAAACTTCTTACAAACTAGAAGTTTATGTATAATTCTAATAAAAATTAAGAGCAATATCAAATGCTACTGAGTTATTCAAATAAAATTTATAATATTTTCCAAAAAATTTCTTTGTACTAAAAATCGCGATTTTTAAAAATGTTGCGAAAAATGGTATCCTAGTCTAAGTTATTTCTCCATATATTATACGAAAATATATTTTATACCTTACTTGTTTTGAATTTGTTTTGACAAAAGTTTTCTGTTTCTAACTATCAATGGCATTTGAATTAAATTTATTATATTTATCGCCGTTTTTATATCTATATATCCAAAATTTGTGTAAATTGCAATTTTTTATATAAAAATACAAAAACAAAAAGTGCAATTTTTACTTAATTATCAAAAAGTCCATAAAATGCTCCTTAGATAAATTAATACAAAAATAAGCTCACACAGTAATCGATGCTGTTCCATTAGAAACTGTGAATGTGCTTTGCGAAAAGCCCATTTTTGCCTAATTTTGCTTTCGTTTTCCAAAACAAAAAAAGAAGAAAAATTAGAATTAAAAAGATTTGTCATAAAAATTTGACTACTATGTTTTTAACCGTTGAAAGTTTGTAAAATAATAAAGCAGGTCTCTAATTTATCCGCAAAGTCCAACTAGTTTATATAGGATCGAATAAGGTCAATAATAATAACTTCGTGAACATACAGGGTAAAAGAATGTGAAAAAGTTAAGTAATGTTAAGCCCTTTTTCTAAGTTTTTGACCTTTGAACAACAATCATGATTTCAAAATAAAAGCTATGGTGCTAAAATTTTGCCCTCTATTAGATTCGAGTCCTGTGAGCTCAGATCTGTAACCCATTTGTTTAAAATAGCAATAACCACAAAATTGTTAACCACTAAAATCAATTTCAATCAGATTAAAACTTTTTTATAATGGCCTATATACATTTTTCTGTATGAGTTGAAAGTAAATTTCGAAAAACTCTACTAAATTTCGAATAAGTTCGAGTTTCAACACAAAAAAACCTAGAAAATCGTTTCGGTATAAATGCTAGAGAATCATATTTGTATTATTTGTGTCATGAAAAGTGAATTTTCATTTAAGCTGGTAATATAAATACCGTTCATTTTGGGGTATTATGTTATGGTGACCCCAATACATATATGAATAAAAATACTTGTCTTTTAAAAAAACTTTGGATTGGATTCTCGTGAGAGCAAGTCAAACTTCTCTTCTTTTCTGATTTTTTACTTAATGAAATTTACAGTGAACGAATTCATTGTGATAGTAAACAAATTTGTGACAATATCAAAACTTTTTCAATTCTGGGTTCAAATAAAAGCTCTCTTTGTATAAGTCAATTATTTGTTAATTTTCATAACAAAAATTTTGAAAAAAATAAACGAAATTTTTGACCTGACCACCTCCAATTTTGATAAAATTTGATATAACACTCATAATGTCAATACAAAATTTAAAGTTTTTAAAAATTTTCAAATTCGCTGTAGTTTAGTTTTTATTGCAGTTCAGGTTTTTGTTCTTTTTTGTTTTTTTTAATACAAGAAATTTAAACCTTAAAATATCTTTGGATTTATTTGTCAGATTTAAATAAACTTTGTCTCTAGCTGATGCTCAGTAAATCCAGTTTCTAGTTATTTCTGTAATAACGTCATTTCTGAAAAGAAAGGGATAATAGAATATATATTCGTACTTGTATCAAAAATATCTGAAAAATATCTACATTTACAAGTTTTATTCTAAATGTTACTTAAAGTGTTGGCAACAACATATGAAAAATTTAGTATAAGAGTAAAAATCAATAATTTATTTTAGTAATAATTTGAAAATTTCTAATGTTTTTTGAACGAAACCATTTGTGTATGTATAAAACAACTATCGGCTTATTAATAGCGATTCAATTTTATTAATTTAAAAAATTTTACAAAATAGATACGTCCTTGGGGAATACAAATAATTTTAAAAAATAATCCTTGAAAATAGGATTCTCAGCACGGACATTGGAAATATTTTGACAATAAATCGGCGATTTCTAACTGACTGTTTCGATTGATAAAAAATTCTAAGCTCTTCTAAGAAATCTATTTATGAATTTTAGTTTTGTGAAATCGTAAACTGTTGTGATTTTTCTTTACCGATTGATATTTTGAAAAACTTTGAAAGTCGTAAAAGCATGTAACTTTAAACAATAATATCTCGGAGAACACTTAACAGATTAAGACAATTTCAACTGCGTTTAAATAGTATTAATGTCATCTTCAACTTAAGCATTTGGAAAATTATTCAAATTTTGAAGAAAAAACGTAATTGCAATTGCATTTTTAGATGTAATTTTCATTAAATATACCTCATTAGGTTTATATTTTTTTATTTGAGCATTTTTAGAAAATATGAAATTTTTTACTACAATGGAAATTCAAACTTTTTGGGACACCCTTATTTATTATGTACAATATTTATTTTAGAAAAATTTATTCATATATTTTCATACACAAAACAAAAATATATTGAAAAATATAAATATCATTACTGAAATAAATGAGTTTTCCAATAAATGTTAGATTTCTCAGCATTCCCCCTTGATCCCACTTAACGCGCTCAAAAACCGAAACTGGAAAACGGTTAATAAATGGTTTTTTAAACCGATAGACTTTTTAAAAAATCGACAGTCCGGTTTTTTCTGTCGGTACCGATTTTTTATGAAATATTCCTTCTTTTATTTTTTTACTAAATTAAGCTATACATCTCATTTTTTTTTAAATTTGCTAATTGAACATTATTTATAGCCAGATGCACTAAAGGAATCAAATTGCTTAAAAATTAAATTTGTATGAAAATTAAACATTTTTGAGTAGTTTCCATATACATTCTATTTTTAAACAATTCTCTTGTTGTATTGAATCAAGCCCTTGATTATTTGAAGGTATTTTTTATTTTCATTATGAATTAATAAAGTTTTAAGTTTAGTTTTTTTTTAATTTCTAATTTTAGAGGTATTGGGAACTGAGATTTGTACATTTTTTAATAGATCTAAGATCATTTTTATTAACAAAATCTAGTTAAAGAATCAATTTTAGTTTTATCGTTTGTCACAAGAATAAGGTGAATTTCACAAAAATGGGTACAAAGCTAGCAAAAACTTTTTAGTTCTCGGTAATGGCAACTACTTATTAAAGTAGTTTCTTGGTAATGAGACGTCATTAGCACTTGTCTCCTCTATATTACATAAATAAGTACCCAATAGTATAATAACACAGTAATATTGGATTAACAACCAGAAAGTTGTTGGTACAACCCCACTTTGATGCTGTTAGTTATTTTTTTTTTTTAACAAAATGTCTAAATAAGATATTTTTTACAAAAACAGGTTTTTGTCACTTAGAAAATTAACTGCGAAATAGTGTACTGACTTTCATCATTAAAAACGAAGTCAAAAGTGAAAAATTTTTTTTATCTCTTTTTTTATTTTCATTTAGGTACATATTTTTGAGTACCCCTAGAGTCTAAAAACAACTACATGAATTTATGGATAACTCAAACAAAAACAACTAGTTATTCAAGCAAAAAAAAGTAGTATATTTTTGTCTCCAATTATACTTGCCAGCTTACCAGGAAAATAAAGTTTTTGGTGAGTAGGTAGAGTTGGATCGGGAGAAGCATTATCAGAACTCAGTTCAAAAAACACAAAATTTGGGCATTATCCTTTAGCTGCAGAAGAACGATATGTCTTTTTATTTCTATATCATAAGCAGTGTTGCCAGGTTAGCCTTTGGAAGGCTAAATTTATCCCTTTTATTTCGCTTTTAGCCTCAAAATTTTCGTTTTAGCTTCAAGCTTTTTTCTAGCCTTGTTTTGTTCTTAAAATTGCCTTAAAATACTAAAATGTTGGTATTTCAACAACGAGGTAAATAATTTATCATTTGCCATTACTAATTTTATTTTTATAGAATCATCCGTTTAAGCATTCCTATGTTATTTATTGGCATAAAAAATCGAGATTATTTATATTTAATAAAAGATTTCGACTGTGACGCTTCATTCTCCAAATTAAAAGTGCCTTAACTCATTCTGTGGTGTTACTAATTCGGATAATATAATAATTACTCTTTAATATACTTATCAACCATTTTTATGAAAATAATTAAAAAAAATTATTAATAGAAAAAATCAAGCAATAATTTAAAAATGCTTAATCAAAAAGGTATTATAATTAAAAAATGATGCAAAATTACTTCAAAATATTGGGTAATTTTTCATATGAAATATAATCCAAATTTGAATCGGAATTTTTTGGACCTTTTTTTATTGTCATTTTGTTGGGTATTATTTAAAAATTTATTACAATTTCTTCAGAAAACTATCAAAAGCTAAAGAGAACGAAAAATAAGTTTCTAAATTTAAAAAGTAGAACTTTTTCTGGCCTTATTTTTTTTTGGGTATTTAGCCTTTTTGTTCTTTTTTAAAGTTTTTTTCTCATCTCCTGGCAACACTGTTTATAAGTGTGCTTTCTTTAGTAAAAATAAAAATCGTTTTTAATATATTTATATTTTTAATAAAAACCGGTTAACCCGGTCATTTTAAATAAAACTGTATTCGAAACCGGTGTTTTAAAAAGGCTATTTTTCGTATAACTCAAAAACCGGTTTTCTGAAAATGTCGGTTTTTAAATACACTCTAATATTTTTATAAGTTGTCGCCAACACTGTAAGGAACAGTTTAAAGAAAAATTGTGAAAAATTGAAAGATACGAGATTTTAAATATCCTTAATACAAGGACGAATATTGATTTCGTTATCCTTTTCTCTTCAAAAACAGAATTTTTACAAAAATAATTAGAAACTTGATTTACTATACATAAATTTGAGCTCAAGTTTATTTAAATCGAACAAGTAGGTCCGAAGTTATAAATTTCGTGTATTTAAAAAACAATTCTGGAAAAAATGAATTTTGAACCGTAATAAAATCTAACCTGCAATGAATTTTAAAATTGTGAAAAACTGCATTTTTATATTGACGTAGTGAGTATGTATACCGAATTTCATCGAAATCGAATCGTTAGGTTCTTTTCTCCCAATTCTTATGTTAAAATATTTTCAAAATACATTCATACATACATATTTAAGACGTTTTTTTTTCTTAAGAAATTATTCACATATAAGAAATATTTTCCAATTTACATATATTTGAAGCATATTATATTATATTTGTCTATTCTAAATATTGAGTGTGTTATAAAGATACTTTTTATATACATATTTCTTTAAGTATGTTTGTTTAATAGAACATAAATTCTTGTTTCTTATACCACTGATAGTATGTACAACACCGTACAACAACAGTTTTCGCACACGAACGAAACCATATATATACACATGAAAGTAGAAATATTTTATGATAGGAATACGTACTCAGTTTTACATTTCGTGTTCGAATATCCTTTTAAAAGGACTTCGAAATCTTAAAATTAATAGTTTTTCTATAAATTATTTTAAATCTTGTTAGTTGTTCGACAATGACAATATAGGTGTCATATGATGGAATATGATTAAAAAATTCCATTAATACTTTTTTTTGCCTTTATAATGTCAAAAATTACCTGGAAATAACATCATAATGGAATTGTTGAATCCCATATTTTGTCTTTTTAGCTTCAAGAGTTAAAATTTTATAATATTTTTTTAATAATAATTGACACATTCGTATTCTTAGACTTAAAGACGATGCTTATAGAAAATGGTTGAAATCGGTCCATTGCTTTACCTAGCCTTGTGCAAATGTTTCCCGGAAATATACTTTAGTGATCACAGTGGTCTTAAATATATGAATATTTATATGAAATTCGAGGTAGAAATAATTTTTGTCGGCATTAGACATACTATAAAATTTCAAGAGTTTAGGTGCAAAACTGAACATAGTTTCGAAATGAGGAGCCATCTCGAAAATTATTTTGACTATAATACTATGAAAATGTTAGTATCGAAATAAGATTTGGAATGATTATTTTGTATTTAAATGTAAATCATGTTATCAAATTTCGAAAAGATGGGTCTATAATTAATCATGTATTCTATATAACACCAACTCCGGAATGTCACTTTAACAATAAATTATTTTGTGATTTTATTTGCACAAATAATATTTATATAACTATAAATCACATAACCAGATTTCAAGGGGTCGGTACATAATTGACTATAATTCTCATACAAGATCCACTCCAAAATATCACTTTAAGCACCTAAATTTTATACAAATGCCAGATTTTAAATTAAATTTGATATAAGTATGAAAACCGCAGTAAGAAGTTTAACAAGGATCTGTCATATATGATCAGAGTTTCTATATAAGGACCTCTTCCGAAAATCAGTCTGCCATGCGTACCTAACGGTGTGCAGTATTACATAGTCACGCTTGACTTATTACAGCTTTTCTCTCTTGTTAGTTACTCATAAATTAATGTCAAATATAATAAAAAAAATTATAGCTTACTATCCTAAAAAGTGTTGTATTTAAAGTTATCGTAGTTTAAACTTTCAAATATATTTTAAAATCTTCCAAATAATGTTGTCATACTACAATTAAGATAAGAGTGACTTAAAATTTCAACACAATGGATTTGGTTTTGCATGCTCGAAGCCTCAATAAACTGAAAACTAAATTTTGTAATTTTTTTTTAAGAATAATTTTTAAATCCTGGTATCGATACCAGAATTTGGACATTAGGATCTTTAATATACATTATTTTGGAAATTATTTGTTATGAACTTTTAAGGATGTTAAAGGATTTAACATTTGAAGGATATTTCTTACAAAATAGCAAAATCCTTCGAAAATTTAAAGTCCTATAAAAAGGTAAAACAAACACGAAATGAAAAACTGAAAATCCTGTTATACTATGTTAAGTCTATATTTTCACATGTATATGGAATTTATCATGTGTGAGAAAATTTTTGGATTTTTGTTGTATGGTGCAATATTTCCTAGGAGTATAAATATTATTAACCATACACTTTTAATGTATTCACATACACTTAACAATATACATACTTGAAATTTTATCTCAAGTACATACTTATAATATCATATCAAATACCAAATATGCTTGTAAAAAGGATGTCATAAGGTACATAATATTTAATATTTTAATATTTAAGTAAGAAAGTAAAGGGTGTAGTGCAAATATTAGTATAAATATTATGTTCTTTATATTGGTTTGTTAAAATATTTATTTTTACAATACTAATAATGATAATAATAATATTATTATTATTAATCTTCAGAATAAAAAATTTGTATGCCTATATATAATTATTAGGTACGGATATTGTGATTCCTCTTTACTTCATACATATTTAATATAGCATTAATATATTTTATATATCTTATAAGAAATATAGGCAAATTTCATTATAGGGAGAAAACAAAATTTTTCGAAAAAATACAATTTTTGACCTCACCATCTCCAATTTTGATGAAATTTGGTAAATAAAATTATTACATCAATAAAAAATTTGAAGTTCTTCAAAATTAGAAACTGGATTTATTAGGCATGAATTTAAGCCAAAGTTTGTTTAAATCAAACAAATATGTCCGAAGGTATATGTATTTCAATTTTGTGTCTTTAAAAGAAAATTTCTGAAAAAAGTGAATTTTGAACCATAATAAAAACGAAAATACAACGGATTTGAAAATTTTGAAGAGCTTAAAATTTTGTATTAACGTATTGAGTGTGTATACTGAATTTCATCGAAATCGGAAATGGTTAAGTTCGCCGGTTATCGGTAGTTTTTTATTTTCTCCCTGTACTGCAATGTCAATCAAAATTTCAGTATATTCCAATTGAAACTTTGCTCAATATCGACTCTTAAATGTATAACATTTCTATAAATACTTCATGAAATAATCACAAAGCCAAAGGCTAAAAGGGATGGAAAAATAGAAAAATAGAAAAATTTTAAAACTGTCCGTCTATAATATCGAGGGCCTATATTCAAAACCCTCAATCTCAGTTTTTTTATGAAATTGCGTTTTTGATGCCATTGTATTCTCTATAGTAACCCTCATCTTTAATGTAAATTTCAAATAAAAATTCTTAGTCTTTAAAATGTTATCACGATTTTTGTACTTCTCTATCTTAAAAAATGAATACTTATATATGATGAATATGAATCTGTTCAAAAAAAAAAAAAAAAAAATTAAATAGCTTGAATAGTTCTTTAGATATACAATGTAAGGGATCTCCGGTTAAACGGATTTGCAGCTGAGATAAACTCAATCGCAATCAGGGTTCTGACATAAATATCACTGTTCTTATTTTTATATTCTACTATTGTTTCTTTATTTCTTATTTTCTCCGTTTTATATGTTTTCTTTTTCACAAACTTTTTTTATTAAGCCACTTGCAAATTGAAAGCTTCTATATTTAGAAAGTGCAGTTCTATGAAGCCTCCGTGTTGCCTTGCCGGTCTTGCACCTCCTATTTACTATCTTCTATTGATTCTTTAATTTTGGATGTAGTCCGAGATTTCTTTAGTCACTGTATTTTCTGAGTGAAAACTTCCAAAAGAATATTCTATCACTTGGCAATGAGCAGTGATTATCTCCACCACTTCAACCAGATTGTAAATCTTGCTGAAGCTTTTAATCCGTATATTAACTGATTGTAAATCAGTATATGCTACGTTGAATTGATGTAATTAATTCAACCAACTTCTTTATTTTAACCCCTAACACTGTTCTGTTAGTTCTTTTATTACTCGCCTGCTCAGCTGTGATGATGTAAGCATTGACGTCTTCACTCGGCTTTTTTCCCTGCTGCTTCTACTGCTACTTCTGCCTGCTACGTTTTTCTCATAGTTAACACTTAAATGGCTAGTATGGCCATTTAAAATCAAATGCACCATTTGCCCCTGACTTGAATGATTTTCCTTCTGTGTACCCCATCGACCTTTGGAACTCTTCGTTCCATCCTTTACCCCATCGAAATTTAGGATATATGAAATGAAAAGAGTTACATAGGCGAATGCAATTCGCCCCCAATCTAGATGGATGAAATACATCTCCCGATCAATAAAACGAAAATTTTCTTATACTCTATTTACATTTCAGAAAGTTATACTTAGTAATTATGTGGCTCAAAATTCCAAGAATTATGGTTCTTACAACAAAATAAATATTCACTATGTGTGGTTCTACCACTCCCGCAAAACCTACCCGTAACTATTTTCATCTCAATTATGGAACGTGACAAGAAAGTTATTCCCAGAATGTCTCGAGACTTTTACTTTAATAGTTTCTTGGTTATGCGATAATTAAGATTTACCTTGTATGAGGGCTAACACTTCCTCTTTCTCAGTTATGGATCTTGATGAGGAAATTATTCCTACACAATTTTAAAACCTTTCCCATGATAATTCTTCATTTATGCGATAAATAATTTTTATTTTGTTTTAGAACTACCGCTCCCTCTGTATCTACCTCTTCTGTTTTCGTCTCAATTGTGAAAGTTGATGAAAAAGTTATTGATGTAACAAGTTCTTTAGATATGTGATAATAATTATTTTATTCATATGGGGGAACCATTCTCCCTTCTTCGATCCCAAAATAAAGTAGCCTATTTAAAAAGCATACATAGCCCTTTATATAGATATTTTATTTATATATATTAATATTTAAAAAGTACAAAACAAATTGTCAATATTGTAAAATATTAAAAACAAATTATATGTAAGATTTTATCGTAAAATAAAAAAATTTTAAATACTTGAAAAATAAGAGAAATAAACATTTTTTTTTTTTGCCATCCTGAAAAGTTGTGTTTTTCTGAGATAGACGGTTTTGAGTATAGGCCCTCGATGTTATATAAATAAAATGCTTAAATTTCATACTACTTAAGAGGAAAAAGTTAAAATAACACATCAAATAAGAAAACTGCTTTAAATATTTTATAAGTTTGTGAGTTTGTAGCTGATTAAAATTATCTATGCTCTTATATAGATTTGCAATTTTCTTCAACTCTGTTTTGTAGCTAAATCTAAATATTATTTATACATTATAAAAGGCGCTATTTTTTGAAGTAATATACGTACATATATATGCTATAAGCTATATTATTTTTTAATTTTCATTTGAAAAATTACTAATATACAGTGGCTAACATTAATAAGTAAACAAACTCATCATTTCTGTTTTACTTCAAAAAGCGACAAATATAATGGTCTGTTATTGTAAATTTACATGATTTTGTTAAAATTAACTTGTTTTCCCTTATAATGATGTTAAGTTTAAGACGCTTTTAGTTTCTTTCTTGAGATAGATGAAAAAATTTCCTTTTTCTTTTATTTAAAAAATTCGTTAAAATTAGACAATTTTTATTCAGCAGTAATTTCGACCTAAAAGATGACGAATACTGAACTACTGAGTGTAGCAGCACCAAGAAGAATTATCAAACTTCACAAAACTCTCCCTGCTAAGTACATTCAAGTTAGTTAAATCGTACAAACACAATGAACGCGTTGACCGCAGTTGCTACTACCGTAAACGCCCAAGAATTACAACAACATTTTAGTAAATCCTATGCTTTCTGCTCCAATATTTTTATCAAAACTTATAGCAAAAGGCCAAAAACTACCGTTCCCATCCACAAGTCACAGAAGACTTTGTAAAGACGGAAGACATGGTCGAGCTCTACGGAATATGCAGATTAAAGTGTGCGTGCAAATAAAACATAACATATATATTTATTTTTAATAAAAGATGAAAGGAGTAAGTTAAGATTAAAATTAAGTCAACTGCTTGTAGCATTTCTTCTCCAGATTTTTCTAATATGTCATTGTATATAAAAATTAATTGCTAACTAGATTAGTTTTAATTTTTTTTAGGTATAACTTTTGATAAAAAATCGAAAGTATTTTTACACAATTTTTCGCAGTATCTGTCTATAAGAATTTAAAAATAATAATTACAAGTGAGTGCCGCTGCGGCCTGCCTAAACTCTTTTAACTTAGATTCAATTGCTTTATAATTTCCAAAATTTTGGGTAGTTTAAATAACTAATATTCTGTGGAACTAAAATGGCATTCCCAATTCTGGGTACTTTACTGCAATGACAACATTTTAAACTGACCAGAAAAAACATTGTGCACATCACGAGTGTCATTAATGTCTTTTTATCACACTCTTTGTTACGATTATTCTAGTTTATTCAGACTAAAGAAACAAAACAATCACATATTTTGTTACATTTTATGTAAACTTGTGATACAATAAATTGTTTAGTAAATTTGTATTGTTTTTAGTTCGATACTATTTGCTCGATTAATCGGTATACAAAACTTGAACCTTGGAACATGAGAAAAGTCGGCTAATACAAAATTGAAAATATTTTTATTTTTTGTTATTGAGGAGCTTTGATCATCCTTTGCCTCAGAGATTTTTTCAGCTTTGTTATTTAAATTTTTTTAGCTTTTATTAACTAAAGTTTAGCTTTAGCAATAACATTTTGAAGAAAAGAACATAACGTGCTATTACGTAGACAAACATGTTTGGCATTGCTCTTAGGAGCTTCTCTTGGAATTCTTGGGCTTGGGTTTGGAATTTATTCTTGTGATTTTGAACAAAGTTTTATATCATTCTTTAGATCCTTGTTAAGATTTTTTTTATCACTCTGAAATATAATGGTTTTTTAAAAATTTACTCAATCATTATTTTCTATGATAAATAAACAGACACAATTATATTTTCGATGTATATTGTTGAAATTTTATTTTTTAATTATTTTTTCATAATTGAAAAGTAAAAACATATAAAATTCAAATATGACTTAATTATAATATTGTAAAGCCTTAAATTCCTTTAATATAAAGTATTAAAAAAATTTGAAAAAAAACAAATTTTATTTGTAAATTTTTTTTGACTGCCTTCTACATGTGGGCAAATAACCGGATTTCAAAGATTCGTTCTGGTGTTAAATCTCACATGTCTCTAGAAGATATTGTAATCAAGAAAGTTATTTAGAAATAACGGCATTAAAAGTCTGTACGAAAATTGTTTTATGTGTTGCGAGTATGTTTTATTCGAACGAACACTTTTTGTTTTAAAACCTGAACATTTTTGGAAAAGAATTGTCTAGACTGATGAATATTTGTTTCGCATGAAATACAATGTAGGCTTTGTCCTTTAAGTCCTTTGTCCTTTAGGTATACAAAACCAACACTACATTCCGATGAAAAGGGATTAATTGTTTGGAAATACATATCAGTTTACCTTAATCTTTTAAAAGATTAATAAGTTTTGAGAATTTTATCATAAAACAGGACAATTTCAGTCCTAAAATTGTAAATAATATTTCAACAAGTTTCATTAAAATATTCAGTATATTCAAATAATATCAATGTCTGACTTATTTAGAAATAAAACAAATGACAGCAATGACAGTCTCATAAAAATTGTCATTAAATAATCGTTGAATGGCAAGCTATTTAAATAAAATTTATTTTATTTTCATAACAATATTCTATGATTTTATATATTATAAAAAAGCAAGAGAAAGCTAATATAGAAAAGATAGAAAATTATTGTAATATTTTAATCAAAATTTTAGATTAATTTAATGAAAATGTTACTGTTTTTTCGATGTTGTCAGTGACGAATTTAACAAATTTTCGCAATAATTTGAAATTTGCAATGAGGGGAGGACATAACTAAAATTATTCTTATTTTCGGTATAAGAAATATAGAGTATGTCAAGAAATTGCTTTTACATTCAAAAAAAGCAAGATATCTTTATAGTTTGGCCTTAAAGAAGTATATAATTTTCTCCTGATATATTTATTAATAAAAAATAACATATAAAGATTTATACTTTTAAAAAGCGAGTAAAAACTAAAAAAAAAACAAAAACTTTCGTGTCAACAAATTATTATACATTTATAAAACAAAAACATTTATAAAACAAAAAAAAGCTAAAGAGAATCACAAAATTTCGGGATTTAAAATTTAATATGGTAACAGTTGGAATGTATAACTGCTTGGGGAACCTTTGATATCAAATAAGTTAATTAATGAATACCATCGTCAATTGGAATTTTATATGCTCCACCAAAATTCAGTTTCAGTTCACTATGGACTTTTAATACTTCTTGGCCGCATACTTCTCCACATATGGTCACAATTTTAATGTGGGATTCAAGTATGGACTCTAATCTATTATATTTAATCTATTTTGAAATTCAACAATATCCGCATTATCTCTCTTTGTACCTACATGCTTTGTGTTATTAATACGATATAACTTGAATGTTTATTCGTATTAATAAAATGTGGTATTTATTACCACATTTTTTTAAGAGAGCTTTCAAAGCCTTTAAATGTTGTTGCACATTTATGCAATTTAGTAAAAATTACCGAAGTTCCAACTAGTTTAAACAAAATATATATGCTTGTATGTATCTGTATTTAAAAATATCTTTTAATTTTTTAATTATAAAGGTTTTTTAAGTTTTCCGCCATACTCTGCCTGGATTCAATTATACTACAACATAGTTTTAGCATTCCCAAAAACTTAAACTAGCGCCATTAATTTTTAACCATATCGGTACGAATAATAGCGAGTCACAATAGTTTTCTAACATTTTGCTCCAATAAGAGTGTTTCTTTTCTCGTAGCTTTCAATATGTATTTGTATTCGTTTAGTGTTGTTTGTAGGACAAAAATGACATACTCTTCCTGGAATCCTTTAAAAAGAGATCTAGTGGATATTTGCGAAGTTTTCTTAACTTTTCTACACTCTACTCTATCGAATATTTTATGTGGACAGCTACTACTAGATTTTAGCTTTAAAGTTTCGTTATTCTTGTAGCTATTTAATACGCTATTAAATATTTGCCTTAATATAATATAGTTTATAAATCACTGGTGATATATATTGTAGACCAGAATGCATATTCTTGATCACGTGATTATAAACATTACATAGAAGCCTTGGTGACTAAATATACATTCGAAAATTCTAAGAATTGTTTCAAATAGCAACAAAGCCTTATATATAAAAACAATATATTGACAGGTAGATTAAATGGTAATTTTGTTGTTGTACTTTCATCATTACAATCATAATATTTTTTTTATTTTTTTTTTACAAAACCCATTAAAGGAATATACATAAAACATGTTAGTTTGCTATATTCGGGTGTTGAGATGTGTTATATGAAAGTGAAGTACCTTATATTGAATGTAATTACAAATATATTTACTTATACTATATCTACCTAAACACTAAAAACTTTAAATAATTTGCATTTTCATATAAAATTAAAATAGAATCAAGATTTTATAAATCCTTATATTCTTATATATACATTATAAAAATGAGGTGTATGTTTGTTTGTTATTTGTTTGTGTATCAACCAAGTCCAAAAGGCTGAACTGATTTTCAAGAATTTTGATACGCAGATGTTACCAGTGCTAGAGGTAGTTATAGGCTTTTTTAGATCTCGATTGGAAGTTGGAAGTATATATAAATATATATATATATATATATATATATATATATATATATATATATATATACTATATATACCAAAACAAATTTTAAAAAATTAAATATTATATATTAACTTATTTTACAAAAACTTACACCCTTTATTAAAAAAACAAATTTCAGGAGTTATTTTTAAATGGTCTAACTGAACCGAAATATTTTGGCGCTTAGTTTATAGTACAAAAATATTTAATTTTAGGGGTGTACATTTACAACATCTCATTTGTCTTCATAGTACTCGATACACTCTAATGCACATATTATATAAAATTTATTCTCATTATTGATGATTATTCTCTTAACTTTATTAATTTTTTTCCTAAAATAATTATATTTAATAAATTTTAATTTAAATATTATAAGACTTGTTGAGTTTTTTAGAGCAAAATAATTTTTTGAAGAAAATATTTACTTATGCAAAAAAAAAAAAAAAAAAAAAAATCGAAAAAAGTTACCGATTTTTGCAAAATTATAACTTTTCGTGCTATTCGAAAACCGGCTTATCCAGAAGGTCGAATTTGGTCTTTTCTAACCTTTTCTAAAGTTCAATTAGAAAAATTAAATTTTTTTTCTTTCTAAAAGCATAGTTTTCACTTTTCTAGAAAATATAATTAATAATTTGTATGAAGATTCTGCCAACACTATTAACTACCATAAGTTTTGTGATAAATCAATCGGTTCTTCATTAGATATAGCTTCTGAAAAAGTACTCAATAGGAAATCATTTTTAACACATATACATACATACATATATACATACATACATACATACACAGAAAAAATTCACCAAATATATTAGTAAATAATTCATTCAATTAAAAACTTTTTTAAATTTGCACCTCTCGCCAAAATTATTATATCAATTACTAGATACTGTAAAAAATTAAAAGCAGAAAGATTTTTCCAACTAAAAAATTTATCAAATCAATCAAGTTGATGATTCAATAAATTAAAAATTTAAGTAAGAAATAAAATCTTACTCAAATTTTATTTTTATTTTACATTTACCTGAATATGTTTATTAAATTTAGATGAAAAATGAAACAACTGTGTTAACTGAAAAATATACGGTGATAATTTTTTCTGTGTACATACATGCAAATATAAATGAAGCATAGATAATTTAGTTTATAGTAAAAATATTTATATTACTCCGTAGAAAAATATATATATTTTTTAGTTAGTTTGTATACACACTGCGTACAAAATTACACCACTCACTATCATTATCGTATCTATTCCGTATGTGTTAAAATTGTACATTTAATGGTCGGCGTTTAATTGTTATCAATTTTTTGTTACCAAATTGTCATCACATCAGTGTCAAATCATAAAATAATATTATGTAATAAATTTCTCTTATTCAAATGTTGTAAATGAATGGTGTCAAAAAAGTCCACATCTGATTACAGGCACTTGAATTTTGTTTCGAAATTTTTCGCTCAGTGCAATTGAACCTAAATATGTGTATGAAATTTTTTTATAATGTCATAATAAAAGCTGCTAACAACTAACCTAATAAAATTTATATTTTCACAGAGAACAATTTTACACTTTTTCGCAAATATTAATTATATTTTCTAGAAAAGTGAAAATTATGCTTTTAGAAAGAAAAAAATTTTAATTACTTCTAATAGAACTATATTTTCAGCAGTTTAAAATATTTGCTTTAATTTAAACAAAGTTATAATATTTTATATTTTTATAATAGAATTATATAAATATTACTTTAGGGTAAAAATAATGTTATGACTATTGTACGTTAATTTGAAATAATTTATGCGAAATAAATTTGGAAGTTTTTGATTTATTATAAACAAAAAAGATACCACAACTGGGAAAAGTATAAGGTGGGATATTACTTTTTATTAAAAAAAATTCACACAATTCCTAACAGTATTTTTATACATATCGTTATAAGTTGAAAAAAATACTTTAAACGTTTAAATTTTTTTAATATTTGCGTTTTCTTTTATATTTATATACATACTTTTGTATATGTAAATATATAGATATGTAAATATGTAGAATTACCTATGTTTGCATCAAGACAAATTTCGAAAATCTTCCTGTTGAGTGACACATCAAATGACATAAATAATAAAATGGAAAATATAAACCTTTAATAAAATACCTTTAGAAATGTATAAGTACAAAGTAAAAATCAAATCTCAAAAGATTATTGTAATAAAAATGTTACAATACCAAGGCATTACTCGTAAGTAAACATAAGCATTAAATAATAAAATAAGATATAGACTGAATGAATAGAAGTTATTTTTTTTTCACTTTTTATATTTGCAACATATTTATTTGTGTGTTCAATCATACATGAATGGCCTAAAACTATATTGCTTCATTCTTTTATTCTTACTTTAAAGTTTCGCTCGTGCGTACTTAAAATTTTTTGTCATGATATTATTGTTCTTTTTAAGAAAAATTATTCCTTGGGGTGGTTTTGATTATAAGTAAATATAGTTGAATTACTTAGCAATTTTATGATATTCTTACAAGAACTTTTTTATATATTTCATTTTAAGATATATTGAATGTTTATGAATTTCATTGTTAAAATAATTTCGAAAAATTTTAGAGCATTTGCCAAGAAATACATAAATAATTCTCGTTCTCGTAAGATCTTGCTTCGCGACCTACCTTTGATATTGCAAAGAAAGCGCGACCCGTTTAATTAGCTTAACCTTAATTAACTTAAAGATCAGATAAAATGTTATGTAAAGATAAAATTTTTTAAAAATAATATTAATAATTGCGGTATTGTTTTTGTACCTCAAGATCTTTAATAGGAAGAGACCTTTTCGGATAATGCATATTTAATATCTTTCTCCACAAAAGATCGATTCATGGTTTGGACGGACAACAGAATGTGAAAAATATAGTTTCGCATAAAAATATATGTTGATGAAAATTGTTCTAATAGTTTTAGTGCTTTGGAGTCAACAAGGGAATAAACTTTGTTATATTTAGATTAAAAGGCTTTGAAATCTGTTGATGTAAAATTAAATTTAACACATAAGTTACTTTTTAACTCTTTTTGAAATAAATCTGGTATTTTATTGATATTCATATTGAATATGTAAAGTTTTTTAAGCAAAATTCGAGTAAATACAGAACAAATTATTCCATAAAATGTTTCAATTAGTTTATTATTTAATTTAAAAATGAAATTTAATAATATTTAATTTATTAATGTAATGTGCCATTTGCACCAAACGGAAACTAATAGTTTTTGGCTTCATTCAGTTTTTGACTGAAAAACTACATAAATTTGATTAGTGTTTCCATATAAATCAAAAACCATTTTCATCTAGTTTTTAATGAAAACCGAATAAAAACTACTAAAATAACTATTTATGATACAGCCTGTTCTGTTAATTTCAGAACAGCTAGCTTTTATATATAATGAAAAAATAAAACAGTCAAATTTCTTGATTTATTATATCTGTTTTGTACATTTTGTAAATAAATTATTTTTAAAATGTTGTGAAACACATTATTTAAAACAAAAAGAAATTAAACTGTGTTTAAAAAGAAAATAGTCAACAAAAACAACATGGAGGGAAAGCAAGGTATGTAAACGACTTGGTTTTGTAAATTTAGTTTTTCAAAGACCAACTAGTTTTTGTTTTAGTATAAACTGCATATAATTAACTTTTCAATTTATTTTAATTTTTTGATAAAAACAACAACCCTTTAAAAATTTCAAAGTAATATGCAGTTTACACCAAACAAAAACTAGTAGTTTTTGGCTTTTTGATGTAAAAACTATATAATTTTCTTAAGTTTTCCCATACAACTACTAAAATAATTATTTACGATACATCCTGTCACATGATTTCAGAACACTTAACTTTTATATATAATGAAGAAAATAAAATTGTCAAATTTCTTTATTAGTTTCGTTTGTCTAATACAATTTGTGAATAAATTATTTTTTAAATTTTGCAAAAAAACATTTTTACCTACAAAAATAATCCAAATTTTGTTTTAATAAAATGTTGTTAAACAAAAAACGTGTCAACAATAATTAGATATAAATAAAAACAGGTATGTAAACGGTGTGGTTTTTTAAATTTGGTTTTCACAAGAACTAATTAGTTTTTGTTTGGTATAAATGAGATATAAAGAAAATAACATTTGTAAAACAAAATACGTATACTTTTATATCAATAATGAATGGCGTTTTCCAATTGCTTTAATTTGTGTTTTACAAAAAAGTAAAAACACTATGTTAAGTGCCGATTGTGTGGAATTATTCAGATGGTAAAAATGGTTTTGAAGACACATATAATTATAAGGTAAATACGATTTCTTGAAATTGGATGAGATTATTAATCAGTATGGTATATTATAGTCGTTGACGCCTGAGGATAACATAAATGCTTAAGTTTGTATCAGATGTATATATTGTGTTTAGGTTTCAACGAAACCATATTGGATAAGACGCCACGAATGCTGACGAAGTGTGTAGCGGCACAGAAATTATGTATTCCATTCTGCTGGTGTCTAATTATAGTCCAAAAACTCTGCTTTGGTACTGCCAAACAGAGACAATAAGGCAATTTACGATTGCAAATTTGTTTATATTGCTTTAGGCTTTTCTTTGAAAGAATTTATGAATTAGAGGTAATAACATATTTCTTTCGATAATTTCTTCAGACAATATATTGCTTAAGATTTTACCTGATGTCATTCACTAGATAAAAAAATTTACCTCGGCTTCTTGTCGGAACTAAGACGACAGCTTTTTCGGAATTAAACAACTTTAGCCGTGATGTTTAACATTTTATTTTTCGCAATAAAAAAATGAAAATAATAAAAATATCGAACATCTGTTCGAATTTTTCGATATATACTCACTACAAACAATAATTTTAATTATATTATATTACGTTTATTACATGCTACATTACGAAATTTTTTTTAGAACAATTTATATAAATATTTGTAATAATGCAATAAAACATCTAGTTGAAATTTAAGTATTTTATTGTGGAATCATTTTTTGTAGAATTGATTATGAAATCGAACCAATATTAATCTAACTTGATATAAATAAAAATTCCAATTTTAATTCTAATTAATTTGATTTAAAGTTATTAATATCATCATTTTGTTGAATGGAGTAAAATTAAATACAATTTTATTAATATAAGAATTTTCGCAATTGAAATTAATTTTAATTTTTTCTGTGAATTTTAACAATATTATTCCACAGAATGTTATTCATGGTTAAAATTCGGAAAGGTCAATTGAACGACTTTATAAAAACATTTCTTGGCATAAGATATTTACAAAAAAATAAGAGCAGGATTTCACGTTAAAAAGTGAAAAGTGTCACCAAATTAAACTGAACTATTTATTATTTTAGTTGCTTGTTTTCCCATCTAACCGTAAAATTTTCTTTATATTGTGTCAGTGTATAGGATCACTTTCTTCCTTTGATCATTGTAGCTTTTATCAAGGAAAATATTTTCAATCAAAGCAAAGCAAAGATTCCTTCGATCCTTCTAAGCAAAATTATGCGAAAGTGATTTGAATTCATATTGCTTAGAAGAAAAATTTTGTTGCCGCCATAATCATATTGTTATTACGGAAGTTTCCCCTATCGGGAGAGATTGTGCGTCACAGGCGTACATCTAAGCAATAAGAAATCAATAAATGTGGAAGAAAAAAGGCAATATTGATAGATTACCATCAAGGTGAAAAAAGGCATCTTCTTATCCAGATTATCTTTTGGAAGATGTAACAAATATATGGAAAATTATCATTAAATAAATATTGAAAATAAATCTTTTACATCTTGTAAAGACACACAAATCTTTACATCATAAAACACGAAAACTGAAACGTTCACATAAAATATCCATTTTTTACTAAAAGATAAACAAATTTCTTCAATACTTTTTCATTTTTAATAAATAATAATTTAATAAAAGGTTTTTAATAACTTTTATCTACATTATGGGAACAGTTGAGAAGCGCTTTTTACCAAAATTATGTACTGCAGAATGCGAGCGAAATTATGCAAATTTCTAAATATTTTTTTTTAGAGATTTTCCGTGGAATTTTACTATTTTAAGGCGTTTGTTTTTATTATTTTCATGTATAACTATTTCCATTTACCATTTGCAATCAAATCTATTAAGACTGAACAAAAGATTTAACAAAAATTACCAAAATTTTCATTATGAACAAATTAATAAGATCTATGAACAAAATTTTATTTTTGATGAAAAAAGTTTGGGAAAAAAGTAATGTTTGATTCATAATATTTATGAAAATTATTTTCCTATATATGATTTTTTTTTCTCTGTGATTAGAAAAATATTGCTTTGATTAGTTTCGTCCAAATAATAAAAAGAAAATATTGCGTAAATTTCTCAGAGGAAGATATCTTCCAAATGTTTATAGGGAATGTTTTTCTTGCTGCTAGTGTTAGTTGATTCCTTGAAGGACTCATTTCAGAAACAAAAGAGAAAAATATGTATATTTACTTTTGTCCCTAATTTGGGGATATTTTGTATAAAGATGTCTATTCATTTTTAATTAGTTTCATGTTTTCATTGGAATTTTTATTTAAACATTTATTTATTTAAACCGCACACGAATGTCCTTACGGTTAGATTATATTAATGTATCTTTGGTTACATGGTAAATAAAAACTTGATACGTATGATTGATATTGATTTATTGAGTATGAATTCTTAACACGTATACGCACTGTGGAATTTAAAAGTATAATAAGAAGAGTAAAGTACATACTAGTACGAGGATTACATATGACTTAAATCAGCTTAGCAAAATGTGGTAGAACAGTAATTCAATTGCGGTATCATCTGGATCGTCCTGTGGCAAATTCATATTTCAGTAACGGAAACCTATACATTTTTCATGAAATTGAGATTAATTTATGGCCTAGTTTTTGCCTACGAACCACCAGTTTTGAATATTAATTGAATATTTCATATCTACTCTTTCATTTTAAATTTCAAAATAATGTTTTTGAAAAGAAAATGTTGCATATCTTTCATTTTATACAAGTATTTATTCACATGCTTCTTTCCGTAAGAAAAAATATGAAGTAAACATAAATGTATTCATGTAGAAAATATTTATGCTAAAAAAATATAATTTTAAATTTAAATTATTAACTAGCAGTATGCTCATATTTAATATACCAGTGTATATATTTAAAGCCACTTATTTAAATCTACTTACTAAATGTTGTTTTATGCAACAGAAAAATTAAAAACAATGTATTTTTTTCATTTTCATAAATCTTAATAATGATATTCCTTTTTTTTTCTCATGAACTTAACTATAAAATTTTATTTTTATTTTTTTCTTTCATTTTCTTCTTTAATGAAGGAATAAAAATTAAATGTTCTTTATCTGATAGCAATATTAAATTTTGTGGTTTATTTTAGTACTATCTATCTGTTATATATTGTATAATATTTATGTATTCATGTTTCAACGAAATGATGTAGAAAAGGAAAAATGAATCATGGGAGAAAAAATAAAATGCACCATATGCTTCTGAATTTTAAATATACCAAACTACATTTTTTTCTCTAAAGGTATAAAATTGTTTATTTTTTTAATTTAAATTGACGACCAGATATTGTTTAAAAATGGTTCTAAAAGATTTTGTGAAACCATATACATGAAAGTTTTAGTAACTTCCTTAAGTTAAGTTTAAGTAAGAATGTTTTAAAATTGGCCGGAAATTAATAGTGTTATCTTAGAATATTTTTTAATTTTTTTTCCAATCAATTTAGCCATTTAAGCTTGTAAGTAGGGCAACCAAAAATATGTTCTAAAAAAGTGCATTATTACATAAAAAATAATAGAAAAATATGCTCTTAAAATTCAAAAAAAAAAAAAAAAATAATTTTAAAATATTATATTTTCTGGCTAAGTTTTAAAATATTTATTACTCTTGCTAAAATTAATTTAACATTTATGAGCAATTGCTAAAAAATATTTTCTTTTTGCATTTAAAAATATTCAAAGCTAATATATTGTATTAGGAAATTACAAAATTTCTGTTAATTTATAAGAAGAAAATTGTTAGGTAACCGGATTTGAAAAAAAGTATGTGACAGTAAAAAGAAAATGCCGCTAATCGCAAATCGAGTTCAAAATATGCAAAATTTTTCTCTTGAGTGTAAAATATGTAAAGTTATGCCCTTCATAGTAAGATATGCGAAATTTTGCTCTTAAGTATAAAATATGCTCTAAATAAGGATTTTCTGAAAAAATATGACAAAATTTTCTGTTAATATTTAAATACGCAAAAATATGCTGTTTGGTTCAAAATATAAAAAAATTAGCAGTAACAAATCAATGGCAAAATTCTTAAAATTATGCAAAGCGAATAACTAACTAAGAGTTTGGATTATTTGAAGCCCAGAGAAAATTTAATTTTGAATATTTTTACTTGATCTGGTTACAACGTATGATGTCATATAATGCCATATATAGAACTTAACTAACTCTCAAGAAAAAATTAATATTTTTACAACCTAGCAAAATCTAGCTTCGAAAGCAATGATTTTAACACAGCGTTGTTATTGGAAGGAAGTACAGATAGGGCGTCACAGCAGTAGCAATTTTAAATCATGGTTGTCACTTGAAGAATGTTTTTTCTTTAAGTTTCTTACTTACTTTTTTAGAAGTTCTTTATAAGTAACTTCAGCCTAAATACTTTACTAGAAAAGTTTAAAATTAGACTGTTTTTTTTTTGTTAGAATAATAATGTTACGCTCATTAAAGTTTTCCATATTGAGATATTCTTTTTAATCTGGGCATATCTATATGTCGACAAAATAATTTTTTTTTGTGCGGCATGAGATTTCTCAGTCAATTTTAATACACGTGATAACGGATTTCTTTGCCTATAAATCAATTTTTTGAATTGAATACGGTTTTTAAAATAAACCTTTATAAGGAAAATTGTTGAGATTGCACGATATTATGCAGCATATCTCGAGAAATATTAATCTAATTTGGTTAAGTAACGTGGAAAAAAAATCTTATTCAAATTATTAGAAAGTCGCGCCTATATCATTTTTAAATCTGCTTGACGGTTTCGGAGATATTCAAAGAATTTTGTGAAAAAAATCAATTTTCTTACAAAATTCAAAAATCTTTTTTTTTTACAAAAAATCGTAAACAGAAAAAATAAAAATGGCTTTTAATTATGAAATTTCTTATATTAGTTAAAATTTTATTTGATTTTGTTCTAATCTCTACAATGATAATAGTAATTAAATTAATGTTGTTTTTTCAAATTTCAAACAAAATTATAATTATATCAGGTACACTCATAATTACAGTTTTATCTAAAATCAACCAAAATTTTAATTCAGATAACACAAAAATTAATTGATATTTTCTTTATGCATAGTTCTTATTTGTAAATAAATGTGTAAAGCGTTGCGTGTACAATTTTTATTGTAGCTAATTAAAGGAAACAGTTACTGATTAACTAGACTATTTGCAAATAAGGTCTAATATGTTGTTTTTTGCGTTTTCAAAATCTGACAAATATTGAATAATTTTGTGGAAAAAAAATATAATTATTTATAATAGAACAGATTAATTTTTTTTATATAAATAATGAGTTTTATTTACAAATAGCTTTAATCGCAAATAAGAACTGTATATAAACTAGTATGTTTCTGTATCATTCCCGCAAATAAATATAAGTACCAAAATTTAAAATATTTATTGTATTTATTGCAAAAATTTAAATATGATTGTTTTGCAAATACTGCGTATAAAAAAAGTAATTTGCAATAATATTTTTATATATTAAAAAAATTAAATTATAATTATTTAAATGTAATACGGCGATGTATGGAATTTTATATATTAAAGTTAGCGATTGCAATTTCCCAGACTGTAATAACTGAATTTAAATCAGTCGGCAAAATATTTTATTAAAATAAATTTATTATACTACAATCTACAATTTCGTATGTCATAGCATAAAAATCCACATCATTAACAGTCAATCAATATGTTCGTAGACCCATCTCTGACTTTTAATTAGTATTTTTGGCAATCATTTATTAATTGCTTTAGTCAAAGTTACATCATGTATTTTTCAGGTATACGATGTATATGATGAGTGAGATCAATTAACACTTTATCGTTTCGATATTTGAATTATAAAGAAAAATAAAAGAGGTAGTGAACGGCAACCAGTTATAAAAATTTCTGAATTGCGATACATATTAAAAATCGGAGACAAATTTAATTAGCAAAAAAAAAAAAAAAAAAAAAAAGACAAAAACGTGATATACCTATACGTGAATTTAAAATTTCATAAAGTTTCTTTTTCTTTAATTAATTTGATTAAATTTATAAAACCACAAAATTAAACAATTTTACTTCTAATAAAATCGTTTTTATCACCGATTTTATTAGAAGTAAAATTTATTTTTATCTGAAATTAATAAACCCCAGGAGAAACCCTTTTCTTTTCTACCAGACTATTCGTTTACGAAGTTATATAAGAGGCAAGAGGAGAGGTCTTCTACTTCAATATCCTATTGCCAGTTTTTAATCATATAAGGCTACACTTGAACCTATATATTTTAAATAATTAAAATCTACACCAGGTACAGTATTAGTGTAAAAAATATAAGCCAGAACAACCAGAAAGCACTACCTTCCAACTACATTCATCATCTTTCAAATTATCAGATTGTGGCCAGTGAAAGTGCTAAACTAAAAATTATATCTTACTCAACTAATAATGATATAATATATACAATATTCTAAAATTTAATTAATTTAAAATTTTTCTAAAAATTTTATAAGTAATCTAAAATAAAAAAATATTCTCTAACTTTTTGCAAATTTAATATGAATTATATTTTTTTATTAATATCATATTTTTAATAATCTATAAAATATTTATAATGAAAACCTAACAACTATATTTTTAATTAACTAAATAATTTCTTTTTATTTCTTTTTTTTTATTAGTATACCTAAGTATATGCCATTAAATACATAAATATATGCCATTAAAACAATAAATACATATTTAATTTCCTACTACTAAATTTAATTTTCGCATAAAAATGTCTTCATAAACAAAAATCCCTTACTATATTTTAGTTTCATAAATATCCTTAATTATTAAAATCAACATAACAAATTTAAGAGAATACAAGTATAACATTTTAAAATGTTTCTAACTATAAAAACTAAATCCTATACTAAATAATTGATCACTGCTGTACTGCTCATTAACATGCTGGAGGCCTTCAAGCAGCGTTGGAGTTCTTAAGGAAATCGTAAGTTCGATATTTTATTTATTATTATTATTTTTTTGGCTTATTTTGTTATACTTCTTCTTTTAATATTATTTTCTCTTAAACTTGTATCGTATGGATTGATCACAAAGAAATCTTATCGCATGCTATATATTTTCTTTTGTCTTTGAATTATCACCGTAAATGAGAATAATTAAGAATAACAATGCATAAGATATCTTTGTAATTACAATGTACATACAGACATACATATATAATTATTATATTTTTATAATAATATTTTTTTACAATTTTTTTGCTTTTGGTTTTACTCATTACTTTTATTTTCTTTATTAATCTTTTTTGTTTTTGATTCTTAAGATAAATACTCTTTATATTTTTTTTATTATTAATTATTCTCTGATTATAATTAATCCTTGAATGTTAATGTGAATATTTTTTTTTTATTACCTTGACATATTATCAATCAAGAAAAATATTAGATATGTTTATAAAATTTAAATGAATTTGTCTGCAATAAATAAGAAATGAAATTAAATATGGTTTAGAGTAATATTTTCATGTAAATCCTCCAGATCTTAAGGAAAGGGAAAATGTGTATTAGGGGTTTTCTATTAAATTTTCTTCTGGCCCTGAAGGAAAACCATAGGTGGAAGGGTAGAGAGAACTAGAACCTTAACATCATTGGTTCCATAAGTTCAAAGCATGGAAAAATACCTTTTTGTGTTTGTTAATTTTTAGGGCATATAAGACATACATGAATTTTTTTTGTAAATTTGTAAGACATTATGTCAAATAGGAGACAAGATCCCCGCCCATACCCCGAACTAGCTAGCTCTGCAAGCATGTGTGTGGGTATGGACCCAATATTGTTTTTTAATTTAAAGGACATAAACCACAACAAATTTTGTATTTTCGATTGAAAATTGAGTTATCAAAAATTAACAAATAAAATATTAACTCAGACACAAATATTATTCAAACATTTTTTAAAAAAGTTTTGTAAAACTCTTTAAAAAAATTAAGTTTATTAAAAATTTACTAAAAACGTAGAATTTAATAATTCTAAAAGTAGTGGCTGATGATTGCTTCTTCCGAAACCCATATAGGTGATTTAAACGAGAATTCCAATTGCAATAAATTGTTTATAGCATCAGTAGGATGATCCAACATTTAAACATATCTAAATTGTGAATAATTTTTTTTCTTATTTGGATATTATAATGAAAAGTTTTGTCTTTATTAATAATGATATATACATAAATGATAGATAAATAAATAAACCGTAGTTCGTAAATTTTGCGAAAAAGTTTAAGTGCACAGAGAAAAACGATTCGTTGTGGCAACCGAATTTTTGCCAATCGAATTTGTTCGGTTACAAATACTATCCTATAATTCATTAATAGTTACTGATAATTTCGTTTCTTATCACCATATAGTTGTGGCAGCCGATATTATTAGTTAGGTATATTGATATTAAAAAAAAAAAAAAAAAAATACTATGCTTGCAGCCAAATATATGATTCGTCCATATGCAATAAAAAAGGAATTGGTAGCCCCAACTGAAAAAATTAATTTCCTTTATTATTTAAATCGGTATTCTCAAAAGTAAAACATAAATGAAATAAAAACAATTCTGTTTATTCCAAACTATTTAGTATTTTATTTCTATAGATTTATAAATTAATATGCATATACTTGTATATAAATACATGTAAACTGCTTATCAACAGGGAAACCACAAGTATGCTCTAAAAAGGATGTTTAAACAAAAATTATTTTTTTACAATAAAACAAAGTGCTTTATTCATATTTTAACAATATAAAATAAGGCAAATCTAAAATTTATCTATCAACTGTGTCAAAAATCTTATTTTTAATTCTAATTTATCACACACGAATTTTATTGATCATCAAAACGCTAAATATTTTCGGATCTATTATTTTTTGTACACATCAAAAATTAAATTTTAAAAACTTCCCTGACATAAAAAATTATATTCCAGGTATGCTCTAAAAGGTTTAAATCTGTTCTATAGGTAACAAAATATACTTTAAATATGCTCTATAAATCAATATATGTAAAAATATGCCGTTAAGGGTAAAATATGCAAAATATTCACATCGATGCCAAATTCCTTTATTTGCTGTAAAACGTATAAATATTTTATCGATGGCTTCATTCAACATACAGAAAAAAATATGCAATTGCATATTTATGGTATCCCTGCTTATCAATATGTATAAGTAAGTAAAAGTATTAAAATTATATATATCAAAAAAAGAAATATATATTATTATATAATTTACAATATATGTATAATATTTTATAATAACATAAAAAAATTAGAAATTGGAACTAACATATTAACCTGGAATTGTTTAATTGTAATGCACAGACAACATTCAAACCCATGTGTATTTAAAAATAAAATTCCATAGTTTCCAGAGAATGACTAAAATTGTAAATTCTATTAGAGTGTGACGTCAGCTCTCATATTGGTGAATGGATCAACGAATACTATTTTTGGCTGCAACCCAGCAGAATTTCTTTCTAAAAAATCACATTTTTCTAACGTCTAAATTTAAAAACAAGTTATTAAATAGTAAAAATAAATTATAGCACATCCTACTTACATCAAAATGTGAAATGAATTTTTCTTGAATTTCAGTTTTGGTTTAGGTAGCAGTGTTGAGTTTGAGTTTTGAGAAACGCTACTGCCGTTTTGAGCTCTGCAATTAAGCATCTTACAGTGTCCAAAAAATTAAATGGAAATAAATCTGCAGGTTCCGAACGACTCATCCGAATTCAATGAAATTTCTCTTAGAGATAGAAGAGGTGCAGGCGAGTTTAAGTTTTAACCTTGGACCATATAGGCATAACAAGGACAGATCTAAAGCATCCCACAGTTGAACGTCTCGAATTTGAAAAATATTTAAAACGGTCTTGATGATCAAAGGTTTAGTTAGAAATGAATCACTAATCTTTAGCTTTTTCATTAAAGTGAAATGGACTGATGGTCCAATAAAAATATTGGTAAATTAAATTTATCATCAATGAAATATTCTTTTATTTCTGCAGATTTGTTTTTTTTATAATGGAACTTCTTTTGTTTCATTTAATTTTGCACAAAATTTTATTTTTAATTGTTTTTATTTTTTAACCAATTTTATGTATTCTTTATGTTCGTTTGTTGAAAATTTTTTTACAAATAACATAGAAATTATTTGAGTTTAAAAAATATTTTTTAAATTCTTAATTATGAAAAAAATTGCTATGATTAACTATATTTTCGATTGTGAAATTCAATTGGGTGTTTAAAGTAAAATTTCGTTTGTTGCAATCGAATTAATATTGTATGCATAAATAATAATGCTTTCAAAAACTAATTTTTAGGTACATGAAACAATAATTAACATTGCGATTTAATACACATTACTAAATTTGTTTATGATTAATATGATTTCAAAATAATATTCAATTTAGTTATGTAAACTAATAACATTAATATGGGAATCGTATTTTCATTATAATTATGATTCTTCATTCATAAATATTAAACAATATTTCAATTCATAATTTTTTAATAGTCTGAATAGTATATAGCACTATTTACTTAAAATTTTGTTATTACAAGCGTTTTCCAACCAATTCTTTTTCTGTGTGTGGACAAAGAAAAGTACATTTTATAAAAACATTTTTACCCTAACTATATAAAACAAAAATATAACTATAATAATTTTTCCTTAGCTATCGTTTAATTTATATATCATTAATATTTTTGGGGGAAAATATCAACAAATTGTTGTAGGAAATTTGGCCAAGATCTTATAAATAATGAACTCTTTCATAATTTTAGGTATAACCAACTTAAGGTTCAGTATGTTATCAATTAAATTTCCTTACAATATCCCTTATAAAACACTAGCTTTCATGATATAGATGCGATCAGAAGTTCTCATACATATGAGAGAATATTTTCTGAAACTTTCCAGTTGAAAATTACATGAATAACGAATGATTTGTTGGACTCACCACTTTCTTTTTTTTTTCTTAACATTCCAATTGTTTTGTCTAATTTCTATGAGATAAATTTCGCATGTTGTTCATACTATTGACAAATTTATACGTATGTATATTTAAAATGTATAAGATTCTTTCAATCAGTTATACTTTTCCACTTGCTGGTTTTTAGTCCTGACATTTTGTTAAGAGTTTTATTTGAATTCATTTAAATCATATAGTGAACTATATATGAAAACTGACTAATAAAATTGTCATTAGGGCATAGTTCATAGCTGGATTTTTAGCTAAATTTTCTTTAAAAATTATTAAAATATATAATTGTTAGCTACATTTTTTTTAAATTTTAGAGCTTTTAAAATTCCAGGGAATTTCGACCGGAACATGAGAAATTGCAAATTTTCCGGCAAATGAAGCACGGGAAAATCTCGGGATGACTTCTCTAGTTAAAGTACATAATATGTATGTATTCTAAAACTAATAAAAACTTATATTAAAATGTCTTCAAAAATTCTTGATAGAATAAAAACGTTCAGTTGGGTGATGGCTTCCAATATAGGAATTTAAAACTGTCACTCCTTTTTAATCCAGGTAATGACACATAAGGGCATTTTACTAAAAAAATTGCTAGCTGGTATGGAAAATTAAAAAAAAAAATTCACATACCGTGGTCTTTCTGAAAATGCGGAAGAAAAGAGGCAAGTCTCTTGTAATTTAAAATCATGAAATTGTTTTAACATGAATGAATTCTCAGGAATATCTAATATAATAATGGAACAGATAACAAAATAATGAAAATGATAGATTGATTAATACTTCCCAATTAACAAGCACAAATTTTCAGAACTAAATCCAGTTGGGTTAAGCAATCCAGTCGGAAACCGTTGATATTTAGCGCAAAATGTTAATTTTTTTGGTAATAGAAGAAAATGTGTACCATAGAATATAACTAGAAGTTTATGTGAGAGGCATTTCGCACTAAATTTTAAAATTTTTTTTTCAAAACGCAAAAACAAAATATTTGTGACTATATATATTTTGTTGTTGTATGAATTAGGTTTTTGACAATTGAATCATGTTTTTGCCTCTCACATAAATATCCACTTATTAATCTATGATGTGTACTTTTATTTTTTTTTTAAGAATTTTCTTTTTGTTTAAGGAGTTGTTACTCTTTTCTTTTGTTTATTTTTAGTTTTTTATGTTACTTAATTAAATTAAATTTTACTATAAAAGTAATAAACAAGTTAATTAAAAAACAATTTTAATAATCTTTTCTATGTAAAAAATATCAGTTTTTCTCCTTTATTATGAATCTTTATATGTTACAATAGAGACTCAAATTCAGATATCTCAATCGATTCAGAAATTCAGTCGGAGGATCATTATTAATTGCAGCCAGAAAGTGATGCTCTAGTGGTGTAGGGATTAAAAGAAAATTAATATGTCTCTTAGTTTCTATGGTTTTTTTTAACCATTAAATTTGGTTTTTAAACCATTAAATTTCCATCCCTTTAGGCATTATAGAAACTTTTGACAATATTTGGTTTTTATTGCATTTGTTTTGTACTCCTATTTAGTCCATTTTGCAGTTAAAATAAATAAATTTAACTTAAAAGCATGTGCCATTGAACCACAAAAACAGTAGAAAAAATAAAATATTGTAGCACAGTATGTTGCTACAAGATATTCCCAAATTGACTTTTTGAATATTTTGGAGCTTTTGTTTTGCTATAACTAAACACAGAAAAAAAAATTTCGAAAAAATGTCAATTAAATTTTTAATCAGAATTTTAATATGAGTCTAAATATTTTTATAATTAAATAAATTACTCAAAATCGAAATATTCTCACAAGTTAAATTCAAATCTTATATAGAAAAATCTAAAATCCAATTTTATATATGAATAATACATATTCAATTGTATTATTAATTGAAATTTAATCTATTAAAAAAAATGTATATTCAACTACTCAAATTAGCACTTATTTTTATTTATATTTAATTAATTTAATAATTCATACAATAAGAAAAATAATTGAAAGCCGATGAATTGTTTTATTTTTAGTAAAAAAAAAAAAAAAAATATTAGAAAATTTTAATTTTGATCACCCTAATATTTGATACATTTAAAAAAAGTATTTGAAATAGTTTTTACTATTTCAATTACAAAAATTTTCTCCTGTAAAAAGGTCACACACAGAAACAAAAAAATATTGACTGAAAAATGGTTACAATAAATGATTCGCTAAAGATTATCTAAATTTTTATTAGAATTACTGAAAATAAATACATTTAATGGACTTTCTATATTAACGGCTATATAAACGTGGTTATATTAAAATTCTGTTGTCTGAAATTAAAACATTAGTTGATATCAATATGTGCTTATTCAAAATAATTAAAGAGAATTCAAAAAAGAACTGAATTTAGTTAAAATTTTATTACGAAATATTAGTAATGGTAATTCTAAAATCAATTGTATTTGAATACACCTTTTCAGTTATTGCGCTAACTAATTTAATAAACCTCGGTGTTCTTAAACAACAGGTAAGTTTTGTCTTTACACTGAAGAAAATATCTCAGTTGATCACCTGTATTATAAAATTATTTTATTATTTTTTGAAAGGAATATATACTAATATTGCATTCTTAAGTATAGATGCCTTCATAAACTTATTATAATCAGGATATTTACGAAAAAATGTAACTAATTACAGCAAAAATCACCAGTATAAAGAAAGGAAAAGAACAAGTCAAACCTTCTTAAATTCACTATTTTGTCATAACTTCCACTACTTAGGTAGGGAAGATATGATGAATTTCTCACCAATATATGAAACGTTCACAAATATTGCCTGCACATATGACCCATGAATATCACCATCATCACTAATTTTTGTCATGTGGTCTACATATGCTATCCATCTTATTTGGTTGTAACCTTTGAAAGCAAAGTTTCTTTTGGAATATTCAGCAGTACTGCAGAATGCTTGACAGATAAAATTATGCTGTCAAGTGATGGTAAGTTTTTGCATTCAAAAAAAAAAAAAAAAAAAAAAAAAAAAAATAATAATAATAAAAAAATATGCACTTAAGTGTAACGTTCTTTCAATTCAAATATACATTAAAACATAACATTTATGGTTGCGTATATTATTTTTCTTACTTATACATATGACATATATGTGCTATTATAAAAAATTTTTGATTTTATGTTTTCTTTGTATATATATATATATATATATATATATATATATATATATTATTTTTTTTTTAATGATATTTTGAGATTCATAAATATAAAGTGACATGTAGAATCAGTTCATGTTAGTCATTTCGTTAAGAGGGCGCAAAACTTATAGCGGTTTTAAATTGGACATATAAACAGTTTTACAAACTAGAATTTAACGTCTAATTCTAGAATTTAAAAATTACGCGTGACATCAAAACTTACAGAAAAAAAATTATGATATTTGCAATGTAATTATGTTAACAACACTTCGAGGAGTAAAACAATAAAAATTTAAGATCTGAAAATTTTAATATAAGTGTTTGAAAATAGCAAGTTTTTTTCTTTCTTTTAATTGCTGTAAATACGGATTATAGCATATGTGTTCAATTCCTCTAATATAAACTACAAACACTTCCAGAAATATGCCAAATTGTGTTCAATCAATGTGTTGTTGAGCAGTGTAAAATTATATTGTGAACACGTGATGAACCATCGTTTTCAAAATTTAAATTTTTTATAGTTTTTCGATTAGAAAATTTGCGCCGTTTCGAGTAATTCAAAAGTAAGTAATGGAAATATATTGCTTTTGTAATTATGAATCATTTGCGGTACAGCTCGTTAATGTGTCTTCAATAGCAACGCCCAAATTTGGGAGAAAAAATGTGAATGATTCTGAGAGATGCACACTCATAGCGTAATTTCAATAAAGTTGTCCAAATCACATTTTAAAGTCGTTAATATTAAATTCAAAATCGTTATAGCACAACCAAAGCCCTAATTGAAATCGGTGAAAATGTATACCAATCTGCAGATGTTATTATAGCTTATATCGGAATCAGGTGGCACTCAAAAATAATTATGCGTTTGAATTTTGGGTGTATATTTTTGTAATTGAAAAATTTATTTTATAGTTGTATAAATAATATATGCAACTCTTTATTTATTAACATAATTTAAAGATTTTTTTTTGTGGTTAAATGTAAAAAATACATTAGCCAATTAAATGCAATAAAAAAATATCAAAAATCTATATACACTTTGTTATTTGTTCTATGTTCTAAAGGGAGGTTTAAACAGATTTGTGGTCGCGGTTATGTTCAACAATATATAAAACTTATCTAATTTACTTTAGTTTGTGATTTATATACCTTTGCGTAGATTACATATGTGTGCATTGATGTTGATTATACACATGAGGTTATTTTTTTATATGTTGTTGAAAATTGAATTTTTTTACAAGTTCTTATCTTAAACCTCCATAACACTAATACCGTTCGCTAAAAGTCATTTTCGCGATTGCACTCGTGTTTCATTAAAGCTAACTAATATTATTACTAAATAGCCATTAAACAAATTTTAAAATTTTTGTGAATCCCAAAAGTAAACGAGTTTGAGGAAAAAATTCCAACCGAATTTCATTATTGAAACGATTGCAACTATTGTAATTTACAGCAGTTCTAATCGAATTTTGTACTCGTAAACGACAAAATTCTAATGTCAAAAAATTCGGTTGCAACAAATCTGTTTTCTCTGTGTAAAAACTGTTTGAGTATGCGATACTTTAAAAAGTACATACATTTTCATTGGGGCATTGATGAAATTCCTAATATGTTAATCCATGCAGTCTTGTTAACAAATTTTAAATTCCATTAGGAGAAAACTTAATTTGAAAACAATAATTAACAGTTTTATTTATATTAACCTTTACGTTTACAATCAAAATTTTGTACGCATTCATACATTCAACATTCCTTGGTATGCCACACATTTTAGGTTAGATATTTAACTCTAACGTTTTCAAGTGCTTTTTATGATAAAAGAAAAAATACGTAGCATTTGATTTTTATTATTAATATGTTATTATTATTTTTATTATTATTATTATTATAATTATTATTTTTATTATCATCATCATCATTATCATTATTTGCTAATAGTATAACGGCTTTTACCTAATAATAACAAAAATACAATAAAAATATAAGATCTAAAAGGAGTTTTATTCAATGATTTTTGAAGTACTATTGAGTTTTTCCAATTCAAATAAAATCGTACTTTTAAAATGTACATCAAGTTAGTTTTCCTATCATTCAAAAGTATAACGGTTTTATTTGATCCTCATGTATAGAAATTCTAAATTGGGTTTTCTATTTTTTCACCTTTGTAAATTACCTGTAGAAAAAAAAAATAAAAAAATAATAATAATAAGTTTTTATATTTTAATGATTATTTTCTAATAAAATAACCACTTTTTACATAATCTGATAGATAATAAAAATACAAGCACAAAGAACTAAAAAGGCTTTCATTGCTTTTAAGTAATTTTGCATTTTTCCCCATTCAAATAAAATCGTAATTTTAAGTAAATATCGTATTTACTGATGTTGGTTTTCCTATTGGATTTCTCATTTATTGAATTATGTAAAGTACTTTAGGATTTGAGCTATTCAAATAATATAGCTACAATTTTAAATGTAATAGGTATGTTGTAATATATGTATCTGAAATTAACTTCCTTCCATGCGGACATAACATTTATTTGGTCCCTATTTATTATTAATTATTAATTATTAATTATTAATTATTAATTATTAATTATTAGTTATTAATTATTAATTATTAATAATTAATTATTAATTATTAATTATTAATTATTAATTATTAATTATTAATCATTAATTATTAATTATTAATTATTTAAGTTAGCATTGGGCTGATTACTAAGTGTTGCGAGGTTTTAATGTCGAAGAAAAAGAAGAGTGCAAAGATGAGTCGAATGCTGGATGATCTTATGAATGCCGATAGTGAGGATGAGCAGGAATATTTATCAATCAATGAAGATGGTAGATGTTTCTTGAGAAAAGCAGAAGATATGAATGTAGGTGTACTTAAAGCTTCAATGAATATAAATATTCCAACGGAAGGTACAATTTAGTCAGATGAACCACTATAGCTTCACATACATTTACCGCACAATATAATTTGATGCTGAAATACCGGACCAACTAAGAAAGTACAAGAACTTAGTATTCTACAGATATTCAAATTTCTACATTACATTATAAAGTTGAAACTGAAGGACTAAAAAGAAAACCGCTAATGAAGCAAAAGAGAAGCGAACAACATGGATAAATATCTTGGCGCATATTCCACAAAAAGGCGGACAAGGCGATGGTCTTTAGCTTTTTCTAAATGTAGCTGCATTTGCTACATACATTATACATATGGAGAAAAAACCACAATGAAGATTAGAAGATAGAAGAAAAGAAGATTATTTTTCCAGCAGTTGAGCGAATAATTATTGAAAAAATTCGGAAAAGGTCGCAAAATGCTGAAATTATACAACATTTTTCCTCTAGAAGTGGAATTGAAACCATGTTGGGAGGCCCAGTAAAATCTATAGATGAAAATCTTCCTATTCGTGATCAAAAAGTTCATGACAATAGTGGAAGAATAAAGCATAAAGGTAATTGTTCGATGTATTATAGAAAGGAATGCAAGAAATGTCATAAACCAATACGTGCTACACTGAAAATATTACGAAATGTAAAGACTGTACAATTTTTGTTAAATTTGTTGATGTACTTTTTATTTAAAAATAAAAAATAATAAATATACAAATATTTTACTTGTATTCCTTATAGTGATTTTCCTAAATACGTCCACGAAAACACCAAACTATGGTTATAAAAATTTTCTAATTGTTTTTCTTTGAAAAAATAATTCTATTGACAAACATCTAAATTTTCAAGTTAATATGACAACCAAAACTCAGAATATTCTATTTTAAAAATGAAAAACATACACGGGTATACGGTTGTACACTTGAGGGTTAACAACTTTTATCAGAAACTATTTGTTGTATTTTCCTTTTTTTTTTAAATTAAACATACGACAAACTCCTATATTTGTAGGCCTCAGCTAACAATGTTAAGAAGGATACTTTGAGATATTTTTTGAAAAGCTTTATAAAGTTTAATGGTATTTAAGGGTTTTTTAAATTATGAAAAAGTTTAAAGTAGTGTAGGGATTTGTAAAATGAGAACTTTTAGATTCCTAGTAAGGAATTTAATTCCAGTAAGTTAAATATTATAAAAAGCTTATTCAAAAAATATACGATTGTCTTCTATTGTAGTAATTAAATCTGAACATTTTCCCAGCTGCAAATGAATATATTGAACCATATTTTATTAATTTATATATAACTTATTTAAGTACTAAAATATTTTTTCCAATTTTTGTATTTACAATAATTTGTATGCAATTATTCGTCTTTACAAGAATGTGTAAATCCTTTGACATTTAACACATTTTACTTCTAAATGTTTATTTTTAATCTGTTGTATATATGTGCAGTTTAATCTGTCAACATAAGGATATTTTATATTTTTAATATATATCTAGTAATATATTAAAATTATTTTATAAATTCACACATAAATGGATGCATATAATATAAATGAAATTATAAAAATATCTGTATATCTATATATTATATAAATTATTCTCATATAAACGAAATAATAAACCAGAAATAAAAAAAAAAACAAATTTATTCCCAGAACTGAAAAAAATACTGATCAAATTTTTCATTTTTCGTACACAGAGAAAAAAATGCTTATATTTGAACATTTCATTCACAAATATTATGAATCGAACATGACTTTTTTCCCAAACCTTTTTCATAAAAAAATAAAATTTTGTTCATAGATATTATTAAATTATTCATAACGAAAATTTTAGGAATTTTGATTTAGTTTTATCAGATTCAACATGAAGATATTAAAATTACAAAATTCCAAAGAAAATCTGTTAAAAAACAATGTTTAGAAATCTGCATAATTTTACTCGCATTCCGCGTCATATCATTTTGATAAAAAAAAAAACGCTTCTGTTCTGCTCCCAAAACAGAAAAAACTAATAATCATTAAAAATTTAAAACTTTCCGAAGAAAATTTCAAACATTTTTTTTTTAAATTAAAAATACACAGAAAAAAGTTTGTGCATAAATATAAGAATTTACTTTCATTGATTTTAGTGCATCATATTTAAGAATAATGTCTTAAATATTAACACTCTTTTACATTTTTTGAAATGAATCAAAAGTCAAGAAGACTTAAGCAAATTGTTTAAATTTTCATTTATATTTTCAATTTGTAAAAAAATGTTTGAAATTTTCTTCGGAAAATTTTAGATTTTTAATGATTTTTAGCTACATTATAAGAACAGAAGAGAAGCGCTTTTTATCAAAATGATGTGCTGAAGAATGCGACCAAAATTATTAAAATTTTTAAGCATTATTTTTTTAGGGCTTTTCCTTGAAATTTTGCCATTTTAAGGCGCTTATCGTTCTATTTTCATGTAGAACAATTTTCACTTACCATTTGCAATCAGATATAATAAAACTAAACCAAAGATTTAACATAATTTTTGTAAAATTACTAAAATTTTCATTATGAACAATTTAATAATATCTATGAACAAAATTTTATTTTTTATGAAAGAAGTTTCTGAAAAAAAAGTCATGTTCGATTCATAATATCTATGAAAAAAATTTTCAAATATATGAATTTTTTTCTGTGTATAAATGAAAATTTAAACAAATTTTGCAGTCTCTTGACTTTATTTAAATTCATTTGAAAAATTATAAAAAAAGTTTTAATCCTTAAGAAATTATGCTTAGATATTATGAACTGAAATCAATGAAAGTAAATTCTTATATTTATATACAAACTTTTTTCTGTGTAGCAAATTTGAACATCTGCAATCATTTAACAATATTTGATATTACTCGTATTTGTTTTAAAATCAATGTTAGTGCGTGTTTTCAATATGTCTATTTGCATTCCCAGCCAACATTTTTAATTACAATGTCTGCAGTAAAAAAAAAAAAAAAAAAAAAAAATAGTTAAATTATACAATATTTCAAAGAGGCATATATTTAGACTTCATTTTTTGATGGATATTATTCTTATCCAAATAGCTAAAAATTTATATTTTAGAAATTCATAATATTTTCAATCCTACAATTATCAGTGTTTGCTCTAGTACTATCCTGAATAAGTAGTACAAAAATTAATTGGTATTTGTCTAAAAACTCTGCTTTCAGTACCATTCATGTGAATAACTTTAAATTACATTCCAGCACATTACACATTTAATACGTGACAAGATATCACCAAAGAAAAAATTATTTTGAGATATTACAAACTAAATCAATAACGCGTTTAAATATAGTGGGTTTCAAAAGTATAACTTTTATATTAAACAAGTTTTGTTTATTATTCGCAAATATTTTATTTTGAGCTGGCAGAACTAGGGATTGAAAAATAAGCTCGGGGACAGCTGGTCGGTTATTGTACTCTACACCAAGTGTTTCACGGATACTTTTAGAATTTTTCTGTTTTTTCACGAACCCCTTGCCACATTTTGAAAACAAAATAAAAATAGTAACAAATCAAAAGGTATTTATTTGGAATAAAATTACGTTACCAGAATTCATTTATAATTTAATAACAACTATAAACCTTTAAAATCTCATAAACAATTAAATGTAATAAAAGATCTTTGTTTTTATTAACTTTTTAATTATGGAAAAATTTCTGACTAAGCACATCTTTGTAATATTTTAACCAAAAATATTCTCTCTATTTGACACACAAATTATTTTTTTTTAGCTCTATTGCTTATTTTTAAAAAATTATCAGATATGTCATCAATAGCAATATTGAATGGATTACGAAGAAAAGTGATTTGGTAAGAATTGGTTTTAAGCTCCGGATAATATTGGGAAAATTTATCGTGAAGTGAATTCAAGTATATATATTATAATATTTTTCATATGCTTTTTTGAACATCAGGTGAATTCAACATATTATTCAGCAGTGGAAATGAGGAATATTTTAGTGGAGAAGTTTAAAGACGTCTTTTGCATAAAGATTCTTTGCACATAAAAACAATTTTTAAATCAAATTTATTTAAAATAATTACTTGTTTGTCTTGTAGTTTAATGTTAAGATTATTTCTTATGTTCTGCATTTAGATCAACACATAGGGCTTTAAGAATTCTATTTCTTAAAGTCCAGATCCTTAAAATTTACTATATCTATAATAGTTTGAAGAGCACTTTTAAATATATCAGGTAAGATTTTCACAGCAAGTATTTGTTGGAGGAATACGCAGTGAGAATTCAACGTTGATATATTGTATGAAGCTTCAGTAGATTTTTCTCCATCCAAATAACAGGCACCTGTAGAATCCAATTTTGCGTAGGTGCGAAGGCATTTGATGCAACGGTTTCCTCTATTCAAACTTTGCTAATTTTCTATAATTTTTTTTTTAATTTGCTTATCAAATTCTTAAAACGCAACGCTGGGATTAAACAACAATTATGTTAATTAAATAAATACCTTCATATGTGGGTAAATACAAAAAAGTACTTTCCAACAGATGTCTCTTATAACGAAGGGCGACCATTTGAATGAAAAAAGTCAATTTTTAGAACATGTTTTTCCGGGTTAGGATTTTAGGTGGTTTAGCACAAAAAAGTGATAGGTGTTTTACTTCCCTGACTTTAGCAAAATTTTATATATATCGTGCCAAAATTTAATTGAAATACCTCTACTGATTTAAACAAATTTAGTTCAAAATATTAACATTGTTTCTCAAAAATTATTATTTCTCAAAAATATAAATTTTAAGTTTTTCGGGTCATGGACTTCATATTTTTATAGAATCTATATATTTATATAATTCTTGTGCAATAAACTTAAACTAAAAGAGGCAAGGAGTATCTATATGTAAAATTGCTTTTCTGACAAATCATTAATGAATTTTTTGTTGATCTTTTAAAAAAATTACAAATCCGAGGTGACCTACTTCCACTCCCGAATATAACAGTTCAGTGTTGACGTTGTTGAAAAATAAAACACGTATGTTTAAGATAAATTTATACAGGATAGAGAGAGGAAAGATTTTTTTTATATTTAGTACGTATTAGGTTTGAGAGAGGTAGAAAATAAGTTTTTGTATATGAAGTTTTGTTGTTAGCAAATAACATAAACAAAAAAAAAAAAAAAAAAAATTCTGTCCCATGTAGATCAAAAGTTTGTAAAGTTATTAACAAACCTCTGTGGCGGACCTTCTAAAAAGTGTGTATTTATAAGCAGTGACAAAGATTCCTGGAAACTGGTCTTCTTTCAAGTTCTCAGTAAACAGATTCAGGAACCTAATTAGAAGCACAAAACCTATGTATTAGAGGTACTTCTATATTGATGAAAGGCCGCTAAGTTGAGAACATCTTAAGGAATTTTGCTTGGTAGATATTCAACCCTTCTAGATACATTGTAATTGAGTTTAAAAATGCTGAATATCACAATCCGATTAATTGCTTCATATGAAAACTTCTGGTCAATAGTATAATAACCTCTGCCAGAGGTTCGGCGATTATTTGTAGGGTAGTGAATCGTGGCACTGTTCAGAGGAGAGTTTTATCTTGTGGAGTTCGAGACTGTTGCATATCCAAGCGATGTTACGATAGCTGTTTACAAATATCCCTTGTCTTTCTAAGCACCAAAAGTGACCTTAATATTAATCATGAAAAAATATTGTTTCCTTTTTAAGGAGATAGATGTGTCTGATATACATCTTTGCTCTAGCCGCTGAAGTCTGATCTTGTTTCCTTTTCGAAGAGATATATGATCCCTAATTTTACACTTCAGTACATTAACGCCGTTGAACAAAATTTGTCAAACAGTAAAAAGTACTGTGGATTGCAAGTTGTCATGGCATTAGAATATCCAAGCTAGTGATCGAAGGCAAGTATTGCCTTATGCATGTGTAGATAAACTATAAGTATATCCTAGGGATTAAACCAAAGGAATTAAAAATGCATATTCGAACAAAATCCTCCTATTGTTGGATATTCAACTATTGATAACAATAGTGCTGTATACAACATTCTGTCTTAATGAACTGTAACCGCTATACATTATTATAAAACAAATTGTCACGATTTCAAAGATTAAGCTTAACACTTAATAAGTGCATGGAATGATAGGAATATATAAGATGTCTCTGAGGCGTATAGATGATATCCCTAACATTAAAGACTAGTACGTGAATTCCAGGTAATGCAGTTGCGTTGGAATTAGCCATCAATTGATTGGAGTGCTACCAACAGATTAATTATGCTGCTTAACTTTTTTTGTGATTACTGGGCACTGGATAATTGGTGCACATGCTAGGAATACCAGGATACCAGCTGCCAAAGTTATTTAAATAGTTAATATATATTTATATATATATATATATATATATATATATATATATATATATATTATTATATAAAAGATGCTGTAAGTCATCGTAGTTACATTTTTTGAAAAAGAAAACCTTTTCGTGTTGATTTGTTGAGTGGGAGCTACTTTTAAATGGAACATTAAGGTTGCTATCTAGAGTAGGATGATAGCGGTCCTCGGGTGCTGTAATTGGATCTGCGCGCTGCAAGGAGCAATCGGCTGGTTCATTTACAATTGTGGACCGATCTTCATAAAATTTGATACATAGATATTTGTATGGAATTTCTTTGCACCGAATTTCATTAAAGGATTTTTTTAGAGTTTATACTCTATTTCGGGGGAACATTTTTATGGGCGCTATGTGAAATAATGGACCGATCATAACTAATTTCAATAGGCTTTGTCCTTGTATCATAAGTCCCACGTGTGATGACTTTTTATATTATTATTATAAATATCAGCATTATAAACATCAGCATAAACGCATAATACCCCAAACACCTGTAGGGTATAAAAATCGGATTTTTTTTAAGAAGATATTATAGTAAAAAACGGTAGTATGGCGACGAAAAAGGATAACGGCTCTACTTCTATTACTTTGTATCATGGAGATAACCACTGACAAATTTTAACAACAAATTCGTAATTTTTGTGAAATAAATTAGGAGAGGTAATTAGGCGATTGTTACGGTGGAAGGCTATGGAGAAATCCACCTATATCCAAATCTTTGATAGGATAATGTATAGTTCAGCGCTAATCATAACAGGTGTGCTTCGTAAAATTCCATTGAAAGCCTTATTTGTTCTAACGAACTGGCTACCGGTTGATCTTATGGCCAAACAGATCACCATTATGATGGCGACAAGGCTCAGGACTATAAGTGCATTGAATAATAGCGGGTTTGGCCATGCGACCATTCTGGGATCTCTTAATAGCATTCCTAGCAATATCGATTATTGTATCCCCATACCCTTTCTTGTCAGAGACTTCTCAGTATCAATATCAACTACCCCAGAATTAAGGGCTGGTTCAGTTTATACTGATGAGTCCAAATCTGCTGAAGGGGTTGGGGGTGTCTTACAGTAAAAACATTTCCTTTAAATTGCCAGATCACTGCAGCATTCTTCAAACAAAGATTTCGGCCATAATGAGGGCGGTAAACTGGTTAATGTTCTATAAGGCATTCGGAGCGGATATCAAAACCTGTACAGACAGTCAGGCTGCGATCAAATCACTCTCGGATGTCTTTTCGACATCCAGATTTGTACATGAATGCCGGGCATCTCTGAATAAAATGGCGAGACATTCAAAACTGGAGCTGGTCTGGATTGGGGTCATTCAAGCACCCCGGGTAATGTTATTGCAGATGTACTAGCCAAAGATGGATCCCTTCTCCGAGGTGAAGAAACGAACCAACTGGTAGGGGTACCGCTTTAGGCTTGCAGATCAATAATTCTGCGGAACTTATCAAGGATTGCACATATATATATATATATATATATATATATATATATATATATATATATATCTTGAAGGAGCTGCATGAAATATCTCAAAGCGTGAGATTTTTTGATAAGGATTGAAGTCCGCCTTAACAGAAAACAAAACATTTTTACAAAGGTATTTCTTGACAGTTTGATTGGTCGATTATATATAGCAACGGAACTGAAATTGTGCTGCCAGTTGCAGAAATTATATTACAGATGGCAACTGAAAGCTTTCGACTTCAACTGCAAATTTCTGGTTGCAGAAAATTAAAATAAAAGAATTGAAAACTAAATATTTTTTATAAAAGTGTTAATAATTTAAGGAATTAGTAGATAAAGTACCAATTTCATATATTTAAAAGTACTTAGATTCATTCAAAAGCCAAGAAATCTAAAATGCACATTCAGTATCACAAGCGATGTTGTTTCTGTGAGCGGATGCATTATGATAATCACCTTCATAGCGGTGTATTTTGTGAGTTCTGAAGAGTATCATCTATTATGAGCTATTTAAACCTGATAAAATTATCACGGATGATCTGTAACAAACACAATTTATCGTCGAATGAAAAACTAACAAACCTTAATTATCGGTTTTTTTTTACATTGTTTATTTATTTATATTTATTTCTGCTGCTGAATTTTCAAAATGTGTTTTCGATAACTTTTTGGCAACTGAAATGGAGTTGCTATTCATAATATAAATTTACTTGTAAGTTTAGTTGCCAGTAGGCAACACAACTAAAATTCGGTTGCCATACATAATCAAACTATAAGTTTAATTATTCATTCTAAGTTGTCTTTCATGCTATTATTTTCATTTTTTTAATTCAATATAAGAATATATCCTTATGTAGGTTTTGAAAAAATTAACTGACAATTTAGTTAGTATCATGATACAAAGAAATAGTGGTAGAACCCATTGATTAATAACTGGATAATTATGTGAGAAAAAAAATGATTCAATTGTCAAAAACCTAATTCATGTAACAACAGAATATATGTAGTTGCATATAATTTCTTTTTGTGTTTTGAAGAAAATGAGAAATTTTTTTTGACAATTTAGTTCAAAGTGCCTCTCACATAAACTTCTAGTTGTATTTTATGATAGAGCCGTTCTCTCTTTTCGCCACGATACTAGCACTCTGACGTTTGAGCGATTTATTGTTTTATTGTGCTACATCTCAATAATAAAGATTATTTACACACATAAACATTTTAATAATCTATTACTTTATCCTCCATTATACCATGTTTGAGTAACTTAGTAGTCATTATTTTTATAGTATATTCTTAGCCTTATATTCCCAAATTTAAATAATAACAAAAAAATTAATATGTTAAATACTCTTGCTTAAGACAACACAAAGGTCAAAATCCTTTAAATAACGAATAACATTTTTAAGATATATTTGCTATAGTTTAATAGGTTAGCAAAAGGATATATAGATTCCACAATTTTTTTTTTTTTAAAACAAATTACACAATTTTGATAACAATTTCCTAAATATAATTTTTCATTGTTGTAATTTGCAAAAATTTCGTTTGTTTATAAAAAAAAAATATATTCCAAAAAATGGTTTATATTTAAAAAAAAAAAAAAAAATTCTGAGTGATAACAGTGTTACCTTAGTTCTTTACATCATGGTTAGTATTATTAAAATATTAAAATATATTATATATATTATTAAAAAGAAGCTAGTTCCACTTCTTTCTAACAAAAACTAATTTGAAGCTTTTCGGGATTTTCTGAAGGTTTACTGTTTTAAATAAATAATAATAGCGATGCCACATATAGAAAAGAGGAAAAATGTGTTTTTGGAAATTATTGTTTTTAATGTGTAATATGTACTTATAAAATAAAAATGATTCTCAAATATTAAAAACAGATTTAAATTAATTTTAAAACTTTTCAATCTATTTTTATTTTCAACTATATTGCAACATCTTGATTTTATAATTCTGTCTGTATGTAATTTATAATAAAAAAAATAAAGTTTTTTGATATTATAATAAAACTAAATACTAATAGTAATGATAAAAATTGAAGTCAAAGATTAGGATGGTGACTTTTCTTTTGCAAAACAGCACTTCTAAATACACCCAGCATACTTTTCATTATTAAATTCACTAATGCTAATGAACTCGAATTATTTTTTATTTTGGTGAGACACGCGTGGTTGTCATTGGAGGGAAGTGATTCAAATTACTGAAAAACATGTTACAAAAGATTGTAGTTCTGGTATTAGACTTTCATTACTCAAATTACAAAACGATCAAGGTGATTTTTAATAAGTTCATAGACAAAGCTTCATTAAAAAGTTTACAAAAATAAATTTATTCAATACTTGTGAAAATTAGATTCAGACCACTTTATTATAGTTACTTTTATGCACTACATTTATAACCTGCTCAAAAGAACTGATTCGGAATAATTAATTCTGGACATAAGCTACGAAATGAAAGTGTTGTGAATATTGAACAACTTCCAATATAATTTGCTGGGTATCTGCTCTTTACTGTAGCTAATATTTTAGTTTCTATAAATATTATAGATTTCGAGAGTGAGCTTTTCAAATGATGAAAAGGCCGAAAATAAGAAAATAATAAATTTTGTGGACTTACGCACAACTTCTTTGACAGGGATAAATAAAAATAAATATAATTTATCGTTTAATGTTTGAGCATATTCATCATCTAAAAACCACACTGTCGAAATCAATAATATTTTCTTATCTTTGGGGATGTATTTTGTTATCTTTTTACATTTATATTTTTCGTATTAATGTTACTCATCAATATAAAAATGCTTATATTAATTGCCGTTAGTGACCATTGATGCAGCCTTATTTCTTACTGAATAGTGTAATTTTTTTTCTTTCAAAATTGTATTATATTTTAGTTTTAATTTTAAAGAGTTTTACTACTTACAAGAATAAATAAATAAAGTAGCACTAAATGTCATAATCCCCATAAGCGTCAGAAAAAGTGAAACTACCTTCTTTTTTGTATCATGTTTAGTTCCATATAAGTCATCCAATTAATATATTTCCTAATGAACCAAGCTCTATTTTTGTTACTCTCCATCAACAAGAACGAATTTTCCTTTTTAAATTTCCCTAGTGTAACGAAAAGTATTTCGTTTTACATTTACAAATTTCCAAAGCAAATCAAAGAAAAGAAAAAAATCTTGTTTTAGAAAACTTTTATTTTGTTTACAAACTAGTTGTTACAGCAATATACACAAAAACATACTGCTGTTACCAAAACCGAGAATATTTGTGTCTGTCCCGATGGACTGTGGCAAAACAAAAGGTGCAGGAGTATATATGAAACATAATGTTCTTTTGATTAGAATACACTATGCGACAGTCAAAATCGGGATGGGATGAAACCAACGGGAAATGTTATATCGGTAAAAAAGAGGTTATACGTGTCCCGGCGTTTCGCTGGGTCACGTCTAGGAATCGAGATATATCGATTTGAAGTTAGTAACTATCATATAGGGGAAATTGTGACCTTTGGTGGTCTTTTTTTTTTTTGACATAACTCGAGAACCACCAGTCCGATTTTACTGAAACAAATTTAAAAAAATTAGGAATTACAATTCCTTTAATTCATACAACGTTTCACTACATAAGCAACAGTTTCGCAATTATAAACAAATGTATGAAAAAAACTATTTTTTGCCTAAAAAATTTAATTTTTTTTATTTTTAATTCATAAAAATCCAAAACGGTAAAAAAAGTGTCAGATCCTATTACTTTCACGACTTTACGTAACTTTAAATAAAATGAGACATAGATCATGAAAATCGATGGACGCGTTTCGCTTTTATTCACAATTAAGTGAAGGTATGAATTTCAAAAATTTGCTCGAGATATGCTCAAAATTCCTTGGAAAAAACATTGATGTCTTTTTTTTATGATTGTCAGAATTAAAAAAAAAGTAATAAACAAAAGGTAATTTGATTTTTATGGTAGCGGTAACAAACTAAAAAACGGTCATAAATGTGAGTGGAAAATTAAAAGGAAAAAAGGAAAGTGTTTTTTTTTTTTAATTTTTAAGGTTTTTTCCGTTGGCTACCTGCATGATTTTTTTAATCAAATTGCACCCACATTTATGAGTGGTCATGTTTTAGAACGTTTCGAAAAATTTAAAACGCACACGAATCAGGTTTATAGCCACCCTTAAAAGATGCGCGAATTCATAAGTACCTCTCAGTAAAATATTGAAACTTACGTAGTATTTATAGGTGTCCACTGATTGATTTTTGTCATTCAACAAGTGTCTCCGAACGCGTAAAGTACGGTTTTTTTAAAGTGACGAAAAAGTAATAAAATTATAAAACCGAAATGAGTGCAAATTGTCCAGAAAATATCAATTTATTTTGTTACGTTTGTGGCAAAAGAGCTTTTTCAACAAATGCTGCATTACTCACTGAGCAAGTGGAGCGCGCATTTAAACTTTATTTTGATTGCGAAATAATTCGCGGCGTTTCGTGGGTCTCAGACAAAATTTGTAAAACGTGCTACAATGGTCTTAACATGTGGATCCAAGGGAAACGCAGTTCACTTCGTTTTGGTGTACCAATGATTTGGACTGATCCAGGAAAGCGCAATTTTCCCACGAATCAGCGAAGCAAAATTGAAGGAAGGTGTTCTGCATGGGCCGGATATACGAAAGCTCATGAAATCAAAGGAATTTAAAGGTGCTTTAGACGGTAATGATTAGTTTGCGCGGGCGGCAGTGAAGAAAGTCATACGATATTTTTTGGGAAGTACGCGAGCACATTATTACCCCGCTCTTGTGACCAAGATGTTGCACTACATCGAGAAAATTGGAGCGAATATGTACCTCAAAATTCACTTCTTGCATCACCATCTCGAATACTTCAGCAAGCAGCTAGCCTCAGAGTCGGATGAACATGGCGAGCGCTTCCATCAAGTGGCAATGCCAATGGAAACGCGACATAAAGGCAAAAGGCTCGATTCGCTGGTGGTTGAAATTTGTTAGTGGTCGCAAAAGACGTACGATCCCGACAATGAAGATGAAGAAGAAGAATATACAATGGGAGTTTCCTCCAAGGGTAAGTCACAAAAATGAAGTTAACTGACTAATTAATAACAATTGATTTTTTCCAGATGAAGACAGATCCTCATCCGATACAGACTCTGAACAAGTAGGTGAACCACCACGCAAGAAAGTAAAGGGCGCAAACAAACGAAAATAAGTATTGCGTTCATCGATTTTTATAACCTATGTATCTAAGTAATAACCTAATAATTACCTGTAATAATTTTTAATTTTACGTGTTAATAATTATAATAAATAATATATAATAAATATTATCCAAATTCATTGAAACATAAAATCAATATTCTTATCAAAATGAGATACCTTCACTTAATTGTGAATAAGAGCGAAACGCGTCCATCGATTTTCATGATCTATGTCTCATTTTTTTAAAGGTTATGTGACTTTACGTGAAAGTAATAGGACTTGACACTTTTTTTACCGTTTTGGATTTTTTATGAATTAAAAATAAAAAAATTAAATTTTTTAAGCAAAAAATAGTTTTTTTTTCATACATTTATTTGCAACTGCGAAACTGTTGCTTATGTAGCGAAAAGTTGTATGAACAGATTAAAGGAATTGTAACTCCTAATTTTTTTAAATTTGTTTCAGAAAAATCGGACTGGTGGTTCTCGAGTTATGTCAAAAAAAAAAGACCACCAAAGATCATAATTTCCCCTATATGATTGTTACTAACTTCAAATAGATATATCTCGATTCCTAGGCGTGACCCAGCGAAACGCCGGGACACGTATAACTTCTTTTTTACCGATATAACTTTCCCCGGTAGTTTGAAACCTTCCCGATCACTGACCCCTACCATTTGTCGAACAGTGATATTAATTTGCTACTAATTGTAATATACTTTCAAATTTGCAAAAATACATGAAAGTATATAAAAAAAAACTTAAAGTAATGTATATTAGAGTGATTTACGAAAAGAAGTAGTATGTTTTTATATGATTCTCTAAATAATACATCTTAATGTTTTTATTTACATGAGCCGGACGATTAAAAAAAAAAAAAAATGCATCTAAAAATATGGATTTTTTCAATAGCATTATCAAAAGTTTTATGATAAGAAAATTAACTTCAAAATATAATAGAGACATACTAATACTTGGAATATGTATATAATTAATTCTTACGTCTGTTTTTATTTGCGAAATATTAAGATTTTATTAAAAGTTTTTGACATATTTTTGTTATTCAAACAGGAAATATTTCGAAAAATATTCAGCATATATTGGAATGTAAAATATTATTGGAAAGGTCTATTCTGATAATCAGTGTTGCCAGTTTAGCATTTTTGAGGCTAAATCTGGCATTTTTATTTTCCTTTAAGCCTCAAAATTTTTGTTTTAGGTTCTAGCTAAAATAATTTTTTATTTGCTTTACTAATTTTACTTTTACAGAATCAATGATATAAAGATCTTTGTGAATGCATTAATTTGCAAAAAAAAAAAAAACGTGATTACTTATTCATTCTAAAAATCAATCATAATTAAATTTATTTTATCGACTTATTTAATCACAATTATTATGATTATTTTTTAATAAACTTCATTGACCATAGAAGCTACTTATGAATATAATGAAAAAAAACAATATATAAAGGCGAAAAATCACCAAAAAATTTGGAAATGATCAGAAAGGAATTATAATTGAAAAATTATTAAAAATCTCTTCAAGACATTATGTAATTTTTCATATTAAAAAGGTGTATTAGAATTTTGTGGGCGATATTTTATTGGCTAAATATGTGGGCAGCTATTCTGCATTTTATTTATTACAATATCATAAAAACATATTTAAAACTAAAGGCGAACAAAGAAATAAAATAAGTTTAAAACAAATTATCAGCTTTTTCTGACCTTATTTTTTGGGGCATTTAGCTTTTTCTGACTTTTTTTCTCACCTCCTGGCAATAGTGCTGACAATATTGAAAATTACAGATAATTAACCCTGCAAAAGCCAAAGGGTCAATTTTACACAATTGGTTTTCAAAAAGTAATATCAGCAATCTTTGTAAAAAGGTTGTATAAAAGTGTTGATTATACTTAAATATAAATTAATTAAAAAAAAATATGATAAATTCTTTTAAAACGGCGATAACGATGGAATAAAAGAAAGTATTTGATATTTAGTTGTTATTTTACACGAGTGTATGGTGTTTTGACAAATTTATGCTTCTTGTGACATGTATTTTCTTAACAAAAAATTCATTTGCCATACAAATTAACATAACCTATTCTGTATCGGTGATCACAGAATATTACTATTGTTAATAAAGTGTTAAATTAATACATATGCAAATAGTACTGAATCATGCCACTCCAGTTAGGGGCTGATGCTCATAAAATTTGGCAGCTCCATTTCTATTTATATAGCACTGATTTGTGCCAAATATACTATCATTTTTATGGGATATATTCACGTTAAAGTGATTTTCTAATGAGGGGTTACTATGGGAGCTATGGTCAATTATGGACCGATGTTAAAAAAATTCTGCAGATATATTTACATTTATACAAAACTTATATATTTCTATATTTAAGAGACTTATGATTGTTAAACACTTATTTTGGAAGGACACCTGTATGAGGGCTATGTGAAATAATCAACCCATCTTAACCACTTTCAATGGGCTTCGTCCTGGGATCAAAAAACATATGTGTGCCAAATTTCATTTAATTATTTTCAAAACTGCGACCTGTAATCAAACTATAAAGTTTACATGAGCAGACGGATCTCGTTAAAACGACTTAGAAATTCTAATTCTAAGCTATTTAAGTGGGTGCTAGACCACTATTTTTGGGTGTTACAAACATCAGCACCAACGCATAATATCCTCACCACCTATGGTGGTTAAAGTCTTCATTTCACGAAAATGAAAACTAATTAAAATTTTTTTCCTGATTATATATTAGTCGACATGTTTCTATTTCATATTGTAGTTTATTTGACAAAAAATTAAAAATTGTGTACACTCCCAGCAAAAACTTTGCTTTCCTGGTAAGCTAGCAGGTACAATTGAAAACAAAAACAAAATACTTATTTTTTGCCTGAATAACTAGTTATTTTTGTTCGACTTGTCCACAAATTCATGTAGTTATTTTTTGACTCTATGGGTACTCAAAATATGTACCTAAATAAAAACAAAAATAAAAAACAAAAAAAATTTTGCCGTCAGTGAGACTCAAACTTGAACACAAACTAACCATTCGTTTTTACTGACTAACGTCTTACTCAGTACACCATCTCGCACATAGCAGCCTAAGCGACAAAAACTCTATTTAGTTTAAAATATCTTTTTAGAAATTTTGTTATAAAAAAACTAACGGCTTCAGAATGGGGCTGAACCAATCCGGCGCTCTAGCCAACTCATCCATGTGATTGCAGCATTACTGTGCTATTATACTACTGAGTACTTATTAATGTAATACAGAGTAGGAAAATAATAATGACGCCTTATTACCAAGAAACTACTTTAATAAGTAGTTGTTATTACCGAAAACCAAAAAGTTTTTGCTGGGCTGTTTATCGAAATCTATATATTTGGAAGTATTGGAAAATTTGTCTAGCCCACGAGAACGAAATAATTGAACCGAAATATTTTGGGGATTATTTTATAACATATCAGTGTTTAATTTTAGGGGGGTTTATTTGCAAAAATTTGTTTATCTTCGTGCAAATCGATGCACTTTAATGGGAATGTGTGATGAATATGTAAAATTATAACTTATAAGTTTAAGCAATCAAGTATTAGGAATAATGTATGGGTATGCATTTGATCATATATATGTGTTTCTTTGGGATGTTGCTAACATAATTATGCACTTTAGTAAAATTGCTAAATGTACCTGAGTATGTTATATTGTATTTTATGTGACTTTATTAAAAGTTTATAAATTGTTTCATACGTACAATGTCCTTCATATGTAATGATTAATATTTGCAATTAATTATTATTATTTATACGTATGAAAATATAAGCAGCTGCACATATACCACTTCTTAGATTTCATATATTACGAGTATTTTATATATAGTATTATATATATGTAGTAGTAGTATATGTTTCTTTCTTTTTGTTTGTTTTAAATTGTGAATGGTACGTATGTGTACACATTATTTACTTGTAATTTTAATACAGCATTATTTTTTGTTAATTAAGTATTTTTCAATAATGTGTTATTTCATCATAACTTTCACCATAAGTAGGAAGAGTAAGTATCAACAAATCTCGAATAAATTTAATATCAATGGAAATTATATAAACAATTTATTTTAAAAATGAAAATAAGTAATTAAGTTTCATAACTTTATGTTTATATTTTAAAATTATTTTAAATTTAACTTAATTCTTTAACTTTACCTAAAAATTTAATAAAATTACTAAAATTTTATATTATTAAATTTATAAATAATTTGCACATACTCGTAACAAAAACTTGATTAAGCTTCTTTTTAGAAAATTTAAAACAAGCTATTTATAATACTGATTAAAAATAAATGAAAAAATTTAGGGTTTAAAATAAAAATTAAACAAGCACATCACATACGACATGTTGCACATAAAATTATAATCACTAGTCGTTAACAATTATGATGACACATCAACAGCAATCATTATTTCTGATAATATATAGTTACAAAAAACAACAGCTACACAAACAGTAATAAATATATATAATAATAAATGCTCATATATACATGCATAAGAAAATATTTGTTCAATATAGAAATTCATTGCAAAGTGTGCAAAATATCTGTATAGAAAAACTGTATCGAAAAATCCTTAATAAAAATGTATAGCCAACTATTGCAAATGATTAGTAATATAGCAACTAACTTTTGTAATTAATAAATATATGTATATAATTCTTTATATGAAAATATCAGCTCATTTACGTTTGTATGTATGTGTATTTTTGATACTTAACTATATGTGTTTATGTGAAGATTTTGACTTTGGATGTTAGAATAAATACTTAATTTATAGATTATCAGAAAAAAGTATGTTTTCAATTATTTCCGTTTGTTTTTGTATTAAGAAGATTATATTATATTTGTTAGTTTTTTGTTTAATCATCACAAAATCTACATATATTTTCAATAGAATGTAACGACACTAATTACAGAAGATGGTCAAAAACAGAGTGACAATTAATTGGACCCTGATGTTTGAGTGTAATTCAAAAAAAAAAAAAAAATCAACTAAGTAGATTAACATCAGCATCTATTGAAACGATTCCATATCAAAATGAACAGAACATCCTTTTTCGAATTTGATATTTCTGATTTCAATGAAATTCACTAAAAATATCTTTAATTTAGGTCTGTTTTTGTTCCAAAAATATGACATTTTCAAAAACGAAAAAAGGCTAAATATGTACAAAAATAACTCCTAAACTATATATGGTAGATCTCTAGCTATAGTTTCATATTAAAGACAAATATATTACTTTTATAATGCATAATGCATAAAGTTTATTTATATTATAAGTTCAAAGGTCAAGGTTGGACATATAAAAATCATATCATTATATCTCTAAAAAGGGTATCCTTAAAATTTTTAAAATATATATAATATTGATAAATTTTGGCGGATAAAACTAAAGCACGATAAGAAAATCATTTTGATTTCAACACTCTTTGGTGACATATTTTACTAACCCCTAAATTTTTTAAAACAAAGCTAATAGAATTGAGTTTCTTTGTTTAAATTAACAAATTTAAAAGAAATATAAATATAATACAAAGCACATTTTCGATTTATTAAATACAAGTATTAACTTTACTAATATTAAGTTCCATAGACTAATTTTTTTTAAAACCTTTATATCTCTTCGTAGCACATGAACACTTAAATTTGTAAAAAAGCTCCTTAAAAACTTTAATCCTTTCCATTTCATATAAGTGAGAAATTTCGTCCATGATTTCTCAATGATATGCGTATTCTACGATTTCCTATATGATTCCAAATATATTTTCTGGGAGATTAAGACAAAACTATTTATTCGATCACTTGATTTTTTTGTTCATAGTACAGTTGTTTTAATACCTATATGAGTTTTTAGCGGTCGCTGCTAAAAACGGATATTTCCTTTTTCCTATGTGCAATAAGGACATCTTTTAGAGCATGATTAGACGTAAAACGTTCCTATTTGCTTTAAAAATTGGTTCGACATAGTGATCAAAAACAAACAAAACAATCACAGACAAAAAATATCTATCCGTGTTTCTCAATGTCTTTTGGTAACTTAACCTATTTTTAATACATCAGAACTTTTCAAATTAAAATTCACAGGAGAGAAGTAAGGATTTCTGTTGAACTATATGTGGAAAAAAAACTATCATAACATTCCAATGTAAATGATGTATATGCACAATAAATGATCTGGATGTGCTACTTAATTGTAAACTACCCTTTAATTCCCACGTTTCGCAAATCGTTAATAAGGCAAAAGGAGTTCTAGGTTTTCTCAAGCGATGGGGAAGAGAGTTTAATGATCTTTGCATTTCCAAGAAGTTTTTCATTCATACTTCCATAGTCTTTGATCCTCAATATGAAGTTCATATAAAGAAAATTGAATCAGTCCACAAACAATTTCTCTTATTTTGTCTTCGTAATCTTCCATGGAATCCTAATTTACCGTCATATGAAGGTCGATTACAGTTTATTGGTCTCCCTACTCTTGAAAGTAGGAGAATATTTCATTTCATTTGTTATTAATTTAGTAATCGGTTCAATTAATTTCGAGTTCCTGTTTCGTAAGATCGAATCGTCAAACTAGAAATTATACTCCTTTAAAAATCAAATATTTTTGAATCAATTGTACCTACTTTGATTCTATCAGACATATATGGAATTAATTTTACAGTTTTTATCCATATATTGAAAATGCGCTAAGCCTACTCAGTAAATAGAGTACAAGTAGAGGATTTAACGTTACTCCAGGAAAAACGGTACTAGTTCTCTTTTCAAGGAGATACTTTACCGTCGGACAGTGCTAAGTACCTGGGTATAATACTGGACTCAAAAATGTCCTGGCTTCAGAATACCCAAGCTAGAGGGTCAAATGCAAACATTGTCCTCTATATGTATAGGAAAGCCATAGGGAAATCTTGGAGATTAAATCTTAAGAATACGAAACGTCTTTTCGGCATGGTGATCAAGCCCATGCTTATGTATGGAGCGATAGTATGGTGGAAAGCGATGAAAAAATCCACCTTTTGCGGAATCTTCGAAAAGGTACTGCATAAATCTGCGTTACTATTTACAGGTGCGCTTTGTACAACACCATCCAAAGCATTATTCGTTCTGATGAACTGGATGCCATTGGATCGTAATAGCCAAACAAATCGACATTATGTCGGCGACTAGGCTCAGTACTATAAGTGCATGGAACGGTAGGAGCTATGGCATGACCATTTTGGGAATTTCGGATGACATCCCTGACAACGTTGATTATTGTATTCTCAAACCCTTTCCTCAATCTCAGCCGATCCAACTATAAAAGCCGAATTGGTTTAGGTTTATTACTGATGGATACAAATCTTCTAAAGGGAGGTGTCATTCCTACACATAAGAGGAACATCTTCTTTATATTGCGGGATCACTGTACTGCTCTTCAAGCGCATAGCTCAGACATTAGGAAAGCGATAAATTGCATAATATACTATAGGGTATTTGGAATGGATACTCAAATTTGTATCGATAGTTAACCCGCGATTAAGTCTCTTTCGGATGTCTACTCGATATCTAAGTTGGTACATGAATACCGAACATCTTTAAATGAGATTTGGGTAAGGGGTCACTCAAGTACCCCGGAAAATATTATTGCGGATAAATTAACCAGAACTGGTTCCCTTCTTGCAAGTGAAGAAATTGACCAACTAACTGACATACCTCTGACATTTTTCAGATCTATCATACTGCAGTACTTGTCGAAAATAACTCAACAAAGATCGACAAACGAGTCCGCATGTTCTGTCTGGAGACAGATATGGACACAGTACGATCAAAAACAGTCGAGTCTCATTCTGCGATTGCCAAGGCGTCAGCTACGAACAGTTGTAGCCATTATTACAGGTAACTTGATTGGTAGTGCACACACTAGGAGACTAGCGACTATTGTAGAAGTTGCTCTAAGGAGGAGGAGGAAACAGCAGAACATGCTCTTGCGAATATAAGGACTGCTGAATTTTGGAGTCCGTATATGTATGTATGAATTATCTGATTTCTCTGCAAATGATGTCAGATGGATCAGATCTTTTATTCGTGTGTCAGGTTGGTTCGATTCGACATATGATTCGACAGATTCACAGGATCCATCAGAGTAATACAACGGAACCAATAGGACTGAAGTGAGCTGTCTGTTTTACATTTACAGCTGCCCATCTAACCTAACCTTTTCATATGCTGATTTCTCAGTAAATCCAATCCGCATTTTTAACTTAGTTAAATAATAAGACTATTATGTAATGATGATAAAAAACATTTTATTGTAAATTCCTTTAAGAATAATATGTATGCTAGCGAGAAATTGTAATTTCGTTTGCTATTAAATAAATAAATAAATAGTGTAGTTAAAGTTGCAGGATTAAAGTTAGTACATCCACAAGAAGGAAAAGGATTAAATGTATGTTTCCCTATTGATACTAAGAAACATATAGGAGGTTTGTTATGGTCTAATAATACGCGTATAAACTAATGAAAAGAACGAAATTACCTACTTAAGGATTCGAATTTCTCAGCATATTATTAAAATAGAAATGTCTCTATGCCACAGAGATGTATAAAGTTACAAAAAAAAAAAAAAAAAATTGTATATGGTACTAAATGTTAATGAAGATAACGTTTGTATTTAACAAATCAAAAATGTGCTTTAGTTTTTTCTCGCATAAAAAATGTATATTTCAATTTCTTTAAATTTTTAAGTTTAAATAAAGAAACTCAATTCTTTTTGTTTTTAGGAATTTTGAATTAAGGGAAAACAAGTGAACAAAAAGAACTGAAGTCGAAACGATTTTCCATCGTTATTTTATTAATATTAATCCATGCTTTAGTTTTGTCCGATACTGTAACTCTTTCCCGTACATCTGCAAAATTTCAAGATGGACATTTATTTAGTTTAAAAGTTATGAAGCTACCACAGTTTGCTTCTTAACTTTCAAAGTTAATTTTTTGTGTGTAAAATTTAAAATATTTACGAAAATTAATTTCATATTAAGTTTTTTCATGAGCTCATATAAGGGATTTTCCATGGGAAAAATTTCCGGGAAAAAACTTGTTTTATAAATCCAGAGAAATTTTGAAAGCGAATTTTCGGGAATTCTAATTATGTATTTTAGGAAATTATAAAGGAAAGGAAGGTTTTGTAAATGCAAGTACTAATGAGTTTTATAGGAGGTTCACTCAAATAAACAAAACTATTAATATTTTTTATGGCAAAAGTACAAAAGCAAATTAAATTAGATTGTGGATGATAATGTTAGATTTCCCAGGTATCTGACGAGTGATCCAGAATTACCCAAACTTGTTTCCAGACGTTTGAGCTAATAAAATGAACAACTTAGATTTGATGTATATTCCGAGAAGATGTGGAGCTTATGAAATCAAAATTATGATTGAGGAACATTTAAAAATTTATAATTTAAATTTTGAAAAACATATTGTTTGCATAGTTTCCGATGGCCCCAACGTTTTGAAATCGTTCGTTAATATAAGCCCTGTGCCTAGACTATCTACTTAAATCACGCCATACACCTTTAAATTGTGGATGTATTTTATAAAAGAGACGAAAATGTGAAACTATCTGAAGAATCTGATAATTCCGATTATAATGGAATGCTAGATTTATCTTATTATGGTGTAGTTTTTAAGTATACTGATGTTTTAAAAGGTACACAAAAAATAAATAAATAAATAAAAATAAAAATAATTTAAGCTTTAAAAATGAGTTCATTAAAAGCATATCTTTACAAAGTTATGCAAAAGTAGAAATAGGAAAAAGATACATTTGTCATGCGATGTAAGAACACGATGGAATTCAATTGTTATAATATTGGAACATTTTTTTAAATTATAAAAATTAGACAAAGAAATGTATAATAAACTTTGATTTAATAGATATGTGGAACAAAGTTTACATACCTGTTTTAAGCGAGTTACACTAAGCGGTTCATCCAATTAAAATTGCAGTGGAAGCGCCTGGACGAAGAGATTGCAATTTAGTTACCGCGGAAATTATTATCAAAAAACTATATGAAAAATTGGAGAATAAAAAAACTTTTTGTCAAGAAATTTGTTATCTGCATTAAAATCTGGGATAAGTGAAAGACTGGAAATAAAAATCTATTCCTTATTAAAGTTTCTAAAAGACTCTGATAGCTATATGTCGAAGACTTTTTCTTACAACAATAAAACAACCCTTTATATTACTTCATGTGAAATGTCCAAAAGTCTTTATAAAGTGGACAGTTATGGTGATTACAATTTACTGCTATTAGATAATGAATAATCTACTTTATTCAAGGAACAGCTTGAAAAGGCCACATAAATTTCTAGCACTAAATTAAAGAAAAAAGAAAAAATTATAAGGTCTCTTTTATTTGCTTCGTGTATTAAAAAGTTCAAGGATATTTAATGGTACTGCTAGCTAAAATATTTATAACTGAACGGTGTTTCTACATGCATGATATGTTTGGTGTCATTTATTTGACATATGATCGTTTTGTAGACAGAAACGGTGGAAATTTGCACCTTCCGTTAAGTCAAAATAATAAGGTCAGTTCATTTTTTCCTTTAATATCACATCTTTGGCAGTTATTTCTTAATCATTTTTATTGATTGATTTATAGAAATAATCAAGTGAATTATTTTAATTCCGGTTTTTTTTTACAAATTTCCACCATTACCTATTGCACTTTTAGATTGCTGCATAACAGGCACTCTAGGTTCATAACAAGGGTTTTTTGCTCTTTTCTGACAGAAAAATTGGATGCTTTTAGCGTTTTTGCACCCAGATGTGGCAAAAAGTGGTAATAAAGGTTATTATTATTGAAAGAATGTTATTCAAGGTTATTATTATTGAAAGAATGGCTTCCATTTGAGATTTTTCTTTAGATGAAAAATTATTTCTGATGGTTCCTATAGCCCATCAATATTTTGACCATGCATTGCAAATATAATAATATTTAAATTTTGCACAATCTAGTTTGGCCAACCAATTCAATGAATTTATGACATGAATGGGAATTATGATAACGATGTTGATGATAATAAAAAACCCAAAAAAGCATTTCAGACATGAACTTCAATATAAATCTATGGATGTTAGAAAATTTATTTGCATATAAATTTACATGTTCATACATACTTATACATTAGTATTTATGTATATCTCATACACATGTTTGTAGCTATAGTTGGGTTTTATAAATTTATATATGTGACGATACAAAAATGTTGAAAATTTTTTCCTTTTATTTTTGAACAAAAAGTAATATAAATCAGTAAAATGGATTTTTATGCACACAGTCATTCATTTATTCCATATGTCAACAAAATTATAATTATGATATGTGATACATTCTAATTTTATAGTTTTCAAATCATTTATTTAAAGTCTGCAAAATTGTAGTTTTTTATACAATAAAATTATATGATTATTTTAAATATTAAATGGTTTGTTCGACATAAAGATCATCAAGTGCTTGTGTTACTATTTTAGTGAATATTAAAATTTTGCACGCACACATTTTGCTAATTAATTCACACAGAAAAAAGATTTATTAATTAAAAAAATTATTAAAATTTTATAACAATTATTAAATGTAAGTATAATTATATTAAACGTTTCAGTTATAATAACAAATTTCAGTTATAGAAAGAAATTTAAAAACTAACAAAAATCTTTTATTGTTTTTTCAAACATAATTTATTATGTTGCTTTTATATTTCATAAGCTTGGATCCCTTTTGTGTACTTTTGGATCAGTTCTGAAGGATTTTTTTTTAACATGAGTTTAAAAATTCGATGTTGAGACTTTCTGCACCAGCCATGACATTCTTTTTTATTATTATTATTATTATTTATTTTTTTTTTTTTTTTGAGATTCTACAAATTATTCTCTGTTTAAATTGTCTCAAAACTTATTAATATGATTTTAATTTAAAATCATTTAGAGCTTTTTAATTTTTTAACATTGATTTAATGTCTAGAATTTTCCAATCCCTCGAAATCATCCAACCGTTATATCCGGATATTAAAGTAATATAGAATATATATCTTTATTGGACAATATACTTTGATGTTTCTTTTTATGAAATATACAGCATCTGAGTTACATAGCTTAATATATTAATAAAAAAATTCAGTCAAATCAGAATTTTGAGTATTTTAAAATTAAAAAAAATTGACACAAATTCACTTTGATACACAAAAGCTTTTTCTTAAAACAAATCTTTGACCTTGATGTTTATACTTCTTCATTCAATCTTCAATCTAGTAGTAGCCGTCTGCATAAAATACTCGGCAGAGTAGAACGTAGAAAATTGAGGGAAACTTCGGAAATATCTACCATGGCTCTTGTTAAAGGACTTCAGGAAAAGTATGTCATTTTAGACTTTCAAAACAGTGAACGAATACAAATATAAGGTGAAAAGAAACACTCTTATTGGGGTAAAATGTTGAAAAATGATTGCAATTATTGCAATATGTTTTGTGGGAATGCTAAAATTATGTTGTAGTATTATTGAATCTAGGCAGGGAAACCTTCAAAAGCCTTCAGAATTAAAAAAATGTATTCATATTTAAAAGATATTGCTAAATGCAAACAAATACAAACGTACATATTTTGTCGAAAGAAGTTAGAAATTCGGTATTTTTATAAAATAGCATAGATGTGAATTAATATTTGAAGACCTTGAAAAGTCGTTTAATAAAAAGTGTTAATAAACTTGAGTTTATGAAATACATCAAGCAAATTATGTTGAAATAATGACTCCAAGCACTTAGGGACAAAGAGTGTTAATACGGCTATTGTTTAATTGCGAAAAGTGTTGAATATATCAGCACAGAGTACATACATGAAACCCACAATAAATTTGTGCCCATATGTGAAGAAGGAAAACGGCTAACAATATCATAATGAGCTAAAAAACGAAATATTAGTGGAATATATAAAATTCCCATTGACTATGACATTCATTATTATATTTGCTTGATGAAAAAGATTCCCTAAGCAGCTATATATGCCATTTTCTGCCATATTAAATTTCAAATCCCGAAATTTTGTGATTTTCTTTAGCCGTTTTATAAATATAAAAAGAATTTCTTGACACGAACATTTTTGTATTTGTTTAGTTGTTGATCTCTTTTTAATAGTATAAATATTTATATGTAATTTTTTTTATAATAATAAATATATTAGTTAACATATTCCTATTAAAAAATATTACATTTGCTGAAAATTATACACCTTTTTAAAGCCAAACTATGTAAAAATAATTTCTTGATATACTGTATATATTTGTGGTGATATTTTTAGTTTCGTACTAACTTTAAAATTATTTCTTTCTTCAGATATTATTGAAACAATTGAAACCAATAACCAAGACATCAAACACACTTCATCACTCTCTGAAAGGTTTTCAAAGCCCCTCACTACACCAAATACATCATTTTATATTTTTACGCATAGTAATAATTAATTTTATTCCCTCAAGAAGTTTCACACTTTTATTGCGGTCAATGTAAACTCTATACATTTTTCAAAATCGATCTGCATCAACATTACGAAAGTAATTATTTACAACCGACATCCAATTGCAGCTCCAAAATAAAAAATAATCACTGTTAATGAAGTCTATGCATGCGTTGTATGTGGCTGCTAAACTCTTATCTTTCCAGATTTCACATTATTATATATATCATTGGTAAAAAAATGATGTCCCAAAGCATTATTATGCTTAATAGCAACATGTATTTACTTTTTACAGATTTGGTAATAATTGACCTTCAATAATGTTAAAAATTAAAAATTTAAAAAACGCACCTAATAAGCGTATAAGTCAACAAATTGACACATTATTGTTTAAAAATAAATGTTCATCTTACATATATATTTATAATAAAAGTATAATGAAAAATTATTTATTTTTAACATTATTTTTATTTGGAGCAGTCTAATGTGCATACACTGGTGCATATTCCTATAAACGCATTTAAAATTTTTGATTTTCTTTTGAGGTATATTCATTTCTCTTAACCAAAAACAATGTTGTGTTGTTACAATAACTTTCGATATAACGGTACTTTTTTATGTAAGAAATATTTGTTTTAATAGTTTTAGTTGTTGGTTTCACTTAAGGTAAGTTTCTGATGACAACATCTCTGTTTGCTGTAAATAGTTTTGTTTTAATTGGAAAATGTTATCAGCTTAAAGGATGGCAAAAGGAACTTTTCTTCCGTGCTAGGAAAATATTAAAATTCAATTCTTTCATGACCTAGGCTATTCTAATAGAAAAGTTGAACGAAAAATTAACCGTTCGGAAGGAGTTATTCGAAGCATTCTTAAGAAAGGACAGAAATACGGAGTGCAGAAACCAACAAAAGGTAATTAAAAATTAACAGAAAGGCAAATTAATAAAAGAAAAAAAGAAGCCACCCGCAATAAATTAAATGCTGCACAAATAAAAAATAAACTTTATCTTCCTGTCACTTCCAAACATATTGCTCACAATCCTTTCTGATTAAAATAAATTAAATTTGCCCGGTCCCGATTCATATTCTTGCTATTTGAGGTGGAACGAAATTCGTATGTCGAAAAGCAATTTCGGTGGAAGCAGTGTTATGGTTTGGGCAGTCTTTTCTGCTACAGGAAATTCAAAAATATATTTTGTTCCAACCAAAATGAATAGTGCAATTTATAATGAACCGTTGGAAAATGATCTTTTCTCATGCAATAAATGCACAGAATGAAACTGTAATGACAATAATAGAGATAAAACTAAAAACTAAATATACTTGGGAAGAAATTGACAGTGATTTTCTTCAAAAATTAGTTGAATCAATACCAGACCGAATTTTTGAAATTAACCAAAATAACGTTATTAAATTAAATTAGTTCATTAGTTCAAGTGCGTATATAGGAAAATGCCATAAAAATGGCATTAACTAATAAAACTATAATAAGAAAAATTTATGTTCATTTTAATTTTTTCTGCCCTGTTTTCGGTAAGTTAATTCAAAAAATTGATGTGCACAAGTGTAACCGAATTATTTTTTCCTAAGCTTTTGCGAAAGCGGGTAAATATAGTTATTCCAATTGAGTTAGAAGATAATACATGCAACCGCCTAATTCAGGTGCGGATCTACGTGTGTGTGGGGGGGTAATGAAATTTAAAATCTCCCCCAAAATGAATTTTTACACTAAGAAACATTAAACACGAAAAAAATTTATTATATGAAAGGAAAAAATTAAAATTATTAGGAAAAAATTAGTTTGTCATTAATAGATAATGCACTGATGACTTTATCTTAAACCTTATCCAAAAATTTCCATCTACTTTCTTAAATGTTTAGGTAAATTAAAAATTTTGCCATTCCGTTTATTTTTCCTGGGTTTTCGAAATACATACAAAATTTCGTTAAACATTTCGATAAAAAATAATCTGTCTAATTGCTATTTTTATCAGTTAGTGAAAAATATTTTTTATTTAATAAATCAAAATCTATACAAAACTTTTTAGAAAGAAGCGCTTAAGAAACAACTTAAAAAAATTTTCCCCAAATTTTTCTATAAAAATTATAATACTTCTCCTAGATATTGTTAAATTATACATAATGAAAATTTTGCATATTCTAAAACAATTTTACTTTGTAAGCTAAATGAAAATATTTACATATAAATTATCAACGATACATGTCTAAAGATGATAATATTTCAAGTAAAATCTTAAAAAAAGATTAATTGAAAATATGTATAAAACACTTTTTTATAAATTCCAGCATAAGTTCTAATATTATTTTATTTAATATCTTCATTCTGAGATATTTTTGGAAACTAGAAGAATCAAGCTTGTTATCCATATACGAGGGCGGATCAATAAGTCCGTGACTTTTCGAACTTCCCTCTTAGTTATATGAAATACAACACTATTCCCATCAAGTTCCACCTGTTAATAGACTACTGTCAAATTTTGAGCAAGTGTCGTCATTTACTTTGCGTTTAACAGCTGTTCAAAACATACAACCTCGTGTATTTTTCTAAAAATGGAAAAAAGTGAATTTCGAGTGCTCATTAAACATTATTTTTCGTGAAAAAAAAGTCAATCAAACTAAGAAAAAAGCACTATAAATTCTATGGGGACTCTGCTCCATCGATTTCAATGGTAAAAAAGTGGTTTACTGACTTTCGTTGTTTTCGCACAATTGCAAATGACGCTGAATGTTCTGGACGGCCAGTTCACCCGTCCAGTTGTCTGCAAGATGGGTGCCCGTTTGCTCTCAATTGACTACAAACGTAAACGTGTGACAACTTCAAAGGATTGTTTGGAGTTGTTTAACTTAGATGAAACATGGATTCATTACTGTACTCCGAAGACCAAGCAGCAGTCTAAACAATGGGTTTCTGCGGGTGAACCTGCTGCAAAGAAAGCCAAGGTAAGTTTGTCGGCCAATAAGGTGATGGCAACAGTTTTTTGGGATGCACGCGAGATAATCCATATCGATTACCTTGAAAAGGGAAAAACAATAAACGGCGAATATTATGCCAACTTATTAGACCGATTTAATAAGGATTTAAAAAGAAAACGACCACATATGGCAAAGAAAAAAGTTCTTTTTCATCAAGATACTGCACGGGTGCACTCGTGTGCAGTCTCAATTGCAAAACTCTATGAATTGGGCTACGAATTGGTACTTCATCCTCCATATTCTCCGGATTTAGCCCGTAATGACTACTTCCTATTTCCAAAGCTAAAAAAATGGCTCGGTGGAAAAAGATTCAGCTTCAACGATGAAATTATTGACCAAACAAATGCCTATTTTAAGGACCTCGAAAAATCCTATTTTTACGCAAAATAAATGACGACACTTGCTCTAAATTTGACAATAGTATATTAACAGGTGGGAATAGTGTTAAATTTCATATAACTACGAGGAAAGTTCGAAAAGTCACGGACTTATTGATCCGCCCTTGTATGTTTGTATAAGTTTTGGTCAAGTATTAAAAGAAAACAACATTTTAAAAAATTAATTTTTTAAATTTTTAATGCAATTTATTATAAAGTTTTTTACAGAAGTCTATACAATGATGTAATATTTTTAAAAATATCTTTTTGGGAAGCAAAACAAGATTTATTTTCTTTTAAATTGGACAAAAATGTTAGAACTTATTCGATTTTATATGAAATGATTTACTTTAACTTTTTATTCCTTTTTATTTTTACCCCAAGTATGTTTCAAATAAAGCACGAAGTGATTTGTTTAAAAATATATTAAAAATAATTTGATAAAGTTTTAAATTTGTTTGAGTATTTAAACGATTTAAGAGAACATCTCATTTTATTGTAAATGAAAAAGCATTTTAAACTTGATATCTTTAGTGTTGAAAAAAAAAAATCAAAAATTTACATTATTATCGAAATTTTGAAATAGAAAGCAATTTAATTTAAAAAATTAATAAATTATTTCTTATTTGTAGTAAATATAAAAAATGGTTAAAATATAAAATATTTAAATTAGTAAAATTTATTTAATATTTAGGTAGCTACGAGATTTTTTTTTCGAAATATCTCAAAATTTAGAGTGTATGTGGAACTTTTGAAAATTTGTTAGTTTTTCGCTTTTGACAACTTTGGAGCAAAGCTCTTATTAACTAAAATCAAATAAAAATAAAGTATTTACGAGTATTTTATTTTTGTTAAAAAGAATATCGATTTTCGGTATGGTTTCTTTTATCAGATTAATCCAAAATTTTTTCATCAGTTAATTTTGGTATTAAGGAACATAATTAGTTCTATTTAAGTAAAATTGATATTCTAAGTAACAAAACCTTCATACCTCAACCGTTCATATTATTCGCATTTTAATAAATTTCATTGAAAAGCATTTATTTGTTTGAAATGCTTTAGAGGATAAAAATAAAAACTCATCTTAAATTATTCAATCTATTCAATAATCTCTGAAATTTACGAACCATAGATTTAAAAAAATATCCCCCCTCAAATGCTTTGGCTGAATCCGCGCCTGGCCTAAATTCGATAGACAATAAATTCGGTTGCCACAACTAAAATGCTTTCTCTGTGTGCTAATGATTGTTTACCTAATAAAATGTAACACACATAATAGCTCCCTGCAGACCTTCTGATAAAGAAAATAATTATAATAAAATTGTAATTGGTCTTTTAATGGATGTTATATGAGTAATTTGTGGTTTAAGAATATAGTATAACAAAAATGAGATCACTAAAGGAGCAGTTTAAATATTTAGGGTTTATTTTAATATAAAATTTGGTGGAATGAGACTGAGAGAAAGTTAAAAATTAAAAGTAATATGAATAATTTTCATAAGCTTTATCACAGTTATATTTAAACTTATTATTCCATTTGTATTTTCTACCTGTTAAAATTAAGTTTCACTAGACTCTCAATAATTGAGAAAGATATTTGAGACATGAAAATTGAGGTAATTAAACTGAAAAACGAATTGAGTATTATATATTTTCAAAAAAGTACACGGAGAAAACATATTCGTTATGGCAAAAGTATTTCGGCCAATTGAATTCGGTTCCAAGTGCTACCTCATTATTTAATTGTAATTACTGTATGAATGCGATACACGCAACCGCTGTGAAAATTATTTCTATAAAATGTTTTCAAATTATAAAGGACTCTATTATGAATTAAAACTTTTTTCTTGTTTTTTTTAAATTTTATTTTAACACATACAAACACATAATAATACAACAGAAATACATGCTCTTCAAATGAAAGGTACTTAATAATATGAATGAAAAAAAAATCTGTATTATGTATATATCAGGCCCGGAATCAAACAACATTACATATGGGCCATTATCAAAAATTTTAGGCATTAAAAAAAAAAAAAAAAAAAAAAAAAAAAAAAAAAACTGATATTACTTTTACATATCATATGGTTTCCTAACAAAATTAAAAAAAAAAAAAATAATTTATTATTAAAAATCGCGATTTTTTAAAATATTGCCAAAATATTGCGGAGATCGAATTTAAGTTATTTGTCAAAATATATTTTATTAGAGTATATACAAAGAAATGCTATTTAATATTGTGATCCTTTTTTAGCGCAAGTGAATTTTTTTGGTTTATAGAATTTGTATCTTTCGCAATTTTCTGATGCGCCTCTACATTTCCGTTAAGCTTTACAAAAATGACAATTATGGTCAATTTCGTGCTACCCATGTGGTGTACCTTATTAGACTCTCTTTTGACAAGTGACAAGTGTCCCGTTTTCAACAACAATTTAAATTTATGTCAATTATATTTATGATTGCTCCTACATCTATATATCCAAGATTTGTACAAATTGCTATATCAAAATAGAAAAACAAAAATCAGTTTTTGCATTTTCAAAAAGTTCACGAATTTTTTTTAAATTTATTTTTAACGCTCCTAAGATTTTATTGTGTACCATAACAAAAAAAAAAAAAAAAAAAAAAACTTGTGTGAACTTAGTATTCCCTGCTACTTCATTAGAAACTGTGAATGTGCCTAGCAAAAAACTGACTTTTTTTTAAATGTTTGCACTGGTTTTGCAAAATTTGAGACTATCTACTACGTTGACTATAGCGCAAAATACGTATAATTATTAAAAAAATAATGACTACCCTGTTTGCAACTTGTAGGTCTACATAGTCCCCTGTAGGTCTATATGGCTAAAAACTTAAACTCGCCTACTCTCTATCACTATGTGAAATTTCTTTAAAATGGAACAGCCGTTCCGAAATTCCATAATTACTTCCATTTCATTTTTTGAATCGCACACTGTGCATCGGTATGAAGTAGAAATTTCTTATGATCTGCATTTAAATCAACACATATTGCTTTAAGTATTCTTAAATTACTAGTTTTTATAAAATTTATTATGTCTATAGTAGTTTGTAAAGCACTTTTAAATATATGAGGTAAGTTTTTCGCAGCAAGTTGCTAGATTACACAATAAGACTTAAGTGATTTAAGATTTAGTAAACAATAATTCTTCCCCTATTTCACTTTCTGCAATGAAATAAAAGTTGACTTAAATTAGAAATATCGTTCGTTTCATTACACTGACAGATAGATTCTCAGGGTTTTTACTTTTATATACCCAACTACAGCAAAGTAACGCTTAATTCCATAACAACTTTTTGGTTCTTTTCGTGGACCCTCTAGAATGTTGCTACGAACCCCTAGGCATCCGTGGATCTCCATTCCGGAAACTTTGCCCTAAGGTGTTCTAGAAATATTAGCAAACAAAATGAATAAATAGATTTGACCTATCTTAACTTCAAAATGCTTAATATTTTTTTTAAATCTGTTAGAATTATTTATTTAAAAATACAGAAATCACTTTACTTTACAATTTGTACGCCTCTTGAAATATTCTTGTATGTAACAAGATACATAAAAAATTGTTTGGCCTCGAAAAACGTGTTAATAAAATTAGCCTTCAACTCTTTACTTCTGGTTTTAAAATTTCTTATGCATATTCTGTTAAAATATTTTCTATGGCCTCGTCAAATGTATAACCTTCAGAAAACCAACATTTAATGATTATGATTTTATAGCCAAAATAAACCACAAAATAAAATATAAGAAAGTCGTAATCTGAAAACAAGTAAATATAAAAAACCACCAAAACAATGCACTGTGGCACAATGTAGCCAAAGTTAATTAAATTTAAGAACGTTACATATTGAATATATAATTAAATAATATGTTTTCATTTTATGCACATATTACAAACATTTTTGTAAAAGAATTCTTATATAATTGCTTAGTACAAAAGAAGCAATATTTTGTTATTTGGAAGTGAGTATTGTCTTGAAACTGTTTTATTTTTATTTTAGAAGCACTTTTTAGCAAACTATGCAGATTCAGTTCATTTTTGAATTGTTTCAATAAAAATTTCACTGGAACTTTTTTAAAAAATATTAATAATTTCAAATTACCTAATTAAAAAGATTAATTCAAATTTATAAAAAATTAAGGTCAAAATACTGTTATTTAATTAATATGTATCGACATTTCGGTGACTGAAGAAAAATCAAACAAAATTTTAATTGATATACAAAATTTTGCAATTGAATTCCACTTTCATTTTTTTCTAAATACAATTAAAAGCTTTGGTTTCAATACAGATAATATAATATATAAGATAGTTATATATTGAGTTATATATACAGTTCTATAATATAGTTACAAAATAACACGTAATATTAATCAGTTTATATATAAAATAGCAGGAATGACTCCATGGCCCACTTCACAAAATTAATAAATATTTAATTAATATTTAATGTCGTGTCATCATATTGTATTTATTATTTATTATATTTTTCTGGACACTTTCAATAGAGTTCGAAGCAGGGTAGAAATTTTCTGTAATAAAAATATTTGTTTAAGGCGCAATAAAAAATTGCAAAATAGCTAATGAAACACAAAATGACCAAATAAATTTTAAGCATTTTAAACAATCTATTTTGATAATTATTAGATTTTTTTCTTATATAGAACAGGACATCATTCGAAAGGCTTTTAATTTTGCAAGAAAATTTCCTAAACCCTTTTATAGTAAAATCTAAAGTAACTCATATATACTAATATATTAATACACACATATAAAAACTAAATAAATTTGTTTATATTAATTTACTTTATGACACTTAATTCCCCAACAAGGTTAATAACTTCAAAATTAATTAGACATTTGGACAAAAGACAAATATCAAAATAAGTAAGAAGAAGGTAAAAGGACGAAAAAATAATCCACTATGTTTTATGGGAAGATAAAATATAATTATTATTATTTTCTCGAAACATTTAACCAAACCATTTAACTAAAGATGGGTAACAAATTGGACAAAAAAGTGATGATTTCATAACCATCAAGAAGCAAAACTTACTATATAAAAAAAAAATTTTTTTTTCGGCGATTACTTAGCAACAAGCAACAACAAAAGCTACTACGAAGAATCGTTTGCTAAACTATCAACTTTTTTTCTATTGTATTTTCAACAAGATTATGCTCATGGGGTTTAAACAGCAAAAGTAAGGAAATAAAAAAAAGTTTCCTTAATGAACTTATGGGATTTTCTCGAAGTTTATTTAGTTTGTATTTTTGTTATAATTTTTAGTAAATGTGAATTGAAGTTTTTAGACAAATTTTAAATGTGAAATAATTTTATTAAAATTTTATTACTTCGTTTAGTATGTAGTAGTTTAATGTGTACTAGTATAAATGTTTAAATGTGGATAGATTGTGTGTATACATATATAGTATTGATTTGTTTAGTACAAAGCATTTATGTAAATAACCAGAAGGTAGCGAATTTTAGGAAATGATTTTTTTTTTTTTTTTTGAAATTTAGTATAAAACTTTATATGTGGGCCATTATCAAAAATTTCTAATTTAAGGCCGTCGAAAGAAAAAAACTGGCACATTAAAGTCCATCTATATAAATATAAAGTGACTCAAATACACGTAGAAACAGTTCAAATGCATGAAGTCAGTTTGTGCAACAGACACGAAAGTTATAGCGGTTTTAAGGTGAACATACAAATATTTTTACAAACTATAAGTTTATATGAAATTTTGATAAAAATAAATACATACTGAGTTATTTAAATAAAATTTATGATATCTTCTTCTTGTGATGGTAGTAGTGTGGCATATTTTAGGTTTTACTAGCAAAATTTAAAAAAAATTGCATTATACTAAATATCGTGATTTTAAAAAAATTTTGCTAAAAATGCGGCAGAATCTAAGTTATATCTCCATATACTATACGAAAATATATTTGGTTAGAGTTTATTACAAAGAAATACTATTTAATATTGTTATCCTTTATTAACCCAAGTGAAATTTTTTGGTCCATGAAATTTTTATCTTTCCTTTAAGCATTAAAAACTGCAACTAATTATGCCAATTATGGTCAATGTCGTGCAGTCCATGTGCCTATTTTGACGAAAGTTTTCAATTATCAACGACATTTATATATATATATGTGTGTGTATATATATTATATTATGGACAAATTATCCTTTTTGCTTTTATGTATACAGCAAATTGAAATTTGTAAAAATCTTGCATATATATATATATATATATATATATATATATGCAAGATTTGCACAAATTGCAATTTGCTGTATAGGAATACAACAACAAAAAGAAAAATTTCAAAAAGTCCATAATTTTTTTTATTAAATTTATTTTTAATGCTCTTTCGGTTTTATTATGTAAAATAATAAAAAAAACTAAGTTTACGCTGTAATCCATGCTATTCCATTAGAAACTCTGAATGTGCCGCCCAAAAAGCTCAGTTTGAGATTATCTACTATCTATTTCGGGCACATCAACGAGATATATTGCAGAATACACATAATTAAAACAATTATCAATCCTTATTTCAGAATTCGTATTTCATTAAGTGGCGCACAGGCCTCACCTAATAAACCAAAATTATTAAAAAATTAAAAAAAATTGTCATTAAAATTTTACTACCCTGTGTGTAACTGTTGAAGATCTGCACAATCACAAGGAAGGTGTAGAATTTACTCACAAAGTCCGATTAGTTTATATAAGATCGCATGAGATTAAAAAGCATAAACGCATGAACAAATAGTATAGAAGAATGCAAAAAATTAAGTATTTTTTTAGCCCATTTTCTAAGTCTTTGAACTCTGAAGAACAATAATGATTAGAAAGTGGAACCTTTGGCACTAAAATTTTGCACTCTATTAGTTCCAAGTCTTGTTAGGTTAGATCTGTCACTCGTTTTTTTTTTTTAATATTATTACCACAAAACTTATTAAGGATTCAAGTTAGTTTCAATCAGGTTAAACATTTTTGATAATGGGCTATATACATTTTGTATACTTGTACTTAAATTATTTTAATGTGTTTTCATTTGTATTAAACCAAAAGCTATTTTTAAAATACTTTGTACATATTTAAATAATATGAAATAGTAAATACTGATTTATTAAATTTATTGTTGGTAAATTTCAGTTAATTACTAACAAACATCTAAAATTAAATAGCTATTATACGATTACTTTTCAATAAGTTTCATTGTATTAAAAGTATGATATCTTTATTAAAATCTATCTAAGTCTTGGAACAATATTCTTTTCACAGTTCCTTGAAATACGACCAGTAAATAATTTTGGCAACCTGATGTATGCAGTGTTCGAGTTTTTGGCAATTTAATTTTTTACTAGTAGTTTGATGAAATTATCCATACAATGTGTTACACGATTAAGATATCATTACATTATCAGACTTTGAACATCGGTTGAAAGCTACTGCACCATCTATGTGCGATATATTTTACTTCGACGCAAATTTATTAGAGATTAATTGGCTATTAAGGATATTCCGATATAATATTCTATGTACTGTTTGAAAATTTAACAAAAACTTTTTCTTAAGCAAATTTATACTACTAGACCGATTCAAGAATTTACATATGGGATTTAGATTTTTTTTGGTTTTCACAGCCAGGGGTCGACCTTACACGAAATAGGAAATTTTACTAGTTTAAGTCGTCAATAGTCATAAAGGCTCCACCTAATGACGTAAAATGTGTTAAGCAACCCGAAATACTATACCTGAATAAAAAAATCACTGAGATTGAAGAAGAGCACATCTCTAATTTAAAATTTCACATTATATGGAAGGTGAGCAGTAAAGTGGATGGAGTTTACATCGATCCTTGAACTATTTTTACAAAATTTCGTTCACGTACTTCCTTCACGGAAAAGTGTGAAATGGAGTTTATGAACTGATTTTGCTCATTTTCAATACCGTATATAAGAGAAATATTTGAGTCAAATTGCATCCCCCTAGGTGGGCCCTATGCATATTTCAACAGACGGACAAACATTGCTTGATCGTCTTAGATTTTCACGAGGATCCAGAATACACATACATTATGGGGTCTTAGATGAACATTTCGATATGTTGCACATGGAATGCAAACACAATATACTCCAACCTCACTTAAGCATTGAACAAGGAGTTACCTTGGTGAACGAATTCTATTGTTCTACATATTAAAAAAAAGATCAGAAGGAGTTTTCGTTTCCTTTAGTTGAAGATATATATGAAAGACATACATATCTTCTGAGATAATATTTATATATATATATATATATATATATATATATATATATATATATATATATATATATATATATATATGGATTCTATTAGCTAACGTATACCAAAATTCATCAAAAGTTTTCCTTTTTTGAAGACAAATTTTATAAATACAAGACACATGAATTAGGTTTTAAAAAGTTTTGAAAATTTTTTAAATTCCTCATATGAATTGGTATAAAATATCCCCAGAGAGCTATTTCTAGAATTGCCGATTATAACAGATTAAACATATAACTCCTATTTTATTATTGTTATTACTTTTTTTATACATGCAATACTTTTGGAAAAATAATTACGTAACGCTTCATAAACGAAATGACAGTATAAACGTCATAATCTGGGTCTCGATACCTTGGTTACCAGTACCCATGTTGATTGGAACTGTATAATCCGTATTGAATAAAAAAAATTTTTTATTTAATTTATAGTGTTTCTTTAAAGATACAATTAGAATTATAAGCTGTGATGTATTTTATTCTTACTTTCTTAATTTTGACAAAAATAAGTATTTAGTATTTTGGCAAATAAAACAAAGATATTGCACACTGGTCAAAAATACACTTTTTCTAGCATAAATTCAAAAGGCGTTTTTTTGTGCCTTTTTGGGATTATGTCGAAGTTGTTTTATCTAAAGTTAGCACTAATATTTATAAATACTGCTTTTAAGTATTTTTACTTAAACTTCTATAATAAATAATTTTACTACAAAAGTTACATTTTTTAAATATGATATTTCGCTTTTGTATTTTTTAAATTATCTTAAAAGTCTTTATAAAAACCAATTTCCGTTCAGGCTTAACAAAATTTAACTGAAAGAAAATTGAAGATTGCAAGAGTTTGAAAAAAAATTCTGGGACCCTCTAAATTGTTACATTAAATACTCGCTTTGATAAACACATTCATGTTTTTATATTCGTGCAAGTTTATGCCAAAACATAACTTTTCTTCCTCCAAATTTATAGATTATATTGGCAAATTACCCACATGACCACAAAACTCAAAAATAATAACAAATACTCGACTTATATAAAATTGTTAATAAGGTCTTAAAATACATCTCCTAAGCTGCAATTTACATTATACAAGATTTTTATATATAGTTTTCTGGTTATGAGATACAGTTTTTAAAATTTTAATTCCTTTTAAATAAAAATGTTGAAAATAATATTAAACTACCAACTTTAATGTCTTGTCAGACTGTCAATTTTTTATATTATTATATTTTTTAATATATGTTCTTATTGCTTAGTCTTAATTTATTAAATTCTTATTTTGAAATTTCTGCCAAAAAATAAATAGGATTTTTAACCAGTGTGCATTGTTTAGAACTCAAAAACATCTTTTGGGAAAATTAAGTGTTTGCTTCATCCTAGCTAATAAACTGTTACTTTTTAGCTGCATTTTCTCCTTCATATGAAATATTTCAATATTTAACCATTATCGCAACAATATTCTTTCAAAATTGCTTATGTTTACTTACCATAAAACAATATTAAATTTCATATTCTTGAAAGCAATTTGAAAATGAAGCATAAATACAAATTTCTTGCCATAACGAGCTCGTGATTTTCCAACTTATTAGCTGTTTAAAATTTAATGTTTCTAAAGCTTTTAAAATTTTTTATTTGATTTGGTAAATAAAATCTAAATAACAAAAAAAAAAAATGTAAGCAAATTTCCTACATAATGATGCTAAAACCCAGCAAAAACTTGGTAACGAGGTACGGTTACCAAACTACATGCTTCTCAACGCAAAACAACGACAACATCAATATCCCGTTTGCAATACCTAGAAGTTGTTTTGTGTCAACAGTTAACTTTTTTCTGCATTACATGTAATTAGTTGTGTAAATATAAAGCACATTAATATGCATTTATATTTAAGTAACTTATTATTTAAGACCCTATTTGGAGGCATACATGGTAACTAGTTACCTCTAATAACATCACCTTGTTAAAATAATGAGTTAAGTTGCTAAAGTGTAAGTAGTGTAGCGTTATTATAACAACATTTTATTATAATAATATTTTATTTAGCAATGGAAATTTTTGCTGGGAAATAACCTCAAAATTATTAGATATCAATCATACGTTACTAAAAGTTTTAACTTTCTAAACTAAGTCAGAATAAATTTTCTTTTAAATTTAATTTAGCATTTTACTTTTCAAATATTTAAATCCCTTTTTACATTTCTTCTCACCCAACTTGACACATTTTGCTTTTAATTATTCAAAGTGGCAAGACAGCTTGCGCAAGAGACACTGAGTGCTAAAACTAGACTTCTAATTAAAAAATCTTTTAATTTTTATGGATGCTTATTTTGTGGAAATTTTTATTTCTTATACTTTTTTTAATCAACAGTTTGTGTTATTTTTGTTTTGTTTTTCCACCAACAAGGGGAATAAAAATTGTTTAAATAGAAATAATTGCGGCTGTGTGCTTCAAAAGGTGTTTGCAATGCTGTGTAATTTTCTGAGTGTGTTACTAATGAAATGTAACACCACAAAAACATTTCCAACACCAGTTAATTTTAAAATCCTCAACAGCGCCAAATGAAATGCACACAAACATTTTAACCCAGAAACAACATCAACAAAAATGTCTAGAACTAAATAAAAAATATTTACAACAAAAGTAAATAAAAACGAGAAAAAAAGATATAGTCGGTCAACACCGACTATATGATACCCTACGCCATTGTGTACTAGTATAAAAATTCGGGATGAGTACTTGTGACCGATTTTACTTAATGTAAAATAAAATATGCAAATACCAAATAATGTGTTGATACTAACATTTAGATGATTGTATGCACTTTGGGGCTACTTACATAAAACTTATTTGTGTCGAATATTAACTTGATACTTACATTCGTATGGGATTTATGGATGTTAAAGTGATTTTCGGAAGATGGTGTTTATATGGGAGTTATGCTCAATTGTGGACCGATCTTCATAAAATTTTGTACAAAGATAATTACTTGTACAAAACTTCTTTGAACCGAATTTCATTAAAACATTCTTATTTTTAAGGCATTTTTGAGTGTTTAAACTCTATTACGGGCGGACATTTGTATGAGGGCTAGATGGAATAAAGTACCAATCACTACCAATTTTCGTTCTTGTATCATAAAAGTCCCACGTGCCAAATTTCATTGTATTATCTTTAAAATTGTGAGCCGTACTTTGTGCACAAGGTTTACATGGACAGCCAGACGAAAGGATATCACTATATCGATTCGAAAAGTGATTCTGAGTCGATTGGTATACTTTGGTATACTCTGGGGGTATTGAATAAATTTTTCTATGCGCTACAAACATCAGCACAAACGCATAATACTCCAACCACCTATGGTGGTGTAGGGTATAATAAAATATGTTCGCAAGCAAGAAATGCTTGATATATTTTGTTGCAAGAATTAATGTAAGTATTTTAAAATGAAAATAATATAATATGTAACAATTGACAAAATAAATTTAGTAGCATTTTATTAGATTTACTCATTAGTAATATTTGCATTTAGAAAGTTTGGTAAAATTAAGTTTACAAATTTAGCTCCAACTTATTCAATATTTTAAAATTAATCAATTATTTTATATATTATTGTATTTTACAATTAAACATACTTTATATTCTGATAAAATTTTTTGATTTCCAATTTGGTCTTGCATTTTAATGTTATTCTTGCATGTAGCTTCAATTCTACAAATATATCAAAATTATATCAAAAACTCCAAAATCAGCACCGTTTGCATTACGATTTCGTGATTCACATAATGAAAATTTATTGTATAAATAAAACGTAGACATGTCATGATTTCTAATGTTTTATTGTTTTATGCCACAAAATGCCAAAATCATTTACAATTTATAGTCATTGTGTTCAACTGAAATGATCATTAAATAATTTAACTGACATAAGCATAATAATGAGACACTGGTCCAGAGAAATACATAAGAATTTTTTTAAGCATAAAAATTCTAAACTAATAGAAATTCATTTTGTAGAAATATAATGTAATAATGGAATGAAAAACTAATGGTTTGTGGAGTGAAATAGAATAAAATAACATAACTTAACAGACACGTGTCCCATTTTTTTTTCTTTTTTTTGCTACTTTTTCGTTCTTTTCTTTTTTCTACTCCTTAGTTTAATTGTAACTACCCAGCAAACCAAAGGTTTGATTTAAAATTTAAGAATGATTTGAAATGAATTATTTTCTCAAATTCAAACGTTTGAGATTGATTTGATAGTGTTTTGAGAATAATAAAATTCTCAACAAAAAGAGAATTTTTTCTCCAAATTTGATGCAGATTTGAATTAAGGTTTGAATTAACCTTTAGATCAAAGAAAAACACATCATTTTTCAATCTTTTATACATATAAATACAAAATATTTTTCTCACATAAACTTTTACGTAAAAAGATTCCTTAACTTAAAACCTTAAGTCATCATTTGTGTAAAGAAAATCATAATTTTAGCTTAAAAAGCATAAAGGTGTATTTTCTTATTTTTAATTTTATACTCAGTTCTGACATGATTAAATGTCTTACTGTCTGATGATGCACGTGTTTTAATTCGATCTTAAATGTATAATCTTAAATGTATAAACTCTACTAGTTCAAGCTATTTTCTTTATGAAATATAATAAATCTCCGATTTGTTTTCAGCTTAATTTTGGATATATTTCATTGGGTTTAAAGAAGTTCACAATAGCAATGTTCTAAACATTTCACTATTAATGATTTTGCATAGAATAAAAATTAGATTTATTTCGGAAAAAATAATTTTATTAGGACAATTATGATCCTTCTTAGATGTAACTTCGGGAAAAGTAATTAAAACCATGGTTGACTATTGTTACTGCTAAAAATACCCTTACCTAAATAATTTGAAATACCATTACCTCTACCGAAGTGATCCAAAATAACCACTAAAAATAAATGAAATAGCCGCAAAAATACCGCTACCGAAATAAAACGAATTATCGTTGCCGCTAAACTATCAATTTGTGATAATGTTATGGTTATCCTTGCTAACCTTTCAATACTTGACTCCATTTATATTTTATAGTTGTGAATTTTTTTGGGAAATTTTGGAAACAACCCTTAAAATACCATAACCGAAATAACTACGAATCTCGTTACCGCTGAAATACCGTTACCGAAATAACTTAAAATACCATTGCAGCTAAAATACCATTACCGAAATAATCCAAAATAATTTGATTGAAACATATCTTAAAACAACAATTTCCATAACTCCTAAGCACATTAGTCGATATTTAGACACATATATAAAGTTAACGTTTTGTTATTAAGAATGCTGATTAAGACTGTATTAGTCCAGAAAATACATTTCACTTTATTCTTCAATAATATTTACATCAAATTATGAAGTCGAGTCTGAATAAAGTTTCTGATAATTTGCAATATTAAATTTGAAATTTTTAAATAAAATTAACTAATAAATTTTTTAAAGATTTAAAAGGGAACTCTATTGTCCAGCAAATATATACAGAAGTAAATTTTAAGGAAATACTTTTTTATTACTTCCAAACTTAATAAGCAATATAAACAGCATCCAAACATGTTATTTTAAAGCGATTCAAATGAATTTTCTGCAAAAAACATTAAGAATTTGTTCTTATTTTTTCAAATAATTGTTACAAAAAAAAAAAAAAAAAAAAAAAAAAAAAAAACTATTTTTTACAAATAAAAAATAATATTATGCATAATATATTTTATTAAAAAATTTATTGGTTTATATAAAAATTAAAACTAATTTCCTTTCCATGATGAAAAAAAAATCCAAAATATGTATTTTGCATGACATCGTGAACATAACTTCCTACTCAGTGAATAGGTATATATTAAATTCATTGTAAATAATCCAAATTTATACTACTTCTGGATCACAAGCTCAGGATGTTATTGACTTCTTTGGATGTTATTTTTTTCTGGGTGGTGAAAAATTATATTTTGAAGAAAAAAATCATCAAATAATGTTTCGGTTAAAAAAGTTATCAAAAATATAGAAGTTTCCATGTTGTACATTTAACGTTATACAGTGGGTCAAACTAATTGATAAATGTTAGTATTAATAATTAAGTAAAATGTGGTTGAAATGGCGTGTGTAAGATAATCTATAATTTTTTAAAATACTAATTCAAATTCTAATAAATTATTGACCTGCCTGTCTTTAATTATTAAACTTTATCATTTTTATTAACCCATTTCCGACCATTGCAGTGCACTATTGCGTTTTCGCATCAGAGTGACTTTAGCTATACCCTAACTAATTTAATATAAGTTAATAATGATAATATTTGTTTGGAATGTTGCCTAATAAATTCAAAATAGCGGGTAAAAAAAGTCTATAAAAATTTAAAAATAATTGGAAAAATTTTATAAAAAAAAAAATCAAAATAACTTCAAAAAATAACCAAGATATCAGAAAATAAGTGTAAATTCACATTATGACAAATAATTTAGTCGGATATGATCACCAAGCTCCTAAAATTCGGCCTTGCGAAAACGCTTCAACGCACAGTGGAGCTAACAGCAAAATTTTTGGTAATAAATCTGCATCTCCTAAGTTACTGGTCGGATCTAATTGAAATATACGGAAGGCTTGTAGAAGAGAACCTAAGCTTTCAAAAAAATCATCTTGCAGTCACCGTGTGATAATATGAGATAAAATGTCGTAACTCCAAAATTTATTTAAAAAGCTTTACAAACCAATTTTTGGTTATTTTGCAAAAATAAACAATATTTAATAAATTTTATCGATTATTAAAAATATTAATATCTAGTCACAAAAAAAATTCGCGACAGTACAATTGTATGTTGCGCATACCCACATATGGAAATGCACAGTAAAATATTATAAAATTGTGATATTAGTGAGAATTGACTTGAGTTTTCAGTTTTGAGGCCATTATATTGTGTTTTTAAAACGAACTATATATACGTATTATATATCATTAAACTGACAAATAAGTCTGTTTTTATATTCTCTTATAATTTTGGAAGTTTTTGGAAAATGGAGCTTTACTTAAAAAGCAATTTTAAAAAATTTTTTTAATATTAATATCATTACTATTATTTTTTTAAATGCCAAAAATTGGTTGTTGAAGCTTTTTTAATGATTTTTGCAAGAATAAAAGATCGATATTTTTTTCTACATTGTGTAAGAAATAATAACGAAAATATTATGCTAATATGCTTTCTTGTGCTATTCAAAAAAAGTCGTTTAAAAATTTTACTTTTTCATAAAATCTGCATTCGTTCTTGGCCGGGCTGGAAGAAATTTAGTGTCACATTAATATAAGTCTATTTTATGAATAAATATTGTCAATAAATTAAAAACAAAACTCGCGTTACATTTTTTTTTTTTTTTTTTTATTAATCGATAAAAATTAAATTTTTTTAAATTAACCATTTTCGACCAATGCTCGATGTAGGGCGCAAATCTAAATCAATTTAAAATTTCTTATTAACGATTTATGAAGTTTTGTCTTTCGAAATAGGTAGGTAAATTTTTTGTTAACAAAACTTTGAGAAAAAATTGAAATAATAGGGTTATATTTTTGTAAAATATTGCCATTTTCATACTAATTTCAGAGTGCAGAATTTCAACATTTTTCACGTCTAGACAAATTGAGATAATCAAAAAAATTTTTCAGCATATTATTTTGAAACATATACCAAATTACACAATATTACAAAAAAATCCCTTATATACCTCAGAATTTATTACCGAAAAACGAAATAAATTCGAAGCAAAAAAATTAAAAATTCAAAATTTAACTCTAAAAGAAACTTAGGTTAGAAAGCTTTTTTTCTTTACCTTACCAAGCACTTTACAGAAATATAGAAATCTTTGTAATCGAACTTGATTGGTAGAAGTTAAGTTTTGTTTACGTACTTCAAGTAGTCAACTTTGACCCATGTAGCTCACAGGGTGACTGCAAGATGATCTTTCTGAAAGCTTGGGTCTTCCTCTCCAGCTCTTTCATATATTTTCATTCGATTCAACCAGCAGTTTAGGACATACAGATTTTTTACCAAAAATTATGCGTTTGGCCCCTCTGTCCAATGGTTAGTTAGGAGTAGTCTGTTTTAATTACATTGCGCAAATTGGCGCACCGTAAACATGGGAATTATTAAGGAATGATGTTGAAATTATTAAAATTATTCTAGGTAATATTTAAGAAAACTATTGTTGATAAACGAAAATAGAATTTTTAGAATTATGGTTACATGTGCAATAAAATTTTTTGTTCTAAGACTATAGATTGTATTATTTTAGATTTTTTTTATAAGTTCTGCTCTAAAAATACTGCCAAGTATTTTTTTTAAATCTGACAATAAATATAATTATGGATTTCAATTAAAGGATCAATCCTACATGAATATATAGTACAATAATAACTTACTGAATATGATCACTACATAATATTCGAAGAGTTACCTGAGATATGCTAAATATAAACGAATGAAACCGCTTGCTTTTTATAGTTCAATATTTTAAATTTGCACAAAATAGGATAATAAATATTCCAAAAAGATCATAAAATTTGTATTTAATCAATAATTCGTTCAAAGGTGTTAGGAAGGCAATACCTGGTAGAATATTCAAAGTATAATGGAAGAGTCATATGACAGGAAATATGCCCTCAATAAACGAAATCAAACAACTTTTATTCTTTGACCGCATAATGTTTCAATGTTGGAAATCGTGATTCAATTGGAATGCATCAGACTATACACCACTGCATATTGAGTTTTGCCAGCATCTGTAGGATGGAAATTCTTCTACGCGGCAAAAATTGTTGCATAATTTCAAAAGCTGAAAATACATAATATATGAATCATTTAGAAATCAAAAACAAATTATCTAAAAAAAATTTAAATCCAATTAAGGCGCCTGTACGAAGAACCAAAAAATGCCAAGATTCAGCCTTCCTGAGCACCATATCTTAATGCTAATCGAGATTATGCAGAAGCAGTTAATCAAATACAGTGTTTCTTAATATTACTAATGCTTCAATGTATAATATATTTCAGAGAGAATAATTGTTTGTTATACATAAAAAATTACTTCACTATTTATATGCTTTAAATTTCCATTGGAATGCTTTTTTAGTGCTATTAAAAAATAGAAATTTAATTATTGTTTACACTTTTAAATGATTACAGTATTTGTCATTATCAAACTGTCTTCAAATGTTGCATGAGCAAGAATTATTAAATGCTGCGACGGATCTTATATATGTAGATGGTTTTTGTAATAGTGGTGCCTTTTTCTCTGCAGCATATCTTTTGTAATTTTTAATAAATTTTTTAATATTTTACAAAATATAATATTTAAGCAAAAAATCCATGTTTCCAGAATGTTTCAAAGTCGATTAGTACTAATAAAAAAAATTATGTTTTGAAAAATATTACTTTTAAAAGCTTTACTAAAATCGTTTTTGTTAATATTTATGCTTAATTTTGATGAATACATAGCCCATTTGCAAAAATGGGGCCATAATTTAAAATTTACATTTACATTTACATTTACATTTACTATATGAAATTTATTTAGCAAATTCCTTTTACCTTTGATGTGAACATTTTTTTCGACATAAACGTCAAATTTAAAGTTGATATTTCAAATTCATTGCCTCGAACAGTTTCTAAAGTTTAAAAACAAAATTTTATATGGCTACCCTCACATTGCCATGCCTAATTTAAGATATTAATTAATTTTTATTTTATATGCCGCTTATACCAAAACAAAAACTAATTGGTTTTTGAAAAACAAAATTTCAAAAACTACATCGTTTACATACCTTATTTCTTCTCAATGTAGTTTTTGTTGACAATCGCATATCTTAGATATTTTTTATATTTGTTATTTCTTCGAAAATATATAGTTTCAATATCAAAACGTATTTTAACAATTTTTATTAAATTATTTATTGTAATAATTTCATAAACCAAACAAATAATTTCTATAAATTTGAAATTTTATTTTTCTCTTTATATATAAAAGCTACGGTTCTAAAATTTACTAAACAGGATGTATCATAGTTTTTTTAGTGGCTTTTATTTGGTTTTCAATAAAATCTAGTTAAAAATGGTTTTTGATTTGTATGGAAAAAACAAACAAATTTTTGTAGTTTTTTATTCAAAAACCAAATAAAGCCAAATTACTAGTTTTTGTTCGTTGTAAATGGCATATTAGTAATTTTTATAACCTACAACACGATATGTATTAGTTGAAATATTATGGAAAAATTCTTTCGATCATTCCATCACACTATCCTTTCTAGATTATGTTCAAAGCAAATTTTACAAACTGATATCATGGACAAAGATACTTTACTCGCTTTGCCAGGTAAAGTTATTCCAACAAACCAAAATTTATTATCGAAATAATTGTTTTGAAATCCACCCAAAAATAAATAATTTTGACTTATATTTTCGTAAAAATCTCAAATATTCTAAAATTTGATCTTATTGCTTTAAGGTCATTTACACCAAGAATGCCACAACTCAAAAGAAGAAAAGTAGTTTCCATATACTATGCTAATAGAAAAATTATTTTTTCAAACGGTGTCCATAAAAAATATTTACACGGTATTTTTACAGAAGGTAAAGTTTGATATAACGCATATTTCTACATCTCTAGCTCAAAAATCGAATTATTTGAGTTATGATATTCTTGATTTAAATGAGCGATATTTTCTATAATCTATATTATCTTGTTATATTTTAATTTTCATTAATCTGTATACTATTATAAAAAAACTATCACAAAAAAAAATAGCTTTAGAATAGAATTTGTATGAGTTATCGACTTAATTATTTCTTAGTTTTACTTTCTGACAGTAGATAATAACTATGAAACGGCACAGTCTTTTTCATAACTTTTTTAAAATTTGTATAACAAAATTTATAAAAATTGAAATTGTTTTTTTATATATTTCATTATCCTGCTGGATAATATCATCTCCTTCAATATTTATACCGTACAATAAAAATCAAAGATTTTTCTCACACATAATAAATTCCATAAACATGTGAAAATATAAAAATTGATATATTATAATTGCATTTTCAGTATTTCAAAGGACTTTGAAATTTTGTAGGATATGCGAGGTTAATTTTTTTTCATTTTGCAGCTTTCTAATTGCTCTTATATGGTTATTAAATCAAATAGGAAATTTTTGGCATTATAACAGATTATTTTTTGTTAAAATAACCCAAATAAAAGTTTCAAAAAATGTCCTTCAAATATTTAATCGTTCAATATCCTTAAAAGTTTCCAACAAATATTTTCCAAAATAATATATGTTAAAAATAATAATAACCAGTTATAAATACCAAATACCAAAATTTTGTGGTTTTAACTTTATTACTTTGATATATACAACGATTTGGAAATTATTCCTAAGAAAAAAATAAATAAAAATTTAATTTTCAGTTTATTGAGACTTCGAGCATGCGAAACTATTATAGCCATTTTCTAAGCCATTGTATTTAAGTTTCAAGGATTTCTTACTTTAAATAGCAATCTGAAAGCCTGAGCAACAACAACTGGAGTATTTGTATTTATTTAATTTTAAATTCACTACTTATATTCAGTTTAGTTTTATGATTAATTAACATGAAAAAAGGTGTATTCAATCAAGCACGATATTACTCTACACCATTATGTAAGCGCGTTAAACTGATTTGCAGGTGAGGTCCTTATATAGAAACTATGAACATAATTGGAGAGATCTTTGTTGAATATGGGTTATATACTTACATGAAACTTAATATCAAGTTTATATCAAGATCTGGATTTACATGAAATTTAGGCATTTGGAGTGACTTTTTAGAGACATGATCCTCTTGAAATTTGGTAGTGCGATTTATATTTATATAAATTTTAATTATTGCAAATAAAATCACAAACTAAATTATTTACATTCAATTAATGCGTGTTAAAGTGAAATTGTAAAATTTGTGTTGTATTGGGTATATAGACAATTAAAGGCTGAATTTTACGAAAATTGACTGCATAATTCATACTTAAGTATAAAATAATTATGCCAAATTTTATTTGGATACTTACATTTTTATGGTGTTATACACATTTAAATAATTTTCGGAAAGGGTCTTCATACAGAAACTATGGTAAATTATACAACCAAGTATATTTAACGCCAATAAAAATCATATCTACTTCAAATTTCATATAAATATGCGCATATTAGAGATAATTCTGATCACTTAAGCATATTTCCGGAAAACACTTGTAAGGGAGCTATGTAAAAAATGAACGGATTTTCTATAAGCTTCTTCTTTAGGTCTAAAAGAACGACAATACCAATTATCATAAAGTTAAATTTAAAATTATAGCATATATTTTGAAAATTAAATTTACATAATCAATGACAGGATATATTTAAAATTTTAAAAAATTTGAATTGTTTGAATTGAAAACTTTTTGGTTCTCGGAAACTACTTATTAAAGTAGTTTCTTGGCAATGAGGCGTCATTATTACTTGCTTATACTATATTACACAAATAAGTACTCAATAGTATAATAGTACATTAATGTTGCAATCAAGCGGATCAGTTGACTTGAGCGCTGGATTAACAACCAGAAAGTTGTTGGTTTTACTACATTTTGATACTATTAGTTTCTTTTTTTAACAAAATGTTTAAAAACATATTTTATGCTAAAAAAAGTTTTTGTCACTTAGAAAATTAAGTGCGAGATGGTGTACTGAATAAGACGTTAGCCATTAAAAACTAATGGTTAATTTGTGCCCTAGTTCAAATCTCACTGACTGCAAATATTTTTTTTTTTTTATTTCGCTTAGGTACCCCTAGATTCTAAAAATAAATACTTGAATTTGTGGACAACTCCAACAAAAATAATTAGTTATTCAGGCAAAAAATAGTTAGTCTATTTTTGGTTCCAATTATAGCTGCTAGCTTACAAGAAAAGCATATTTTTGCTGGGATGTTTTTAAAATGAATAAGTTGTACGAAAATCTTGAGGATATTTAAGAATAAAATATTTGAGGACAGTTTTGACAAAATATTGCTGGAATATCTAAATTATATTATATCATTTAATACCTATATCGGCATTGTTGAACAACTAGCAGATTTTAAAATAATTCATGGAAAAATTATTAATTTTATAATTTCAAAGCACTTTTTAAAGGACAGTAAAAAAAATTCTAAGATATATCTAAGGAAATGTATGTACTGGAGTTACAACGGACATCAACTTTTGTCTAGTATTCAGCTCTTAACTTTTTTGTTTATTAACGTCTTTTGCCCATTTTCAACACCGAATAAACCCCTATATATGAGAAATTTTTTTAGCTAAATTTTGTCACCCTAGGTAGTCCGCGTACCTTTTAAAGTGTTGGCAACAAAATTACATTTTAATTTCTTTTGATCCGTACTTCAAAAATTTAGTTTTTTTTTTGCCACCAAACCCAGTTATTGGGTCCAATGCATCGATAAAATTTTGAAATTCTGGATTTAGATAAAAGGTATTCGAAGAAAAAAAAATTATTTACAAATTTTTTCGTGAAACTATATTTTTTTCGAGTTATTAACAAACTTCTTGTTGTGAATCAGTGATATTAAATACATATTAAATATGTATAGTAGTACTCAAAAGCAGCTCTCTGATTTAGGGCCTGATTCAGTATGACAATAAAATTGTTTGAAAATAAAATTTGTATGAAATCTACTCAAAAAACATTTGAAAAAATGAGTGATTTTCATACAAATTTTATTATCAAACAAGTTGATTGTCATACTGAATCAGGCCATTAAATTTGTATATCACTCTATAACAAGTTAGCGTATGAGTAATATGTGTTATTTATACTACCTATAGTCTAGTATTCATAGCAAATATTTATTTTACTTAAGAAACGAATATTGTCTCAATTTCTACATTATTTTTTTTTTTTTAAATTGATGTTGGTTTTTACCAAATTTCACTTAAGTGTTAAAGAAGAATTATTTTCTATATATAAATGCATGGGAATTTCTAGGTCTTTTTAAATTAAAAATTAAAAGTTAAATATTTTATACACTTGTAATTAAGCTAGTAATTTTTAAAGCCTATAATTATTACAGTTCAATATTTTACCATTTCTATCACACTGTACTTAATATTATGTCACTGAGATATTTGAGAGTGCCTTTGTATGTCTGGATTAGTGTAATGGGTCGTATGAATGTATTATTATGTATGTATGTGCACATACAGGAAAATGTAAAAAGTTGATTTTGGCTGTTTCATGTTTTTTATTTTTTTGCTTCTACATTTCAGTTGTTCTCTCAGTTTATGTAGTCGTTCAAAAACCTTAAAGTTATAAAAGGTTAATGTTCATTTGATGACTTTTTTGTATGCGAATATGTAGCTATGTTTTGTATTTGTTATAGTTTTGCAACTGATATCTTATAAACTTACTGACAAAAACTTAAAAATGTAAACATGTAACAAAAGAAAGTTGTAATAACGTTTACAAATAAAATCAAACGAGTACAGTACAGGAAGGTTTTCAATAATAATTTCACTTTTATAATTATTTAAACCAGTTTAGAATAATTTAATATTAGACGAAATATATAACTATAGAAGCTGTGGTTTACAACTGCTATAGCTTTGCTATTATGTGATAGACTCTAGGATCATAATACTACTGACTAAAGGAATATAAATTGATTGATACAAAAGTGATTAATTCAAAAAAGCCTAATTAAATTGGTCGAAAAAATGTCTATATATTGAATTTACTTACAGCCTACCTTAAATATGCAGCAACATCCAAATACATATCGTTAAATTTCTTTCTTGATATTTTTTGCTTTTGAAGCAGAAACATTAAATTCCATTTCTTTCTTCATCGTTAGAATGTGTAAATGTAATGAAAAGCAAAAGCTCTCATAACTTTTTAAAATGTAATTTAAGGTTTGTTAATTTTTATACTGTCTTACATTATTATCTTTTAATATGATAACATCCATTTACATGTAAATAAAAGACAGAAATGCGAATATGAGCTATAAGAATGTATGTAAAATGTACACATAAAAAAAAGATTAGTGAGATAACGATTGCAATTGTAAAGAATTAAATTAATGAACTGAATAAATTGTAGTGACAGAAAATTTATAACGTTAAAAGATCATTTCTGTTTGTAAGATAAAAATTAAAATTATAAAAGATTTATGACTATTACAATTAAAAGCTTTGTCAGTCTAATAAATTTAAACATATCTGAAAAAAATTTAATATATTTGAAAATCATAACCAAATCAAATTTACGTTTAATGCTGAACATTGGTTGCTTTAACCAAGGAACTTAATTTTCAGTCACAGTAATAATATAATTCGGTCAATTAAGTTTCATTTCATTTTGTACACCAAAAAAATTTAACTTTAACATTTATGAAAAATTATTAAAATTTAAAAGAACAGTAATGTAAAACTTATTGTAGAATTCATTACATAAAATTTGAACTTATGACTGAGCAAGGGATTCTAATCTATGTGAATTGTAAAAGGTTTATTTTTAGAATTTTATATATTATTTAATTAATTTTGTTAGAAATTCGCTAAGAAAATAAATGCTCGTCCAAAAATTGTTTGCTTCAAGATTGTAGTGGATAAGTTTGTGGTGGATAAGTTAAACTGGGATAAACTGTTCAATACTACTTTATCTAAATAAATCTTAACATCTTATTATAGAGAACTATTTAACATTTACCAAGCTGACAGGGTTTGAAACAGAAATAAGTTATCAAGATTTTTTACGATTTCTCAGAATTCCGGGTTCATAAATATTTTTAACAATACTCTTAAGCATTTAGAAGATGTCAAGAACTTTTTTATTGGCAAAAATTTGCATCATATTACATTTATTAGTAATTTAAAAATAAATTTAAAACCCAAAAAAAAATGAAAACGTAACATAAACAGTTGGTTCCATAGACATTTTCATTTTTGCTAACCGAATATTTAGGAACAAAAAAAAAAAAAAAATGTAAGGAACAAAATATATGGTAATTGCAACTAACTTGTTTGATTTTAAATATATGATAAATTCGGTTGCAGTAACGAACATATTTCCTCCGTATACCCACAACGTTTTACTATCACAAAAAATTATTTTTTTGGTAATCTCAAATATGCATTAAACCATTAAGATATTCTTTAATTATAAAAAAAAACATATATTATTAATAAAGTAGAGAAAGTAATGTTCCAGCAGAAAAACATATACACACAGAAAAAAGATTGGTTAGAAAATGGATACAATTAATGATATTGACTAAAAATTATTTATATCTATATATATAAAAGAAAGTGATGTTAGTTACTATTGTTATAACTCAAGCACGACTAGACCGATTTTGATGATTCTCACCAATTCGGACCGGTCACCGGCCAGAAAAGGATAATACGAAAAAAAATTCGCGAAAAATCCGCGATAAAAAAAAAACTCTTTTTTGTCATAATTTCTTTGCCTTAATAATCATTAAAAATATTTTTTTTAATACAAATTATAACAATTACTGTTTCTGTTTCTATCGAAACGCTTACTTTTTTGTGCAATTTGTTTTCTGGTGGTGGTGTAGAATTCTATTTCCAAACGGTAAGTTCCAAGTAAAGCTCATCATTTAGTGAGGTTGTGATATTTAAAACCATTTGTTGTATTTTTGGCATTCGTTATTAAGTGTTATTCACAATGCCGCGACCCCGGAGATCTAATATTTCGCGTCGAACACGTAATGCAAGTACTTATCGTAATATCGTCAATCAATTGAATATATATGAACGAGAAATCGCACGAGAACAACCCCGTATTAGTTTGGCCCGACTTCGTACATCACAAACGCAGGAAGAAAGGCAGGCGAGAAATGAAACGGCTCGGTTAGCAATGAGAAATCGTCGAGCAAATGTAGCAATTCAACAACTTTAAAATTTTTAATCAACGCATAAGAAGAATTGCTTCAAGTTCTGATTTGAATCAAGCAGCGTTCCATTACAACTGCAATTTCGACTACAGCTCTCATTATTCCGTTCAAAAAAAGACATTGTCTATCCGCTAACCTTAAGATGAAGTAATAAGTAAATATAAATTCAAATTTGCCTTAAATACATGCGTATATTTTTTGATTGAGCCCACATCTACATCATATTTAAATTCTTCTGTAAAAAACACTTTATAATAGGTATTCCTTAGATTTTTATTTAAAGGTCGTAAATTTCGTTAAAATATCAATTTAAATCGTTCAGTAATACAACACTAATGTTTGCTTAGGGCCAGCAACGCGGCTCGGGTCAGCTAGTTTTATTATAATTACTAAAAATTAGTAAATTTAATGGATTTTCTATATTATATAATTTTTGTACACATAGAAAAAAATTGGTCGGAAAATGGTTTTAGCTACTAAAATTTAATAGAACTAAATACGACTTTATCCTAATTATTGAAAATAAATACTTTTAGAGGACTTTATACGTTTATAATTGTAAAAATATTATTATGATAGATATATGATTCCATTTGTTCAATTAGTTCAGTAGATCAATTTATTTTATTTAAAATAAATTTTAATATTAATACGACAGTGCTATATTAAATTTATAATTCAAAATAAAATATTGATATTTGCAACAAAAATATTGTTTAAATTACAATGATTCAAACATTTACCATATTATTAGTTGCAGTAACCTATAAAAGTACTAATCCAGTGGTAACTACCGAAAAGTGAGTTTATAAATTCTGTTCTCTTTTTTGACATTGAAAAAAGAAAATTAAAGCAATTTTTTCATAAAAAAATGAGAATGCGTTTACGAAAAAAACACTGAATTATTTTGAGTTATTACAAAATATATGACGCAGTGTAACATAAGAAAACAATTATTTTTTAAAATAATTTTAAATTTAAATTATTTGTTCATTTTATTCGGTGTGGCTTTCTACAATAACTCAGAAACTATTGAGAGTCCTATCACGATACTTATAGAGAATATACAGAATGACTACATCACGAATTTAAAAGTACCATTTTTTAAGACACGCGACTGCGAAATATAATTCACAAAATATCGATCATTCCAATTTAACATAAAGACATATTTATTACCTTTAACTATAGACCTCAATGAACATTTTAACATATACATATATTTTGGAAGCTACTCGCATTTTTATAAAAAGAATTTATCTTATTTTAAACTCAGTATTTGTCATTATTAATCTTAATATTCTCATCAAATTTCATTAAATTGGGATGATTTGTTAAAGCTAATGTCGATTTGTCTGCTTGATTATAAACGAAACAATATAAATTAAAATTAATATCTTATTATGACATTTTTTGTAATAATCCATAAACTATTACGAGTCCCAATGTGCCATTTATTTTCATAATTTTTTTAAGACCATTTTTAAAGATAACCGCGTACTATAAATCTCGAAATATGTGTCATTTTATTTTTGGGAAGAAACTCATTCTGCACGTTATATTAATGCTAATTTTAATAGCTTTAATACGATACTTCAGTGAATCTTGTATCATAAATATTTTGAAAGATATTTGTAATTTTGTAAATGCAACTTTGTATATATATATATTTTTTTTAGCTATTTTACACTTTCAAATCGCTATATTTCACGAACCCCTTCACACGATTATCTGAAATTTTATACCATTCTCAGTTTTGACAAGTATAATGTTTGTACCAAATGTTGTCAAATTCGGCATAAGTGAGGAAAATAGTTTTTTTTGGTTTTAAATGGAATAACTCATAAAATTTAAGTATTTTTTGCATAATCGTCTTTATAAATACTAGAAATATGCTTAAGATTAATTATTGGCTCAGCAATATAAAAAATAACATAATATCATATATCAAGAGCAATATTAGTGAGCTAGAGACTTGATGGCGGTGGTTGCCTAAAATATTCCATAGAAAATAAAAGATGAAACTGAAGATAATGAAGGACGGCAGTAATAGTCTCTACTGTGGAAAATGTATGAAGAAATTTCAAAACATTTTAGGAAATCTAATTACTTATGGTAGTTTCTCAGTCAAATTTAAAAAAATATAGCTCAAATTCATATCTATTCACATTTTTGTTACCCAACTCCTCAGCATATTCGGTTTTTCATCTAACAACCCATGTTCTTTATTTGGTTACATTTCATATCTTTTCAAAATTTATGCAAAAGATTTATTTATCTAAAACTTATGTACAATAATGTAATATTTAGTATTTAGTTACGAAGAAAATTTATGTGCAGAATTTTATAAAATGAAACTCTTAAAATTGTTTTTAATTAAAAACAGTCATATTTAATTACGGTTGAAATTTTTCATATTTGTTTAATGTTTCTTTTTACCAACACAATTAAACAAGAGTGTTGTGTGGGTGCGAATGCGTTTTTATTTTACTTGAAGTTCATTCTGGCTAAAAGAAACATTTCGCTAAAATTTCATAACTTTACTTTTTAGCACCCTTTTTTTGTAGCCATATAACATGTTTCTTCGTACCACATTGTTGGGGTATCTTACAACAGTTTTTTGCTAAGTTGTTTATTTTTCATTATTTAATTTTTTATTTTTTATTTATTATAATTATCTTTTTTTGAAAAGAAAAATATTGCTAGAGGCAAGTTTTTATGTCATGCATATTTTATGTTTGTTGTTTTGTCGGAAAGAGAAATAATTTATTAGATTTTTGATTTGTTAGTTAAAGAAAAGTGGTAAAAGTATAAAATGGTAATATCAAACTTACATTATCAATTCTTTGCAAGGCAAACTCACAGCGACATTCAATCACTCTTATATGTTTTTACATTAAAAGTTACATTAAAAGTTAGGGTGCTCAGGAGCAGCTAGAGATTGCAAACCAGCTGAATCAGTTCAGCAGAAAAACATTTATAGAACCATATCTGGACTACCCCCTAAACCAAAATGTAAACTGAAATTTTTCAATGAAAAATTAACGGCTTTAAATAAAATTTAGCCAAAATGCTTTGCTATATTAACTGCATATTACCACCAATACTAGAAGTAAAGTAGAAGTAAAGTTATAGGTAACAAATTAGAGTACTATATTCGGAAATAGAATCAAATTCTTATAAATTCAAATATCCTTATATATATATATTATAAAAATGAGGTGTAAGTTTGTTTGTTTGTTTCTGTATCAATCACGACTAAATGTTTGAACTTATTTTGAAGAAGTTTAACACAGAGATAGTGCCAGGTAATTACAGGCTTTATTAGATTGGAAGTCACACTCACATTTAACGCTTACTTTAAAGAAATCTATTTTATTAAATTTCACACGTTAATAATGAAGCTATTTATATGAAATTAGCTGCACAGATAGCGTTTTCATTGCTTAATGTTATAGGTTATATTGGATATTTATCGTATGCCATGCCCATATTTTACGCCCACTTTTCAATAATTTCAAATATATGAACCAGTTAGATTAAAATCGGAGCAGGAGGTATAGTACCCACCGTATAAAACAAATATATCTAAGGAACTTTATAGTGAGAGCACTCACTATAATAGTTCCTTTACCCAATTATATTACATTGATGAAATGAAATTAGGATGGATAGGTCTAGACGGAGAGGTAGCCCCCATACAAAGAAAATATAAATTTTCTCATCTAAAGGACTATTACAGTTAAAGTCATAAAAAATTTAAAAGTAATTTTTATATCAAATTTCTAATAGGCTGAAAAGGTCCAGGGGGAATAGTAACTCTCATAAAAGGTAAATAATAGTTATCGCATCAAATAGAGTAGCGAAGCGTACCGGTAAATAACAAACTTAATACTATGGAATTTTAAAAAAGTTTGCACAGATTTAAGGAAGATATAATCTCTTCAGTGCAGAACAAATATTTTATAAATGCAAGAAAATATGAAGTTCAAAAAGGGTATGGTGGAAAATTTATGAACCGATTTGACTGATTTAATAAACCGAAATTAAAAAAACATATTTTTGATAAATTTACGCAAGAATATATATAGGAGCTTCAAAAAACTTATAACGCGTTTTGGTCTATGGTATTTTCAACACAAAAATTCTTTAAAAAAATTCTAGTTTTCCAGTGAATGAACAAAGTTTCTAGCTTACATATATATATATACATATATATATATATATATATATATATATATATATATATATATATATCGGTGGTCTTCATAAACGCCATTTCAGTCGACATAAAGAGGTACGGACGGACAGACGGACGAAGATATTTTTATTTCTTAATATTAGAAACAATAATGAAAGAACAATTTTATTTCCAACTTTGTGTTAAGGGTTGGATAAAACGTACATGAGAAATTTATATGATAAATTGTCTCTTTTTGTCGAAAATTTTAATTTACTTCGCATTTTTATTCTTTATTCGTCTTTTCAATACAAAATTAATAATTTTGTACTTTTCTTTTTGTTAAAGAGGGCAAAATGTTAAAAGAAAACAATAAATTTGACAACCTATGTTAAACATTATTACTGATCTTTGTGCTTAAACATTTATTGCGAAATAGATTGCACAATAGATTTCTTATTGGTTCTCACGTAGCATTTTAAAGAGCAAGATAGAATTTAACAATTGCCAACACAAAAATAACTACGTGTTAACTAGAGGTTAACTCGTAGTTCGATATGTTTCCAGCTATATAAATCGATAAAAAAGAATATGTAGATTTGTTATTTGGATAAAATTATCTTAAAAAAAATCATTATTTTATAAAAAAAAAAAAATTATTTGATTTTAATATTTTGTTTTATTGGTTTTAAATTATTTTAAAACAAAGATAAAAAAATCAATATATTGACATTTTTCTATGAAAATAAAATTTAAAATGCTGAAACAAGAACATATTTTTAAAAACTAACATTTCAAAGACTTCCAAAGGTAAGGTATCTTGATTTTGGTAAAAATGTTCAAAACAAAACTATTGATATTATTTATCTTCTTTCAGATTATTGCAAAACGTATGAAGTGGATATATAATATATTCATACGCAAACGTATAGCAAGATTTTGCCGGAATAGTTCTCATTTACTTCTTAAATGTCTCAATAAAGTTGAGGAACTTTTATACAAATTGGAACAGCCGAACTACAGACTGAATTTCATTTAAAAATATTCCTTAACTATAAATGGTAAATAATATTAAATTATATTTTTTGTTTTCAGTTTTAATAATGATTTTTTTTCTTAGTCGGGGCTCACACACATCATTTTTTCTTGCTGCAATTCGTTGGATAGAGGGAGCAGAAATGAATACAAAACTTTTACATTCTCTTTACCTCTATTGCATACGAAGTCAGAATTACAGCAAGAAAAATTGCTGTGTGTGAACCCGCATTTAGCTCGATTTGTTAAAATTTTAATTTACTTTTATAACATGTAAACATAAGTGTACATAAAATATGCATTACTACATTATTTTTTATTAATTAAATTTTTGTTAATTCAAAAATAAATATTGTTTGAAATATTATTTTTATTGTTTTCATAAAAAAAAAAGATTTTGAATTTTATGTATTTTCAAATATTTTAATTTGTAAATAATAAAAATATTTTAATAAGAAAAAAAATGTTTTTTCAATAAAAATATTACGAATTTGAACGTTAGATTTTACAAATTTAATGACAGGTCCGACTTCAAATAAAAACATTTGATTTTATAACTTTGATAATGCAATACGATACTTATTTTTTCTTTGTACAATGAACGAAAAGTTATAGATACATATTTATGTTACTTTATAATTTTTAATTTATTATAGTTTTTTCTGCGTTTAGAATTAATAAATTTTATGTGTGGTGATATTTCTTATAATTTTCATTGTAAAAATAAAACTATATTGTACTAAAAAATCAAAAAATCTTACATCACTTTGTTATGTAAGATTTTTTTTAGTACTTTTCAACTAATTTAAATTACCATGTTTAAAAAGCATCGCTGATTTTTATCATATTCTTAAAATATAATTGACAGTTAATGTTTAATGTATGACCGGTTGTAGTGATTTATATAATATTATACAATAGAAATAACTAGAGAAACTACTACCTAATCGCTTCGTTAAATCGTTGGCTTAATAAAAATTTGAGTCAATTGAAGGAATAATTGATCACTTCACAACCTATTATATTTATAAGTCGCAGATTCGGTAAAATTAAAATAATATTGCATGGTGAAGCACAATCGGCTTACACAGAAAAACTTACTCCATAAAATTTTTTAATTAATTTAATATTTCATATTATTTTCGTATTTAATTAAGTGAATAAATATTTTTTTTAAGTTTTCAAAAAAATTGACAGGTCATCAAAAAAATTCATATAAAATAGTAAAATATTTCATAAAATTTAACATATATTTTTTTTTATACCAGAAATAAATTGTAGTCCTATTTCAAATTCTGATGATTCTGATGATAAAAATTCTCTAAGATTTTTATGGTGATATTACGATCTTCTCATTATTCGGTAAGCTTTTTAACTTTTGATAAAATTATTAAACATTTTGGTATTATTTCAGTTATTTCTGTCAACGAATGCAATGGTTAATGAATGGTCGAACTTGTGGATTTTTTTTTTTATGGAAGAATATTTATTTAAAATGTTTAAGTACGCAGATGGCCGATTTCTACGACGATCTTTCTCGAAAACTTGTTATAAATCATCAGTATCATTCAATAAATAATATACAAAAGTACATACATGCTACGTTTCAGTATTAGTCAGCTTTACAAGTTTTAATCATAAATTGTCACAAAAGCAAAAAATAAAAAAAAAAAAAAAAAATGAGTGCGGGCAGCCTTTCATATAAATTCTGTATAAAATCTGTAATCGAACTGTTACTGAAACAGAGTGATTACAAACATTATTCCTTAATAACTCATATACAATATATTTTTCAATAAATATATATTTGTATATGAAAATATCAAATTGGGTTGAAACTGTAGTATTTTTATTGTGAGGGTATCTCTTAGTGAAGTCTATGTATTCGGTTAATTTTTGAATTTTTTCAATCATAATTTTAGTTGTTTTTTCACTAAATTTTAATAACAACTTTAATTTATTTAATTAAATGAATAATTAGAATTTATAAGAAAATCAATTATTTACACTTGATTAATATAATCATTTTGATGATTGGAGCAAATTCAATTAAAAATTTAATTAATGAAAGAAATTTCGTAATTAAAATTCATTTTTATTTTTTTCTGAGTATTTTCCGTATAAGCATGTTCTTACCAACTTAATTTCGATTTGTACGCTTTACATAATTTTAACTTTTGGTTCTTTAAATCGACTTTGCACAGAAATAGGTAAAAATGGAATATGCATAAAAATAAAGAAATTCATCTTTTTTTATTAAACAAAAGTGTTCACAAATATGCATTTTCTAAGATAAAATTTTTATAAAAGACTAAAAAAAAAAAACAAATTCATTACAAGTTCGTACGAGGTATTAAAAAAATAAATAAATAACGATACAACTTGTACAAATCAGTTAATCCAATTGCAAAAAAATCAGTAAAAAATTTTTAATTCATTTACGGTAAAATACTTGTGAAATATGCAAGAGCTTAAAAACCTTGCCCTGGTAGTAACAGATTTTCGTTTTTCTCCAGAGCCTATAGATCGTTTATAAAATTCAATTTTAGTTTTCGCCAAAAAATCAATGTTTTTTAGAGATCATAGATTTTCTTTCATTTGGTCCTGGCGCCACTATTTAATTTTGAATTTTAGTCTTTACAAAATAAAAAATGCACACTTCTTAATTTTTCTCTCTCATTTAGTTTGTTTATACATAGAATTAAATATTTCTTTTACCAAAATAATTGAACTTTTTGAGAAAAATAAGGCATCACAGATTTTGGCCTTTTTATTTTTTTATTTTCTTAAAGTTCTTATGGAATATGGAACAAAGAATTCCTTTGGAGCTTTTACTTTTTACACATTTTTATTCATTATTCACCGAATAATTTGTTATAATATCTTAACACATATACAATACAAAATCTTCATTAGAACCGAGTTTATACTTCTTTGCTATTGTGGATGACAAACATAATTTAATTAGTACAGATTATTATCCGAAGAATTATTTCTAAGTAAAAAGTGTTGAAATTACTGTCTCAGTCTGGAGGGTATAAAAAATTCGGCATAGCCAAATATACCATTATCACTTGTTTTTTAATAAACTTTTTTATGACTTTTTTTATTTCAATTTAAAAAATTTTATGCTTGTGTTTCCTGCCTGAAATGGGAGTTTTCATTTTCAATTATAGCAAAAGAAGATTTATGATTTTATGCTGTGAATAATAGTTTTAAATTTTTGAAAACTTCTATTATCCGTTTAACTATAGTTTAACTGTACATATGTGTGTAAGTATGAAGTTGTTGTTTATGTAGTCATAGTTAAATGTGTAACTTAGCAACAACTCTTTTTTTTTTTTCTTAGAATAATATTTAAATAGTGTTGATTCTAGCTAAGAAATGCAAATTACTTGGAATGTTTTTAAAGATTTATTTAGTTTTTAACTAAAGGAAGGAAAACTTTTTTCAGCTATAAAAATTTTAAGTGAAATTATTTTAAAAGTTTTATTTTATTTTCATACATGTTTGCATAAAAATTTGCATAATTTTATGAACCATAAATTCAAACAATTAGTCAACAGTTTTTTAACCTGTTGAAGTCCTATATGTCTACAAAAATAAAAAGGGATTAAGTTTCTTTTATAATTAAATATGTTTGTTATATGTCTTTTATTATAAATTATCGAACCCATGTTTTCTTTTAGGAGATTTTTCTATATATTTAAATTTATTTACTTTAATTATTTATTCCTAATTAACTCAGCTCAATAAAATTAATTATACTCACTCTTATTTACCTTTATAAATGTTATTATTTACACAACTCATTAAGCAAAGTAATTACCTGAAATATAAAAAAAAAACAAAAATTTATTAGCATCATACATATGTAAATTATAGAAAAGTAAATAAATTTCAAATTAATCAAAGTATAAATTCCCAGGTTTAATCAGGCGATAAACATCTATTATACCGTAAAAGCTGCCAAAACCAACAGAAAACATTTAGTTAAGTAAAATTTAATCTCAATTCCTTCACCAAATCCATTAAAATATTTGACATCCAGACCACAATTGACAATCGAACAATTTAGCCAAATTACACAAAAGTTTAAATCTTTCCTCAAATACAATCAAATTTATATATCACATGGAACAATAAAAAAATTACTTTTGCTTGCCATCAAAGAGATTTCATCTGGAATATGGTTTCACTTACAGAATGTGCGAATAAAGGTTTGAATATATATCCACCTATACATATATAATACACATATATAAATATACCCTGCGAGTATTTGGAAGATAGTTTTTTCATCCATCCACTAAAAAGTATCTTTTTTGACACTCAAGGTAAAAAAACATAAATCTTTACGAAAAATCCCCCAAGAGTAATGACCCTTTCTGTTATGAAAAAACGGATAAAAAACATGATTTCACTACAATAATATTAAGTTCTCATTGTTAATTTTCATTAATTTTATCATTCACTTAGAGTAAAATTGTACAAACAATAATAATTATAGTAGTTATGGTTCTATTTTATCATATTGTATTCAATTTTATGGTTCGTTTTTTCATGCTATGGTTAGAGCTTTTTATATTATTATACCATTTGAGTACATTATAGTCCCATTTTTATCGGATCATGATTTAATTTTAATATATTATAATTCCATCTTATTATATTGTGATTTCATTTTGTCATATTATTATTCCATCTTATCGTACTATTATATCATACTATCATATTATTATTGCTTTTTATCATATTATTATCCCATCTTATCACTTATTATACAATCTTATCATATCATGTGTATATATCCATGACCATTTTTTTCTACGAGCATTTTTAGAATTTTCAATATACCCACAAAATCGGGAGTAATTTCCAAAAAATCCGACTTTTCGGACTTTAAGGATTTAAAAATTTTTACCTCGAATAACTGTTAACCAATTTAAGCTTCCTAAACTGCAATAGAAAAAATATTTTACACTTTTAAAAAGTACATTTTTATTCATAGCAAAACTGTGTAAGATATTAAGGACAAAAATAAATTTTTTATTTTTTATTCTAATTTTTTCCTGATACTATATTTTTTTTTTTAGTAGTAAATTGGCAACAACAAGATACACGTTAAATAATAAGATTTTTTAAATTTTATAACATCGTAAAAAACATTCGTTCTACAATTCTCATCTGATTTTACCAAGCGATAGTCATTAATAGGTACAAAAAATTTGAAATTTGTTTAATTTTTTAAATTTTTTAAAAACATCAATACTATTTAGCATAAATGAAACACAAATCTATTTGCGTGAATGATTTTTTGCGAACGGTGTTAGTATTATGGATATTTAAGATAAAAAGTTTTACAAAATTTTCAAAATTCTATATTCAAAAAACTTTAAAAAAATTACCACACATATATAACCAACATCAATATGTCTGCAATAGAAATTAAAAGTGATACGATATTGTTGATGACACCAAAGATAATAGCAATTTTCATAAAAAAAATTTTAATCAACAAAATTTACATGAATTTTCTCGTTTTTTAATTGTATAAAATTTTTTGATATTTTTTTAATATCTGACAATCAAAAAATTTTTTTAAATGATATTAATGGACAAGAAATGACCGCTTATGTTATGGTAGTTAAAATTCAGAAGTTTAAAAATATTGTAAAAATTCCATTTTAAGTCCGATATCAATAATAAACGCACAAATTTAACCTTCACAGACGTATATGAAATACAATTTAAAGTAAATTTGGTAAGTTTTATACTATTGAACATTTTCGCGACCACAAATCTGTTTAAACCTCACTTTAGAACATAGAGCAAAAAACAAAGTGTACATAGAATTTTGATATTTTTTTAATTGCATTAGTTCGCTGATATATTTTTCACATTTAACCACAACAAAATCTTTAAATGATGTTAATAAATAAAAAGTTGCATATATTAATTATATAATTATAAAATACATTTAATGACAAAAATACACACCCAAAAGTTTTAATAGTTGCATTAAATTCAAACGCGTAATTATTTTTGAGTGTCACATGATTCCGATAGAAGCTATAATAAAAACTCCAGATTGATGTATATTTTCATCGATTTCAATTAGCGCCTTGGATGTAACTTGATGATTTACGAAATATTAAAGATATCGTGATCTCAGATTATGAATACTTTTTATGCATTTTATTATTACTTTATTATCTATTTTTCGCCTAACTAAAACATAATAGACATACTTATTGTAAATATAATTTCACATAACATATAAAAAAGTATTAATATAAAGCACGCAAAATTTTAGATCAATTCTAAAGAGTTGTAACGTTTATGCATTTTAATATTTTATCGTTTTTAATGAGTTTTTGATCAGGAGATTTTTTTGCTTCATTAAAATTAAGCTATGAGTGATACCTGTCCACTGGCCATTGACGTTTTTTCTCCTCAAGTTTGGGTACCTCTATATAGCGTTGCTATTGATGAAGGCGCTTTAGAGAGATGTATTTCAAACGATCCATAATAAGAGCAACAAACCTCCATTATTTATTTTACAATAATCGAAACGGCGCAAATTATTCTAATCAAAAAACTGCAAAAAATTGAAATCTTTAAAATTTTGATTTTAACACTTATTGAACACTTTGACTAAACACAAGTTGGCCTATTTCTACAAGATATTATAGTTTACATTACTGGAACTGGACACATATGCCAAAATCCGTGATCACTTGAATCAAAAGATTTTTTAAATTTGAATGCTTGCGGGTACCACATGTAACCATTTCGGATCTTGATTTTTGTTGTTTTTAACATAATTGCATTAAAAGTTATTTTAAAAAATCTAAATTAATATATATATATATATATATATATATATATATATATATATATATATATATTTGAGGTTTAAGATTGGTATATTAAAGGTAAACCTAAAAAGAGAATTCATAATACACTTTTTAAAAAGGCTAAAATAGTTTCTGTCTGATAACACTTAAGAAACTTAAATTGGGCAACAGGTATACGAGATAAACATTTTTAAAGCCGCGATGTCGGAAAAATCGGCTGTTTGGATATAACTCCCGAATTTGAGTGTATATCAAAAATTCTAAAAATGGCATAATATTCTACTCATTCATAGCTACAAACGACATGTCATATTCCAAGTATTTTTTCACTGTAGCACCGCATAGTCATTAATTTTTATATAAATATAAGGTACGCATTTAGCTCAATTTGTATCGCAGAAAAAACAAAAAAAAACTTGTTTTAATTACCAAAATAATTCATTCAATAAAAATATATATATTTAAGTGATAATTGTAAGAACTAGAAAAAACTAAATTTTATCCAACTAAATGTTTTTGAATTTTAATTGGAATAATAATTACAAATTCTGTACAATTTAATTAAATAATTTAATCAAATAAATCAAAAAGTTATTTGAAATAAAATTAATATATTAATTGAGTAAATCAAGTAGAAGATTGAATCAAGCAAACTCATAATTGAAAATATTTTTATTATATTTGCAATTTTTATTTCATTTCCACTTTTATTTGTGATAAAAAATATGTTTATTAAATTTTATTTGTTGCAATTTCTTGATAGTCTTGTCTGTTTTTCGTCAACTAAAAACTCTCTCTCTTTGTAACTTTCCTCATTCGGATACCATGAATTTTATTTATCTTTAGACAAGAACGTAAGAAAGCTTTTTCCAGAGAAATGTTCTTGGATGAATATGCGAAAAGAAATAATATAACGTCCAAATTATATTCATTTCTTTGAGAATGCTAAACACATGGCAAAAATTATGACTAAATTTTTTTTTATTAAAACATTATTTGTTTTAAAATTCATATTTTATTAAAGTTAATATTAAGTTTAAATATTTTTTTATTAGATTTAAATAATCTTAAAAGCAACAAAAAGCAATGTTGTATTTTAACAGTTTAAAAAAATAATAAAAAGAAATTAAATCTGAATATTTTTCCATATATAACATATTTTTAAAATAATTTATTTTCATTTGAAGAATTCCAAAAGCAGCCTTTGAATTAAGTATATCTATTATTTTTTTTGCTAACTTTAGAACTTTATATTAGGATAGATGTCAAGATTTTACAAAATTATTTGTGTGTTTTGGATTTGAAAGAACATCACAAAAGTGTAATGCGTTAGCTACCAAGAGTATTGCACTGCAATGCCATTGGTATCTAAGTCTTCTAATATCGTTCAATAGATATCCATCAACTTTGGGACATAACTTTGACACAAGATTGTTGGCTAACTCTTGTTGTTGTTTTGTCAACAAGGAAAGAGAGGAAAGAATCACCGATTTTTTTTATAATAATGTTGTTTTGCCACTTATATTATATCATAAAAGCGGCCCCTTTAAATGTACGTCAAAAGAAAAAGTATGGAAATAATTATATATTAAAAAGTTAATTTTTTTCGAAAGAAGATGTTAGTTCGAAATTGATTACGTATAAGGATTTCAATTCATTCAATATCGTGTCTAAATTGTGAAAGGTATATTTATGGTACCAAGTTTATTATCATTGATTAGATCTTTTATATAAAAGGTCGATTTGACAATTGAAAAAGATGGATTCCGAAATAATGAAGAGAGATAATTTACCAATAATGGTCAATAAACTATTTGTAAGAATATTTTTTAATAAAATTAAATAATTTTTAAATTGTTGGCTAAATTTAAAAGTTTATTATTAATTTGATTGATTTTATAATAAAAATGTTTGAATATCGGTATAAAACCAAATACTGTTTTATTTGCTACAACAAAAATTTATTTTTGAATTTTTTTTTTTTTTTTTTTTTTTTGAAATTTTCAACAATCTTGTACAATAAATAGTATATTATTTTAATAAATTCATTTTAATTTTAATAATATAATAATAATTAATTTGCTGATTGATTTTGTTCCAATCACCGAAATGATAATATTATTTAACTACAATAATTGATTTTGGCTTAAATTTCAATTAATTTTTTTTATCCAATTAATTAAAATTATAATTGAATATTTTTCTAAAATCAACTAAAAATTTTATTGATTCAAATCTATAATTAATAAAATTTTTGTAACTTTTGACTCGACTTTAAAGGGATTTTTGAAACGATTTATATGACGCCAAGATATAACTCCGCTAAATTTTCATGTTATACACTTGTTTAAGTATATTTTACAATAATGTATGTAGTGTATACATAATGTAAAGTTCTGTGTAATTCACTATAATGATTATAAAATGTGTACTACTAATAATACGTATAAAGTATGTAATGTTTATACTTATATTTAATTCCGGAAAATTTATCTCAAAAGCATTCAATTAGAAAGTTAATTACTTTGATTAAAAATATAACTAAATTTCAATATAAAATTAATTAACCGTTTCTTTAAACAATTATTTGGAATAATTTTTTCTGTGTAGGTCTGTTTTCAGTAAAAAATATTATTGAGTTTATGAAATTAGTTGTAGAATACAAAAATTGCTTTTTTTGAGTACAATAATGTTGGAATGCTTGGTGATATGTACATATTTTGTAACATTTCATGCTTACATAGACTTTGATGGTAAGACCATTCTTCTCGATCCACAAAATAATAGGTCAGTATTCTAGACTCTTGATTTTTTCTTCCATTAGCAGCAGCCATCTACACTGCTCTTCGGATTTGTTCAATCAACGAAGATACCACAAATTCAACGAATAACTTAAGAATAAATATTATATAAAATGATAAATATGTCTAAAAAGTTGCGTAAAATAGTATTACTTCAATAATTCATGAATCGTTAGAGCATACAAGAACCTTTGTATACAATTATGTTAATTTCTACATTTTACCGAACATATTTGTAATAATTTAGCAATTATTTTAATCAATTAAGTTTTTAATTAAATTTTAATACGAAACCAAACAATAATGTTATCTGAACCTTTTTCTGTAAGTAAACTTATGTACTAGAAACACGCCAATTTCATTTACCATTTTTATTATATATAAGCGATCTAAACAATACTACTTTGCCATCCCAAGAAAGCACTAAAAAGTGTCATATAAAAAGTATTAGAACTTAGTCACTTTTTTGCACGAACGGTGACATTTATCTGATAAGAAAATGACTGTTAATAACTACATGAGTTTAAGCTTTATTTCAATAGAAAATGTTGGCGGGGTATGAGGATAATGGTGTGGCTGATTACTACTTTTATAAAATTACAAGAAAAAAAGTTGTAGCAGGTCTGCAGCTGAAACAAACTAAACAAACGAAACTAAACTAAAATCAGCTTACACCTACAGCCACCAATTTGTTTCATAGAATTTATTGGTTGGAATAAATTTGAGAAGAAAAAATACAGCTTTTGAACTATTCATTTAAAATTTGGCAAAAATATATGGTAAGCATAGAAATTGTAGATAAATGTCAGAATATTTTTTTTGTAATCAGTATTAGTTGTGGTAAAAGTTAATGAAACACTTGGAAAGAACTAGAGAAAATAAACACACATCAAATTGTTATTGTTACAAATGTAAATTGTGAATGTGAAAATGTCAATTGTGGACAAATATATGTTAAATATTTTAAAAAATAAATAAAATAAATAAAAAAAAAAAACTTAGTGTTGATTTACATATTTATTTGATTAAAATATTTAAAATATTTTATAAAAGTTATTTATTTAGAATATTAAATTGGAGTTTTTGTGTCTTGTATTTCTAAAGATTATTTTAAAAACAATAAAACTGTTGATGGATTTCAGTGGACCTTACAAAATAACTAGGAAATCTAAAATTTGTGTGGCTACAGCAGTATTCATATCCAAACATATTTTGCTTGCCGCGAAGTATAAATTACATTAATATTAATATAATATGAAATGAAAATTATCTTAATACTTGTACCTCGGCGTATTTTTAGGGACTCATAATTTTAAAATATAATCTTAAAATCTCCATTTTTTTTTAAAAATATTAAGAAAAATTATAATAGGTAGTTAGATTTAAACAACTATATTTTTTAAACCAGTACTGATTAGGGCTATAACTTGTTCACACTTTTTGCGAATATTAAATACGGTATAGTATCGTCGTGTAGAACATTAAAAGTTATTAATAAAAAATATGATAATTTATTTCGGATCGTTAAAAAAGTTCACGCAGGGATCGGGTTGAAGTTTGAAAACAACAACTTTTATCTCACGGAAATTTTAAAAAATATACACCTGATATTTGTATATATTCCTATACGTATCACTTAAATGCTATTTTGAAATTTATCCACTGCTTTAGATTTAAAAATTTTCCTACGGTTTACAATTCATCGCGGTTCAAAATTCGTTCGTATGTAAAAACCTGAGTAAAATACCTTATACTTAAAGCGATATAAAAATATAAGTAATGATCGGAATTTCATAGATTGTACCATCACTAAATGCCTAGATTATCTTTTAAAGGAATTTTCAAAAAAAAGAACCTTCAGCAATTCCTTTGCAACAAAAGAGTAATATATGTGCAGAGAGATCAATAAAAGTTGTACAAGATATTTATCCACTGCGTAATTCATCGCGAACTTTAAACTTAAAGTTTATTTCATCCAAAAGTATATAAATTTAAAATTACTCTGTAAACATAGAATAAATTAATATATGAATATTGTATAAATACAAAAAAATTTCAACTGTATGCATTTGGTTTATTTTGGTCAAATATTAAAAGCAAATTTTCAAACTACTTCTAAGAAAAATAAAATTTTTCCACAATTTTTGGAGTTTAACTGCGAGTTATTACAATTTTTTCTATAAATACGCAACGATATTATAATTTTAAGGGAACGTTTTTGTGAACATAACCAACTTTAATATTTTTAGATTGGACAAAAATGGTAGAACTTATTCGATTTTATTTGTAATAATTAAAACTTTCCCTATATTTTTAATTTTATCTAAAAACCAAGTAAAAAATATGAGAAAATATTTTGTCTTAAAATATATGAAGATTTTTTGAATAAATTTTAGAAAATGCTTAATAACTTTTTGAGTTTTAGAGTTGTAGAATACAACTAGAAGTTTATATGAGAGGCACTTCGAACTAAATTTTCAAAAAAATTACTCATTTTTTTCAAAACACAAAAACAGAATTTATATTACTACATATATTTTGTTGTTGCATGAATAGGGTTTTTTTCGCACATAAACATCTAGTTATCAATCTATGTTTAAAGCAACTTTATATAGGGATATCTCGTTTTTCTTCCTAAAAAAATAGTATTTTGAACTTTGTGAGTAGTATGTGTAGTCTTTTAGAAAGAGAAATTTACATCGCGGTCAAAATTTTGAAAAAAATTCATATATATTTGAGAGATAATACAGTTAAAAAGCCACGTCCTTCTACTTTCAAAGTTAATTTAAAGATCTTTGTCTCCGAGTAAAAATAAAAAGAGTCATTTTGTAACAGCGTGTCGTTCATATAAGTGGTGAATTTATTACATACCTACTAGCCTTTTAGGATATATAATAGCCTAGGTAAGGGCTAGAGCGTATATGTCTATTACGTTTTCTAATGGATAAATATTACTACAAAACTGACGTAATAGTTAGGTCCCTAGGTTGTCCCATTTACCCCCTTTTATCTTTTAATTTGAAAATATTAAAAATTTCTCATTTAACCCATCAATACATGGCAAAACGAGTGTCAAAAAAGTAGTGTAGAGGGAGAACTTGCATAGGATGGAATTAGTAAATGATTTTAGATCACGATAATTGAAAAAACAATCAAAAATTTACAGGAAAAGCTTAAGAAAAAATTTATTCTTTACAAAAAATAAAAACTTATAAAATATAATTAAGGACGCCATTTTTTTAATAACTATCATATGGTATCACTTAGGCACACAATGTATGATCATCAAAATCATTATTGAAGCTGTAATCAAATATACATATTGTAACTTTCTCGGGGAATCCAAAATTAAGGAGACAATATTCATACCACTAAATGCAAACAGTTAGCAATATACATATCATTAATTTCAGCATTAAATGATGTATAAAAAGAAGCTGGATAACATTCATTGCAATCACAGAAAACTTTTAAAAAACTTTAAACAATAAATATAATAATTAATTGAAAACTCATCATAAGATGCAATACAGTCTTTGATAATATATTTTTTTGTGCTCGCACTCGGATTATTTCGGCTATTTTGGCTGACTATTGTCAACAATAAATAAATAAATAAACAAATAAATATACAAATAAGTAAATAAAAAGAATAATGAAATTTGTTTCTAACTCTCTTATAGTTAAAATTTTTTGTAAAAATTGTGAAAAAAGGTCAAATTAAAAGTCTTTATCTCATAAAACTGTGAAGCGATGAACATTTTCTAATTAACGTAGTACACTATATTTAACACGATGAACATGAATTATATAAAATTTTATGCAACACTATTTTTTCTACCATTTTGTTGACTTGTGTTATTAAATACCTTTTATAAATTTCAATTTTTCTGGACATATTTACCCAATTGAGTGCGTTTCGAGAAACGATTCTTTTTCAGATAATAATATAGTAAGGCTACTCAAATGATTCGAAACAATACAAGAAACATATTAAAAAATTTAAAAAATTTGTCTTCAGCTCCCTACCAGCAAATGAACATCACGGGTCATTTTGCAAATAAAAAAGATTATATATATATATATATATATATATATATATATATATATATATGTATATATATAATATTCATATATGATTATTTATATTCATTTGTACCACCACATGTGGTTCAAATGTAAGATATCTTATATTGCTTGAATCACATCGAGTATAACCATACCTTGTCTATTTATATTTATTCATATATAAACTAAATGGGAATTACATTGAAGATAGAAAACAAATATTAAAGAAATATTTATTTAAAAACAAACAAAGTTTGTGAGAAGAATAAGTGTTACATTTATTTGTAACATTTTATTGTTATAGGAATAATAATATTAATATGATTTAAAGATAGAATATGGTTCAAGAACAAAGAAGAAGGATGTAGAATAATGATATGTTTCATATTAATAAAAAATTTTTATTTCTGGTAAAAATATTTAAAAACATATAATTTTTGCAGTCAATCATATTAAAATTCTTATTGAGTGTAGATATTAAATAACAAATTTGAATCAAAATTATTGCTGTCATGAACAATGATTCATTAAAATTCAATAAAATTAACAATGAGAACATAATATTGTTGTAGTGATAATGCTGCAACCATATTTTTTCTCTGGGTGAAAAAATAACTTGTCAATATTTTACTCATAAAGGAAGAAAAAGTATGATTTTTTTCTAATAAAATGTATCGAAACTATGAAGAATAAACGCTTATTAACAAATATTTTTAGGAAAAACAATAATTATATATTTTCATAAAGAAATCAAAATTAAGAATTTTTTGTGACAGATTTTGAGGGAAAACTAGATATTTTTTGGACAAAATATAGTAGATCCGTGATTTTAAATTTGTTGTATTTTACTTATCAATATGCGCTGTTTGAATGTAATTCCTACAAATTTTTTTTTTTTTTTTTTTTCTAAAGGGAAACCAATTTTCATGTGAACTAAGAAATTTGAAAAGAAAGTTATTTCAGCCAATTTGAAACATATAACTGCAAGAATTTAAGAGATATATCTGATTAATATTTTACTTTATATGAGGGTTAAAAGTACCCTTGCAACGTTTCAGGACCTTTACTGTAGCAGCTCTTTTTATATGTGATAATTAATATCTGAGGCATTCCAGATCAAATCCGAAAATGGATACTTGCAGTGCATCCATTTTCGGATTTGGCACCTACGATTTCAATGAAATTTACTGCATGCATTATCTACTGGAAGTGCTTCTTAAATCATAAGATTTTGAACTCATGTCTTTTTCTGGTCGAGAAATACGACGTTTTTAAAAACGAAATGAAGCTGAAAACTTCACAAAAGTGTACTTATTTAATTGCTAATAACATCTAACCAATACAAGTTAGATCTCCCGATATGTACAAAGTTTATTTATAACAAAAGATGAAAACATTAGCGCGAATAATAATAATAATAATAATAATAATAATAATAATAATAATGATAATAATAATCATAATAACACAGCGTATGAGTAATATTTAATTCATTTAATTCAATCGTTACTCATACGTACATTTATAATGTCGGGATTTTAACACAACGTAATTATTAATTTAAATTCTAAATTATAACATGTATACATATTTATTTCTAAATATTTTGAAATATAATGTGACTTCTCATAGTATTATTAACCAAATTACTACATTTACTTTATATAACACCGTAAAACAAAAATAAAAAATTGTGTAACACATGATGAATTCCATTTACATGTGAAAATACAAAATTAATATATTTTTTCCGTTTTAAAACATTATAAAGTTTTAAAGGATGCACAAGTTTAATTTTTAATTTTTCTACTTCATAATTAATATTATATAGTGATATGAAAATCAAATGAAAGAGAAGAATATTGGCATTATAACGTATAACTCTTTGTTAAAATATTCCAAATAAAAGTTGCCAAAAAATCCTTCAGATATTTCATCCTTTAATATTCTTGAAAGTATTTGACAAATAATTTCAAAAATAATAAAGATGCCAATATCAAGTACCAAAATTTTATGGTTTTAACGATTGAAAAATTATTCCTAAGAAAAAAATGTTTAGTGAAACATAGAGCATGCAAAACTAATATAGCTAATTTCGAAGTCAGAATATTTAAACCTTATGTGTAACACAAAAACATTATGAGGACGAATACACAATATATTTAAAAGTTAAAACGAAAAAAGATGTTGCCAGTCCAATGAAACCACATTAAACGCCAAATCATCGTGTAGGCACGCTATAGCTATTTTCGATAGAGACTTTATAGATTTTTATGAAATTTAAGTGATTTTCTAGAATAAATCTTATATGGTAATGTTCAATTATGGACCGATTCTCTTCAAACTTGGTAATGTCATTTATAGTTATATAATTTTGTTGCAAATAAAATCACAAAATAAATTATTTATATGCCATTTATGTGACTTAAATTAACATTTTGGAAATGGTGTTATAAGCTACATATGTTCAATTAATGATTTTTCAGTTGTAATTCGATACTAATATTTTTATGGTATTTTTACACGTTAAAGTATTTCTCGGGAGGTGAACTCATATGTTACTAATAATACCAAAAGAAAACATTCTTTTCCGATTTTCATAAAAATATTTCAAGATAACTATGATAACTAGAGCGATTTTCCGGGAAACATTTATATGGGAGCAAGGTAAAATAATGGATCGATTTGAACCATTTTATACAAGCTTGGTCCTTAAGTCTAAAAAACACTGTTCTAATTACTTTTAAATAATATTTAAAATTGCAATATATTGGCAATTAATTTCATTAAAATTTCATAACATTTTTATAAAAAACTGTTGAGGCTAAAAGAACCAAATGTGAGATTAGGTAAACATATTGTGATATGTTTAAAATTATTAAATTAATATTAATAACTTCAGAATTATCTATTGGAAAATTTTAAAAATGTTTACGGATAAAATACCTGAAGGACATTTGACATTAAAAGGCGCCGAAAATTAAAAAAAAAATAATTTTATTGAAATTCCTAAATTCTTCCCTATCATTTGATGTTCGTATTTATACTATTGAACAAGTGACAGATATTAAAATAAGTTATAAAAATTAATCATTTTCAAATTTTAAAATTCTTTTAAAAGGATTTTCGAACACGAAATGAAAAAGTGATTATGCAGTCCTATAATATAACTATAATTATATATTAAATAAAATATACAGAATTCTTCATTGTATAATAATTCAATTAAGTAGAAAATTTTATAATGAATATTTTTTTATTATATAATATATATATATGAACTTTGATATCTTCAGTCGATATAAGGCCATATAAAAGATTTTGAATCAGCGTCTTTGAACTATTCATAGCTTTATAGATATAGCTCATCAAATATTTACTTTCTATATATATTTTGAACAAGAAACTCGAAAACTTTTTAATTTTATTTTTCAATTCTTTTAAATATCCTTATTGATTAAAATATTTTTTCATTTGTTCAAAAAAATATGTGAAGATTTTTATTGTATTTTTATTTTATCCATCATGATGAAATAATACATATCTTTTAAAATAAATATCAGTGTTATACAAAGAGATAGAGGTAGATTCGTTTTCTCTTTTCGTCGCCATAAAATAGCCTTCTGATGTTTGAGTGATTTATCATTTTATTGTGCTACCATATCTTAAAAATATTCGAGTTTTTTTTTGCTTTGACTTAATTTTAAACCAATTATATTTTCAATCAATTGATACATTAACTGAAATAAAAGAAAGAAAACACATTTCAATTTAGAGTTTATGTTTATAGTAAAGAATAATAAATATTCTTTACTATAAATATAGTATTTTTATAATCTTTTACTTTATCCTCCTTTATTCGATGTGAGTGACTTAGTTAGTCATTTAGCGATACATCCATTACATTATATATCCAACATATAATATTCCTTTGGTGTAAAGTGGCAATAATTTTTTCATTTGTTTATAATATATATATATATATATATATATATATATATATATATATATATATATATTTATATGTATACATATATATATATATATATATATATATATATATATATATATATATATTTATTTATTTATATGTATACATATATATATATATATATATATATATTTATTTATTTATATGTATACATATATATATATATATATATATATATATATATATGTATATATATATTTCAAAAATCTTTAATACTTCAAAAAAATTTTCTCCGAGAGAGATCGGTGTTACCTTGTTTCTTTACATCATGAATATCAGTATAAAAAATTTTTAAAATCATTGTTCTTTTACTCATACTTTTGTTTAAAAAATAAAACATTTTCTAGTATTTCATTTATTCGAAGTTTTTATGTATTATGTGAATATATTTTATTTTAATTATTTTTTTTTTATTTAATGAAATTGTTTTTAAGAATATGTTTTTTTCATCCGATGAAAAAAATTTAAAATAATTTGCTAATTTTGTAAAAAATATTAAAAATTATGTTTATATATAATTTTTTTTCGATCAAAATGAAAAGAATTGGATTTTTATTATTTTTTGGTAAAAACTGTTTTTCAATTGAAATAAAAATAAGAGATTGTTTTTTTTTTTTTGTATTAAAATTCGGTCTCTGATTTAAACGGTTTTTTGGCTCTCCTAAAGAACTTGAAAATGCGAATTAAGTTATCTTGTCAAAAGGCGACAGATATTGTGTACTTTTTATGTAAAAAAGAAAACAAACAGAAACTTGATAGTGAATTTTTGGTATTTGTTAACTCTACTACTACAATCAAACTTAGTCGTTTATGTAATTTTATCAAAAACTTAGCTTTTTAGTAGTTTTGTTAATTTGTTAATTTCTTTGCTTCCAAAAAACTTTCATTCTAGAAGAAACACAATTAAATAAAGTCCAATTTATCTCTGTAAAAAATAACTGATAAAAATTTAACTTTTACCACGTTTAACTAATTTATGTAATTCAGCCAGTTTACCATTTATTATTAAAATAAGGAAATAAAAGAAAAAAAACAGCGAAACTATGTTATTGCAACTAAAAGCATCGATCACTTTTGTTGTGACAACTTAATTACTTTTTAAAGTGTGGGACTAACCAAAATGCCATATGTGTGACTGTATGTGGGTGTCACACATTTCCACATCAGCGGCCACAACCATCCGTGAAAGACACAATCATGCTGGAAACTTATGCAATTTATACTCTTATAAATGTATGTACAAAATAAACTTAAAAGGGGAAATATATACAATATTTTGTATTGTGACCTTGTAAAAAGTTTTAATTTTTAACAGCCTTATTCTAAAGAGTTGTTGCAGAGATGAGTGGCATAAGAAAAAGTGGAAAACTTTTATAATTTATATTACTCAATGAATGTCATTTGTTTCGGGTGCCCACAACCAGCAACTAAAGTTTAGTTTTCTTTTTTTTACTATTTAATCTAAACAAAAATATACAATTAAAAAATTTCCTCTCAAAACAAGAGGAAGTATTATTTTGTTTTCTACCCTTATAAAAGATAAAACTGAATAAAATATTATATAAAAATAATTAAGGTTGTTCACGATAGGATGGTTATCAGGTTATGTGATTATGTGGTTATATTATAAACAGCAAAATTCATTAAAAAAAATAATAACCAACTTTGTTCAACCCATATTACCCTTTTTTAAAAATTATGTGATTATCTGTTTACTTTTAGTGTTTGAAACTAATAAAAAATTAACTAATAATGTATTTTGTTGTTTGACTAACCTATCGTGTACAACCTTAATATAAAAAGAAAAATAATTAATTTGTTATATGCATGTTGCTTAATCCTCAAAATTAATCCCCTCAACTTTTCTCTATTTATTGTTGCATATTTCTGGGATGAATTTATTTTATTTTTATAAAAATAATATATATTTAAATACTGTTGTATTGTATTGCATTTGTATTGTTGTATTTTTGTAGAAATTTTTTCTTATTTCTTTTATGTTTTGTACACGTATGAAATATTCGAGAAATGAAAACAATTTATGTTTTAACATCCTAGTATCTGTTGCTCTATGTAAATGTGAGTAAGTTTTGAGTAAATTTGCGACTGTATGCATTACAAATTCATAACACTACAAAACATTTATAATAAAATAATTTTATGGTTGAAAAAATAGTTTACAACTCAATTGTCACTACTTTTTTCAACTTGAATTTTCATTTTTCTCATAATCTTTGTGGATTTTGACAAAGAGTGATTTTTGTAAGTATTTTCAAATGAATTTTATTATTTTTTTTATTATTAAAAATTTAAAAATTACACCGTTTGTTTTTATACCCTGCACCAACATAGTTAGTTAGAAGATTATGTATTTGTGCTGATATTAAAATATACCGCTCAACTCAGAATCATTTTGTGAGTAGATTTAGCGTCTAGTCGCCTGTCTGTCCATGTAAATCTTGTGAATAAATAGAAGGCTCAATTTTAAAGATATCTTGATGAAATTGTAGATATAAATATTCTCCCGGAATGGAGGTTTAACGTTCATATATACCATATTTCAATAAAATTCAGCACAACCACGTTTTATGTAAGCGTAAAAATAGTGGCAAATTTCAAGAAATTTTTTCAAATAAGATTCACTTCTGAAATATTTAACACAAATAAGTTTTATTTATATATGTGCACAGAGAAAACAGATTTTTTGTGGCAACCGAATTTTTTGCTAATCGCATTTAGGTGATTATGAAAACACTTTAATTGTAACTACCGAATATTTTCGACAGTTGTAACTAAGAAATCGATAGTTACAACCGAATTACACAGTAATGGTAAATGAAACACGAACATTTACATTTTTGATACGTATATTTTATTTATAATTATCGCTTTCTTATTATAATTCAATATTTTAAAATAATGTACTGTACTAAAACCTTTTATATTTCTTTAGCCCGGCAACACATCGCTGTTTCAGCAATTCCACATGGGTTCCTTTCAAAAATCTTCCCCAAATAGTTCTCCGGTGTTTCATCAATTCAATTGAGATCTCATCGAAATTTTATTGATTCTTTCTTTGACTAAATGATGCTCATTTGCATATCTTTGGTGTCCATTTAGTTAAAAAAAATGTCAAGTCCGCATACATAAATGTGTATGCTTAAGAGAATTTTTGCCAAATACGTAGACATAAACATACCTTTAAAATCCAGTACCAGGATAAAAACATTCCGAAGATCTTGACACCTTAAATTACTTTAGAATATTCGTGGTTATCTATTTTTACGGTTTGTAAAGAGAAATTTTATAATTTTTGTATTTTCTATTTGTAAAACAAAAATAAAATATTTTACTTTATAAATGTCAAGAACAAGAGCACCGAACAAATATAAAGATTCTTCTACAATAACCGAACTGAGTAAAATTTTTCCATCTGTAATCGGTTACTATAATTGAACATTTTGTTTATTCCTAAAAATACCTTAATGTGAACAATTTGTTTATCGTAATCAACACAGTGATAACACTAAGAAACATTACGACGATTTTAAATCGATTCCCTTCTTTAAGTGAACCCATTTGAATAAAGAGTCGAATCGGTTTGACTAATTAATATTTCTTTTGGAGTAACCTATGTTTCATTTCAGTTGTGTTTTTAGGGCTATAGGAAAAATAAATTTTATTCTATTTAAAAATTTTAAAGTATTGGTACAAAAATGTGCAATGATATATGAAATTTTAATGAGAGCCGAAAAAACTATATATATATATATATATATATATATATATATATATATAGTTTTATTTTACATTTACACTTTTTTATAGTCTTATAAAATACTAGTTATTTTCACTAAAATTTCGTTTTTGGAACTATTTTCTAAACAATCGTTTTTCTGTGTGTACAATGTTAGATATATAACTTATTTAATATTTCACAATTATAATTATAATTTAATACTTAGTTATGGCGAATATTCCAAAGATCTTTACAAAGACCATTTTCAGACAATATGAAAAATTTTGGTGTCAAAGTGAAACCAATACAGCACCATTTCTTTGTTTTTGAAATGACCAAGCGATTTAATAGAGCTTTTCTGGTATATCATGTACATAACATATAACCCATCAATAAAATAAACTACTAACACAGGTGACCAAAAAAAAAATTCTTAAAAATTTTTATTACTTAGGCTAATATAGTGTAGAAAGTTAAATGAAGCTTTTCCGTCATTTGACAATTTTAACCCAAAGCAAATATGCTTCTCTGTGGATTTTTAATTTATAATTATGTAATTTTCTAGTTAGTTAGTAGAGCAAATTCTTCTCATATATTTTATAGATAAGAAATAGTGCTACAAAAAGGTAATAATTCTCCAACTTTCCGCACGGAGCCCCTAGAAGTTATTAAAGTTGTTAAAAACAAAAAATTTTCAATTAATCCTCATAAAACCATTGAATAACGTATGACCATAGATCTCATAAATAGTAACATTATTTTAAAATCGCACTGACAAGAAATGTATACACATTAAAAGTGTGAAAAAAATAAAAAGTCTACAAAGAATTATAAAAAAATTACATCGTGAAAAGTTCCGCTTAATTTTTACTCCTTAGGCTGGATATAGTGTAGAAAGTTAAATGAAACATTTCCATCGCATTGCAATTTTAGGAAATAAAATGTTTTTATTTTGAACTTAATTGAATAACGTATTCATATTTTTTTTCTTAAATTAGGATTTAAGAATTTCTTTCTCATACTAAGAAGCAGAAATAGTCTTTCAGAATAGTTGGATTTCATATGCCTTCATATAATCTCTCAGTAACAACGTTTTAGTGAAAAAGCTTCCCTTCTTCATTTCTTATTGCTCCCATATTTTCGAGGATTTTTACAATATTAAAGACCTTTAGGGGCTATGTAGGGCAAATTGGAGCAATGGCATGTTCTACACTTTTTTTGCACTATTCCTTCTCTGCAAACACGGATACCTATAAAATTATATAACCTAAAAAATTTTTACAGGTATATATTTCCTTTGGACATATACTGAAAAAAATATTCTACCACGACACCAGTGCTGATATGCCATCAGGGCCAATAGACCATTTTATGCTAAGATTGATATGCATTATGATATATATTTTTTACTACTTAAGAAACTACTTTACTTTAATTAAAACACCCTTTAAATGCGATTCTTTTTAATTTAAAACCAAAACACAATTGGTATGAATTTGTTATTTTTTTATTTTTTACTTAAATGCATTTGATGAATAGTTCGTTATTGCATAAGTTTTCCTTTTTAATAAACATTTTTATTTACATACATATATAATAGGAAAAATGCATATGAGATATTTATTTTTTTATATATATATTTCTTTTTCTTTGGTTTCTGCAGAGATAAATTTATTTGGACTTCAAAATAAACATTGGTATTATATATAACAAGTTGTGCTATATTCTATATTCGGCTGTGCCGAATTTTATATACCCTTCACCCGTATTGAGATGTTATATGAAAATATAATATTATATATACAGCCAATGCCCGGTATAACAAAAATCCGTTATAACGTACAAGCAATTTTTACATTAGATAACTTGTATAACGAATGAAAAATAATTTTTTCTCCCAGTCTAAAAAGAAAATCAATTCGTTATTTACAAAGGAAAAAAATTTTGATGATCAAATAATTTGTAAACTGTATTCGACATACATATTTGAAAAATATTAAATATAAATCATTAAAAAATATAAAACAGAAGAATTAATATTATTTCTCAAGGGAAAAATGTTCTTCATTTGTTAAAATATTAAAAATGTCTTCTTCTTTTTATTATGTAAAGTTCAAATGATAAATAGAAGGTATTAGTGATATTATTTGAGTTATTGAAAAATAAATTAGAACGCAGCTAATTTTTTGATATTTTTACAAAATTTAACAAAAATATATCATGTTCGATGTAATGAATATACCCGTTCAACAAAAAGTCATGACATTAGATCATTCATTAAATCGAGCTTTGATCGAATTGATTGATTCAGAAATTCTAAATTCCAAATCTTCAAAAAAAAAAAAAAAAAAAAAAAATCAAGAAAAAAGCATACATGCTTTAAATTATTTTTATTGTTGTTGTTTTTCAGTAATAATAAAAACAAAAACTATAAAAAAGCTGCCACTAAATAAATAAAATAAAAAGATTTACCAATAATTCGATTGTTTATGGACCAATTTTATTAACTAAAAAAATCAAAACTTTAGAAAAATATTTGTGACCGATCTATATAACAACGAAGTCTGTATTTTATATAGTTATTTACAAAATGAAAAAAAATGTGTTTTGGCCGATATATCGGTTACTTGTGGACATTATTTTCTGTGAGAGAACGAAGTCCCGAGCTTATACAGATATATATATATATATATATATATATATATATATATATATATATATATATATATATCGGTAGCCCCATAAACAACATAGCAACTGACGCACGGAAGTACGGAGGGATGGACATCGCTATTTCGATTTCGTTTCTCACACACAGAAAAAGGATTACTTGGAAAAATATCACAAATACCGATATTTGATTAAATATATTAAAACTATGTTATAACTGTTAAATTCTTATTAGGTCCACATATTATATTTTATGGTGTCTTTTAAAGAATAATAATATTTAAAATTTATTTCTTACAACGTATGATACAGTTATCGTAATCAATTGTAAATGGTTCAAATATATTTAAAAAATACAATAGATGTAATCGAACTAAATTCATATACCAAAACGAATTATTGATATTTGTTATTAAAAATTTTTTGTATAGTGATAATTTAAATAATAACTGTTTGTCAGTTACAATAATCAATAAAGTTCAATTCTAGTAGTAAAAAAATCAATTTGTTATTTACAAACGAAAAAATTTTGATGACCAAATAATTTGTAAACTGTATCCGACATAAATATTTAAAAAATATTAAATGTAAAACACTAAAAAATATAAAACAGAAGAATTATTATGATTTATCAAGGAAACAAATTTAGTAAGAATTTTATTATTCGGTAAAATTAATTTATTTATATCCTTGGATATTTTCGAACTAAACATAACTGGTTCCTGATGGTTACTTTCAACATCCGTTGTTCTGATAGAGAAGATTTTTAAAATAGAAAATGGAAAAGTAGAAAAGATTGTTTATTTCTTAGGTTAAGATATAAGTTCAAACAAAAATAAAAGAAATCTTTGCAAAATTTGCAAATTCTTAAATTACATTTGCGAATGTTAAATAATATCTGTATTATGTGAAAGTACATACTTAATTTAAAATTGTTTCCTTTTGAAGATCTTACTGAAATAATTTAATAAAAAACCAAGACATTAAGCTCTCAACACCAAGAATCTATGACCAACTGAAGATGGTACCATTAAAAATTAAAGTTTTAGAATATTACCGCAGGCAAGGCGACCAACAATACAACAACAGATGGTTTAAAAAATGTCAAAGTCCCTCACTACAATAAAAATATCATGTAATATTTTTATGCACAATAGTAAGTTTGAATTTCACGTTTTGTTCTGGAATTTTACAATTAGTATATTTATCTTGTGTTTCTTTAAATAAAATCCGCACTACTTTTGTGATCTGTGTAAATTCTATAGTCTAAGTTCACACACAGCAATTTTTCTTTCTGAAATTGTTATTTATTTATTTTTTTTCTTTTGAACTTGCATTTACGTTTGCAAAAAAAAAATTGTTTTTCTTCAGCAATTCTTTCCTTAATTGCATTGATGTGTTTTTGCTTTGAAGCACGAAAATGAAACACGAAACGAATTTCGAAGTACGAGTAAGTTTGTACATTTTCATATTACCTCTCGATCGCTCTCTCACGAAGTAAGACTTTCAGCAAGAAAAGTCGACTTGTGTGAACTCAGACATGCATTCTTCAAAATCGATCTGCATCAACATTCCAAATGTAACTATAATTTGCAATCGATAAGCAAGCAATTACAGCCCCAAAATAAACAGAAATTATAGATTTGAGTTCTGTGTGTACGATTTTTACTTCTGCTGAAGACATTTCCTTAAACTCATGTGATGTTCTAATGCATAACAGTACAATATGAAACCGTTATTTTTAATATTATTTTTATTCGGAGCAGCATAATGTTTCTATGTATATTTTGAAGTTATGATAACCTAATTATTTTTTTCAAAGCAGTTGCGAATTAGAAGATACACTCAAAAAATAAATTGTGCAATTTATACTTAAATCAATACGGAGCAGTATCAGAAATGCTGTAAATATGAATTTTCTTAAACCAAGTGCGAATTGCTTGAATTAAGAACAGCATATTATATTATTCTTAATTTTAGCTCTATTTAAGCCTATTTTGGGTTAAATTAATCTAAAATGTTTCTTATTTTTAGACATATTGGCCTGATTATAGCTTAAGTCTGTACTTATAGTGAGTGTAATTAGGATTTATTTCAGAATAATTGAATTAAAATTACTCACTTGAGTTAAGAAATCTCAGAAACTTAAGAAATATAAATTTTGATTCAATCCTATTTGTGATGAATTCTTACTTAAATAGATCCATATAGCGTTTTTTCTTATATATATATATATATATGTATATATATATATATATATATATATATATATATATATATATATATATATATATTTAATGCAACACATTCGAAAATAGTAATCAATTCAATATATATTTTATTTTAATATTTATTATGATTTCATTAAATTTTCATTATTAAACCTCACTGAATCGGCAGCTTTAGGTATTTTATCCACTTGAAAAATAACCTTACACTTTAGCTTCCTTTGCTACTTACGTATTTGTACATGTGTGTGCATATACATATTTACAAGTACAACAATATTCAACCAGCGTTGCCAATTTAACGCTTTTTGCGCTTTTTATCATCCCAAAAGTCACATTTTTTTCTGTTACATCTTTTACTTTAGTGATATGTCAATTAGGAAAATGTTTTTGCGTCCCTAATAACTAATAAGAAATAGTATATTAGGGCCTGTTTGGAACGGTATAAAATCATTATTTTTAGTAAATTATAGACAGCTATAAGCTGAGCAAAATTTTACTAGCTCAAAATTTTGACAAAATTATATAAAATTTGGACGTTTTAAAATTGATAAAAATTTCAATGTCAAATATTTACATAGAATATTAACATTAAATTTTATGTCTTAAGATTTTATCACATTTCATTTCGAAATGCGATTTAAGGTGTCTATCCGTTTTCCCAACCTCATTTAATAAGGGATTTATTAACAATTTTTCAAACACGTTTCTATTTAGTTTAGAAATTGCCTTTCTTGAAATAAAAATTGGATTGATTAAGTCAAAGGTTTTGCACTAAAATTAAAAAAAGATAATTACCCGAAGATAACATTTTTATAAATTTAAATTCAGGGAAAAAAGCTTTTAAACGTAGATAAGATTTAACCGCTTACTTCTGTAATAAAAACATTAATTTTAAATTTGATTCCAAATATAATTCACTATTTCTGCTGAAGTTAAAATATTTAAAAAAGCAACAAATATGGACCTTATAATATTTAGGTTGATACTATTAATAATGACCTTATTTTAATTTAAAAAAATGAGCTAAATCAATTGAACCAATTCCTTCAATTTTGGATCAATTTAGCGTTTTTTTGCGCGTTTTGGTTACAAATAGTTGAGAACTTGTATTCAATGTGAAAAAATCTCAAAGAGAGCAGAACTAAATTTGCTTTATCCGCCTTCTGTTAACACCACACTAATACAAAAAATTACAAAATATTTGTAAATATATATACACGTATAAATATGTAAGTAAAAATTTTACTTAAATTAATACAAAAATACTTAATCAATAACGTGGCTCTTTCAAAAGATACGAAGAAAATCATTTGTTTCTAAGGAAGAATTTTTATCAGGTTTTCTGTATGGATATACATGCATACATACTTGATTCATAAATGATTTTTTGGAAATAAATTTATATACTAAGTACAGTTTGTTATTATTTATTGTTAATCTATTTAATTACAATTATGCTAATAAATAATAAATTTTACTTAGAACGTAGTTTTTTTTTTTCAAAATACTTCATGAATGCCAAAGCCCCATTTTCACTTACCTCTTAAATAATCAATATCAGGTTCTAAATGAAACACTTTAATGAGTTGGAATAATAGTAAGTCGTCATTCAATAGAAGTTAATTTCGATTATTGTCACACATTTATTAAAAAAACCGCTTAAAACATTAAAAACAAATGTCAAGGTACTTAAACGACGCACAATAAAATACTAATGAAAGTTGCTTGATGAAACTTGAAAGCAACCGATAGACAAATAAAGTATAAGAGAGCACGGAGAACGAATTTCCTTCCGCTCCTATTCTCCCATAGATAAATATAAGATTTTACTTCTTAACTCAAGTCAAATTAGACTTAATTTCAAATGTCAAAGACCAATTACATGATTTAAGTACAATCTGTACTTAGTATTAGTATATTCATACTTAAATTAAGTATTTTATACTTAATTTTAAAATCAATCCCATTTTATACTTGTTTAGAGTATACCTCAGTACGAATCGTACTTAAAATTCTAAGTACGATTTTTGCGAAAAATAAAAAAAAATAAACTTTAGTTTAGAATGCAAACTCGATTGGCAATAAATTCGGTTGCCACAACGAAACTGTTCTATCTGTGTATAAAGATCAAGAGAATATAAAAAAGAAAATATGCTCTCCGACGAAAATTTTTAAAATTACAAATGATAAACTTATATATACCTTTGACACTTTTGGTGAAGGCTATATGGTTTATTTATTCTAACATGAAGAGATTTTCAAATAAAAATTTTGCTCAAGAAATAGTTAAAAGCACCACGGTTTTAATTCATTATTTTTTTTAATATCACTAATGCGCTTATAAGATACTAAAAATTTATACTGACTATTGAATTTTTTGTGCTTAAGAATTGTAAAATTTGAAATCTAAATTTTATAAAAAAATGGTTAAAAGAAAATAAATTGAGGCGTATGGGAAATATAATATAAATTTCTTTAATCAATATCACTTGGGGTATTCATTTCACTCGACTTTTTCATTATTCTATTAATCAAATAACTCCAAAATGGTGTTTTTAAATTAGTCGAAAAATCGAGTAGAGCTTTTAAATTACTTCTGTTTTCGAATAAAATATACCCATAATTTTGCTCCTTTTTCAAAGTTACATATATAAAAAATAAAACAAACATTTTGTATTATCTTAGTGTTTCATCAAATAAAATAAAAAGAACAATGTTAACAATTAACTTTAATAAAACACAGAAAAAATTATGACTAGAATTTTTTAATTAAAATACTAACTGATAATAAATTTAAAATAAATATTTGTTTTAATTATAATTTTTTCTTGAATGAAAAAATTTAAAAACAAACACACAAAGAAAATTTTATAAATACATATAATAAATATAAATTTAAGAAAAAAATATGTATATGTTATGAAGAAATCCAGGGTATCAAATTAAGTGGATCACATCTAAATAGAATAATTGTTATTTATTTCTTTATCTCTTCTAAATAGAATAATTGATATTTATTTCTTTGTTTAGAAAATTCCCAAAAGAAGTTTCTGTCAATAGAATAAAGTAATCAAATGTAATGTTTTACATATATTATTGTCACATTATTGTTATTATCTAAGTATATATGTACATATGTATATATGTATATATGTATGTATATATATTGATAGGTTTTGAAAAATTTGATTCTAGATCTGGAGAAACTGGAGTTTTTGAAACCATATTTTTTTAATTATTTTAGAGTCCTAAATTATGTCAAAATATATTTTTTCTTTCAATTTTTATAATAGTTTCTCTTTTTTTTTCTTCTTAAAATAAATTTTCAATTTCTTGTGGGGATGATAGAGTAGATGAAACTGTTAGGAGCTAGGCATATCAAAATAATTTTGTTATAATACGAGTATCATGCTTATAAATGTATAAATTAAAATCACCCAAATCATCCCACGCACAAGTTTACTAAAGTATACCTAATGTATTTTCTATAGGAAGACTTCTCAACGATTTTTTTTCCATAATAGGTTCGAATATATTCGTAATTTTGAGCTTGAACCCTTGACGTAAGAACTAAAAATTGCTCCTATGGGTAAAAATTTCGTATTTGAAGAAAAAACTATAAACTTTTTTTTAGTAACTAAAAAACAAACTTAATTTAAATTCCTAGTTGGAAATAGAAGACGGATTTTTAAAGTACCTTATATACTTTTCTAATGTTCAATTCTTTAAAATGCATCACTTGTGGGACCTTACTAGTTTTTTTTTCGATATATTATAATCTCAATATTTTTAAATCCATATGTTACATAACATACATCACATGCACTTTGTTTAAACAAATTATTGTGAAATAATACTTTAATCTTGTGATAAATAATTTTAATGTAATATTTGTATACATATGTAGCTATCTTTATTGAAAGAACTATTTTTAGATATAGGTCAAGGTTTAGTGTATTTATTAATTAATCAATTAATATTTTAGTTATTTTTGAACCAAAATTCATTAATAAATATAATTAATTTGATTAAAAAAAATTGAAATTATTAACAAAATCAATTTTTTTCACTTAATTAATATTATCATTTTGTTCATTTGAGCAATACTAATCAAAATTATAATTAATATAAGTAATTTCATAATTAAAATCCATTTATATTTTTTTTTTTTCTGTTAACATAAAAATTTTTTAAGACAAAAAAAATATGTGTATATTAATTTAGATAACTTAATATACAAGAAAGACTAAAATTTCCCTTCTAAAATAGTCTTAAAAAATAATAAAATTTTAATCTATTTTCTCTTTTGTATATATTTATTTAATATATCAATCGGCCTAAGTATAACACGTAAACTTCTTGATGTTCGGATATCGATGTCCGTCGATTACCCCTTCGTGTAAATTGATATCTGATAACGTATATTTATGAAATAAAAATATTTGAATTCTTTAGATAAATAATTTCAGCGATTCTTAAGTTAAAGTAGAGTTTACTGCTTCACTTAGTTTTAAGTCCAAATTCCATCTGCATATATCGCAAGTTTCATTCGAACCATCATCATCATATCCTCTCAACCAGACTGAGACTATTGGTATATCAATTCCATACTAACACCTATAGACTGCATTGTCATTCGTAGAACTTACAATATGTTTTTCCAGTACAAAATTTTCCATTTTTTTCTTCGCTACAGCAAATTCGATATAAAACGGTGAAATAACAAATAATGAAAATTGTATATTATAGTTTTTTAAATCATTTTTGTGATTGAAAACAACCTTTAACTTCAATTACCCGTTGTATATCGGCGGCATAATAAAACCTTTAAATTTTAAACATTCTATACAAATTTTACATCGATTAATCGGCATAATTTACTCGAAAATTTTACTCAAAATTGTTTATCTAAATTTAATCGAACAATTATTTGATTTTAATTTGTTGATTAATCGAATAAACATTAATCGATTGAATATTCTTACGCTTATAAGAAATTAGAATTTTCGTACTTAAATAATTCAAAAAATAAAATTATTTTTCTCACAAATAAGCTTCAAATTCATTGTAATATAACCCGCAAAATTAAATCACATTCTATATATAAAAATTCCTACAAACAATAAATTTTGCCACATTTATCTCAATCATTCAATTAATTACATTTCATATGCAATTTTTTCCATTATTTATGTGTTAAATATATATAAGGGCGTATAAACCAAAATACATTTTTTAGCATAATAGTGATTTAAAAACGAAATTGTATCTATTTATACAAAAGAAAGTTGCTTTGAAGTCACAGTTTTATGGACAAATTTTTTCACACTAATTTACTTTCAGGTGTTTTTGAATAAATTATTATAATGACACAAACATTTCAAAACAGGAAGAAAAAATTTAAAATTTATATAAGTTTTACTCACACTGAAAACAATTTTATTATCTTGTGAGTTTAAAATCATTAAAATAACATAATAAGGTAATCTTTTGATGTGATTTTGATAACATTCTCAACAAATTTATTCGAAAAGGTTGAAGCAACACATATTCGGTTAAGTCCGAACATTTGACACTCTACACCATTCAAGTTTAATATTTTCGGAACGGACCTTTCATGGGACCCATGGTCAATTGTCGACCAGTTCTTATAAGATTTGTTGGTATAATTTATGTTTATATAAAACATATGTGTATGCAGTATTATCGTGATATAACTATTTATATTGCTTTTACTATGCGCTTGGTTCCCGAAAGTGGGCCTTGTATGGAGGCTATGGTCAATTTTGAACTATACTATGGTCAATTATGACTATACTAAAATTTTGCACTAGGTTTTTCACTCATATAAAAATTATTCTCGTCAAATATTATTGTTATGCTAGCATTTATATGGGGCTTATGCACATTAATCCGAATTTTAATGCAATCATGATCAATATAAAGCATCCATAAACATCTACTATTGTTCTATAAAAACATTGGGGCCTTTATCAAAATTTTTTTATTTTAAGCCTTCAAAAAAATTATTATTATTATAATTTTTTTTCATGCCACATTAAAATCCATTTGTATAATTATAAAGTGACTCGAATTCATGTAGAATCAGTTCGCGTTAATAATTTAATGTAGTGGGCGCGAAAGTTACAACTGTTTTTATTTAAACATATAATTATTTTTACAACTACAAGTTTAGGTATATTTCTGATAAAAATTAACTTATTGAGTTTTTTAAATAAAATTTATGATATCTTTATAGTATTAGTGCGGCATATTTTAGTAAAATTAAAAAAAATTACATACTAAAAATCTAAAAATTTTTTAAAATTCATATATTAAACGAAAATAAATTTTATTAGAGTTTATTACAAAGAAATGCTATTTAATATTGCGATCCTTTTCTAATCCAAGTAAATTTTGTTTGATGCATAAAATTTTTGTTTTTTGAAATTTTTTGGTGCGAGCTCTACATTTCCGTTAAGCATTACTAAATCCAACTATGTGATGTGCTTTAGAAAAATCTGTTTTGGCAAAGGTATCCTATCTGACTTATATTTATGGCCCCGATCAATTTCATTTATCGCCTTTTTTATATCTACATATGCAAGATTAGCGCAAATTGCCATTTTGCTATCCAAAAATGCAATATTTGTTAATATTACAATTTTGCTAATACTCATAAAGACCATAGAACTAAACTAAATACACGCAGTAATCCATAATATTGCATTAGAAACTGTGAATGGCCTCGCGAAAAACTGACTTTTCGAAAAATATTCGCTCGTGTTTTCCAAACTTTTAAACTATCTACTGTGTTGACTATTTCGGGTATATTAATGAGATATATCTTAAAATATGCATATTTAGAACAAGTTTTAATCTCTATTTCAAAATTTGTATTCAGTTGTGAGGTGCACAGGCCCCGCCCATAAAATCCAAAAAATTTCACCATTAAAATTTGACTACCCTTTATATAACTAAAAGTCTACACAACAACAAAGATGATGTGGAATTTATCTGCAAAGTCCGATAACTTTATATTAGGTTGCATGAAATCAAAAAGTATAAACCCGCTAACAAATAGTATAGATGAATAGGAAAAAGTTAAGTAATTTTTACTCTTTTTCTAAGTTTTTGAACTTTGAACCACAATTATGATTATAAAATGAAATTTTTGAACTCTGTTATCTTCTAGTTTTATGAGTTTAGATTTGTTTAAAATAATTTTACCACAAAACTTATTAAAGACAAAATTCAGCTTCAGCCAGGTTAAATTTTTTTTATAATTTTCCATATGAATACAAGCTCTTCGAAGCTATTTTTCAGCTGCAAAATTTGGATGTTCTAATCCGATTTTTTCTTTAGCAATACTTTACATATAGATATGTGCTTAATAAGTCCTACCAAATATTGAAAAAGAGTAAGATTAAGTTAAGTTTTACGATTTTATGAAGTTTTTATCGTCTCCTGTTTTATGGTTTATACGCCCTTGTACGCATCCATGCTTCATTTATATAATAACGAACAAATTATACTTTTTGTATGGAAATTATTTCTTCTTTTTTCACAATAATGATAATAATTTCAATTAATTAAATTTTAATGGCAAGATACGAACACACCAGTAAGAGTATTTACTACAGCAACCAGTATGAGACTTCATTAGCATTTCTACATTTACCAGTAATTACTTCAAAAACTTGAAGGTAATTTTTCCGAAACACATTTTTCCCCATACAGAATAGAAAATATTAGAAGGGAAAATATTAACTAAAGGAAAACATATGCAGGGAACTTAACAATATGTGTATATGTTTCTGTTAATATATTTTGTGTGTATTTGTATAGCTGCAGCACATAACGAAAGTCAAGTGTAAGTATGTGTATTTGTTTGTGTATACTACACAGGGCAACAGTGATTTTAGCATGAAATTTCTCATTCAATTTATACACACGTCATCATGAAATTCGAAGCCTATCATTTAAAAATTATACAAAAGGAATTAAAATTATTTATAAAAACAACTGAAATGCTTTTGTTGTTGGCTTTGGTAAATAGTATATTTAATGAGATTCCATAACCTAATTGTGAATTTAATTTAATTTAAAACATTTATGGATCAATTTTAATCAAATATGGCTCGTTTTATTTGTAAGATAATTTTTTTATTTATTAAGGTTTTTTTAAAAAAAAAAAAAACTTTTAAGAAATATTGTTTTTTCCCACACAATTTTTATAATTTTTAGAAAGCTATTATCTCTAATTTTTACATACTGATGTAGATATAAGTGCTGACGTAGATATAACTTAGTAGTAATAGTATTAATTTTTTTTTTTTTTTTGTGTTCTAACTAATTCATTTTCAATAAAAGTGCTTATCTCGTAAAATGGATTCAATTGAAAAAAAATGATTCATAATTTTTTTTGTCGCCCTGTGTTACAGTATACAAATACTACAAATACTAATACATAAATATAGGAAAAATTATGAACACTTTTGTATAGTTAGGATTTAATTAATAGCAGAGACTTAAAAAGGGAAATAGGGTAAAAGTTTGCATAAGGAAAGGGACATAAATACCTCAAAGATTTTAAATATCTAACAGCTATTTCTTCAATTTCTGTCGATAAACAGAATGTATGAGATTATTTTTCAATAATACCAAATATTCATCTCATCAAAAACTATATAATTGCCCCCTACTGTAACCTATATACATACTCTAACGTATCTAAACACTCGAGCACCCTTTGTACCTGTTCATGCATAAGTTTATGAAGCAAAACCAAGTGAAAACATTATGAATCTACTAAATGAAGTGTATGCTTTTTTTAAAGAAATACTAAAAGGGAAAACATTTATTCTCATATACACATTGTTCATACATATAAAAACAAAAGATAAGGCTAAAATGTTTAAATTGTCTTGAAAAGTTAAAAAAATATATTTATTTTTTCTTTCTCACTTTTTGTACTTAAATTATAAAAAGAAAAAAGTATTTCAGAAGTTTTTGTTCCACTTTTTTTCATTTGATTTGTTGAAAAACATTTTAAGTTTTTTAACAATTTGTGGAAATTTTAAAGCAAACAAACCCGAAATGAAAAAACCAAATAGTTATAACTTTTATTACACTTGCCAAACTGATAATAAAATCTAATACACTTTATTTTTCTTCACGTCAATCAATTTAGACAAACAATACTTTAGTAAGAAAAATATGAAAAGAGGGAAAACACAAGTAATACAAACACCAACAAAAATAAACAAAAACAATAATAAGAAAATATTTGTATTAGAAGCAATTGTAAAAGGAAATGTATAAAAGTATATTAAACTATTTTGAAACAAGACCGATTCTAATTTAAAATAAAATGGTATTCAATATTTGCTAGCTGCATAAATTATCTTTTAAAAATTAATAAAAATAAATTTCATGAATTAAAATCTTGGCAACATTTTTTAAATTAAGTATTCTGGAAAATCTCAAAAATATCTTAAAATTTGATTTTTTTTAGCAAAATCTGCCATAGTGCAATGAACTCAACTCAAAAAATAAAAAAATAATAATAAACCTTAAGACGAAACCAATAAATAACTAAGAGCGAATATAAACATCATGAAACTAAATAAACAACTTTGAAATAAAATAAAATGTACTCATGAAATTATAAAATTGATTGAAAAATCAATCTTATAACTTACTTACTCACTAAATTATTTATTTATATAAAATATATACTCATACAAATGCACTGTATATAAAAATACTTTTATACCAACACAATCTAATATGCAAGGTTACTCTCTCATACAGTTATAGAAAACCGCTATCTTTATATTTTCCACACACTAAGTACACTAAAAGACAAATACGAAAGTTGTGTATGTGTGTGAGTGTATGTGTTTAAGGACTTTTAACTTTTGATTTCTTTCAAGTTTTTACCTCACTTTGTCATCATCATCATCATCATCATTTCTTATAGTTTATAAACACAATTGACAGTAAATGTTTTGTTACAAAATACTCAAGAGCCGTAACCAACAATTGTAAACAATGACTGGTACACAATATTGCTTTCTTTAACTCACATTTTTAAAATCTAAGATTGCCATTTACGGTATTTTGTCCTCGATGGCACCAATACCCTCATTGTTTCACCTCCTGGTGTGTTTTGATGATAGAATTTACGCAATGTAAACAATAAGGTTTCATTGAAAATAATCATAATAAAAGTGTAAAAAAGTATATGAAGTAACATTGTTGGTGATCAGTGTTGCCAGTTTAGCCTTTTTGAGACTAAATCTAGTCTTTTTATTTTGTTTTTAGTCCCAAAATTTTCATTTTAACTTCTAGCCTTTTTTGTTCTTAAAATTGCCTTAAAAATACTAAAATGTTAATATTTCAATAACGAAGTAACTAATTTATTATTTGCTATTACATATTACATACAAATTATTTTCATAGAATCATCCAATTAATCATTTTTATATATTTATTTGCACAAAAATCTAAATTATTTATATGTAACAAAAAATTTCTCTTGCGGCGCTCTACTCTCCAAATTAAAAGATCCTTAATTAAACTTGTGGAGCTACTAAGTCGATTATTATAACTATTTTTTAATATACTTCTCAACCATAGAAATTATTTATGAAAATAATTTAGAAAAAAATTATATACAATAATGCGAAAAATCACCAAAAATTTAGAAACTCTTAATCAAAAAGGAATTAAGACAAATTTCTTTAAAAAGTTGGGTAATTTTTCATATGAAATATAACCTAAATTTGTACGGGAATTTTTTGAATGATTTTTCATTGAGCCATTTTGCTGTGTGTTATTTACGTCTACCAGCAAAATAATATAAAGCAACTATAGAGAAATCGCCAAAAAAAAAAAATCCCATACAGATATGGGTCATATTTCGTATGAAAAATAATTTAAAATTTTGCGGTGATTTTTTGTTTTTGATAAGAAATTTTTAAGAACTTTTGCGTCCGGCTGAAGGCCGTCGTCCACGCCAAAGCTAAAAAGGTTTTCATTCGGAATATGGCTGATTTTGTTCAAATATTTTATCATATATTGTATTAAATTATATACCAGAAAGTATCATTTGCTTTAGGCGATTTCGTTTTGAATCATTTTGCTGGCAGCCATTTGCATACAGAGTCGGGAAAACCAGAGTGCAAAAAGGAATGTAAGAAAAAAATCCTGATTTATTGTTGAATTTTATCAAAGCTTTGATGTTTTGTACTTAAAGTATGTTTAACTCTCATTGATTTTAAATATGTTTTTATGTATAAGACACTTTCCCAAAATTTAGAAAGGTTCTCTGATGAGCTGGTTTAAGCAGTAAAATGCGCATCGGAACTAGCTTATCCCCATAGCAATAAATTTCAATTTTATTCTATCTTATTCTTTTAATTAAGTCCTGGGAATAACGGCGCCTAGAAAAGTTTTAATAAAAATAAGTTTTTAACTTAAAAAAATGTAGGCTTCTTTTGGCCTTATATTTTGGGGCATTTAGAATTTTTTGGTAATTAAAAAAGTTCAATTTAGCCTCTTTTTTCAACTCCTGGTAACACTGTTGGCGATGACAGCTATCATATGATTGTGTTTGTGATTTTTTTTTTTTTTTTGATTAGGTATTGGCAAAGAGCGAATTCTTAAACTAACTTTCAGAAGCTAAAAGATGGTTACCCTTAAGACATTAATTGCTCTAGAATGATAAAATTAATAAATTCAAGGTAAAAACTCAGTAGCCGGTATAAATATATATACATCCTGTAAACTTTATATAAAATATAAAGTTTATAACTGTAAGCAAGGCAACCAAAAATATGTTCTGAAAAAAGTGTTTTATGCTTTTAAAATCGGAAAATATGCTCTTAAAATTAAAAAATATGTACTTAAAATATTTTTTTTCTAGCTAAATTTTAAATTATCAACTATTAGTGCTAAAAATAGCATGATTATTATTAGCAATTACTAAAAATTATTTCTTTTTGCAATTAAAAATATTTAAAGTTAATACATTTTATCTGGAAATTACAAAATTTCTATTACTGAAAATTATTAGGGAATCGAATTTCACTAATAGCAAATTATATTAAAAATTATATTTCGTACAAAAGATGTAAATTGTATGTATCTTTTAAGGGCAAAATATACGATATTATACTCTTTAGTACAATATATGAAAAACAAAATGCTTTTAAGTATAAGATATGCAAAAATATGCCATTTAAATTGCTAAAATATGCTCTAAAATAAGGCTGGTTAGACAAAACTATGCAAAAATGTGCTGTTAAGACTAAAATAAAAATATGCTGTGACTAATTGATGCGAAAATTCTTAAAATTGTCTGAAATGGATGAATAACTAACAGTTTATTTTATTTGAAGCCCAGGAAAAAATATAATTTTACGTTGATTATGAGTAATTCTATGTAAAGGGCTTTTTGTTTTTTCTAACAGGAGTATAAATCTGATATAACAATTTAGCAGGTAAAATAATACAATAATGTATAAATGTAATACACTCATAATAAAACAGATATTAAACAGTTTCCTTGCATACTCATGTGATAGCACGAGTAGACAATGAACTGGATGGCAATAACAACAAAACAGTTTTCTGCGAAGACTACTATGACGGGAAGCAGGCTCTATTTCGTGCAACAACAACATTTTGCTAGTACTTATAAAATATTTATTTTGTGCGATAATTTGCTAAAAGCAAAGTGGTCTTGAAATACTTACTTAATGTAAAAAATAAGTAAGGTACTTTGAAAGGAATCATAATTACACCATTTCAGAATTTGAACTAAGTAAATATTTTACATTTTTTTGGAAGTTGTTTATAACTTCTACCAAAAAAATTAAAACGAATCTTTTCTTAGTGTAAAAAGGCTTCTAATAAACCCACAATTTTACCACATTATAAGTATTTTTAATAACTTCTAACTTAAAAAGAGGAATCATAAAATAGGACAATCATCCAATGACAACCATCTTTGTTTCTGCAATATTTGCTACACTTACTAATGATAATAATTTTGCTATATATTGTTTTTATCCTTTAGAACATTATATTTACAACTAGAAAATTATCCAGCGAATAGAAAAATTTAATTTATTATGACCACAATTTCAGAACACTTTTCAAATGACAACTATTGGTTAAAATCATTGCTGCTGTAGCTGTTTATAAATACTATTTCCCTTCTCTTTTTCTGGTATTATGAATCCATTACCCTATTAGTTATTGTCTTTGAAGACTGTAGTAGCTATAATAAGACGATTTCGCTCCCAAAGGCATCACAGAACTCTGTATTATAGAAAAAAATAACTGTCCAAACGTACTCTAGAAATTAAAGAGTTTGAAAACAGCGGAAAATTTGTGACAATTGGTCCAAAAGTATTTGTAGCATAACCTATGAAAACAGTATTACTACGAATGGTATGAAAACATTGTACATAACTGAACTGGTAAAATTGTTAGCAAAAAAAATGTTCAGCAACATCTATTTTGTAACGATGTAATGTTTTTGGAACATTTTCTGATTCCAGTATTATTCTAACTGACACTGTTTCAGGGCGGCAAAAAAGTATCAAATTTCCCACACTAGGCCAACGCCATATTAGAATGTCAGATTCCGTTAATGTTTTTTTTTTTAGTTCCTTTCCTTCTAGTTAAACTTGAGCCGACAAATTCAATAATATTTAGAGATTGCTATAATATGACGCTTATTCCAGGTCCACATACAAATTGAAAAAAAAAACTTTTTTCGGAATTTTTATTATGACCTGAAAGAATAATTTGCAAGAATTAATTTTAGATTACACTTTGCAGCATTACTATGGTCCGCATTATCGACCTTTATTGCCAATTTGAGTCTAGACCGTAACCAACCGATTTGATGTCGTCTTGTCGTCTCACATGGAACAACTTGCCGAATCCAACTCGTTCACCCTAGATATGTATATAAAACTTATAATTAAAAAACTATATACACGTACTGAGATTTTTTTTAATTAAAAAAAAAAAAACGGGATTTAGTATCACATTCCTTACTTCATATATATATATATATATATATATATATTTATATATATATATATATATATATATATATATATATATATATATATTATATATATATATATATATATATATATATATATATATTATATATATATATATATATATATATATTATATATATATAAATATATATATATATATATATATATATATATATTATATATATATATATATATATATATATATATATATATATTAATCAAATAGCTCGAATATGCTATTTTTAAATTTAACAAATAATAGAGTAAATTTTAAATTACTCGTGTCATTCGAATAATTATATCTTTAAATTTTACTCGTTTTGTTTCTATTTACAAAAAATTAGAACAAGCACCCCATGTTATTTTAATAAAAATAAAAATTAAAAGAACAGCAATGTTAACAATTAATTAAAAAAATAAAAAATTCTCAAATATCAAAAATATGTCTACATTAATTGAGATCGTTTAACTTACAAGAAATTTTAGTCAATTTTTCTTTCGTGTTTCTATAAATCTATTATTTCTATATATTAACTTAACTCTTTGATTGCTATATCAATAGGCCTAACTTGTTGTTGTCATTCGTAAGCAGGGCTGTCAGACGTGGCGATTTTTCGCCAAACGTGTCGATTTTTAAATCTTTTGGTGACTGAATTTTCCGTTTGGCGAAATGGCGAATTTTTTTGGCGGTTTATAAAGAAGGTATTTGGCTATTTTTTAAAAACTTATTAGAAAATATGTTTTTTCATATTTTTTCCTAATACTATATTTTTTAAGAAGAAAAATGAGAAGTTGAAATACTCAAAAAATATATTATTTTTTATTTATGATGCAAAATAATGGCAGCAACAAAATATACACAGAATAACATTTTTCTCCTAATAAAATATATTATTAGGAAAAAATATTAAAAACTGTGTTTTCTAATAAAGTGTGGGCCAATAATTGCTGTAAAGTTAAAATAAAAAATTTGATTTTTATCTTTAGTATCTTACACAGTTTTGCTATGAATATAAATGTGCACGCAGAGAAAAAAACATGTTTTCGTCATTCTCACCAGAACAATAGTATGTTCTCATTGTTAGTTTTCATTAATTTTAATAATACCGTGTTCACACTAACAATGTTTTGTTTAAGTTTTATCATTCAGTGTTTACATTTAATCAAAAATTTAATATAGTTGACAACAAAAATTTAATTTTTTTTTAATATATTTACCATAAAAAAATTTTGCTAATACAAAATATATCATTAATTCCATAACCATTATGAATTTTTTTCATATTTTTTTAAAAAAATATTATCATTGTATAATAATATAAATATAACTTGTTTGTTTTTGAATATATTTTGTTTCCAACGTTTTTTCTCCATCTTGATTATAATTCTCACTTAGTTTATACATGAATTAATATAAGTAGACAAAGTTTTGTTATGTTTGGTGTGATTCAAGCAATCTATAATATTGATTATCTACTACTCGAATCATAGCATGAAACGAACCATAAAATCGGACAGAATATGGTAAAATAATATCATAACTATTATTATAATATCTATTTTAGCTGTGATCATATATTTCAGTGATAATAATTGCTCTTAGATTTCTGATTAACCATTTGGTGACAGAGGATCAAAAAAAGAACCAAAAATCTACATACGAATAGGGTTGTCAGAGTTTTTTGATTTATTTTTCCAAATCAAGTTTAAAATCTTCTAATTTCTTTCTTACGGAAAATTGATTATAAGGTGAAACGTTTTTACTCCAAACCTAAATTAAATAAAATTTTTAACTTCAATTACGTTTTGTATTTTAAACACCTATTCGCTTCTTTTTAGTGAATAATTTTTTTAATATAATTCCAAATTGTGGTATCATTTTGAGACATAATAATATCTTCAGATTTTAAATTGAAACATCTTTAAAACCAGTTAAAAAATAAATTTTTAAAATACTGTTTTTACTCGAATTATTCGTTTAATCGGCGTAATTTACTCGAATAAATTTTTACTCAAAACTATAGATTTTAATTTAATCGAACTGTTATTCGATTTTAATTTTTCAATTAATTGAACAAACATTATTCGAATGAATACCTTACTAGGAACAAACTAAATATACTTACATATACATAAGTGTGCCAAGAAACCGTTTTAATACCCTTCACTACCATAAGTGTGGAGGGTACTAAGTATTTGTGCTGATATTTGCAACAACCAAAAATGCAGGTCTATAACCCATCTTAATTTATTCGTCCGTCTGACCATCTGTCCATTCATGTAAACCTTGTATTAGAACTACAGGTCACAATTAAATTAACGAAATTTGATGTATAGATTTCTTATGGCCCAAGGACGAAGCCTATTGAAATTGGTCCATTATTTCACCAAATGTCCTCCCGGAATACGATTTTAACAATCATAAATCCCTTAAGTATAGAAACATTTTAAAGAAATATAAGTTTTATATAAATAAAAATTTCGTCAATATCGGTCTATAATTAACCGTAGACCTCTTTAAAAAATCGCTTTAACGGACATAAATCCCACATAAATATTAGTTAGTAATATTTGATGCAAGTCAGTGCTATATAAATAGAAACCGCGGTACCAAATTTTATGAAGTTCGGCCCATAATTGACCATAGCTGCCATATAAGGCAGAAATCACCCTAAAGTACATAAATAATATAATACATGCAAACGTAAGTTTTATAGAAATTTACATTACGCTTAATACAAGTTTCGGTCCACAATTGGCCACAGGTCCCATATAAGACCCCTCGCCAAATTTTTATGCATATACCCAGTGGTGTGGAGTATTATATGGTCGGTCTTGACCGGCTGTATACTTCTTGCTTGTTTATTTATTTGTTGTGATTCTAACAAAGAAAAACGACTCAAACGATGCTTATTAAGAGCTGAATAAAAAATAATTAAAACTAATTAAAGAAATCATCTTCAGTTCCCTAACTTTGGTGTACATTTTTACATTTGGTTTTATTATTTTTTGTTTTCTTTAAATATGACCAAAAGTTTAATTAAACCCTTTATCAGTTTTTCTAAAAAAAAAAAAAAAAAAATATCAAAAACAACAATTTAAGAACTTCAATGTTTTTTTTTTCGTTGAATACTTGATAAATTCTAAAAGAGTTGATGTCACATAATGTGATACACATACTTTTTTTATAATCTTAAAGAAGAAATATACATATAAAAATTGTATAGATTCCACTCCTTAGTTTATTTTGTTTTACTCTTTTGTTTATGCTAGTTATAATATTTATTGGATGTAGATATTTTTTTCCAAAAGATTTTTATTGCTTGAAATATACTCCCGTAAACAAAAAACAAAAAAAACTACAAAGATCTGTTACATCTTTTGGGGAATAACTGTAACTTTTATAGATTTTGGCCAAATAAAGCTGACGACAAACATACACGTATAAGTAATATTGGCAAGAAAAATTTGTAAAGGAGAAAGCCAATGGGGATGAGTTAAGTATAAGTGAAGCTTGTTTTTGTGCCAAGGATGTATATTGATGTTACGAGTATGTTTATGCCAATGTTTTTTATTGGTTTTCATGGTGCTTTGTTGCTGCTGTTTGTTGTTGATGTACATACATATACAGTTTAGGTTAAAGTGTTATAATATTCATGTTGTGAACGAAACATAAAAAAGTGGATGAAAAAGAAAGAAGTTACAGCAACAACCTTGTGATAGATACTAGTTATAAACACACATACCCGTGTAAATATTTAACGCGCAATCACCTTTTCTTTATAATGTTGATTGAGTGTGTCACTATTTGGATGTAAGAGTTTATTTTTTTATTTTATTTATTTATTTATTTTTATTTTTTTTTTTTTCTTATATGAAGGTGTAGTTGTGTTTATTCATGTGTGTATTTGTCTTTTAGTTGTAATTTATATTACAGCTTATTACTTTTATTTAAATTTTAAATTAAACTTAGAAATCAAGTAAATATTTTATGAAAAATAAAATGAATTTTAAAACTGTCAACAAATTGTTCAAGTAAATAATAAATAAAACAAATTTTTGAAAAAAAATATACATATTATTAAGCAATTGAAGCAATTTGAAACCCTAATTGTATTAGAAATAATGTTTTCGCAATAAGATACTTTTACCATATTTAATATGGCCTATGACCTTTTTAAAACAATTAAGCTTTTAAAAAAATTAAATTTGTTAAAAATTCACAAAAACAATTCAGTTATTACAAAATGTGTTGGGAAAAATAAATTCGTTATTTTTGTTAAGTATTAATTTCATTTACATGACCTAAAATTAGATTTAAGCTAAAAAATTGTTTATGCTATAAATAAACAATGCACAGTGTGCTACCCAAAAAATGGAATGGAAATAATTATGCAATTTCAGAACGACAGATCCGATTTTAATGAAATTTCACATAGGGATATTAGAGGTATAGTATATAGACTTACCTGGTGTGTATTCAAAGTGTCCCAAAGTTGGGTACCTCGGGTATAAACATTTTTAAAAACGATCCTGATTCGTTATATTTGAATCGATTTGAAAAGTTTTTATATGGAATTATTCAACTGGTTGAGATTCACAAAAAACATCATCATGCATATCTTATCTCTTTTAGTTTATGAAATATTGGGCCTCATATGTTAAAATTTTTACTTTTTAACATATCTTGATGAAGTTTTTTCGTTATAGGGAGTTCAACTTTCACTCGATTTTTCATTTATTTAATTTTTTTTATTTGATTACAAAAAAATACAAAAATAGTGTAAAGAAAGATTTTTTTAAATATGTACCGATTCAAAAGTTTTAAGCATTTAAATTTGGACTTTGAAAAAGAGGCGATTTTTTCCGTTTTTTTATTTTTTGCCAAAAAAGTGGTAGCATTCTTTTCTTATTATATACAAGTAACATATACAGTATTTATATTTTCTTGAAAGATAACTAAATAAAAATATTCTGAAGAAAAATTAAAAAAAAATGGATTCCGGCGAGAACCAGGGTTTCCCAAATTTGACCAATTTTTTCAAAAAATTTCCAATTTTCTCCTTCATTTCTGAAATTGCATAGCTGGAATCAGAAAATTTTAATATTTTTTTCTACCACTCAATATGTTTTTAATTTTCTGGAAATAGAAATTTTTGTTACCCGATATCGGTTGAGAAGACATAGCAAAAAAAATAAAAAAAAAACATTTTTGAAAATTTTTAAAAGTTTTTTAGAAATTGCGGGATTTCTGTGGACAAATCTAAAAAAGTGAATAATACTTGAAATTAAGCATCAAAAAGGCTACCCAGGTGTAAAATTTCATTAAAAACCATCTACTAATAAAAGAACGGGAAAAAATCTACTTTTTCAAAGTTCAAATTTAAATAAAATATTTTAAATAAATATTTTTTTCAAAATGTTTTCTTTACACTATTTTGCTATTTATTTATAATAAAATAGAAACAAAAATAAATACATGCGAAAAATCTTCATCAAGATACATCAAAGGGTAAAAATTTTAATCTTTGTAGCCCAGTATTTCGTAAACTAAAAAAAATAAATACTTTTATATAAAAATCATTCTAATCGATTTAAGGATGAGGAATCAGGATGGTTTTTAGTTAGGTCTATATAATCAAATTTCATTAAAATCGGACCAGCAGTTCCAAAACTGCAGAATTATTTCATTTCATTTTTTGGATCACACACTGTGCAATATCCTTTAAATTATACAACAAATGTTTATACTTTTATTTCATTCGTATAGGAAAAAGGAGCAATTTAATAAAATGTAAATTCTAAACTAACAACTGAAATTTATAAAATGCAAATGATTAAAATGGAACTATATTTAAATAATAAATATATTTGTATTTATGCGATAGTTTTTTGTACATACGAGTATTAAGTAAATTTAAATGAGTTGTTTTTTGTTTCCTTCTTGCTTTCATACAAATATTAGTAAGCCTAAATTGATTCTATGGATATTGTGATAGTGGTTGGACTTTATGGTTATTGGTTAGATGGAATGAGATAGAATAAAATTGAATATATAATTTGTATATTGAATATTAAAATTTTATAGTTTTTAATCTCATGGGAATATAAGCAAATGTTTTTTTTTTCTTTTTAGCTTAAAACAAATAAATAAAATAAATAGCTAATTAAAAGTGATTATACTTTATATAAGTATATTAAAAAAAAAAAAAAAAACGATAGAAAAAATGTCATGTCGAGTCAAAAAAGAAATAAAAAATACATCTTCACATAAAATTTAAAAGGGCAAACAACACTTTAAATTTACAGGAGAAATAAATACTATTGTGATTCTAAAACAACAACTTTTTTACACCTCATCATAAAAAAAAAAAAACTCATTCGAAATTGAGTTCTGGGAAGATTACTTAGTTTGATGTGGAATAATACTTGTGTAAAATAATACTAATTTTTTGGTACGCCCTTTTGGATTTATATAATAAAATTTACAAATTCGTCATATTATGCATTTTAAATCAAAGTACATTATAAATAATGAAACAATTAAAATTGATATATAGTTCATTCCATGAGAAATTTATAGAAAATTCAAATTTTTTGACGGAGGGTCATCAGATTTTGTTTATATTTCGTACGCATATAAACTATGGAGCCATTTAGTCTTTCTCATTTTTTGTTTAAATTTCAAAAAATCGCGAATTTATTCACTATTTTAATTTTTATAAAAGTTAAAATATCCGACAAAGTACGTAACTTTAAATGTTAATATATTAATGAAGCAAAGCTCTAATGAAGGCTAACTGACACCTCTTTCAGGCGATAATTCAAAGTTAAATTGTTTATTTAAAAATACATTTTTGAAAAATTTGTACCACTTGGATTTTAGTTTTCTTTTAATATGATTAAAAGCAATATCTTTACTACAAAATGCAATAATAATTTGTTTGGGACAAGGTGTTCTACTATTTTTAATATGTATATATATATATATATATATATATATATATATATATTTTAAGAAAAGTTACCACCAGATTTTTTATAAAAAAAAATATTTTTTTCATAATATTTTAATTCTTTTTAATTTTTTGGTTATTCTTATTCAATAATATGTAACAATTAAGTGTTCATAACTCATTAACTGACTCAATAACTGGTATAAAATTTATTTCAACAAGTATGGTAAAATTCAAAAATAATGTTTTTGCTAATGATGAACTCACAACAAAAGTGCAATTTTCAAATGTGTTTTTAAGAAATTTATACCCTTTGGATTTTAAATATTTTTACTGTTGAAGAAAAATATGTTTATTAAACAATACAATAATACCAGAAATATTAAATTAAGAAATGTTACGAGTAAAATCAATTTTAAAATAAACTCACAAAAAGTAAAAAAAAAAACACAAAAAGTATAAAAAATATTTTTGTATGAACAAAATATGTAGGAATATTTCTATTATTTTGTTTTTTTTTTTTTTTTTTTTTTTTTTTTGTTTTTAATAGTGGATCATTTTGTTCCAGAACCATTTATATTGCAATTTTTAGTAAACATTATAATTTTTATAATGTCAAAAGAAGAAAAAAATTTAAACAGTAGAATATTTCAAAAATGCTTCCTAATAATGCACTTGCGTTATAAATGCATTTTTGAATGGTAATATTATTTTTTAAATTATTTTTTACAAAGAGGACATATTTGAATAATTAAAACCTATTTAAAGCTTATAACGACATTGGTGTTTAAAGTAACACACTGTTTTCAAATTTTTTACTTTTCAAAAAAATTAAAGTCGTAAATAAATTTGTGATCAAAATTCCAAAAACTAAAAATATAAATATTCAAATACCTCCTTAGAAATATCTTTGGGCGTTTTTTCTATAATTTTTTGAGATATAGTACGTCCGCAAACTATATGCAGCAAAAAAAAAAACTGAAAAAGTCATGATTTAGACATTGTGTTATCATTGGAAGAAAGAACTTTAAACAAATTCCTGACGCCCAGCCAGAGATTTGTTGTTGCTGTCTTTCCCTCGGCTCAACAAGAGAAAGCAAAGGACAATCAGAATGAAAGTAAACACTTACTGTTTCCAAATGGTAAGATGAATAAAATCCAGGTAAATTAGGTTGACGTTATAATTCAGTATTTATTTAGAAAAGGATAAATTTTCTACTTTCTGGTTTAGTTGTTCGCGGTTGCTTTGTGTGCTGTTGTAAGCTTTTCACAAATGGCCATCAATCAGATTGACAGTACAAAAAAAATTATCTGTTAATCTTATTGATCAACATTCACAGTAGTGAGAAAGTGACCACAGACATAGCGATAGGGGGGTCACATTTATAGGAGGGGCACCATGTCTATGTCCAACATCATCGTCATCATCGTCGTCCGCTGTTGTGGCCTCAACAAACTTGGTGCTGAAAAACAGCTTCGAAAGTTCTTTAACCCATCGTTGTCATCAGTAGGATGTTCTTCTCTTATGCTTCTTGTTGATTGCTTTTGAAGTACTTCTCTTAAAACTATATTTATAGTTTTTTTAAATAAAAATATGGTTTTAGCTTTGTTATTAAATAAAAAACTACTTTCCAATTTGTGAAATTTTTATATTCTTAGAAATTATTCACCTTCTTTTGTTCTAAAAATACATTATTTTCACTTTTTGGAAGTAGTTTTTATTAACTTACAAAAAAGTGCAAAATATGCATTTAGTTCTACTTTCGAAGTAGTGAAAAAAATTTTTTTTTTTTTTTTTTGGAAGCACTTGATTTTAAAAATGTTATCATAGAAGGTAGCTTTTCTTTCTCAGAATACTTAAATTAAAATTATTTTTTATTAAATAAATCACCCCATAAATAAAAATTTCTTAAACTACGTTGCTGAATCACTATTATTCACTATTATTCGAAAAAACCTAACAAAAACTGGACTTAACTGGTAACTTCTATTACGGAGGCTAGGTGAAATAATGAACCAGTTGTAATCAAACTCAATTATACGTATCAAATTTTATTAAATTGTACTCAAATTTGTTCCCTGTTTTTGCACATATGCTTTACATGGCCGTCAGCTAGCCAGAGATATAGTTTTATAGTTTTTATATAAAATTTAATCTAAAACTATATCCGATTTACGTATGTAGATGTAAAATATTATTTAAAAAAATTGAGTTGCCTGCTATCAAGTAATAGTTCTAGTAGTTTAAGATTTTTATTATACTCAATTCTCAGAAAAATTATCTATGAAATATTACTAATAATTTAGAACTAAAAAAAAATAAAAACTGAAAAAAGTGTTAAATTAAAGTTTAACACACCGATATGCAATTATTTTGTAGAGAATAAGTGCTAGCAGCACAAAAGAAAGTAATTTATTTTATGAGCTATAAGTATGTGTTTTTACATTTACTAATTATACTTTGAATCTGTGTTCAATAGTGTCTAAAAATTTAATTATTCTTTAAATTTTTTCTTAGTTGGAATGTGCTATTTTATTTTTTAATCGGCTTTAAGTGTTCTTTATAATATGACTCAATACTTTAATTCTGGACAGTTTAATGGATTGGGCTCCTTTGATACATAGCAGCACCACATGTTTGATAGCACTCAGTTACTTTTTTGTTGTAATGGTGAGAAGAGAGATGAAGCCAAACAAACAATTTTGTTTTCTAGTGATACGAAGGAATCTTTTCTGATGGTACTTTTTTGCGTACATTTATATGTTGTTATGTTTTTCCCCACATGTACAAATGTTTTGCAAAACCAAAGGTTTATTCGAGAATTTCAATATTTTACGCGACATTTATCTGACACATTTCCCATACCATCTATCATTTGGAATTCATGACCAAGATATTGTAAAAAATCTGCCAGTACGTACTTTTTATCACCTTTAAGGCAGCATTCATATTAAAAATTTAGTCATCTTTTTTCTATCGTTCCTATTTGGACCTATTTTTACTTCGTAGGCTTTCAGGCCAGTTTTTTTAACTTTTGTTATAAAAGATATAGAACAATTTAAATAATAGGTCACATTCCAACGAGAGATGTAAAGAGATTTCTTAATATTCGTATTATTTTGTCTGCGATCCTACAGTCTGTAAATCAACTTCTCTTCAGTTGTCGCGGATTTTTTAGCGATCATGAACTCTTTGTATTTTGTGTGACTAGAAAAACTGAATTTTTCAATTCACCTGCACTCCTAGCAATATGGTCGACATGTGTTTTGAATTATGCATTTGAATGAATTTTCTTAAACTTAAATTTTAAGAAAAACTAATTAGCAGATAGAGAATAATAACAAGTGCAAACAAGTTAACGATTGTAATTTTTTTTCACGCATGATAAACAAAATTGAAAACGACCCCAATCAATAGGATTAAATACAAATCCAGCCGAATTTTTTCTATTTTGTGTCGAAACCTTGACTTTATCCTATATGTTCTAAAATCTCAAAACATAGATCAACAAACGAAATGCAGCTTCAAAAACTCCAACGTATTTCAAAGAATTTGCAAACGTCTTTTTCCAGACCTGCAACAAATGTGAACTTTATGGAAAAATTCGAAAAAAAATCCAAAAACCTTAAACTTCATCCTTTGAAATGATGAAGTTAACAATCACTGAAAATTTCATTAGGATAATTTAACTAGCAAGAAATATAGTAGACATACAATATTTCTCCAAAAAATGAATTTTTACAGAAATTTTTCTAACTTAGACTCAGAAGAATTATCAACTCCAATTTTTTCAAATACATTTTTTTGTTTAGCTGTTATAATTCTTAATTATATACAAAAAACTAAAATCAATATCATTTGTAGAATTCAAGCTAAGTTACTTTAAAGTAAAATTGGATAAGAAACAAAAATTTGGGGTACCCTCATTTCAGTCCCCTTAGATCCTGAAATTTCTTTTGTTTTACATTCCTCTGATATGTCTATGTGAAATTTTATGCAAATCCAAGCAGCCGATTAGAAGTTACAGATTTATTTCCAAAAATGTCCGATTCTGCCCATCTGAGCATTGCTCAATAATGGATAAAACTTATTAATTTTATTTGTAAAAACACTATAATATAAAGACGATGAAGAAGTGAAGAAAATCAAACACATTCATAAATGTTTTACACCGATTCACTATATGTTTAATTTTTTTGCACTGTTTTTTTCCAGTGAAAAAAAAATCCAAAACATTAAACTTGATTACGCTTTACATATATATATACACTTACAATTTCCTTTCAAATCCTTAAAATAATGTCCACTCTTTCAAATATTATCTGTAAAATATATCCTTTACATATATCAACATGCCAAATATATGTAATCACAAATATTTTGACATAAAACAAATTATAATCAAAAAAAAAAAAAAAAAAGGAAGGAAAGGAAAGGAGTTAAGTTAAAAAAAATTAAAACGACTTAAACCAATAATTTATTTATACAATTTTACACCCTCAATGCCTATTAAATAATGAAATGTAAAGCTGACAACAGCAACAACACAAATAGCAACAGAACTGTTTCGAATAGCAAAAGCAATACAAGATATTCCTTGATGACAGACATTCACGCTTTCCGTTTTTTCCAACACCACCAGCACTTGGTATCGTTTTTTTCTGGCCACAATTTAATGACGTTGTTTGGATGTTGTTCAAGTTTTTTTTTCTTTTAAAAAATCAACTCACTCAATCGTGTACATGTGTAAGAGTATATTTGTAGGTGAAAGTTTATGTGTGTATTTAAGTAAGTGAAAGTGATATATTTGCATTGGAAAAATATTTTATACCTGCTTTCGTAAAATAAATATTTTTTCTGCCAATATTTATGCCAAAATTTTGTAAAGCCATTTCGTTTTATTTTTCTTCTTCTTTTTACTACCGAAAAAAAGTTGTTGCATTTCCTCAGCTCGTCTTAAACATTCCATTTAGAATGTAACTAGAAACTTTTGGTAATAAAAAAACTAAGAAACCTTGAATGCATAAATTTAAAATACCAAGAAAAAGTAAAAAAAGATTATTGTTATGTTTGCCAATCTAAATAGAAATAAAATATTCAACAATATGTATTTGAAAATTTAAATATCGAAGAAGTAGCACTACAAAATTCTAACCAATTTATAATCTTATGTACGTGCATTTAGATTCCAATTTTGGGGCATTAAAAGAAAACACGTATTTCACAAACAGATTTGGCTTAAAATGCCAAATGTTTGTAGAAAAAAGCAGATGAAATTTAAAAGAATTTATTATACATCAAATATTCAGGCAAAAAGTCTAGGAAATCATAATTTCAACAATAGAGGAATATCATATGTGTTTTACTTTCTATAGAATTATTTTTCCCTCATCTTCTTGGAACTTAACCATCTTGTAATAAATTCTATTTCTATTCCCAAAATAATTTAACAATTTTAAGCTTCTGGATTATTTATTTTACATTTCTCCATATACAAAACTCCATTTGCTTATATAGAGTGTTTTATACAGCTCTCAGTATTATTTGATTCTCAAGGTAAAAGACAGGAAAGAAAAATAACTTTTTGTATTGTAGATAAGCTCAAACAATTTTATGTCGAATCGATAGACCTTTAAATAACTTTTATTTTTTCTACTTGTTTTAACCATTCTTCGAAATGTATACCATGAATTCAATGAGGATGGCATAATTTATATATTTTTTTACTTGTATTCTAATGTTTTCCGGCTTCTGCTACTTTCTGTGACATAAAAAGTTTTATATTTGCCATATTTTCTCAAAAAAAAAAAAAAAAAAAATACAAACGTGGATTTTAGTTTGCTTAGCGGAAATTTACAAAATGTTTGCTAATATTTTTTCCAAAGAAATAAATATGCTCATTAAAAAAAACACGTTTCTTATTTTATTGTAATAAAAATACTGAAAATTTCTGAAGTTTATTTACATGCCAAAAGATTAAAAAGAGATTTAGAATGGCAAAAGTTCAAATATTGCTTAAATTACTGTATACAAGATACAAGAGAAATAGTTAATGTATTTTTATTATGCCAGTTTATGATATTTAGATTTTTTTAAATGTTTTTCTACAGATAAATTTGAATATTCAATTTCCATTTTCTTTTATATTTCCTTCTCATTTAAAAGCAAATTCCCTTGTACAGGCACAGTTTTCTTTAGAAAATATATTTTATTCCACAATTCATTTATGGAAATTTTCTCAGAGAAGTTTCTATTCTACAAAGAGATATTTTATTATTGAAAAAAGTTTTTCTTTTTCAAGAACTAACTTTTTAACATAATATTTTTCTTTTTGAGAGATTTTTTTTAGAAAAATTCTCTTCATTTTAAGCAGATATTTTTTCGAATTTCTCTTTTCTAATAAGAATGTTTTCGTAAGAGAAATTTAGAAAAAAATCTTTTTATTAATACGATATTTTTCACAAAAAAATTTCCCTGTATTTAAAAGCATTTTACTTTATTAAAGAAATATTTTTCTGTAGAAAAGTTTCTCTTTATTGAGATATTTTTCCATAGAGAAACGCCTGTTGAAATATTTTTCTTCAGAAAAATTTCTCTTTATCAAAGATATATTTTTCTTTAGAAAAATGTCTCCTTCATAGATATTTTTCTTCAAAAAAATGTCATAACGAAATATTTTTCTTCAGAAAAATGTATCTCTGTTTGAGAGATATTTCCTTTTTAATAGTCATTTCTCTTTTGGAGTTGTTCTTTTTTATGAAATATTTTTCTTTTGAAGCCGAACTTTTTTAATATAATTCTTTAGAAATTTATTTTTTCTTTAGTTCTCTTTTAACAGATATCTTGCTTTAAAAAATTTCCTCCTTTTTTAAAGATATTTTTCCTTAAAAATATTTCTCTTTTTTTAGAAATACGTATTAATCTTTACAAACTTTTCTCTTTTTTAAAGAGGAAAAGAGGTTTAGAATAAAAAATTTTGAAAACCTACGTTTGTTTAGAAAAACTTCATTTATTTTAAATAGATAGATTTTTAATTATAAAAGTTTTTCCATTTTTTAAAGTTAGTTTTCTTTAGGAAAATGCTTATTTAATAAGGAAATATTTTTCTATAAAAAATTTCAAAGAAATGTTTTTCTTTACAAAATTTTATCATTATCATTTCTTGAAGATATTCTTCTTTCGAAAATTTTCTAGTTTTTAAAAGATCTTTTCTTCTAAAAATTGTACCTATTTTTGAAAAAATTTTGCTTTTGAAAATTTTATCTCTTTTAGAAAATATTTTCTTTAGAAATTATTTTTTTAGAGATATTTTTCTTCAGAAAAGTTTTAGATATTTAATATTTCGATATTTTTATTTAGAAAGGTTTCTCTTTTTAAATATAGTTTTCTTTAAAAAAAAATATCTTTTTTTTAAGAAATGCATATTATTTTTACAAAAATGTATCTTTTCTAAAGAGGTAAATATATTTAGAAAAAAAATTAAGGGATGCTCTGTGATTCTATTATTTTATAGATATTTGTATTTGCACAATTTTCTTTTTTTAGGAGACTTTTTCTTTTCTAAAAAGTATTTATCTTGACAAAATTTTCCCTTTTTTAAAGAGATAAATTTATTTATTTATTTATTTTTAAGAAAAATTTTTATACATTTTTTTTTTAACAAGAATAATATGTTCTTAAGTAAATAAAGTTTTCATACAAATTATTTTCTTAAAAACATATTCTTCTTGGCAGAATTTTATTTTTTAAAGAGATATTTTTTTGCTTCTCTTAAACAAATATTTTTCTTAATAATTTATTATTCTTGATAAAAGAAATTTCTCTCTTAAGTAAATATTTTTAGAAAAAAATCCTTTTCTAAAGAGATAACGATATTAAAATAATTTATGTTTTTACGATAAACTTTAGTTTGGACAAATGTCTGTGAAAAAATATATAAGTTCCTCACTTTGAAAGAACTTATTCTATAGAAAAGTTTTTTACTTCGAGATACACTTTTCAATTGAAAAATTTCTCACCAGAGGGACACTTTCTATAAAAAAAATCTCGCTTCTAGATACAATATTCTGTACAAAATTTTCTCGGTTTAAGAGACAGTTTCATAAAAAATAGTTCCTTAATTCGAAAGACACTTTCACATAGAAAAATGTCCCAATTCGAGATATTTTTCTGTAGAAAAATTCATTAACTCGGGTAAAATTTTTTCTATTGAAAATGTTCTCACTTCTTAAAAATCTTTTCTATAAGAAAATCCTCACTTCAAGAAATACTTTCTCCGTTTGGAAAATACTACTTCTTATAATTTCTTAATATATCCCATTTTGAGAGAAATTTAATTACAGAATATTTTTAACCCTTGAGAGATAATTATATTTAGAAAAAATTCTCACTATGAAAAACATTTTTCTTAAGAGATAAGTTCTCATAATGAAATACATTTTCCTCTAGAAAGATTTTTAAATAAGATATCATTGCTTCTTTGGAAAATTTGAAAGAGTTTTTCCATTATAAAATATAGCACACGTGAGAAATTGGAGAAAATAGGAAAAATGCGACATGTTTTCGGGGACATATTTATTTTTAGAAAAAATGTCTTTCTTTAGAAAATTTTCATTCTTTAGAGATTTTTTATTGAGATAAATTTCACAATGCTAGAAACATTTTCTATAAGAAAAATGTATATTCTTGACAAGAATTACTTGAAGGATATTTTCCACTTTTAAAAGCATTTTCTTGTTTATTTTATTATTATAAACATTTTAGCTATTATATGTGACGAGTCTTGGCGTGACGTTTTAGGTTTCCTAATTTTCTTTCAATTTTTAAAAAACACCCAAAAGATTTTAAATACTTGACAAATTTAAACATTATTAGTTAATTTGTTCGCGCTTAATGGATTAAATTTAAGGGTAGGCAAATTTTTACATTTTCATATTAAATTATTCAAAAACAAAGGAAACAAAGGTATTGGACACGCAACTGTCATTAATGCCACGTATACATACATTAAAGGACACGGTCTCAAATTCCCTTTTACACTCACAGACACTTTCTTACATAACAATATTTTATTCCTTTACTGAATAAAACACGCATATTTACTACAACTTTTTTAACTTCACTGGAAACACAAGATGAACCACGGATGGCAAATATAGTACAATTGTTGGGTACATTTTTTTTATCTGCTGATACCGTGGTACTACCACGACTTATTCGGTACACTTTAATATGATCTAATTTGCATATGTTTTAATTAAATACCAACAGCTACCGCAGAGCAGTGGTTTGAGGCTGAATCCAAAATATTCAATAGTACTTAAAAGCCGCCTCTATGGGTTAACCTTTCATTATATTAATACACGTAAGTGCATTCATAAAGTAATATAATCTGTGAATTTAGAAAAGCAATCGGATGATCTAAAATACGTGCATTTATTTCTATCAAGATTAACCTTTTTTTCACTTCACTTCAAGAATACGAATGTTATAATAAATGTGATGATTAACTTTTCGGAAAATAGTGTTTTCATTGATGACATATTTTGTAGCAGGTAGATAGTTGTATATATTTTTCAACAAATAATATTAACATTTAATTGACAGCAATTTTAAAAATTTTAAAAACGTAGATGTTCTTGGATACAAAAGTTTTTCGGAAAATGTAATTTTGAGGAAAACTTATTCCCTTTCGTAAAATATTTTCTTAAATAAGAAAAAAAAATGTTCAGTTAACAAATATTTAATATAAGTAGAGTACTACTTATGTTACAGAGTACTACTTATGTTACACAAAAATTTAATATTTCTGGTCATAGTATCGATGATGAAAAATCGACTAATTAAGCTTATGTTTCCAGACATCTTTAGAGTTATTTTATGAATTCTGTCTATTCCACATTCGTTAGCGAAAGCTTCCTACTAAAATATTATTATAACAAAATAAGGAATTGTAGTTAATTTCTCCACTGTGTCAAGTTGAACTTAATAAATTTGTTAGTGCAATTTTAAAATAGCAGGTATTTTTACTAAAATTATTTAATAAAAATATGTTTATAATCTATTAAATTTAAATTAAATTTCTATATTAAATATGTTGAAAAAAAAAAAAAAATTGGTACCATTTATATTGAAGTACTACATTTTATTTTTGTAGTTGTTATAATATAAAGTAAGCCATTTTCCATCCCTGGGATGGGATGGACAGCAAAATAGAAAGATGAAGTAAAAAATGAATAAACTTGTCTCGCAGTGTTAAATGCATGATTTTGTTATTTATTTAGTATTCCTTGATTATATCTCTAAGGTATTAAATGAATATAGTGTTTAACTAAAATATTTGTGTGTGTGTGCATTTGATGTACTTTAGAGTGTACATTAGTTTCATTGACACCGACTTTGTGTATGATATTTATATTTGTGACAGTAAGAGTCAAAAAACACATTAACATTTTATTTGACTGCCATTTGTTCGACTTGTTGGTGTCTTTTTTTCTGCTACATTTAGCTAATAGTTAATGTATTTCTGCTTGTTATAAACGAAAATTTAATGTAATTCTATTTCTACCATCCATCAACCATATTGAAAACATTTGTTGATTAGGAGTTAAATCTTGTTGTCTTAACTTTATTAGCTCTCTTAAAATGTGACATTCCTCTCTGCAGTTATTTTTCGAAAACATTTAATTCTTTAGTTTACATTACTTTGACAGATGTTTCCATTAACTTTCACTACAATGATTTTCTTTCGTTATAATCCCCAAATTATTTACAATCAACACCCATCATCAATAACTTAAATAGAAGCCTTTTCGATAAAGTAAATTTTAAGTCATCGCCCCAAGAAATAATAACCATTTCTCTATTAATTTAAGCATTCACGCACATCGTGTATACTTAAATACATACTTACACATCTAATTTACCGCTCACTTAAGAATGAGTCCTTATACGTATAAAGTACATTGACTCTTTTGTTTTTATATCTATATTATTATTATTATCATCTGTACTTTTCTGTAACTATTTCTCAGTTCACTGAAATAAGTGGTACATATCTTTTCTTTTGTTGATGCTATAATTGTTTGTATGTACAATATAATAAATCTTTTACAACTTTTTTAGTTTTTTTGTTTTATGGCATTTGTCCTAATTAAGAAGTTAGTGTACCCTTTTTGTTGGGGTTATTTTTACTGTGGTAAATAATAGTATGTATTTACGAAAAGACTTGGAGAGTGTTGTAAATGTAATGGTGCACATTGGGATAAATAGGGTCGAAAATGGTGCTTAATACAGGGAAAGATGATATCAATATTCAATAAATTTTTGGAATTCTAAGATTTTTTGAAAGAATTCTGATGCCTGACCGTCCGTACGTCTGTTTGTTAATTTCATGGTATGCGTTTAGATTAAATGTTTTATACAAATTTTGAAATAGAAGATGAACTGAATATTCTAAGAATAAAAGTAAATCAACTTATTTTAGCATTTTTTCTGCTAATTCTGCGGATGTATCATAGTACATGTAAATTAACTGGTAACTAGATTTTTATAAATCTTCTTAATATTGTATCTGAAAAAAATATTTAAAATAATTTCACCAAACTTTTGGTGCCATCTGTTTATAAAAACTTATAATTTATAATCGTAACTGAACATTGCTAGGACTTGCTTAAACTTACTTTTCACTCGGATCCAATTCCTTTCTAATTGCAATATTTCTGGATAGTTAAAGAAGTTATAATTTGAGAGGCAAAAATAATGTTATATATAGTGTGCCATGTCTATATGGTTCAGTGTAACGATGAAATTATATAAATTTTTATTATATGGGTAGTATTAATGTCATTTTATAACATCCTTTAACATAATTATTTGAGTTTATTCAGAACAAAGCTGTAAAATAATCACGATTTATTTATTTTTTAGCATAATATTATTCCGGACCATTTTCTCTATTATTTTGTTACTAAAACTTAAACCTAAGAAGATTAGAAAAATCAGCAATAACGTATGTTTTGAAGTCTACTAAAAAAATATTGATAAATTATTATTTTTTGCATTATTTAGGAGCTTTGATAAGTTGACTCATATTATACTTTGAAAAAAGTATACAGAGAGACATTACGTGGCCGAACTTTTTTGGAATAGCTTTTAGCAGCTCCTCCACTTTTTGGGCTTGGAATTTATTATTGTGACTTTCTCATTTTCTGAATCAAGTATTGTATCATTCTCTGTCTAAGTCTCTGTTAATATTTTTGATCAACCTGAAATCTATTTCTGTAATAGTTGGTCACTCAACTGAGATTTTCTACAGAGTTCAAAATAAAAATTCATAATTATAGTCCATTTTTCTTAAATTGCATTTTGCAAATGAACAAGTCAATGTCAGTCAAAGTCAATTAACGGTATTAGGAGTTGATAAAAAAAATTGTAAGTTATAATATATATAATATATATAATATAATGACTTTGATTTTTTTTTTTTTTTTTTTTTTTTTTTTTGTATATAATTAAGAATTACGTTAGCTAGACAACATAATTTATTTGAAAAAATTTGAGTCCATATCTTTTCTCATTTTTGGAATTAAAGTAAAATTTTTGTAATAAATTGGTTTTTTGAGAAAGTATAAATTCGCAAAAAATCGGCGAAAATCTAAAAAAATGGGATTTTCTTAATTTTTCCTATAAAATCCATAGTTATTGCAGACATACTATTTAGAACACACCAAGGTTTCTAACACTGCATTTTGTTTGTAGATCCATAATTTGAGATTTTGGATCATATAGGCAAAAATCAAAATTTCGGTATAAAATAGGTAAAATTCGACACGAGCTGTACTTATCCTTATAAAGTAATTTGGTTCGTTTTACATTTTTAAATTATTTCTGTAAAGATTCCTTTCAGAAAAGTATAAAATCATTATATGTTCTTAAGAAAGATTTTGTTTTAGAGAAAAAAGAGTGTACACACTTTTTCGACAAAAAAAAAAAAGAAATGATAATTTTCATATATAAAACTGTTTTTTTTTTTTTTTGACTTAATAAAAATGACTTAAAATTTCCTTATTTCGATAGACAATTTTCTTCTTTAACTTATTAGAAAAATATAACCAAGTCGGTTTTAAATTCTGGGCTATATATAGAAAAAACTGATCGAAGATCATGCAAATTTAAAATTTGAAAATTTAAATTCAAATAACTCGAAAACTATAAGATATAAATAGTATATATGCCTTGTAACATAAACAGGCCTTACCAAAAGCTTGAAGATGATATAAAAATTTTTGAAATCGGGGAAAAACAAAAATTTGGCTATTGAAAATATTCTATGTCAGAGGTACCCTAATTTAGCCCCCCATAGCTCCGCTCCTGAGATACATATAGGGTCCACCTTCTAAACTTTAAATTAGACTCTCCTCTGCTACGTTTATATGAAATTTTATGTAAATATCAGAACAAACAACTCCTGACATTTTAAGTTCCATTCCATCAAAGATCAAAATTAGTATATTTTAAGAAAATTAAAAAAAATAAATAAAATAAAAAAATAAATAACAATAACAATAATAAAAATATTTGGAAAAAACAACATTTTCAAACACTTGTGGAAAAATACAACCTGAAATTGATGATTCTATTTTAAAATATTGCTTTTATAAACTTTCAATTAAAAAAAGTACACCTAAATAAAATTTGATTTTTTTACAAATATCTGAAAAAAATTTTAATTTGACAGCTCAGTGCAAAAAACTACGCAATCTATTGGTACATCATTTTGCCTGTTTTTATCCTGTATCTAATTTTATTACAAAAACTTAATTTTCAAAATTCAATTAATGGCCACTTTTGACGCGATGCGGTGGAAAGAAAAATTATTGTAAGTGTCAAGGAATATTGAGTTATAACACTAAACGAATGGAATTCTTTAATCTTTATTTATTACATCGATAAAAGAAAAATTTGGTATTTGCTATCCAATTTACGTTTTTTAAACGGCGCATAGTGTTTCCAAAACGCTTTATTTTTTTTGGAAATCTAAATAAAATTTCATATGGCCAGAGCTTATCTAAATAAAATTTCATATGGCCAGAGCTAATCTAAATAAAATTTCATATGGCCAGAGCTGAAGTGTTTTCAAGTTGACTTGGAGGATAAAAATTCTAAATAATATTGCTGCCAAAAATATATAAATCGATCTGATTAAAAGTTTTAGTAATCTGAAGCTAAACCTTTAAACAAATTTCACTTTTTCGATGTTTTTTTCAAAAAGGTGGTAACGTGATATATATATATATATATATATATATATATATATATATATATATATATATATATATATATTATATATATTATATTATATATATATATTGTTTTTTTGAAATCATCAAAAAAGTAAAATAGTTATATACCATATCTTTATTCGTTTTGATTATATTTTAGTTCTCCATATTCATCCGAGTTCAGAGATATCAAATTTCAGGAACCATATTATTTTTATAGTAATCAAACATTCGTTTACGTAAGCTAATTCGTCTTAACTACACCTCTAATGAGGAAGTTAAGGATATTATGTCAAGCCTTTTACCTGGAAAAAGTTGTGGTCACGACAATATTTATCCCGAAGTATTTTTACACTGTTCGAATTGTATTTCTCCAAATATTGTGCATATTTTTAATACCATTGCAGACTCGTCAGTATACCCTGACATTTTGAAAATCCATAAAGTAATCCCTATTCCCAAGGAAAGTAAAGCAAGAAGAGTGGAACAATATCGTCCTATTTCGATACTTCCTATTATTGATCAATTCTTTGAACGTATATTGCACAAACAAATTTTCACTTATTTTATGGAAAACAATTTATTAAATGAGTTTCAATTTGGCTTTCGAAAGGGTTGTGGCATTGTGGCACTGAGGAGGCTATTGTAAATGTGCAAAATTATATTTGTAAGGGATTAGATAAAGGTCATAGTGCTGTTGCTGGAATATTTTATGATCTAACGAAGGAGTGTGATGTTATAGATCATAAAATATTGCTGCAGAAGCTTAAATGCTATGGTATTCATGGAAATGAATATTTGCTTCTAGAGAGCTACTTACCAAATAGAAGACAATTTGTTCAAGTTAAGGAAAATAAGAGTAATCTGCGGAATTTCGTACATGGAGTTCCTCAGGGAAGTGTTCTAGGCCCTTTTTTGTTTTCAATATACATCAATGATTTAAAAAATTAAAACTTGACAGGGAAAATTTTTATATTTGCTGATGATATTAGTATATTTTATCATTATAAACATGAAACTGAATTAAAGCCTTATATGGAAAGAGATGCTTTATTAGTTTCGGAATATCTTATCTTAAGCTTATTAATAAGCTTTTTTTAAATCCTACACGGAATCAGGATACCTTTAATAAGGTATACCTTTAACAAGCCTATCGCAGTTTAAATCTTATTTAAAAATTTTTTTTATCTCAAAATGTTGATGAGATTCTGATATAATGTTTATTGGTATGTTTGATACACACGCTAAAATTTGTAAATTATTATCTATTATAAATATTTTTTTAATACTTTTGTTAAAATTTTGCCAACAAGCCTCTATAATGCCAATCTGGCGCTGAAGTGAAATTGTAATATTATGTATTTTATAATAAAATTTGAAAAAAAATTATTTGCGTAGTACACTGAGGCCGCGGTCTGCAACGTTAATGGAGACCAGAGAATTGCAAATCGAAACACCATTTTCTATGTATTTACACTGTTTTCGTAACAATTGGTTCCAGGGTAAAAATATTTAAAAAAAGTAATTAATTTTTAATAAAAAGTAGAATTTTTTACACAAATAGGTGAGATTAAAATACTTATATAAATCTATTTTTCTTTTCTAACTAAAAAGAGAGAATTTTATAATAAAATCAATAAATCAATAAAGTTGAAGCCACTGAAATCAAGGCCTGCTTGTAAAAATGAATTTAATATGTTTTTTTCACAATCATTTATATTACGTTCTCCTACCTAATTCTACAACAAGGTAGAAAAGCAAACGAATGTTTGATTACTATAACTATAATTTGGTTTCTGCAATTATATAAATTATTTCAGCAACCATAATATTATAAAAGAGCTTTTATAAATCATACGTTTACCGTGCAAATATACAACTATGTTTTTCTATCTGCATGTAGAAATTGCAAATAAACTCATGCTGATTATTTAAACACATTTTTATTTAAAGCATATAAATATGACCCATAAAGCAGAGAAATCAATTGTTAAAACAACGTTATAAAATCACATATTTAAGCATTTATTGATTCCCTTACATACACATATATTCATATTCCCATATACCTACATTAGACTGCACCAAAAATTATCAATTTTTGAATTTTGACCGTAACTCCCCCTAGAATTGTTTTTTGTATTGAAAATTGCATGAAATATAAGTGAAATCGTATATCGTTAACCGGACTCGAAATTTGCATGATGCGTTTGTATGAAAAAATGCAGCTTTTTTTACAGCATTTAGAAAAGCTGAGCTATAAAATATTTCATTCTGTAAACAAATCCTAAAGAGTCGCAATATTCATATATTCAAACAAGACACAAAAAGAAAAAATCGGGTAAAAAATTTTAAAGTTATTACGAATTCCCCACACCATTAACGTGTTTTAAACCATTTGTGTCAGGAGTAGGGTTTTTGGTCGGGAATTAACGGGAAAACGAGAAATTAAATATTCTCATACTTTTAAAATTCTACAGCAAACATTTTGCTATTTTTAATACCTTATATCAATAAAATATTGAAGTTACTTTAAACGAGGTACTTGCAAGAATTTATCGTATATAATACAACTAGAAAATTATTTGAGAGGAACGTTAATCTTGCATGAATTAGGTTTTTGACTATTACATTATGGTTTTTTTTCTCAGATATCTACATATTTCTTTAACTATGGTTTAACAAATTTATGAATTTTAAATCAACTTTACTTTTGTCATGCTACAATTTTAAATATATTGTAAATATTTTAATTCAAAATGTGTGTTAAAAAAAATATTTTTAAATTAAATTTATATTTTTAGAAATAAAATAGTTTTAAATCATTTTGTACTCTTTATAATGCAATTTTCAGTTATTTAAAATTCATTTGGAAAAAAAATATTTAAATATTATTCCATTTGTTAACAAGTCAGATTGGAACATATTTCAACAAAAGTATTCGAATATACTTTTATAAAAATTAAATGAAATTCCAAAGTCTTTAGCCAATTTAAAAATAAATTCTATTTCTTTAGCTTGAATACAGTTATTGTATATTTTATTTCCTATTTTAAAAACGAAATAAAATCTGATTTAAAATATTTAATTTTTTTATTCATAGAAAATTTTTGAATATTTCTATTCAACATTCTCTAAATTACTTAGAATCATTATACAAGTCGATGCCAAGTCGCATTTTTGAGGTTATTTCTAAAAATGGTGGCAGTACTCATTACTAATTGAATGCAAGAAGATAATAACTTTCATTTTTATAACCTAAAATTTGAAAATAAATTACAGTTTGCTTAGTTTTAAAATATTCCTTATTCAAGTGACACACGAGAAAGTACCACAGAAATACATGTCTTTAAATAAATGCATAATTTTAGTATAATAAAATACGTATATTTTTATTTCTTCAGGAAACTAAAGCCAATACTTAGAAATTTGGTTGCGCAAAAACTTATTTTTTTCTGAACGTTAGTTTAGGAGATATACTTAATTAAAGTTAAAAAAAAATGTTATTCCTTATTCAAGTGGCAGGCAGTGTATGTATATGAGATAATTTCTGAACACTATGATTGAACCGAAAAACATTGTTGAGAACCAATTTTTAGTATTTTCCAGATTTGTGTTTAATTTAGTTAGAATTAGTTAAGCAAATAAATAATGTAAATTAGAAAAATATCAAAAACACAATAACTTTAAAATCTGAGACACTACTTTTTAGCATAAATTACCACTAATACTAACACTATTACTAATAATTTTATATGTATAAAATATTAATTTTGTTTCTAAATCATAGAAATAATGCTATGCTTCTATATTATTTAATTTTTCGTTAATTCAGTACGATTTATTATGTTTCGTTTTGTTTTACTTAATAAAAAGTAATTTTCTTTAAAAGAAATCATGACCTTTTTTCTTAGCTGAAGTTTTATAAAATTCCCGGAATACCGGAAATTCCCAAAAAATTTGATTTTTTTGTTCCTGCTTTCCGGCAAAAAAAATATTGCGCAAAACCTCAAACTCTACTCAGAAGTGTACAAAAAAATGTTATATTTTTAGCAGCTTTTGAATAAAATGCCGTTTTTATATTGAATTTTAATTATAATTATTGAAAAATATTTTTTTTACAGAATAATTCAAATCTATTTCCATTCTTGATTAAAATTTTTTGGATTTTTAAGGCTTTTTCAAAACTCCAATCTTAATTTAATCAAAATTTTGTTAAAGCAATTTCTAAATAGTTCGAATAAAGCTGTGGATTTTTATAGACAACACCACAGGAAATAAAATTGAAAAAGAATTAAGTCAATAACTTGTATAAATAAGCCATATCTGCGATTCAAATTTCGGCAAAAAGGTATATTTTGCAGTTTCTTATATGTAAAGTTAAATTTTTGAACTAAGACTAAACAAAATTATTGCGCTACAAAACCGCATAATTTTATTCAAACTTGTTTCAAACATGTTTAACAAAATTTTAATGAGATTAAAATTGCAGTTTTCAAAGAGCTTTAAAAAATCAATTTTTTTTCTTAATCAAGAATCGAAAGGAGTTTGAAATATTCTTTAGAAACAAAAACTATTTTTTCAGTAAACGTGATTAAAATATAATAAAAATATCATTTTATTTAAACATTTCTTAAAAAATTAAAAATTTTTTGTACACTTCTGACGCGAGTGGTATAAAACATGGTCTGGGGAATTTATAATAACTTTAACATTTTTTAGCTGATTCTTTTTACAACTTGTTTGGCAGATAATTGTATGTGGTTTACGAGTTTTTACATTTAATTACAAAAAAAAAATATTTATTAGATAAATTTTTCTAAAAGCATTTTATCCATATAAACGCACTATACAAACTTCAGGTCCGATGCGGCGGGCACTGGTTAACAATATCCGATTTTACTTAAATATCACACAATATCTGTTTTCAACACAAAAAACAATTCCAGGAAGAGTTACGGTCAAAATTCAAAAGTTGTAAAATTTTGGTGCAGTCTAATCTACATGCTTATGCATTTCCATATATTTAAATAAGGTCATAATCAAACAAACACCCTAAAGCACTTGCTCGACCAGTTACCAACACTTGTCTTTACACGTAGTTACAAGCTGCAATACAAAATGAAAAAAACAACAGACACACAAACCTATAAACATACATTTTGTGTCACATTTAAGTTCACACAATTTATATGTCTATAATAGCTGTCAACATCTAACATTTATGTCACCATTTACTCTCTCATCATTAACATCACTTATACAATGCTAAGGCAGATAAAAGAAAAAAAAAAACTCAACTAGAATGTAAAAAAATGTTACTTTCAGCGAGTGTAGTAGTTGGTTGTGCCCTTTATTTTACTCTTAATGTTGTTGCACATATAAAAGAAATAAGAATTTTGTTACGAGCAAAATGAAAGAAGAACCTATTATGTTGAAAATGTTTAGTCTGATAGATAGAAAGACAGTCAGACACAATTCAACACTTATAATAACATCAAGTACTCATAGTAAAAGAATATGAGTATAAGGGCGGAACAAAATAAGATATGAAGACTATGTAATACATTTCCGGTTGTTTTTTTTTTCTCATTTGTTTTTCACTTTCGTTTACCCCTGACTTTTAATGCAACAAAATGTTTTATTTAAACATTTCGTTTATTTAATTAGGTACTTAGAGATACATGAAGCATAATGTTTGAGGTCACTATAGACTGGGTTATTATTAGGTGCTATTTTAAGTGCTTGTTTTATTTTAAATAGGTTTCAAATAGCATGTGATTCGTTATAGTTTAATTAGAAGTGAAATATTTGAATTTGAAAAATTTTAAATCTTTTCTGAACTTTTAGTTCTTCCCAGCAAAAACTTTGCTTTTTTGGTAAGTTAGCAGGTATAATTGGAAACAAAAATAATCTACTTGTTTTTTGCCTGAATAACTAGTTATTTTTGTTCGAGTTATCCACAAACTCATGTCGTTATTTTTAGACTCTAGGGGTACTCAAAAGTATGTACCTAAACGAACTTTGAACTTGGACACAAATTAACCATTTGTTTTTAATGACCAACTAACGTCTTAATTAACACATCATCTCTTACTTAATTTTCTAAATGAAAAAACGTTTTTAATATAAATATATGTTTTTATACATTTTGTTATAAAAAACTAATAGCATCAGAATGGGGTTGTACCAACAACCTTCTGGTTGGTAATTCAGGGCTCTAGTCAACTCATCCACGTAATTGCAATATTACTGTGTTATTATACTATTGAGTACTTATTTATGTAATACCGAGTAGGCAAATAATAATGGCGTCTCATTACCTAGAAACTACTTTAATAGGTAGATGCCATTACTGAAAACCAAAAAGTTTTTACTGGGTTATAATTGATTTTTTGTAAGTATAGATTAGAAAGAAGTTATTTGCAAGTTCAATATTTTTAAATTTAATCTGCGGTCGAATTTACTTAGTATAATACAACCATTATATTTATTACAAATATTACAATATTCAATTTCGTTTTTTAATTCTTTCTTATCACATAAATGTCATAAATTCAATTTTTTATATGCAACTTCATCTTAATACCATAATATTTAATACAAAGTAGATTTAATTAATAAATATTTGATTAAATTTAATAAATATTTATATTTTAACTCATATATGTATTTAGGCATTTATGTGTGACCTGCAACAATTAAAGAATAATGTAAAACCACAACAATAACATTATGAGCCTGGTTAAGAGCGGATTAAATACAGTAAAAAAACAGCAATAAAAAAATCCCATTAGCAGAAGTGTCACTATGACACGCACATTTAAATGACAAGGATCAGTAACAATAATAATACAAGTTGTTTATTTACATTAATATGAATAAATAACCCAGCGGTTCGCCGAACTACTTCCGTAACGTCGATATCGTTAGCCACTAATAACAAACACTACAACCCACTCGCAATGTTTTTAATTGGTGAATTTAACATAGGGAAGTCATTGTAGGTAACCAATTGGCATCACTTTGCATTACTACTAACTAGTAGATGGGAAAGTACTATGAAGCTAAATATATCGTCATAAATAATAAACTGGCACAACCCACATAACAATTTACTAGTAATTTTGAATATAATATAATACTACACATTGCACAGTGGGGCAGAATCGAAATTTTTTGGAAATAAACCTGTAACTTCTGATCGGCTGGTTGAATTTTCATGAAATTTGGTATATGCGTAGCAGAGGAATGTACAATGTTAAGCTTGGAAGGGGGGCGGCACTACATACCTCTCAGTGGCGGAGCTAAATGGGCTCAAAGTTAGGTACCTCTGATATAAAAAATATTTAAACACTTGCCAAATTTTTTTTCTCGTCCGATTTCAAATATTTTTATATATTGTTGTAGACCCTGATAAGACCTATAAAAAATATGCTTACATGTCCTATTTATCTCTTATAGTTTTCGAGTTATTTGCCTTTGAATTTTTAAGCACCATAATTTTGCATGTTCTTGGTCCAATTTTTTTCATATATATACTAGTATTTCCGACCGATTTTATTAGGTTTTTCCTCAACTAAATAAAAAACAAAATTATCTATTGAATAAAAAAATTTGAAGACGATATCCTTACCGAGTCCAAAAATAAACGATTGTGAATTTGAAAATTGCAAAAAAGATGAATTTTTGTGTTTTTTTAGCCGAAAAAGTATCTACACTCTTCTTTATCTAAAATAAAATTTTCTTTTGCAACATATAATAATTTTGCACTTTTCTGAAAGGTAACTTCACAGAGATGACTTTAAAAGAAAAAACCAGCCCAATAACTCAATTTGTCATGGTAAACACCCTCCCGAATTCGACCCATTTTATATGAAAGTTTTGACTTTAGACCATTTTTTCTGAAATCCCAAAGCACGAATCTACATTTCCATTCATTTCTGGGAATTTTGATTAGTTTATTTAGGAATTCAGAAAAACCCTACCCCTGATTGAAATTTGGTTAATAGGGCATTCAGACCGATGCGAAATTACGTACTTTCGTGATTTCGGAAGAACTCAAGTTGAAATTAAATTCCCATACATTTTGACACTTGCGAAATTACATAATTTTGTGTAATTTCGGCGAAATTGCATTGAAATTACGATGCCCATTTCCGTGCAACTTTGTACATGGTTGGAAAAAATACTTTTTTCCAACTATGTACTGCATGTTTCAACCGTGAGAAGAAAAAAAAAACAATTCACAACTGATCTTAAATTTAAACACAAATCTTAAAATTAATTATTAAAGTGATTTTGCAAAATGAAACCTAACCTTTTTACATTTTTAATTGTTGCAAATTAATAATTTCCAATTTAGTAAGTAATTGTTTCTTATTTGTTTCCATTTCAAAATACTTTATTTACCCCTATAAAAATTTAAAATGTAAACAATAAATATCAGCTGTTCACGAAATTACATCAAATGCAAACTAGCCAGTATGAACACTCTAGATTTCATTCGTAATTTCGGCATGAAATTTCGTAATTTCGCGCCGGTCTGAATAAGGCTTAACGAGCTTTTATTTATATTAATAAGATCCAAATTTTCTGCAAATTTGATTAAGATATCTTTATAACAAATATGTTATTACAATTAGAAAATTTTTATTTTCTCCAAAAACCCCAAATTGAGCCTTTTGTTTGTTTTATTTCTAAATATCGAAGGAAATTTTAAAAATATGTATTCCAACTTAACCTTTTCCTTTAGCGCATATATAATTTCCGGTTTCAAAAATATTCAAGTCAATATCATGCCATATTTCAGAAATATTCGCCTTTAAATTTTTATATTTCCAATTTATTATATGTATTATTATATTTTTACAAACTTGCAACTTTTACCTTTAGTTACGCGTGAATAATTACATAGAAAATTATGAATATTTCTGTATACTTTTACTAATATCTATACACAAAATATTTTTATAAAAATAATTAATAAATATTTTTTATTTTTAATTGGGTTGCCACATTTACCAAATTTAAGTAAATCTTTATCCTTTTCTAAGCATTAATATATTTCTATTCATGAATTTAAAATAACAAAACAAACAAAAAATGTCTATTTTAACAATAAGTATTTTATTAGTTTACATTTATGGTCTTTACCTAAATTTAACAAATGTATTTATCTATTGGTGATGCTTAAAAATTTATATATTTATGATCTAGTGGCAATATACAGGTATACTTTCCGGTGATACCTAGCTGCAGCATTTATCTATTACTGATGGTTCAAAATCTATATTTTTATGAGCTAGTGACAAAGCACAGGTAATATCCTTTCCGGTGATACCTACCAGAAATATATAATATCAATGATTTTGGTATAGGTAATCTTATAAATTGACTCTTTCCGATATTTTACCTGATGACAATTCACAGAATATCTGCGAATATATATACCTATGCGTTATATCTAATAGATATATATATATATAAATGCGCAGCTAATCCTTATCAACACCATAACGAAGATGATTACCGTGGTGATTACATTGAAACATGAACAATTATATTGTGTTCTGTGGATTTTATCTAAAAATGATCTTAATCGTTTAGAAGCTATAGTGGAATTCATAAAAACTACATTGGTAAATCTCAGATAGAGAGCTTTTTAAAGTTGTATGTAGTAAAAATGAAGTCCTTGAATCAGCGTACTAACAGATTAAAAATTAAACATTCCGATTGGATAGAAATATCGGCGTGCAAAATATCAACTGGAGCACCCTGCAAGACATATGATGATTTAAGTACAAGATCTAAGAAGAAAAAACTGGCCATTAAGCTTTCTATAATTTCGAATGAAGAAGTTTCTTATACATTCAAAGAAATGTTAAAAAAGGAGAAGCAACCTAAAAGTGCAATTAATATTGCTGAAATACTGCCAACTGCATCAGCAAAATGTCTTAAACGGATTGCCGTTGTACCTACTCCAATCTGTAAGTGGGGATGTGACGGACTATCAGCCCTTCCTGAATACAAGCATGCTAGTGGAAGTAAGAAAATGGCGGATTATAAAAGCGTATTTATAGCATCTTTGGTGCCATTAAGAATGCGATCTTATTCCTTAAAGCAATCTTCGTCAAAGTGTATAAACTCATTTGAAGATATATGGCTTAACACCACTCCAGGATCAAAACATTTTTGCAGACCTATTTGGTTCGAATACACAAGGGAGTCGAAGATAACAACAAAGGATTTAGTGAAATATATTAAATATGAAATAAATGATTTACAACCTCTTTCAATAATCATAAACCAATACACATTCGACATATCCTTTCAACTTAGTCTAACAATGATTGATGGAAAGGTTAGTAATGCCATTACGGAAACATCTTCTTTTTGATAATGCTCACTATATGATGAGACGAAATCACAATTTTCGGATATTGGTAAAGCAAGGAGTATTAATGAAGAATTTCTGTCTTTCGGAATATATCCACTTCACGCCAGAATACGGTTTATGGAGCATTTTCTGCACATAGCATATGATTTAAAGAATATAAATGTGCCAGAAAATTTAACAAAACCTACCAGAAACAACGAGGATTTAAAAACACTTAGAAAATCTGAGAAAAGTAGAATCCAGGATGAATTCAGAGAAGAGACGGGATTAAACATCGACAAACCTCTGCCGACTGGTGGTAGTACAAATGATGGAAACACAGCAAGAAGGTTTTTCGGAAATTTCGAAGCTACGTCTAAAATAACTGGTATTAATAAAGTATTACTTGAAAGGACTAGAATACTATTAACGGCAATTAATAGCATGTTATTTAGTAACTCTGCTCGATTTGGAGAATATGCAGCAGAAATATCTAAACTACTTGTTTCTCTATATCCATGGAAAGAAATAACACCAACAGTATATAAAGTATTGTGCCATGGCGAAATTATAACTGAACGAAATATTCTTCCACTTGGAGAGCTTACAGAAGAGGCTCAAGAAGCAAGAAACAGAGATTTTAAGCACGTTCAATTATTCAGCTCCAGGAAATGCTCCAGAACGTCACAAAACGAGAATATTTTTAATAGCCTATTGTTATCATCAGACCCTGTACTATCATCAATGAGACAACTTTGGATTTATTATGAGCCTTTATCAACTCAAAATACTGAAGACTTAAAGGACCTTTATTATCTTTTAGATATGTATACAGATACAACAGATTATTTTATAGAAAATAAGTAGTAGAAGTTTAATATATTAGAAAAATTGTCTACAAAAATTTAATGTAAATAAGTAATAAAAAATCGTATTAGAAATAGAATATTTATTAAGGAAGATGATAAATACCAAAAATAATAATATTGATTAAGTTAAAATAGAAATTTTTTGTTTGTTTTGTTATTTTAAATTTATTAATAGAAATATATGAATGCTTAGAAAAGGATAAAGATTTACTTAAATTTGGGAAAATGTGCAACCCTTTTAATAATAAAAAATATTTATTAATTATTTTTATAAAAATATTTTGTGTATATATATTATTAAAAGTATACAGAAATATTCATAATTTTCTAAATAATTATTCACGCAAAACTAAAGGCAAAAGTTGCAAGTTTATAAAAATATAGTCATATATACAATAATTTGGAAATATAAAAGTTTAAAGGCGCATAGTTTTGAAATGAGAAATGATATTGAGTTGAATCCTTTTGCAGAAGATCGTAAATTATATATGCTAAATGATAAAGTTAATTTGGAATACATATTTTAAAAATTTCTTTCGCTATTTAGAAATAAACCAAACAAAAGGCCCAATTTGGGGTTTTTGGAGACAATACAAATTTTTTAATTGTAATAACATATTTTTTTATAAAGATATCTTAATGAAATTTGCAGGAAATGTCTATCTTATTATTATAAATAAAAGCGCGTTAGCCAAATTTCAATCAGAGGGAGGGTTTTCCTGAATTCCCAAATAAACTAATCCAAATTCCCAAAAATGGGATCTTTTACATTTTTGGCTATACAATCTACATTTTTCCGAAGTCCCTTAGATTTTGATTTAAAACTTTTAACAACATATTGACAATTCTTAAAATATATTCTGCTTGTCGATTCGTACTTTGGGATTTGAGAAAATATGATCTAAAATCAAAACTTTCATATAAAATGGGTCGAATTCTGGAGGGTATGTACCATGACCAATTGAGTTATTGGGCTTGATTTTTACCTTAAAGTCATCCCTGTGAAGTTACCTTTCAAAAAATTGCAAAATTATTATATATTGCTAAAGAAAATTTTATTTTAGCTAAAAAAACACAAAAATTCGTCTTTTTCACAATTTTTAAATTCAAAATCGTTTATTTTTGGAGTCAGTAAAGATATCGACTTAAAATTTTTTTATTCACTAGATAATTTTATTCTTTAACTATTTAAGAAAAAAACTCAAGCAAGAACATGCACAATTATGGTGCTTAAAATTTCAAACGCAAATAACTCGAAAATTATAAGATAAAAATAAGACATGTACCCATAATTTTTATAGATCTTGTCAGGGTCTACAAAAAAAATATTTGAAATCGGACGAGAAACATAAATTTGGCAAGTGATTGAACATTTTTTATGTCAGAGGTACCTAACTTTGAGCCCCCTTTGCTCCGCCCCTGAGGAGTTTGTTGTGCCCCCCTTCCAAACTTAACATTGCACACTCCTCTGCTACGCCTGTACTATTTCAATAAAATTCAACCAGCCGATCAGAAGTTACAGATTTATTTCCAAAAAGTTTCGATTCTGCCCCACTGTGCATCGCATTGTTCGTAAGAAACTACCACTACCGGCATAACAATTCTCTAGTATTTTCAGTAGTACGAAAATGCTAAAAAAAATTATTTGTACTTCTCTTTTGTATTTATTGAGATTTAATTACTCTGACAATTATTTTTATTTTACTTTTTATTTCTGATGTTTTAATTTTACATTTTTCTACATCGATGTCTTTGGCTATGCTTCAACTTCCCACATGCTGGTTTGCAGGCACGCTCACTAAAAGCTGAGACATTGAACTCTTTATTTAATATACTGATATGTACTGTTTTCAATTTTATGTAATTATTTGTTGTAATTTATGCACCAACTATGGCAAAAATTTATATTAAAACACCAACGGCGAATTTCTGCATTATATGTAGTTAGCGAATTGGTAATACAAATATGTATGTAATTATTTGTGTATTATTTATTTAGACAAAAAGTGATCACTTAGCAACGAATTTAATTATAAATAGTAAATGGTGAGTAGGATATGAGCCTTTTATTTTGAAAGTGGCCTAAGTCTATCCATAAAAATGATGAAATATTTAAATTTTTAAGTAATTATTACATTCTTTTCTTTTATAATAAACTCAAATAATAATGTGTTAAGTGTAATAAAGTTGCCGTATAGATATATATTGTATATTACATTAATAACATACATATATATATATATATATATATATATATATATATATATATATATATATATATCATAGTTGCTCTATTCCTCTCCGTAGATGGATTATTTTTAACGGAGCAACTTTATTTCCTTTTATTACGTTCTTACTGTCTATATATTATGGGATACTCTACCATAGATAGTTGGGTTATTATACGTTTGTGAAGTTTGTAACACACACCATTACTCGTAGACCAATCGATTCAAAATCAATTTATTAGTCGATTTAACAAAATATATTTTATGAAATTTGTATATATGATTATTTTGGCATCACCTTGAAGCCTATTAGAATTTTTTATGACCGGTTAATTATTTTACATAGCACCCATACAAATGTCCCCCTGGAATATTTTCATACAAGCCTTAATCAGTATTACAAATTTTATGAAGACCGGTTCATAATTGACAATTACTCCAATATATGGTCCACTTTCCAAAATCACTTTAACGTACATAAATCACATATAAATGTTAGTATCAGAAAATTACTTATACGTTTATACCTAATGGTGTATGTTTGACCGACTATAGCTTTCTTACTTGCTTTTACTTTACATTTATTGGAATCCTAATTTAATTGTTCGGAAAATATTTCTACCATTTTAGGTTAAAAACTTATTTAACATTTTACGCACCTAATTTTGTTATAAATTTTTAAATAATTAAATCAGAAATAGTTTCATTTAAAGTTCTAATTAAATTGGTCAAATACCTGTGCCAACTACTAAAATGATTTTTGATTGATATTAAGTATTTTTAATAATAAAGTATATAATTACATAAATAAATATTATAATTAAATAGGTATTTTAGTCTGATTTTATACCTGATTTATAAATATATATATTATACATTTGGTAAAATCATTTTATTTTTCAAAGTATATATACCGAACAATGTATTTGTGTAACCTAGGTACTTACATTGAAGTAGTTTTAAAAATATAATAAAATCAGGCAATCTTCCTTAGAAATCACTGGTCGATTAAATCAATAATAACAAAAATGCTTTAAACAATTTTAAAGAGTACTTTTGTAGCCTCTGGCAAGCCACTTATTGTATTACATTTCAATAGTAAAATTACTAAATTGTCAGTTTTAACGAAATCGTACATACATACATACATACATACATACATACATATATACGTATATACGTACACACATACATACATACATACATACATACATATATACATATATACATAAAAACATATATTTATGTAAATTTCTGAACTGTATTGGCTTACTAACTGCGTTACACTTCGATGGTAAAATCACTAAATTAACAATTGTAACGAATTCACATACACATACATACAAACATACATAAATTTATGTAAATTTCTGAACTCTATTGGCAACTAATTGCGTTACACTTCAATAGCATGTTCATTAAATATTAGTTGTAGCGATTTCGTATATAATCAAAATAATTTCTAGAAAAAAATTGATATTTTTTTTGCCAATTGTCCACAATGTTTTACATTAAAATAGTGACTTCAGTAAATGTGAATTTTTGAAGACGAAGTGCCACCAATTGCCTTACACTTCAATAGCGTATTTACTAATGTAATAGTTAAATTCGTATTAATCAAAAGGATTTCTAAAGGCAAATTTTATACTTTTTTACCAACTGGCCACTATCTGTATAACATTTCAATATTGAATTCACTAAGTTAAGAATTGTAACGCATACATTCAAGATATTTCTGAAGTCTATTGGCCATTTATTACATTATATTTCAATAGTGCATTCACTAATTTAATAGTTGTAACGAATTCGTAAATAATCAGGGGAATTTGTAGAGACAAATTTTATAATTTTTTTCCAATTGTCCACTAACTGCATAATATTTCAGTATTGAATTCACAAAATAAATAGTTGTATCGAATTTGCATGCATTAATGTGATTTTCTGATGACGAAAAGCTACCAGTTGCACTACATTTTAATATAATATTCTCTAGTTTAATAGTTGTAATGAATTCGTATATAGTCAAGTTAATTTCTAGAAGTAAATTTAATATTTTTTTAATAATCAGCTGAACCGATTTTCAATAAATTTGACACACAGATAGTACCAGTGCCAAAGGTGGTTATAGGCTTTTTAGATCTCGATTTTACACGTTATTAATGCACTATAGAATTGCATTATAAAATGTTACAGGTTATGTTGGATCTTGATAGGATGCCACGCCCATATTTTACACCCAACCGTACAAACCAATATAAAGCAAATATTCATATAAAGCAAATATTCCTTATAGCATATCTAAGGAACCATTACAGTGAGGGTCCTCAAATTGCGTGTTAGCCCTAGGTAGATTAACCAGGTAGCCACACTTAAACAGCTAAGAACTTTTTTTCTTCTTTGTGTTCAAAAATCTGTAGTGTCAAATTATTATTTATATTACAATCTTTATTTATATTTTTTGTTTACTTTTGTGTTATTGCGTCTTTTTGCCATAAATTGAAGTCGTCATGCTTCAAGTTGGCGTTTAGCCACTTCCAATTTTAATTGGGTTGTAAGCGCCGCCACCGACTCAAGCAACTTTTATCGGCTGATACTTATAGCCGATTTTTTCTTTTAATTTAATTTTTTCGCAAATTTCTTAATGAATGTTAACAAAAATATGCACTAATATATTAAAAACGGTTAAGTTTTAATTATCTTATGTCACTAAAACTTACGCGTAATTACTTTTAAAAATTGGCGAGTCACATCAAATCATTGCTGATCGTATTTTTTTATTTGCTGGAACTTGTACTAATGAAAAGAGAAGTGAACTAAACCCAGCCGGTGGTCTACGCCATTTCAGAGGCGAACGAAGGATCCAGAAAATATAAACGGAATGACAAACATTAATACCCTTTATGCCTGTGGTAAAAAATATTTTGCAAATATTGTAGGTATAGTAATTCCAATCACCAGGAATATTTCGGTTTCCCTCCATCACGTCACACTTTTTACTCCTTGAAGACCAATGAAAATATTCTTCTCTAAGCACTTTTTAAGTTATATAATTTTCTACTTACCCAGTAAAAATTGGAGTTTTTCTGGAAGCATTGCAGGTAAATAAGCCATTTCTACCTTACTTCAAAAAACATTCTTATATAGATGCACTAAAGTAATAAACGGTAAATTGTAAGCGACTTAATTCTGGCAATAATCCCAATAAAAAAAACAAGCTTCCAAACTAGCTTATAGAATATATGTCAGTATTTTTAATCGCTTACCTCTCAAGATTACAAGGAAGTATGATTTTTATATGGCGAATTCTTGGCGAACTTGGAAGCATTATATTTTTGAAATAAAATGTTCTTTTTGTATTTTGAGAAACAAGTGTATAAAGCTAGTTTGGAAATTTTTTTTACTACAATTATTACCAAAATTTATAACCTTAGTGCATCTATATAAGCACTTTTTTGAAGTAAGGTAGAAATGGCTTATGTTTCTGCAATGCTTCGATAGAAGCTAAATTTTTTACTGGGTAATGGGTAGAATAAAGTAGTGATCAATATTTTATACACATGAATGTAGTACAAATAAAGTTGCCAACTAGCCACCATCAAAGTTTATAGGTTGTGTTGGATCTTGATTGAATGCCACGCCAATATTTTACACCTACTTTTTTAAACTCTCAAACGGATAAACCAATTAGCTTAAAATCGGAGAAGGGGTTATAGTACCACCCATATAAATCAATTATTCATAAGAACCATTGCGGTGAGAGCCCTCAAATTACGTAGGTACACAAGATAGATTAATCAGGTAGCGACATTTAATAGCTGAGAACTTTTTTCCACAGAAAATAAATTTCAAAAAGAATTAAATCAATACTTTGTATAAATAAGCCGTACCTTTGATTTGTATTCTGCGGATTTCGGCATAAATACATTTTAGAAGTTTTTCAGTTATAAAGTATTTTGTTTTTATAATATTCTGACTAAACAAATTTATTACAAAATAAGAAAAACCACATCTCAGAAAATACATTCTCTAGTTTTTAGGAAAATTGGACAAGGACAACCTTAAATGCATGAAGATAAAAGGTCAAACTTTGAAATATTTGAAAGTTTTAACAAAGACATAATGAAAATATTAATTTTTATTTGGTTTTGAATGCAATGATTTCTGAGAGGAATTTCGGTGATTTTATTTGTAATTAAAATTCTATTTGTCCAAGACAAATAAAATAAAATTTATTTTACAAATATTTAAGATAATTACGTTTAAAAATATGCTGGCTCCAAGTTAAATTTGCCTTTTTTATTGCTAATATCAATGAAGGACACTTCCTTATATGTCCATAAAATTTTATCGAAATCCAGATAAAAATTAATAAGTTTTCATTATGTTTTCCTTAAAACTTTTAAATATTCCAAATTTTGACTTTGATATTCGCGTTTTAAAGAATATCGTTGTCCAATTTTGCTTAAAAATTCAGAATGTACTTTTTTCTTTTTGACACATATTTTGTCTTATTCTGTACTAATCCTGTTTAGTCTGAATATTATTAAAAAAATACTTTACTTTTTTAGATATAAAAAAACTGCAAAAAATTTATTTTTACTGAAATTGGCAGAACTCAAATAATTTATTTCCTGTAGTATAATCTGGTTTAAAACACATCAATTCGTAATAACTTTAACATTTTTTAGCCATTTTTTTCTTTTTTATATGTGTATAGATACGATTTTTCACATTTTGTTAAAAAAGCAAAGTATTTAATAGCTAAATTTTTTCTAAAAATTTCACAAAGGCCATATATTTCCAATATAAATGCACCATCTAAACTTCAGGTGTGCATGGTTAATGATAACCGATTTCACTAACATTTCGCACTATATCTTTTTACAAATCTGTGAACGATTCTAAGAGAGTTGCGGTCAAAATTCTAAATTCAGTAAACTTTGGTGCAATATAATATACATATATACATTATGGCGCCTTATTCAAAAAAATGTTGTTACACCATACAAACCCACCCCCCTCCTCTCTCTCAAAATAAACCTTGGTATAATTTATAATGTTTCCCAAAGTATTACGATTTTAGTGATGATCATTATTAAGCTGTACCGCTAAAAAAATCGTTTTTAGTTTTTTTTAATTTTCTTCCAAAGCAGCGCACAGCAAATGTTATAGCATTTGAACGATATTTGAACGGCTCATCTTTTGGTATATAAAACATATCCTACTATGACCGAAATATTTTATGTTCCACAAAATATACTATTTTTCAAGCTTTTTACAAAATATTTCCCACAATATCTTCTTACAATCCAATGAACGATTTTAGGGAGAGTTACGATAAAATTTCTAAATTCGATAAATTTTGGTGCAGTCTAATGTATTTACATATATGTATATCATTCATCATTAAAAAAAAGTACTATTTGTCATTTTTTCTCAAACTAATAAACAGCTATAGTTTACCAGTGTAGTAGGATTACATTTTTTGATATATACTCTCAATAACAACTATATCTTTCTGAAAACGTTTCCTATATTCTTTGTCACATTTTTAAGATTTTGCACAATTTTAAAGAATTTTAATGCCTATGTAAGGTTGAATACATGACTTAAACTACATTTTTCAATCACCATTCTTTCTCTATAAAATATGAATGATTCATTTGCGTTACCTATTACCTAGAAAATTATATAACTTTAAATCACCTTAGAGGTACGTATGTTCTCTGCTCGTTAATGGGTTAAAAGTGTGTTTCGTATAACTTTCTACTTTATATCTAGTCTAAGGAATAAGAATCATTCGGAATTATGTGTGATAGAATCTTTTTCTACTCTTTCGTTGACTTTAATCCTTGAATTTGTATTTTAGTTTTTACAGATTTTTGATGTTCGTGCATTTTCCCTCAGTGCGATTTTAATAATTTTATAATTCTTTAGATCTATGATCATGTGTTGGTTACATCAAATGAAAAATTTACCTCCACACCTACTCCTTACTTCTAATTTTTTCCATGGTTTAATGAGGGTTAATTGAGAATTTTTTGAGTTTGAAAATTTAAGAAGTTTTAAGGGTTATTTGTGGCCAGTTGGAGACTTGACTTGTACTAAATTTTCGTAGCAACATTTCATATCTATAAAACATGAACTATTAATTTGCTCTACCTATTGCCCAGAAAATTATATAACTATAACCTAAAAAGTACTCAGAGAAGAATATTTTTTTTGTCGCAAATGGGATAAAAGTTTAACGTTATGGACAAGTTTTGTCTAGCTTTTCACAATATATATATATATATATATATATATATATATTTCCTCTTTTGTTGACCTGTGAAATTAGATTATTTGTTAAACCATTAATATTTCAAATACATACATACATAATTTAATAACATATTTTAATATATACACAAAGTCACCAAAGCGTATGATCAATTTTATTGTCTGTATTCTTCCATCACTCATTCAGACGTTGAACTTGTTTCATACAAAATTAAAATCAATTATACGCTTTGATGTTTTTCATGTAAAATATTTGTAATATTTTTCAATTCTGTTTATATTCGTTTTATTTATTGTTTGTTTTTAACATGTTCATTTTAAGGTTTATTTTATTATATTATTTTACCTGAAAAATATTTATAGCAAACAATTTAGGGACAATGGAAGTATTTATGTACCTGCAAGGAAAAGTAAATTTAAATAAATTATTATATAATTTCAATTGGATAAAAGAACAATATTAATATTAATTCTGCTATAATTATGTAAGTATATGATTCACTGTAGCTATAAATATTATATTAAGGCAAATATTCTTTACTTCAATATAAATTTGTAACATTATATAAACTCATAAGAAGGTATGAGTCATTTTTTCGTCTTATTTTCCTCAATCAAACAGAGATTAAGGAACTTGTAGTTTAGACTTCAGTAATAATAAAAGAAATACTTATATTCGCAAATACAAGAATGGATAAAAGGAAATGTTATGTTTTAACCAGTTATGTTTTAACAATAAAGTATTCTGAGGATAGATATCTATCAAAATCTCATTCTGAATGTGGAAAATTTTGTAAATAAATATTTAATTTATTATTTTTAGGTTAAGCAAAAACCTACAGTCCGGCAAATGCGATTATCGTCTAACAATTCAAAAGTCTTTTTTTTTTTTTTTTTTGCTTAAAACAAAAGATAAGAATTGTAGTCATTGGAATAATGTTTAAAAGAATATAAAAATTCGTCTTTATTTCCTTACCAGCGACTGGAAATCAAGAGTTTTGCACATTTAATTTGAAAAAAATATTTTTCTAACTCGATTGATATGAAAAAATATTAAGAATTTCGGTCCATTTTAATACGCCATTATTATTTTTTGAAAAAATAGGGGACAATATTGCATATTTTTTCTCCTTTATGAATAAAATATTGAAAAATGGTTTAACAAAAATTCTGGTTGATCGTAATGTATAGAAACAAAATTTTGAACATAGTGGCCTAAAAAATCGTTTTTAGGACCCAAATCGAAAAATTCTAAAATTAGTTTTTTCAAAACAGATCTAAATAAAGAATTTTTTCTGGAAACTAAATCACGAAACTTCCCTTTAGGAAAAGAAATCTTTTAAAAGTTTTTTTTATTTTTCTGTATTCAGCTCATTGTTCCATATCGCTCGAATTGTGTTTCTACACCTCTTACCACAAAATGTAAGATATATATTTATTCCATATCATTGAACGGTGGATATAAAATTGATTTTCTACACATTTTTTTTTATTTCATTTGGAAACAAATAATAATGTTATATTGGCCGAATATGTTATGCACACCATGTGTAACTTTTTATATCACACTAATTTAATATTTCACCTTATATGAATGGTATTATTTGTACGAAATTTCGATGCCGTTCATGCTTTTATTTAAGAGATATCGGCGGAAAAGTATGAACTTTACTTACGTCGGACACTAAATTTTTCTAGTATTTGACTTATAACTTTTTTGGTTTTGCTCATTATCAATTATACCAAACAAACTCGATATAAGATAAATATTTAAGCAAAATGTCACGAAAGTGAAATTATGTGAATTTCGCGTATATATTATCCATTTTTGTCAAATATATATATATATATATATATATATATATATATATATATAGGTTATCAATAATGGATAGTGCTCTGCCTTGGTGGCAGCAGCAATATCATCATAAGATTTCACAAGCCATACCCAGCATTGCAAATGCAGTATCACAACAGCAACCTGGTCTTCAAATTCAACAAACTCTTAGTTATTTATCCATTTCAGATAATTTAAGAGTTTTGGCATCGATCTTTTACTGCATATTTTTGCATATTTATAAACTAATAGAATATGTTTGCATACTTTTGGCTTAGCGTCATATTTTGAAACATTTTCATGAAAAATTCGTATTTTATATGACATATTTTTGCATAATATATACCTAAGAATATAATTTTGCATATATTACACTTAAGAGCATAATTTTGTATATTTTACACCTAAGAGAAAAATTTTAAATATCTTACATCCAATAGAATATTTGCCATTTGTGAAATTTTCTTTTTACTGTCACGTATGTTTTTCAAATCCTATTCACTAATAATTTTTATTTTATAAATTGCTAGAAACTTTGTAATTTTCTAATACAAAGTATTACCTTTGAATGTTTTTAAATGCAAAAAGAAAATATATTTAAGAAGATGCCAATAAAAATCAAGTTATTTTAATATAATAATTAGAATTTAGTCATAGAAAATAATATTTTAAGACAATATTTTCGAATAATCGAGTAATTGGCACATTTTCTGGTTTTAGAACACTTTTTTAGAACACATTTTTTTATCCTGATTATCACTTAGTGAACCTCAATCTTCATCCCAAATATAAGATTTTTTTCAAAGATCGACACAAGGAAGCATCCAAGATCACAAAATTTTTTATTTTTATATTTGTTATTTATTGAAATTACAAAAGACTAATATAGAGATTGTAATATAACTGTTGGAAATAAAAAACATGGCTACCTTATGGATCTACTGAAAGCCAAAAAAGCTATGGTGATTAATAGACAAATTTGTCAAACTTGAGAGCTTTCAATAAAATAACCTTAAATAATTCGAAGTATTAAATATTGAAATTTAAATGAAAATAGTATTTTTTTAAAATTACTATTTTAAATATAGAATATTGTTTACTATAAAATATGCTACAAAATCATGTTGGGTTAAAGAAAAATGCTGACATTATTCCCGTTATTCTCTTTCCAAAACTTAATGGTGCACAATATTTGCATTTCAAGGACACACACACATATACATCGACATTCAACATGGAGCAAATATTTGCTAAGCATATAAAAAGTCGCAAACAAAACTGTAAGCTACACAAACTACCAGAATAAATACACACATCCATACAATATACTCTTGTTTATATGAATAATCGAAAATGTTATAATAAAAGAGTCCATACTTCACCCTGTAAACGATACAAAATATAAATAAATGTATGCGATAAAAGAAAAAAATTTGTTAACAAAACTCTATTCCTAAAGGATAAATAAGGAGGTTCCTTTATATGTAAAGATAAGTAGTACAACAGTAAAAAGAAAAAAAATTATCTTCAAACAAAATTGATCTCATACTCAGACATTCATATACCAGTATGTAGAAATATATACACAAATGGATTAAAGAGCCTCACGAAAATAAAGTTGCAAATGTACCCCTCTAGAAATGAAGATTTATTTGTTTTTATATGATTTCCATAAAATATTATATCTGAATGCTTAAATTTAATTGAGCTGGACCATTTACAAAACACCTCTAAAACTACGTATTTCTTTCAATGTCATTATCAAAATTTTCGTTGAAATAAACTTAACTTAAAATTGTTATAGTGGCATACTAAGGCCTGGAATATTCATTAAAATAATTGTAATATCTCTCTAAAAATCATGATGCCCTAAAATATCGCGGAACATGAAGATTTTGCTAACGTTTTCTATCATATCTTCTTTATTCAAATATTTCATTTTATATATTTCGAAAATTTTTCCACATATATTGGGTTTTATTGTACCATTGAAGTGGTATAACCTGATAAGTAATTAACCTTTTAATAGCAAGAGGGTAAATTTTATGTATTTAGTTTCCAAAAGGTTAAACTGGTAATTCTTACAAATAAATCACATGGAAGTATATGTTATACTTAAATATAGATGAAGTTATGAAAAATATAATAAGTTCCTTTAAAACCGCAATAATAATCAAGTTAAAAAAAGTTTGAAATTTAGTCATTATTTTACACGAAGTTATATATATGTATATATGACAAATTTATGCCTTTAATGACATTTATTTTCCCAACTAACCTTTTATTTGGCATAAAAATTAACTTATTTAATTAAGAACCGGAAATACCAAAATATTACTTGTGCGACAAAAGAGTTAAATAAATACATAAATCAATATTATTCAGTGAGATCTTTCCTATATTGTCCTAAGATCACATGGAAGTATATATTATACTTAAATATAGATGAAGTTATGAAAAATATAATAAGTTCCTTTAAAACCGCAATAATAATCAAGTTAAAAAAAGTTTGAAATTTAGTCATTATTTTACACGAAGTTATATATATGTATATATGACAAATTTATGCCTTTGATGACATTTATTTTCCTAACTAACCTTTTATTTGACATAAAAATTAACTTATTTAATTAAGAACCGGAAATACCAAAATATTACTTGTGCGACAAAAGAGTTAAATAAATACATAAATCAATATTATTCAATGAGATCTTTCCTATATCGTCCTAAGATATAAATTACGATAGAAAATGTCCAAAATATTCCAAATCTATTAAAAGAGTATTTTAATAAAATCATAGAAAATTTTACTAAAATTTTAATTTTAAAAATTTGTTTACTCATTATTATGTATTAAACGTCATTTGTCTATTACATATTGTAGGTTTGTTGACAAAAGGTTAAAAATTATGAATATTTTTGAACGAAAATTATATTTTTGGATATATTTTAAAAATGGTTCAGAACATACCTATTAGTCTTTAATTTTAGGGGTAAATTTTCAACATATTTTGCCTCTATACAACCAATACACTTTCATATAGATACGTAGTAAAGAACGAAGGTTATTCTTGAATTTAAAACATTATGAAATGTATTTATTATTATATGTAATAACGTTCTTTATACTATATTCTCTTGACTTCTTTCATAACCCTCCTTGCTTTACAAAAATGGAAATAGTATTTTATTGTTTAAAAGTAAAATAAATATGTGCAAAATATATATAAGTACACTTTATGCACACATACATATGTACTCGTATATACTCATATATTACGTATAAAATAAGTTAAAATCTTTTTTTTATTTCTTTTCTTTTTTTTTTATTTACAAAAATTGTTTCTCGGTCAAACTGTACAAACCGAACGTGCTGCTCTCACTTTACAAAATAAAACAACAAAAAACCGAAACAACTGACAGAAAACACTCATTGTGTGGACCATAATAATGTTGAATGTCGAACAATTTATCCTGTCATGGGTAGATTTCTTTTCATGTTTGAGGAAGCGAATAGAAAAGAATAAAAAAAATTGGGAAACAAAAGTGAAACATCACTAAAACATTCATGGTAGTGTGAGTTCAGATTGTATACGAAAATATGCTACCCATTAGTCCAAGTCGTGCAGACATTATCGAGAATGTCTTGAAGATTTGACATAGTCCTCGACGATACATAGACGACAACTCCGAACAAATATTGCTGACTTTTTCGAACAAAGGTCACTAAAATCATGGATAAAACCTAAAAAACTGTATTCTACTTATATTTGAACCCAGGCCACCAGCTTCACTTTCTTCAGCTACATTAATCTCTTCTTATTAGTGCTTTTAATTATGCTTTTACTCATCTGGTCTATGGTTCATCAAATCGACTTTCTAATAATCCAACAATCGGCTGTTTGTTGAAAAAAGTCGAAAAGTCGAAATCGACTTTTCAGTTTATAAATTATCGAGATCGACTTTCTTGCTGCTAGGCAGTCGAAAATTCGAATAAAGTCGAAAATAGTCGGAAAAAGTCGAAAATAGTCGAAAATTGTCAAAAAAAAATTCAAAAATTACAATAACGAGAAATAGTCAAATGAGGATAAAATATCGCATAAATCTCTTAAATATCGCATAAAATCGAATAAAGTCGAAAAGTCGATATTATGACGAATATTGTCGTAAACCATATTAGAAAAAAGAAAATTGGGAAATCGACCTTTTGTTTTGGGAATTGTCCACAAATCGACTTTCTTGTTTCCAGATATTCGAAAAGTCGAATGAAGTCGAAAATAGTCGGATAAAATATGAAAAAGTCGATAACAGTCGTAAAGTCTGTAAATGTAGAAAATAGTTGAAAAAAGTCAAAAAGTCGAAAATAGTCGGAAAAAGTAGAAAAAAATAGAAAAGTCTAAAAAACCTAAAATTCGAAAGAAATTTACTTCACAATCTTGAAAATATCGTATAAAATCGAACAATTTCGAAAAGTCGACATTTTGATGGACATTATCGTCAATCATATTAAGAAATCTGCTTAAATTTGAACTTTCCCTTGTTGACTAGTTAAGCCCACTAATCACGTCGGCTACAGCAATTTCTTTTTATTAAAGGTTTTAATAATGCTTTTAAGATGGAATAATAATATGACAAAATAAAATAATAATATGATAAAATTGGATAACTACATGATAACATGGGATAATAATGTGATAAAATGGAATAATAATATGAAGAATGACATAAGAATATTATAAAATGGAATTATAATATGACATTGTGTTACAATAATATAATAAGATAGAATAATAGTAATAATAATAATAATAATAATAATAATAATAATAATGATATTAATATTAATAATAATAATAATACAACATCAAATCATAATCTGATAAAATGAGAAAAAACATACCATAAAATCGGACACAATATGAAAAATTGGAATCAATTAAAAAATTAAAAAAATTATGGTTATCAGATATTAAAAATATATCAAAAGAATTTATATAATTAAAAAATGAAAAAATGTATACATAATTTGTTGATTAAAAAATTTTTTTAATTAAATGCTAGAAAATCACTATGATCGCTCTTATCTTCGGTTACATGAACCATATCGTATTACTTTTAATTTTTATTGTAGATATGTGTGTTACCTATACACATGTGGTAATTTTTCGTATATTGTTAAAAATAGAATTTCAGCATTTTTTCTTAGCTTTCTTCTTATTCCTTCATAACACTAACACAGTTAATATTGGTACAAAATAGCGTTGATGTACAACTAAAAAAAAAAATTACATTTTTTCGAACACCAAACGTAAACGAATTTGAAAAAATTTGAAATGGTTCTAAATATATTGATGAAATTTTGATGAGTGATGTAAATAATTTCAAATTTCAGATTTTCATAATAAAAGATTTTTAAAAATATTAAGACATTTGACAGTTAAAGTTCGATAAGCTCACTATACTACATAAAATTTTATAGAACGAGAAAAATATCATCGAATAATGTATTTATTGGCCAATTATACGAGGAGGCTCAGGAGACAAGAAATAAAGATTGTAAAATCATTTCCGAACATTTTGCAAGGAAAACATCTTTGGAAAACTCCAATATATATTTGTTTCATAAACTACTAGCACCATCAGATCAATTAATTTGGAGCTTACGATAACCACTAAAAACGAAGAGGTCAAACGTAATAACCGCAGTTTTTTTTCTGTTAAAAAGTCGAATATATCAGATAATTAATTTTATTAATTGTAAAAAGACCCTTCAAATCCTTCAAACTGCACAAAATATTAAAAAAATATTTGAAAGTCGTCTTCAGTCCCCTATCAGCGATTGAAAGTCATGGGTCTATTACACTTTACTCGAAAATGTACCAGACATTTTTTTTTTTTTAATTAAGTATCAAGAGTTTCTTAATTTTAAACTTGTTATTAAAAAATTATTTATAATTTTTTTTTCAAGTGAATATATAGAAATCGAGACTATATTTTCTATCTTTTTGCAGTTCTGAAGAAGAAGAGGTATTTCTCACGGAGTAATAAACAAAAAAGAAAAAAAAGTAATAAATAAAGCATCAAATTCCCAAAATATAAAACAAAGTATTTTATAACAACATTGTTCCTTACATACCCAACAAAAAATGTTCAATATTTGAAAGCAATAACAACTGACGGAAGCAATAAATTGCTTACTTAATTACATATAGCTTCCAAGAATGCAATAGCGTAAGTTATTGATTGAGTGCAAAAGATACTCTTCCTTCCCAAAGTTCTACGAAGAAAAATCATGCATTACAAATGCGCTTCAGAAATGCATATATTATAAAACATCCTCATAAAATTGTAATTTGGATAATCTAAGCATTACTAAAGCGCATTTAAAATACATTAAAATACTGAATATTACATCCATGTTTCTTTTTTACGTGTATTTAAAAAAATAAAATAAAACACCACATCAGCAGAATTCAACCAGAACTTTGTGAATGTAATGGCTCAACATGTGTTGAGCCACCATTCGTAGCTTATTGCTTTTGCGGGAATTTAATAAAATTTTGCAACAACTTTTGCAAAGTTATAAATAAATATTGTTAGGGGAAAACGTTTAAAATAATAAATCTGTTTATAATTTATAATAAGAGCAAAATAAAAAGAAATTACAAGGATATGGAAATTTGTTTAAAAATTAAATCAAAAATTACACCAAAGAAAAAATAATAGTTTTTTGTTGAAAAACTACATAAATTTCTTTAATTGTTTTCCATACAAATCAAAAATCACTTTTATCTACACACAAAAAAAAGATTAGTTGAAAACAGTTACAATGATATTTAATGAAAGAAACCAATATTTTATTATAGTTATTGATAATTTACAACCCAGCAAAAAAAAAAAAGAACATCCAAAGAAGTCAATAAGATCCTGAACTTGTGATCCAGAAGAGTGAAAATTCAAATTCCATTGAATTTAACATAAGCTTGTGTTTGGAAAATGTTCTCTTTTTTAATACCTATTCACTGAGTAGGAAGTTATGTTCACGATGTCATTTAAAATTTATTTAATTTTTTTTTTGTACTTTTTTATCAATTCAAGGAAATTTTTATATAAATCAAATACCTTTTATTAACAAAAATAATATCCCTAACAATATTTTTTATTTGATTAAAACTGTTATTATTAAGTAACAAGTATTTGTAAATTATCCACGTTTTATATAACTATTACGTTATTAGTCAGTTTAATCGTTTTAAAGTCTAGTGAAATAATTTTTCAAATTCGAGTTCGTTTCACATTTCAGAGCGAAATATTGACGGTGGAAATCTAAAACTTGTTTCTCTTATGATGTTTTAAACTACAATCATCTGTTTAGTCTCAGTGACCACTATTTTAATACAAGAATTCGTTTAAGATAAAATTCAATTCAGTACTCGCAACCGACCAAAAGAATTTTAAATTTTTTGACACTTTTGAAAAATAAATATTAAATTAATTAAGAACAATAGAAATAGTATTTAAATAATAATTCAAACATCACCAGCCGACATTTTTAAGCAACGGCACTTGAACTTGACTATTAGAATAATAATAATAATAAAATAAGCATTGAATTAGCTACATAAACGTATTTTTTCGAACTAGAGTGTTATTTTTCACAGTATTTCATCGAGTCTGTAGCAATTTTTCAAGAACTGGTTTTGTGGCAGTAGTTACACCTATTTTTTAAGAAACACTAATTCAAAGGCTTGATTTGCTTCCCGCTCAAACATTTTTAGAAAAAAGTTAAGAACATTTTTTTTTTCGATTTGGATTTTTGGAACTACCCGGATTTAAAGTTCACAGGATATTAATCCCACACTAAAATCCTGAAACTTCTAAATCTGGCTAATTTCTGAACTGAGTTTTTGCTAAATAATCCCCTTAAATAAAGTTTCGTATATATTCGTTACATGCATGCATCAGCAAGCGGAGAACAAATATAATTGCGGTGACAATAATCTAAGAGAAACATATGATTGCACTATATTGTTACTGTACAAATTTTCACGGTCATAAATAATAAATATGAGAATCATAATCATAAAACGGTCTAATCTATCATATTATGATCATATTTTTTCTTTACTGCATATATATAAATTTTATCTAGTTATGATCTGATTTTATTACTTTATGATCAGATTTTCTCATATTACATTTCGATTTTATTATATTATGAATAGGGTTGTCAAATTTTTTGAGACCAAATTTAAATTTGATTTGGTTTTTTATAAAAAACAACAACTACGAAAAATAAAATAATGTATGTATATAAAGGTCCAAGAGGGATTTTATATGGCTCCTGGAACCAAAAGTTGACCGATACTTTTATTAAGAGTACTGTATATTTCTATGAAATATATTTATGCATTTTAATATAATTCTCAGAAGTGGACCTTATATGGGACCTATAATTAATTATGAACCGATTGTAACAAAACTTGGCACTGTGATTTATATATATGTAAGACTTATTTGTTTCAAATATTAACTAGGTACTAAAATTTGTATGAAATTTATGCACGTTAAAGTAATTTTGAAAAGAGGAGTTTATATGGGTGCTATGGCCATTTAAAGATCAATCTTCATGAATCCTGTCGTATATATATACCTATATATACAAAATTTTAATTAAATGTTGGTATATATTTACAGCATCTATGATCATTAGACCCTATACAAAGGGGACTCAGAAAGTAATTCTAAGTCGATTGGTATTCGTTAAGGTGCGTATTATACTAATATTTTTGGGTATTACAAACATCAGCACAAACATTAACAGAATTGTTTAGTATCATGTAATTTTTAGTCATTTTTTATTTTTTAGTAATTTATATAATTTATAAATATAAATTCAGTTCCATCAAGGCCAATGATAATTTCAGTATCTAATAGTAATTGTATGACATCATTTGCCCACTTATAGTACATTCAGAGTTAGCGTTTTGAGGAGTTTTCGAAAATGAAAACTGATACGAAAACATGACTGTTCACACTTTTCATTACACATTTACAAAGTTTTCAAAATTCGAAAACACCAAGTTATATTGAATTTTTTTTTTAATTTGCAATAAGAACTTACGACTTTTTGCTTTATATACACTGCCTGCTACTTGAATAAGGAATCACATTTTTTAACTTTAATTAAGTATATCTCCTAAGCTAAAGTTCAAAAAAAAAATAATTTTTTGCGCAACCAAATTTTAAAGTGTTGGCTTTAGTTTCCTGAAGAAATAAAATATACGTATCTTGTTATACTAAAATTATGCATTTATTTAAAGTCATGTAATTCTGTGGTACTTTTTTGTGTGTCACTTGAATAAGGAATTCTTTTAATATTGATCAGGAAAGCTATGATTTGAATTTCTTTCAATATAAACGGCTAGAGAATTTTTAATTTGATAGTTTTTAAATAGTTTTTATTGAAAATGGGACATGGTAAAGCTCTTAATAACTCTGAAAAATAAAAAATTCTAATTTTGAAATCTCAGGGTCAGAATCCGGTCAAAATAGCCAAAACCATTAATAGAGGAAAGGCAGTTGTGTACAATTATTTAAATAACGATATACTGAATTAAAGATAAAAAAAATGTTATTCCTTATTCAAGTGGCAGGCAGTGTATTTCATCATAAATATGGCTGTATGAAAATGTACAAGGCAGAATTGTTTTGGAAATTTAAAAGTTCTGAAATTAGTTTTCGTTTAAAATTTATTGTTTTGAAATTTTCGATTTATATAAGTAATCTTAAGTGTTTTGGTGCCAAAACTCATTAAAAAGTTTTCGTGCTCAATCCGAATATGCTCTTAGACTTATAAATAATTTCATGAACGTTTTCTTTTTATTGTGATCAATAAAATAGTTGATATTCTTAATATAATTTAAAGATAATGGAAAACAAATTATGAAATATTTATAACATAAGTATTGTAAAGTATATTTCGTTTTTTTTAGGCTGACTAATACTATAAATAATCGATTGCTTGTAACAAAACTAAATCGTTTTTCTCCGCAAGTATCTTTTTTATATTTTTTTTTTTTTTTTTTTGAAATTAGCCAACTAATCGCCATCTTTGTTTAAAAATCACCAATCGCCAAATGGAAAATTTAGTCACCAAAAGCAGTTCAAAATCACCACGTTTTGCAAAAAATAGCCACATCTGACAGTCCTGATTATGAATCGGGTTAATCTTATATATTATGTAAAAAAATTATCAAAATATCTGATAACATATATCAAATTTATCTTATTATGATCAAATTATATTTTTTCTTTAATTATTTATTTGATTGATTATATATTGTCCAAGACAATATAAAGATATTTTTAATCAACATTTCATATTCTTTGAATCAAACAAAATATCATTAAACCTTGCCTACTTATATTAGTTCGTGTATAAACTAAATGAGAACTATAATGAAGGTGCAAAACAAGCATTAAAAACAAAATATATTCAAAAACAACCATACATATTAAAAGGCATATTTATTTTTAACTTCTTCTTGTTATGAGAATAATAATGTTAATATGGTGTAAGATTGATAATATTTAATGGTTGTAGAAATAATGATATTTTCTTAATAAAATTTTGTTTTTGGTAAAAATATTCAAAAGCATAATATTTTTGTAATCAGTTATATCAAAATGTTGATTGGTTTAAATATTGAATGGTAAAAGTGAAGCAAGAACGTTGTTATCATGAACACAGTATTATTAAGAATAAGGAAATTTAAAAAAGAAGAACATAATATTGCTTTAGTGACAATGATGTAACCATGGTTTTTCTCTACGTGAATCATTGTATCATCACAATCATCCATTTAAGCATTTTTGTATATTTATCTGCACAAAAAATAAGATCGATATTATTTATATTGAGGAAAAAATTTCGCGCTTCGGCGCTTCGTTCTCCAAATCAAAACTAACTTAATTAATTTTATGGACTTACTAAATCGATTATAATTATTTTTAATAGAAACCATAGAAATTATTAATGAATATAATTAAAAAGCAAGTCTTATAAAGGAAAGCAATCACACAAACTTTTAAAAATGACTCATCGAAAAGCATTATAGTTCAAAAATGGCAAAAAATCACTTGAAATCATTGGATTATTTTTCATATAAAATAAATTTATGTATTCCAAGTTTGAATTGATTTTTTTATTATTTTTTTTTTTTATTTTTTTATTTTTTCAATCATTTTGCTGGAAGTCGTCAATGCTTTATTTACAAATTTATTACCATACCTTTAAAAAGTATAAAAATATTGAGAACAAGAAAAAATAAAAAGAAGGTTAAAATTAAAAAATTCTATCTTTTATTGGCCTTCTTTTTTGGAGCAATTAGCAAACAAAAAAAAGGTTAAAAAAACATTTTTCATTTCAGTTCATTTCAGCCTTTTTTTCACCTCCTGCTTGTATGTTAAAATTATTTTAAAAATGTTAAAAAGATTTTAAACGATATAAATAAATTCAATTCTAGTTAAACAATAATTAAATAATTTACATAAAAATATTTACGTCAACAAAAACCACGTAGGGAGAAACATGGTATGTAACAAGGAAAACAACTAAAAGACCAACAAAAAAACACTCCCTTCACACGTATAAATTAACTTTGAAGAAAATTCTACTAACACATACACACAGAAAATAATTGATTGAAAAACTGTTGCAACAATAAAATTATCATAATAAAAACTAATATTTTACTAGTGCACTAATAAATATTTTAATACAGCACTTTCAAACACTTAAATTTTTAAATAACAAGTAGGCCATATCGTTACTAACATTCCAACGAAACATATTTTAATTCATTTGTTTCAGTTTTTGTGATTTGTATGTTGAATTTTATATAAAATTTGGAAAACCAATTTGTAAAAAAACAAAAATCTCGAGTTGGGTAAGAAAATTTGAAATATATTAAATATTATGTGAATATTTGTAATTTTATGTATGTTGTTATTTGTAAACGATTAATTGAATCGTATTTAAAAAAAAAAAAAAAATATTGCAAAGTGTTATGCGAGATGCATATAGTGACTTTCAATGCAACGTCCCCTAAAAGGTACACTGCATCCATAGTACAATTGTGATAAGATGATTGAGTAAAAAATGTTTTCATATATAGACTTACAGGATGAATTCGATGCCTTTGACAATAATGAGTTCGATGTTGTTGCAATTTACACAATTCCACCATTAGATGGAGCTAATGGATATATACTGATGAAGGCGACGATGAGCATGAGGCAAATCTTAGTCATCTCGGTCCAAAATTATTATCTACAGAATGTAAAATAGTATATGAAGATAGTGAATGGGACGACAGTAATGATGAACCCCTAGAGAAATATTTGCGCATGTCCTGTAGATCAAATTGACAGACAAACACGAATTTGAATTGTTGGCGAAAAGTTAAGTCATTATATACAATAATTTCACCAAATGCTAAAGCTCAGTTATGCTCCGACAGAATTCTTTGAACTATTTTACTCCGAAGATATTTAAAGACATTTTGAGGAGCAAACAAATTTGTATGGTCTCCAAAATAATATAAATTTAGAAGTTACATTGGACGAGATGAAAGTATTTTTAGGAGGTATACTCATATCTAGATATGCCAAATATCCCAATAAAAGATTGTATTGGTTCTAAACTGCTCTGCAATAGCATTAGAATGAAGAGGTTTGAACAAATACTAAATACTTTTCAATGAAATGACAACATTCAAATCGATGATATAGATTAACTTTACAAATTCTGACCTCTTATAAATCACCTAAATTCGTCATATCTGCGACACTATTAAATATTTCAAAACTGATAAACGATGTAGACATTGCGGAAAAAACTTTATTTTCAATAAATGTGAAAAAGGGTTTCATCCAAGATAATGCTTTAAAAGTTATCATATGCCTAGTATACCTACAGCGCAGTGTCCGTTATAAGAGACGGTCCATAACTCCAAAACTATAAGATTTTCCTAATAAAATATTTTTAAAACGAATCAGAACATTTTTATTAATAATTGATGAAAATTATTCAAGGAAAGTGGCCAGGAAACTTCGTCCACTAATGGGTACATACATAGGGGAAACAGTTTCGTTGGGGCAACCGAATTTATTGTTAATCGAATTTGTTCTGATTCTAAGATTGTCTAACAAATTAGTTACTATTATTGAAAGTAAATGGTACATAAAACCGTGTTCAAATAAAATTCGACAAAAATGTCAATTACTCTTGTGAATTGTATATATATATATATATATATATATAAAGTAAAAAGATATAAAAATATAGACTTGTTACATTATGTTATATCCATAATTAATCGATATCATATCAAATTACTTCTGGACTTGGTGTACGTTTCGATTCTGTTGGTTTATATGATTTTTATTTGCTGTTCCTAAATTAAAAAATAAATTTACAAACCAATACATCAAAAATATGCGAATTGCTCTGCTTTGTACGACTTGAGTTAGTACCTAGCAGTGGATTTCAAAATATGTATTCATCCGAGGAAGGCTATTAAATAAGGACAAAAGACTTGCATTTTATAATTTATTTACATTAAACTGACGACTTAAATACACTACTTGAGATAAAAATTTCCTTATATTTGTTTCTATGTAAAAAAAAATCAGCCCACAATTTATTTCTGCTTAATATTAATAATTTGTGCTCAAAACGTCAAAAAAAGGCAATAAATTTTCAGTTAGAAAATCCGAATTTATTGCCTTGGAAAATCCATATTTTATTTTCTTATAACCGAATTTTGAAATGGACGCTAACGATTTCCTCACAACTATATTTTGATTTATATAAATTTAAAAAATTTCTTGGATTAAAATATATTTTAATTAAAATTTCATTATAATTATCATTTCCTCACCAATCTTTTTTTCTGTGTATAAAAATGTGAAAATCTAACAAAGTTTTTATATTGATAATATTTAAGAATAATTAGAATTGTATGATCATTGGTAAAAAAAGTAAATTTAGTCGGTTAAACCAATATGAAAATTATAAAAATAATTTTAAAATCGCAACTGAATTTTATTACTATTATTGGTAGTCGAAATCATTTGTTTTGTAAAAGCAACAAAAAATTCTGTTGTTTATTAAATTAATATTAGGATTCCATGGAAGATTGCGAAGATAAAATAAGATAAACTGTTTCTGGACCGATTAAATTTTCTTTATATGAACTTCGTATTGAGGATCCCAGACCACGGAAACATATTCCAGGATTGGTCTTACAAGAGATATGAATAATTGCTAGGAAACGTAAGGATCATTAAACTCTCTTCCCCAACTCTTTTTGCATTATTAATAATTTGCGAAACGTGGGAATTAAGGGATAGTTTTCAATTAAGTAACACATCCAGGTCTAGAAATTCTTGGACTAGATCAAGTTGATATTCATTTATTGTGTATCTACAGAATACTGGACTTCCTCTGTAAAACATCATGTGCTAACACTTTCTTAAATTCAGATCCATTAGATCCATCATACACCAATCCCAAGATTGCCAGCTTTCATCTTCAGCATACATTATAATTCTAGAATTTTTAATACAAGCTGATAAATCATTTATAAATATGTTACGCGCTGCATGTCTATTCAATGAATAACAAAAATTAAAAAATTTTGCAATATAAAATACTGAGTTAAATAGGCATTTACAAGATCTTCCGACTAGCTTATATTAGGTAGATGAGTTCTTAACCCGTACATAAGTGCATAAACATATAAATAATCTATATGATTATAAATACCAAAAAGTATAAAGAGAAAAAAAATTTATAAAACAGTAATATATTGAGGTGACCAGATGTTAAGTCACATAGGTGTCGACAAGTGGCAGATTGCTTACCCTGAATTATTTATAAATCTGCCTCTAATAAAACTGTTTCACTAACTTACGTTTCGTTACATTGTACCTTAGCTATCCTTCCCATTTAAAGCAATTTATGAATGCATTTTTTTTTTTTTCTTTACAATAACAAATAATTCAATTTATTAAAAATAAACAAAAGAAAAATGTACGCTCAATTAATAAGAGATCATTGTAAAAGAGGTATAGAGATCTCGCTAAATCGGAGTAATAATGGTGTCTATTCTTGAAAATGCGTAGAAGAAGTGAAAATTTCCATTAAAACAAAAACAAAGTTTAAAAAATTGTTTTTGTTTACCGTACATTTATAAAATGGAATTTACCGTTTTTAAAAGAGAGAGAAACGCGTTAAAGTTCTCACGCCTATTATATTTTAAAAATATATTGTAAACAAAAACAATTTTTTACACTTTGTTTTTGTTTTAATGTAAAATTTCACTTCTTCGACCAGTTTTCAAGAATAGATACCAATATATGATAAGAAATAATTATGAATGAAAATAAAGGAGACAAAATGGAAACGGACAGACTAGCAGACAAAATAAAATGCAAAATAAATATAATAAGTATAATTACAAAAATAAATCAATACAATTTATAATTACTCACAACATAATCATTCGTCTTCCATTTCTAAAATCTTCTCGGTTGAAGGGCCCAGCAAGACGAGATGATAATGATGATGACTTTTTTGTTTATACTTTAATAAATATGATTATTAAGTTTTTTTGTAATTTAGACTTATTTATTTCTATATTATATACATATGTACATAGTGATTTTGGAAAGATGATTTTATACAGTGAAGAACATAAAACAATTCGTACAAATGATTTTAATTTACTTGTTTTTATAAATGTTTGAATTCAAATATTTAATTATTTTTAATTTAATAAAGAAAATCCATTTTCCTTGTATAATCTAAAGACACATTTTTTATCATATTTAAATTAGAAACATTTGTATAATTTTAGCTCAAAAAAATTACATTAATCATATTGAAAGAAGATAAATCTTAAGCCAACAAAATTAATAATTATTAATAATTTATAATTAAATGTTTAGAATTTGAATATAATTTTACACTTATTATTTAATTGGTATTCGATGATTAGCAAATTTTATTTAGTTTTTACAATTTCTTTGGGATCCTTTTTAAATCATCCAAATGGGTGGGTGGGTAGATAGGATATTTCAAACAGAATTTTGTATGTTGAATCCTTTTGGGTTCCAATAACTTTAGAAATATCCTTCTAGTATCAATTAGAATAATTTATAACTTTATTTTTAAAATTTAATTATTTTTACACATGTTTGTTAATAAAGTTGATGTGATTGTCACCGATAATGAATAGTTATTCATTTTTTATTTTAAGTATTAGGTTTTAGGAACCAAAAATAATGCGTAGTTTTTTTGTCAGGAAGTGATCAAATATTTTTATAACTGCATGATTTGCAGTGAAAACAAAACAAAATAATGTATACCATGAAGGATCATAAAAAAATAATGAGTGCAATTAAAACATGACCATATATGCGCATAAAATTAAAAATAGATGAGAATGCATAGAGTTACACATACATTCTCATTATTGATGTTATTACGATGAGATTGCAGATGCTTCGACTGAGCCGCTAATGTTAACAATTGTCTATTATGCAATAATGAATATTGTAAACTGATGGATTACCCATGTAATCAAAAGTTGATGTTAAATAAATTTACTTCTGATGTAGAAAATTTTCAATGTCAAAAGGAATCGTAACAAATATTAAGAATAATAAGGGGCCGAGATGAGTAGCTTGCGAATCACCGGATAAAACAGGAATGGTTTTCGACATACATTCTCTAAATAATACACATTGGCATCTATTTTTAAGATATGTAGAAATCCATTGAAGGAAAACAGGAGAAAATTACAGTTTATCCAATTTGAACAATATGAGATCGTGATTTACTTTATCGAAAGCTTCACTGAAATCTGTGTAGATTGTGTCTGTCTGCAAACCGGAATCAAATACATTTATAACTGAGGTTGTGGTGTAAAAATTCTAAAATCGGATGTTTTAAATGAATATTTAGTTAAACTATTTGACATTTCATAATTAAATTATTTTTAAACCAGAAATTACAAATATTTTTTTCACAATTTTTATAATTATTAATTTGAAAAAAATTTCAAACTATACAATAATAACATTGATAAATTCAAAATGGTATAATTGAAATAAGTGGTTTAACCGTTGCAAAATATAAAGGTGTTGTTGTAAGTGAAAAGGTATTAAAATTATAAAAAAAGCTTTACACAGAAATGACGCTAAATTCTTCATTTATTAATTATCAGGAATCCTAGGTGCTCGTGACCATTTCAAGATTTTAGATGTGCTTTTGTACAAAAACTTTTCGTTTATTTTGTTATTTGATTTCTTACATATGTAGAAAAGAAGCAAGAAGTCTATTCAAGTTACTCCGTTTTAAAAATTAATCAGCTAAGAATATAAACAAGAGAAATTGTTTTGTTAATCATACATTCAAGAAAAACCGAAAAGTGTATCGTGTTACAAAGTCGAAATAAAATAAAGATTTAAAAACAACTCAATGTTCTCATTTCTTTATTAGATCCGAAATGACAAAATATTTTTTGTAATTGTTTACTAATTTTTACATGTACACGCAGAGAAAAAACACGATTACAGCATTGTCACCTCCACAATATTATATTCTCGTTGTTAATTTTATTGAACTTTAATAACTCTGTGTTCATGATAACAATGATTTTCATTCAATTTTGTCTTTTAATATTTACACATAATAAAAAATTTTAATGTGATTGACTGCAAAAATTATATGATTTTAAATACTTTTATCAGAAACAAAATTTTGTTAAATTTGTTAATATCAAACATATCATTACTTCTACAACCATTAAATATTTGCAGTCTTTTTCCTTAAAATCATATTCTGTTTTTAAGCCATATTGATATTATTATTCCTATAACAATAACATAATATAATATATATATAATATTTGTTTTCTAACTTCATTGTAATTCTCATTTAGTTTATATATGAATAAATTAAATAGTTATACTCGGTGTGATTCAGGCATTTACAAGTTGAAAACATAAATGAAAATTTAAACAATTTGTTTAAATCTTCTTGTCTTTTGATTCATATCAAAAATGTTAAAAAGTGTTAATATTTAAGACATTATCCTTTAATATTATGAACTAAAATCAATGAAAGTAAATTCTTATATTTATGCACAAACTTTTTTCTATATAGAGAGAATATTCAAATACTATATTTTATAAATAAAAAAGAAAAAGAAAAAAAATTTTCCTTTTCAATAAATTTTTTTCGAATTTATATATTAGAATTTCAAACTTGAGTTTAAGAATTTAGTAATATAATTTAAAATTTAATTTTTTCTATGTATTTCAAAAACAATTAAATTTTTTTACACTTTATTAATTGTTACTGTTGAAACTATTGTAAAAATAGCACTAATTGAAATTTTGTAACTCTTATTTATATAACTTTTTTTTCCATTTTCCTATAGTCCTTAATTTTATACCAAAAGGTAAATCACACAAATAAATTGAATATAAAATTGAAATAACAAAAGTTTTAAAATAATACATAAATATTGATTCATTTAGTAGTCATTAATTAAAACAATAATTAATTATAAATTTCATTTCCTTAACAATAAATATTAACAAATACTAATACTAATATTAATGTAAATATAAACTTAAATTAAAACAACAACTATAGTGAGTAAAGGCACTGAAGGTAAATTACACAAATACAAATTTAAATGTACAAATACTCACATGTGTCAAGTAAGGTATTAATTCCCATAATACTCTACTCTTTATGTATGTAATTAAATATTTAATACATAAAGGTTATGTGGTTAAAATACAAAAACATATGTCTGTGTGCACTTTATTTACACACAGTTATTTTAAACACACACACATTTATAGTATCAATATTATGATATATTATATGTGAATGCGTGTCTGTGGTTAAATCATCATTTAACTCATGTAGCACCAGCACCAAACTTAATCATTTACTTTTGAAGCATACATTATTATAACCAGTTGTTTATGAATGAGGGTTGGGAAAAAGCTAAAGCAAAAGTATACTTTTCTTTACAGAAAGAAGGGAAATATTTTAAGTATATATAAAGAAAAATGTTTGGCAGTTTCAAATGGCTTTGGGGACATAATCTATTATTTTTTTTTATTAAAATTTTAAATTCAACTAAAATTTGTTTCGGCCTTTTTTTGTGGGCATGTTAATAACTCACAGTGTCACATTTGCCAGTTTTAGAACGACCAGTTTCGAAAATGTTGGACTGAAATTGTATATTCTGCTTGTTTAAGTTTCAACGAAACCAAAATGGATAAGACACCACGAATGCTGATAAAGTTTGTTGCGGCACAGAAAATACGTATTCCATTCTGCTAGTGTCTAATTATAGTCTACAAACTCTGCTTTGATACTGCCAAACAGAGACAACAAGGCAATTTACGTTTGCAAACTTTTTTACTGTTATTAGACTAAACAATATACACTTCCGCTAAAATGGACATTTCGTTTGAAAATCGGACATATTTTAATATATTTAAAAAAAGGAATACTTTAAAGGTACTTATATAATTTCTAGCCATTATTCTTTAATATACCAAACATATATATAAATTGGAACTCGATCTAACTTTTTACAAATAGAATAGATATTAAAGAAATAGAATTTCCAAAATATAAATATTTTTTAATATTGGATATATTCTTAGTTAGAAGGAAATAGTTTCGATATTGAATTTATATCTAAAAATGTATGGTAAAATAATTTGGATACATTTGTAATTATATACCAAATTACATACCCATAGCTGCAGTACTTACTGAGATATATGCAGTTGAAGTTAAGGTAGATCTTCACAAACTTTTTAAAATCATTAATTTGCGCTCTAAGGCTAGGTTAGATGGGCAGCTGTAAATGTAAACGGTCCCGTGTTACCCTAATGGGTCATGCAAATCTGTTTTTACATGTCCAAGAATAGGTTCGAATCGAACCAATCTGATGCACTAATAAGAGATCTGATCCGTCTAACATCAATTGCAGAGAGATCAGATAATCCATGCATATCTGAACTCTCAAATTCAGCAGTCCTTATATTTTCAAGAGTAAGGCAGTGACAAAGATGATCTACTATTTCTTCCTCCTCCTCGTTAAAGCGTCTTCTACAATAGTAGTTGAAAGGCAGTCCTAGTCTACTAGAGTCTGCACTAACAATCCAGTGCCCTATGATAATGGCTACAAGTATTCGTAGCTAACGCCTTGGCAATTCCAAAACGAGAATCGACCGTTTTTAATCGTGCTGAGACCATATATGTCTCAATGTAGAACACGCGGACTCGTTTTTGCATCTTTGCTGAGCTATTCTTGACAATTACTGCAAGGGAAGGGAAGGGAACCAGTTCCGACTAATTCATCCGCAATAATATTTCCCGGGATAAATGAGTGACCCCTTACCCAGATCAACTCTAGGTTTTAATGTCTCGATATCTTATTGAAAGATATCCGGCATTCATTTACCAGGTTGGATGTCGAATAGACATCTGAAAGAAACTTAATCGCGGGTTGACTATAGGTACAAATTTGAATATATACTCTGAATACCCCATAATACAGTAGCCAATTTACCGCTCTCCTAATGGCTGAGATCTCCGCTTGAAGAGCAGTGCAGTGATCCAGCAATTTTAAACACTAATTAAAAATGCGCGTTATAAACTCTTCTCAATATTACAACTCTTTTTTACATAATATATGATATATTTACTAGTAAATACTAAGCTTTTATTTCCATTTTTTTTTTTGTCGTTCTAATTTGGCTAAATATGACACTGTGCAGCGTTTTGAACAAACAAAAGGCGTTTAGAGTTTAAAATCCGTTAAAGCGACTTAAATTTGACATCAACAAATTTTGTAAAGAACTAACACCACTTGTAAAAAGACTAACAATATTATCACTATTAGATGAGTTAAAGGTAAAAAAAAGGATATCAGGTGCAAAATTTTAAAAAAATATGTTATATTAACTTCAAGATTCCATATTTAATTTCGAAATCAAAAAAACCCTTAATTTTTACTGAACATATTTTCAAATATATTTTAATAACTCAAATGCAATTATTTCCTTATTTAATCTTTTCTGGCATTTGGTAATGATTTTTTTTTTACTTCCTACATTTGATTTGAAAGTTAACTTACCAACTAAAAACATGGTGTTCGAATTTGTACTCTAACATATTTTTTCGTATTATTAATTGAACGTTCAGAATCTCTTTTAATTCTACACGCCGAATTTTTGTTTTCAAAACTATTTTAGGATTAGTCTAAAGAAAAATAATCGGGCATTTTTTAAGTCAGTCAATAATCTGTTTTAAAGAAGATTTTATATATAAATTTGTGTGATTAAGAAAATGCATTTTTATCCATAAATTCTACAAACTTCTGAATTTTTTAAGGCGTCCTTAATTTTAAGATAAATCTCAACAAAACCTTGCTATTAAGTAACATTTTAATAGTTTTTAAGCCAGGCCTTAGATGTGCCCAAGCAAAATGCGTTTAGATAAAAGTATTTCGTTTTCCGCCAAAACTGATTTATTATAACAGCTTGAAAAATATTAATTAAAATAAAGTGCATCAAGTCTCTCAATGTGCATTACATAATTTTAAGACATCATTTCGCAGTAAAAATTTAGCTAAATGTTCAACTAGCCTCTAAAATTTTTACAATTAAATATTTTTATGGGCCCATCCGACCATATGATGTTAAAGCAAAAAAATCAATTCACGAAAGAAACCGATTTTATGAAAGTAGTCCTGACGAAAAACTGTATTTTTTTTTAATTCACGGTCATATATTCAATTTTTGAGGGCACATTAATAGCGTATGTCATAAATAGCGATCGCAATTTTGCAGACTTTTTGATTTCGCGGGATAGAGAAGAGTTTCCAGGATCCTGGATTAAAAACTATAGTTATCACTTCTCTCATTGGTTGAACAACTGAAACCCAAATATCATATGATTCATTGCATTAGCAGATTGCAATTAAAAAAGGATTGTAAATTTACTGAGAAAAGCAAATCGAATGAAAACAGACATGTTGTATATGTCATAAAAGAGTTTTGTAGATGTCGACACAATATTAAGCAATTAAGAAAACGTACCTAAAATTATGAAAATTAGATCGGCCTGCTAGCAGTCTGGCGAATGCTCACCAGAAGGATTCTTATGCACCAAGGATACTTTTATCACACTTTAAATGAATTTATTAAAACACCTATTGACAATTCTTGTTCACTACTATCAATTTTTTAACGCAGAACAAAATCATTATTAAAATCCAAAAATTAAGAAAGTTATAATAGAAAATATCTACAGCGAAATATTTAGGAGAATATTCAAAAAGTCCTAAAATGCATTTTGGTCGATATCTCGACATAGCGATAGCACAATCATACATAAAGTAATATTGCTTCTTTATGTCCAGACAGAATTTATCTTGTTGGTTAAAAAAATTAAAAATGTAAAAAAACTCTCCTTCATTTTAATCACTTTCTCTCAATTTTTTAACGTTGAGGATAAGGATTTTTGACCACAGAATTTTAAAATTTGTTTTCTTATAGTGTTACTGATATAATTTTGCGAAAATCAAAAGCATTGGCTCGGTTGCATTGATTTTAAAATTCTTTATTTTGTACATATATTGAGAAACGTTCTACACGAGTTTTAAACCTTCATTTCAGTAATGATGATAATATTTAGGGATCATTGGATAATCGACAAACACACAAGTATATTTGATCACCTTTTCATTGAACTTGGTCTTAGCTTTGAAGTCGCCGAAATGTAAGAAATATTACTTCAACTTCTATGCGTTCAGACACAGATTTCTCGGAAAACATAACCTAGCAATACAGCTTGTCAATTATGAATCAATTTTTAAAAAATGTATCTGTTATATAATATATGTATGATATTATACATATTTAAAAAAAAAAATATTATGTGTAAAATATTATACATATTTAAAAAAAAAGTCTTATATGTTACCAAAACTATTTTATGCTTTGAACCCGATAAATTATGCATACAACCCTTCTTGTTATTTTTATCAATCAATTTAATTGCCAAAATATATTTTAGCATCTTCTGTTTATAATGACCAATTGATACGTATCATTAGAGAGCAATGGAAAAAGAGGGGTTGAAGCCAATGACAACAAGAAAGTCAGCAGCAGTGTTGAGTTGTTGAGTTTTTTTTTTTATATGATTTACATTTTTTTCTTGCCATTACAATATCAATAGGTCATTTGCAAAGTTTTTACATCTAAATATTGATTTAATTGTTTTCCAACAAATTATACATACAAATTAAAAGGTTATTTGATTTCTGATTTAACAAGAACTTTGACTGCTAGTATATATCTAATTTTGAAATTAATTGGATTCTCAAGAATTGCAAATTAATTTTGACTTATATATTTACAGTAAAATATTAAATAATGCTTCATTTATTTCTACTAATATTATTGAATAGCATATTGATTCTTTTCTTTTTTTTTTGCTAGATTTATTGAATTATTATGAAGTGATTCAACAGAAGTTTTTATAATAAATGTGATTTTACATATTATGTTGGTACTAGTACAATAACTCGAATATGCCGTTTTTATTTTAATCGATTAATCGAGTAAAGTTTTTAAGTTACTCGAGTTGTTCGAATAAATTACACCTTAACACTTTACTCACCTTTTCAATGTTTATCAAAAAATAAATCAAGCTTACTGTGTCTGTTAAAAAATAAAACAAAGGTAATGTTAACCATTAATTGTAATAAAATATAAAAATGGTTGAAAACAAAGAATATAAAGAATGGAAGGCTTGTCAAAAAAGAATCTAACTTTATGAATGTGTTAGCACACATGGATGCACAAAAGAGTATTTAGTATTGAAAAATTTTTAAATATAATTCATTACAATTATATTCACAGATTTTCATAAATTTTCACCTTTTGATGCGGATTACATCAACAAATATAAATATAATTACATAATTTGGCTTTTTGTTGATGAATATGAAAATAATTTAAAAATATTTTAAATTCTGTTTTATTTTTAATACCAAAAGTAGCAACTTTGTTCCTTCAATTTAAATTTAAACATGCAAAAAGGAATATCAAAAACACATATAAAAAATATATTTTTTTTTTAGTTTGTGGAAAATATTCGTATTACGGAAGTTAAAATGCAATAAACGTGCAAGAAAGAATATTGTGCGCTAGTGGAAAAATGTATCACGAGTTTAATTTTCCTTAAATTTTAAAGGTAAATTTTGTTTACTCTCTCACAAGTGTGTTGAATTCACACAGAACTTGTATGTGAGAAGAGAGAAATATTGTTGTTATATGAAAGAGACCTTCTTTCCACTCTTTGTGTTTTTTGGTTGAAAATGTCGATAATATATCTACATTAATTGCGATCATTTAATTTAAAAGAAAGGGTTAATTTCTATCCAAAACATCATCAATATATATCTACTAAACCAGGCTGAGACTCTATTGGTGCATCAAGTCCATACTTACAACTATCGACTGCACTTTCACTCATAGAACATCAACATTTTTTCCCAAAACAAATTCGAAGTCTTCCAATTTGCTTCTTATAGAAAATTGAATATAAAAAGGTAAATTTGTTTTTTTTATTTTCTCCAAGACTAAATTATAAATAACAAATAATTTACATTTTACATTATAGTTTTCTAAAATGACATGATTGAAAAAAGCCCTTAAACTTCAAATATATTTCAGATACATATTTGGTATTTTTTCACTGAATAAAATTTGTTTAACACAGTTTCAGATAGTGGTATCACTTGGCGACTTACTAAAACCTTTGGACTATAAGCATTGTTTTCAAGTAACATTTTTGAAAAAACTAAAATAAAAAACATTTTCAAAACTAGTTAAGAAAGTAAATCTTTGAAATATTTTTTACACCAATTGTTCAATTAATGAGCATAATTTACTGGAATAAATTTTTCGAGTAAAAATTGATTTTAATTTAATTTAATATTGATTTTTAATCGAACAATTATTTGATTTTAATTCGTCGATTCATCGAACAAACATAATTGAAGTGAGTAATGTAGGTACTTATTTATAGGAATATATTTTGTTTTCATAATGGTTTAATTGGAGATCAAATCTCAATTTATAGATCACATATATCCAAAAAAGAAAAAAAATAATTTCTTTGTCGCCCTATATAATATTGGTGAACTAAAATATAATACGAGGTCGGATCAATAAGTCCGTAATTTTTCAAACTTCCCTCGTAGTTATATGCAATGCAATACTATTCCCATCAAGCACCACCTGTTAATAGACTACTGTCAAATTTTGTGCAAGTTCGTCATTTACTTTGCGTAAAAAATAGGCCATTTCGAGGTCCTTAAAATAGGCATTTGTTTGGTCAATAATTTCATCGTTGGAGCTGAATCTCTTTCCACCGAGCCATTTCTTTAGGTTTGGAAATAGCAAGTAGTCACTAGGGGCTAAATCCGGAGAATATGGCGGATGAGGTACCAATTCGTAGCCGAATTCATAGAGTTTTGAGATTGAGACTGCAAACCGCGCACCCGTCCATTATCTTGATGAAAAAGAACTTTTTTCTTGGCCATAAGGGGTCGCTTTCTTTTTAAATCCTCATTAAATCGGTCTAATAAGTTGGCATAATATTCGCCGTTTATTGTTTTTCCCTTTCGAAGGTAAACGATGTGGATTATGCGGCGTGCATCCCAAAAAAACTGTTGCCATCACCTTATTGGCCGAAAAACTTACCTTGGCCTTCTTCTTAGAAGGTTCACCCGGAGAAACCCCTTGTTTATACTGCTGCTTGATCTCTGGAGTACAGTAATGGATCCATGTTTCATCCACAGTTACAACACGCCGCAAACATTCATTCAGATTGCGGTTAAACAACTCCAAACAATCCTTTGAAGTTGTCACACGTTTAGATTTATGTTCAAGCTGATCATTTAAAATCGAAACCACACTGCTATATAAAATGCCTATGGCACCAACAATATCACGCACTTTTACTCTTCAGTCGGCCAACACCATATTGTTGATTTTTTCGACATTTTCGGGTGTACTGACCTCAATTGGCCGTCCTGAACGTTCACCGTCATTTGTACTTGTGCGACCACAACAAAAGTCAGTAAACCATATATATATATACCATATATATATACCACATATATATATATATATATATATAAAATATATAATTGAAATCCTTCGAAACGGCTTGACCGATTTTTATACAATTTTTTGTATTTGTTAGGTATGAGAATAGGTCGTAAAGTAGGTCACAAGGTGTAAAAGTTCCCCCTCCCTATATCTTCTTAACTAAAAAAACCTATTTTCTTGAAATTTGGCAGGCAAAAAAAGTGTAACATCTGGAAGGAACTATGGCCTATAATTTTTATTATTTAGGGCATAAAATAGGGCAAAAGCTCCCGCTCCCTATATCTTCTTAACAAAACAACCGATTTTCTTGAAATTTGGTAGGCGAATAGTCTAACATCTGGAAAGAACTATAGCCTATAATTTTTATTATTTAGGACGGGAAATAAGGCAAGAGGGGTAAAGGCTCCCTCTTTCTATATCTTCTTAACTAATCAACCAGGTTTCTTAAAATTTGGCATGCAGACACTGTAACATATGAAAGGAACTTAAATATATAATTTTTTTTTTTTTTTAAAATTCCAACATTTAGGACGTAAAATAGAACAAAGCGGATAAAATCTCCCCCTACCCATGTTTTCTTAATTAATCATCTGATAACATTTTCAAGTCCTGAAGGAACTAAATGCTATAAATTTTAACATCTAGGCTATAAAATAAAGCAAAAAGGAATAAAAGCACGCTATCATATCCCCACACGCTTACAATACATTCGTTATTTTTTAATTACAAACCAAAATTTTCGCTAGAAATAAGTTATATGGCAAAAAAAAAGCGTTTGCCGATTTCGCTATTATTTTATAAGGTTATCGTATTTTTAGATAATCTAACAAATGTAAAATGTCATATAAACAATAAATTTAAGTATGAAATTTTTGACAAAAGTAATTTAATTTTACTAAAGTAATATAATTTAAATCATTTACAAAACATAAAGGATGTAAAACAATTCGAAATTTTACTGAATCTCTTAATTTATAATACACCCAATCAAAGTTTTAATAAAATACTGCATTTGACATAATTTAACTAGTATATTATATGCTATCGATTGGAGCATATCAAATTTCGAATCGGATAGACAGATCTACGGGGAGTAGTAGCTCCCATATAATATAAATACTGGTTATCGCATAAAATGCGGTAAAAGATAGTCAATAATAAATTTAATTCTTTGGAATTCGCATATCTTTAAGGAAGATATAATCACTTCGGTGCTGAACAAATATTTTAGAAATGTAAGACAATATTAAATTAAGAAAAGGGTATGGTGGAAAGTTTCTGGACCGATATAACTGATTTAAAATAACTCGATTAATACTGGTTCGACTTAGTACATTTTTTCAACTAAAAAATTCTGAAACTAATTTATGGTTTTTTTGTGAAAGAATAAAGAGTCTGGCTTCTTCAAATATGCAGTTTTTCAGTACCAATGAAAGCAAGAGCTATAAGAGAAGAAGACATGAAATAAAAAAACTCATTTGTAAATAACTATGCTGCTTATGAACCGATTTGGTTGATTTAAAAAACAGAAATTCAAGAAATATTTTCGATCGATCTATATAAGAACCAAGTCTGTAGCTTATTTAGGAATTGAATATCGTTAAAAATGCGTTTTTCCCGATATCTCCGTTACCATGAGATCGACTGACGATCAAACGATATCGGCTGGACCGACGGACATCGTCCTATCGATATCATTTCTTATAAGGATTCAGAAAATATAAACCTTTTTTCTCTCCGATGAAAATTGTGGAAACTACAAATCGAACGACAAACATATATATATACCCTTTACACTTGTATGAAAGGTATAAAAAGAAAAATATTAAACTTCGAAATTGCTTGCCTAACATACATTTATCTTCAGTGTAAAAAATTTCAATAAAGAGTTTCATTATTTTCAATTACACTATACACATATAAAATATTTTTTATCAATCCTTATTAATTTAATTTTAAAAAATAATACAACCACTTCTTAAAATAAAACCATTCCCATTATAAAATTTAATTACGTTTTAATTCCTGTTTAAGTAAAATTCTAATAATTCAATTTCCCGCTTATACAATCATTCTCTTTGTAATTTAAATTAAATTCTCAGAAAATCCTTAATAAAATTATGCTCTACAAAATTAGTGTTTATTTTTGATATTTTGATTTCGTTGAAAGTGTAAAAATATGCACATTTTAAGAGTAAGATTATTGTAACCTAAAACTTCTATAATTATCTGCTTTTTCTATATAACTGTATAAATTTTATCAATTTCACAAATTTTAAAGCAGCCATGTTTTAACACGTAAATATTTTAATACTGATTTCCTTAAATAATTTCTTTTTTCCCTCTAAAAATATTCTTCACTCAAACAATATGGCGAGAGTCTCAGCCTTGTATTAATATTACAGACAAAATAGAAGAAGAAACAACAAAATGAATCTCTTTTCACAATCACAAAACAAACTCATTAAGTTGAGTAAAACCCCAACCCGTTAACAAAAAGTCATCGTATCGCAATCAGCTGTTTCATCTGCTTTATGCAGATGTTTGTAAATAGCTATTGACACAAAAGTTTTACGTAACGCGTATCGCAGAAATCTATAGAAAATTAATTTTTACGTGGCTATGTGACTTGTTAGCAACCCTTTAGTTTAGTTTCTTTACAAAATAACCAAAGAACAGGGTTGCTCAAACAATAAATGTTTAAAAATGTATGATACGTTTACTTTTGTTGACTGTACAATATGTTTCGCGCCACTTTTCTTCATTCTACGTTGCGTCACAAAGTTGACTGGTTGGGCCTTAAATGAATACAAAATACTCGTAAAACGTTTAGGCTTTCAGGGGCTATAAAGAAAAGAGACACAGAATAAAAATAAATAAATAAACATTCAAACAAACAAACCAACACTAATACAATAGTATCGGTTTAACTGAACAATGACAAATTCAAAAATAAAATATAAATGACAACTAAACCATTGTTATTGTTTTTGTTGTGTGTTGGGCCTTAAAGGGTGTACAGTGGTCACAAAATGATTTTTTTTTTATAATTCTGTAACTTGTGAACCGTAGGAGACATCTAAATAGTATTTCATATGGTCAGAGCTGAGGTGTTTTAAAGTTGGCCTGGAGGAGTACAGACCCCTGGCTGCTCACGAGGATTGAGGGTAGATATCCAAAGTTGGTTACCCCGGGTATGTAATTTTTTTTAAACATTTGCCAAAAATTTCATTTATGATTTTAATGTAATAAAAATTTACATATAGGTAGTTCATATAAATTTCTACAGAAAACGTGCTTAGAGGTTTAGTTTGTATCTTTCTGTTCAAGAGATATTTAGGTCCAAGCAAACTTTGCGCCCATTTTTGGCATTATAATATTGCAATTATATAAGTGTATCTATCCGATAAAAGATTATAGTAATCTGAATTTGAAACTTGAAAAAAAATCACTTTTTTTGGTTCATTTTCCAAAAGGGTGGTAATATTATTATTTTACTTTTAATATATATATATATATATATATATAAGATGTCAAAGACGAGATCAACAAAAAAAAAATATTGGGTATATATCCCCAAATGATGGTTAAACACATAAAAAATATTTCCTGAGCCACGTCTTTTACAACGGCTGGGTGATTATTTTTTTGAAAAAAAGGCAATTTTTGAAACAAGTTTTCCCCGAACTGTGATTTCCGGTATTTTGATACGAAAAAGTGGAAGTTTTTAATTTCCTTATTCTAAAGCAAGCTTATCTATTCTGTGCCAAAATTTCATTGGAATACCTCTACTTATCTAAATTTTATTTACATCCACATATTAACTTTATTTCATAAAAATATAGTAGAAGTCCGTACTCCTCCAAATCAACTCGAAAACACCTCAACTCTGACCATTAAAATTGTATGCAAATATTTCCAACGGTTCATGAATTACAGAATTATTTCAAAAAATCGATTTGGGACTACCGTTGGGTGGTAATTGTAAAAATAGTAACAATTGTTACAAATAACAACAATAAAATCTACACGTATATTTTTTTGTATAAGTGTGTGTTAGCAAAAGTAAAATGTAAGATTGTATGTGTTTGTTTTGTAGGTGAATGTATAATAAAGTGCATCGATTTGTATGGGGACTAAAAATTTGCAAATATACCCACCTAAAATTTAAGATTGAATTCAGTTCAATAATTTTGCTCCCTTGAAGTAGACCGTTTTTCGAAATACCTAAAAAATATGGTTTTCGATTAACAGTGCACAGTGGGGCAGAATCTAAAATTTTTGTAACTTTTATAACTTCTAATCGGCTGGTTGGATTTACATGAAATTTCACAAAGACGTAGCAAAGGACTGTACAATTTCAAGTTTAGAAATGGGGACCTACAAACTTCTCAGGAGCGGAGCTATAGGACTCAAAATAGGGTACCTCTAACATAAAAAATGTTTAACATTTTTAAACAAAGAAAATACGACAAACATTTTTTATAAAATCTTAATATAATAGTATGCCTTTATAATATTTTAAAGTGAATTTTCTTATAGTGGAAATTTTCATTTTGAAATACATATTTTTAAAGGTGTTTTAAAAATGGTTCCGTTCAGGGAAATGAAAATATAATAGTCTTTATTTCTTGAGGAGAACATTTGCAACGTTTTTTCGTGAGGCACTTTAATGTACAACAGCTTTTTGTAATCTATAAGTTTATGTGTCTGTGAGTGTATTTTATTGAAGGTAACACAAGGAAATATTTCATTTCTCTATTGCAATGACACATGCTACAAGGTAAAGGCGAAGGCGTTTTTTTAGTTTTCTTTAAAATTTTTTCTTTATGTTTGTATTTTTAATGTTGTGTTTTTTTTTTTTTTTTTCTTTTTTTAGTAAAAATTCTTATTTAATGTTAAGTGTAAATTACGTTTAATTTTTCACATTTCTGCTAGAATTTATGTTATGTTAAAATATTTTAAATAGTATTCTAAAATAAAGTATAAAACTCATTGAGGATAGGGTTTTAAAAACAGCACTTTGTAAAATACAGTTGTCTATTGCCATTGGCCTAAAGAAATGTTTTTATGAGCTCTCTATTGCAATGACACATGCTACAAGGTAAAGGCGAAGGCGTTTTTTTTAGTTTTCTTTAAAATTTTTTCTTTATGTTTGTATTTTTAATGTTGTGTTTTTTTTTTTTCTTTTTTTAGTAAAAATTCTTATTTAATGTTAAGTGTAAATTACGTTTAATTTTTCACATTTCTGCTAGAATTTATGTTATGTTAAAATATTTTAAATAGTATTCCAAAATAAAGTATAAAACTCATTGAGGATAGGGTTTTAAAAACAGCACTTTGTAAAATACAGTTGTCTATTGCCATTGGCCTAAAGAAATGTTTTTATGAGCTCACATTTTGGCGAAATATTTTTTTAATTTATTTCTTTTAACGCTCCACTTTACCATTTTTAACAAGCTAAACTAAAAAACTAAAAAAATTTAGAATTATCCAACTGAAAGTCCAAGACAACCCTTAATAAAAAAATCTAAAAACATCATTCATTTCATAAATTTCTTTTACCATTAAAAACAATACCCAAATAAAAATTTTAATATAAAAAATAAAAATAACGTTTAAAATTACCTAAAATATAAAAATGAAAAATGATCTTCATACATACCTTGATTGCAGAAAACATATTTTGCCTTACGAAAAAATAATGTAATATATCTTTTTACTATTTCTCATTTAACTGTCCTTCAAAGGACAAACAGGCGTCATTGAGACTGAGCTGCAAAACGGAAAAAAAATATTATTGTCTTATTGTCATTGTAATTTTTTTTTATATACATAGTTGCGAAATAAAAGTGTAACAATAAAATACTAAAAACACATTTATATATAAATATTATAAGAATAAGAAAAATAAAACTAAAAGCTCATATTTAATAATTGTACAATAAGACTAAAAGTAATTTTTTGAAATTTTTTGTTATAAAAAAGAAGCAAGTTAAAATCATATAATCATATTGTTTAGCCGTATTATGAAAAAAATTTAACATTTAGAGGTGTGTATTAGACTGGTACCAAACTGTGAGAAAAAATATACATATTATTTCTTTTATGTTAATAATTTCTTATACTATATTATACAAGTTTTTAGCAAATCTTAAATCGACAAGAAGAATTAAATTTATAACATCATACTTTATTTCTTGCAGATCTCTTACCCATATATAAACACAGAACACAAAAATAACAACAAATACAAGACTAGTATAAAATTTTAAATAAAGTTCTTAAAATATGTTCCCTAATCTGCAATTTTCATTATACAATATTGTTGCATATTTTTCTGATAATGAGACACAACTCTTTAAATTCCAACTCCATTTAAACAAAAATGATAAAAATAATATAAAACTACCAACTTTAATATCATGACAAACTGTCAAAGTTACTGCATTATATTTATTTATATTTATTCTTGATTACCTGGTCTGTTATGATTTATAAAACTTTTTTTTTAACTTTTTCAAATTTCTTAAATTATTATTTTGGAATTTCTGAAAAAAAAATGGACTAATGTGGATGGTTGGGAACGAAGCGCTTTCGTATGTAAATATTTAAGCGAAACTAGTTTTTATGCCCTACAATTCGTAAAATCCAAATTTCGATCATAGCTGGATGTGGAAAATTTCAGAAATTTCTCCCAATGTTAAAGTTTAGGCCTTTAAAATTTTTTAATTATTTATGAGTTTTAAAAGATTTATTATTTTTATGTTTAATAAATAAATGAATTTTTGTAACGCAATTTAATTTCAAATAAATACCTTTTAAATTTTTACTATTTTTCATTTCTATTATCTAAAAATCAAAATGCACTAAGGGGTCAGCAAAAAACCAAGACTTCTAAAAGTATAAAGAGGTTTCAACCCCTGTTCTATAAAGTCACAGAAGGTTTATTTTTTCTATTTTTTTCAATCTTTTGTTTCGCTGTTACATCTTCTTTATAAATAATTATAGAAAAGATCCAATATCATCAAATATACTTCAAAAATGTGTACGTTCGAAAATTGTGTCAGATTCACTGAACTTTAACTGTGATATTTTAGGCATAAATTTTCGGTCCCCGAAGTTTCTTCTTATGATTTATATATAGGCAATGCAATTATCAGTTACAATGTGACCAAATACCTTCATTTTTTAAGTGCATTGTTGTACAAGTATTCTAGGATATCAATAGTTGTATTGATATTCAAGAGTCATTCGACTGTAATAAGACTAATAAAAATGCGTGATTTTTAATTATAGATTTTAATAAAAAAGGTACAAATTTTGCATGTATAGATCACTGAAATAATATAACAAATAATTTGCAATTTTAAATACAAAGAATTTCGATTAAACTTCTACAGATAGCTAAATCTATTTATTTCAGTTGCAATTATTATTGTAAAGTATATAATTAATTTGAAACTCATAAAACTCAAATATAATTATTGGGTTTTATTTTTTAAAACACGCAATTGGAAAAAAAGTTATGTAAAATAAAATAAATTTGTTTCAAACAGTTTAACACGAAACTGTATTTATTGAATTATGATATCAAAAATGGGAGTTGTGTATAGCTCAAGTTTTAAAAAACGTACTAAGTACCATATGTATTCACCCATACACCTATATTCTTTTTAACCCTTGTTTCTCGAAGTTCAAATAGCATTCAATATATAAACACTTTTATAAAAGCTAAGGAACTTTTACTTAAAAATTGTTTCTCTTTTTGGTTACTGCTTAAAAGTAAGTTTTTTGAAACTTAAATCAAAAAAAAACTCATGCTGAGGCTATTTGCTATGTAAATAGGATATAATTTTATTTAAAGTTTCACATTTTAAAAATTGATAAAAAATTTTTTTAATAAATACCTTTTTATATCCATTAACAAAAAAGATGCGGATACATTGAGTTTGTCATTCCGTTTGTAACATATCGCAATACTCATCTAAGATCCAATAAAATTTATATGTTCTGGGTCCTTGTAAAATTCTAAGATGATCTAGCTAAGTCCGACCGTCTATCCGTCTGTCTGTCTGTCTGTTAGAAGCAGTATAGGGCTCGGGAAATGGGAAAATCTGTTCGTAAACAAAAAAGTTATGGGCCAAATACTAGAAAAACAAGATGTCCGTCGTATCTCCAGTTCACACTTTTCCGCCGATATATCTTATAAAAAGCACATACGCCAACTTACTTATAGTTCAAGGAACTATATAAAATCGGAAATCAAAAATGGGAGTGATGTGCACACTTTACCGCCCATCTCCCACATAAGGTGAGTTTTAAAATTAGGTTGACACAAAAAGCTACAGTTCGTGAGCATATAGATTCGGCCAAGTCGAATATAACATTCTTACTTTTTCATTTATACTGCTTAAAATAGTTCATCAAATATGCGCATAAATTTATTCAACCCCATTAAGATCATATTCAAACTGATTTAAATTTAAACATTTCTTTAAGTCAAATAAACAAAAAGAAGACAATAAAGTTCTTAATAGCATTGTAGCACAATTTACATTCAAAATTATGCATTCATGTTGTAATAATTTTATATAATAAAACGAAGATACTGAGTCGACATTTAAGAAAACATGCTATCGAATAAATTTGTATATTATTTTTATTTTGTTATTGCTTTTTGAGTGCGTAAAAAGGTATACGACTAACAAACCGTAAAGTTGTGTATTTACTCGTAATATGAAAAGAAACTCCTCCCATTGAATAATTTGTTTACTTAATTGTACACGTTTTTATTTCAAATCATTCCGTTTGTAATTTCTACATTTTTCGTCGGAGAGCAAAAAAGTCTATATTTTCTGGATCGCTGTAAGAAACGATTTCGATAGGACAATGTTCGTCTGACAGTCGGTGCGTCGGTTGAAAAGGAGTTTATGAAGCCCACCGATAACTGCTATATATAATATAAGTTTATATAAAACAAACAATCGGAAATCCTTTCGAGAAGCTCAAGATGGGTTCATAAATGGCAGTGATATGTGTAAAAAACCGTTTTTTTTTTTTGAGGTTTTAATTTAAAAGGTGTTTGCGAAGCCTCCCGATAACATAGGTATATGATATATATATATATCAAAAGATCAGAAATTCTTTCCAGAACTTTGCTATTTAAACTCGAAAAAACCGGTTCAAAGAAAGCGGTTTTTCAAATCGGTTTTCGATTTTCTGAGGCCCCTATATAAGCAAGGGTCTTCGTTTCTGCAAAACAAAATCGAAAATTTCCTTATGAATTTTTCTGCTGAAGAGATAAACTAAGTCGGTTCATTAGTTACAGAAATATCAGCCAAAACACATTTTTGACCGATACCCATGCCTTAAATAAGCTACGAACTTGATTCTTATATAGATCGATCACAAATATTTTTCTTGAATTTCGGCTTTTTTTTATTCAACCAAATCGGATTATAAGCAACAGAATTATTGGCAAATCTGTTTTTCTATTTAATTAATGTCTGTTGTTTTCATGGGTACTGAAACACAACAATAAACTAAGGCATGTTTGCTTTTCTAACTTTTTGAAGCACCTAAGTAAGCTAGAGACTTTGTTCTTTCGCAGAAAAATAAGCGATATTTTTAAGAATTTTTTTTTTTTTTTTAAATAAACTATATTAATACAACATTAACCGAGCTATAGACCAAAATGCGTTATTAGATTTTTTCAAGCTATATAAGCTATGGGCCTCATTCTTGCATAAATCTATCACAAATATCTCTTTCGTATTTCGGTTTTTTAAATCAGTCAAATCGGTCCATAAGTTTTTACCATTCCCTTTTTAATTTAATATTGTCTTACATTTATAAAATATTTGTTCAGCACCGAAGTGATTATATCTTTCTTAATTAAGTGCAAAATTTTGTGAAATTCTAAAGCATTATGCTTGTTATTTACTTGCTTTGACCTGTGCCCTTTGCTACTCTATTAAATGCGGTAAATAATACTTACTTTATATGGGAGCTACTATTCACCCTGGAGCTATATAATACTAATTTAGATGATAAAATTTATATTTTCTTTGTATGGGAGCTACCTCTTCATTTGAACTTATTCGTTCTACTTTTATTTCATCAATACGGTATATACATATGGGGGGTACTGCATCCCCTGCTCCGATTTTAAGCTATTCGTTTCATGCATTAAAAGTTTCAAAAAAAAATAGGAGTGGAATCCGATCAAGATCTATCCTAAATTATAACATTCTAAGGTGCAAGCGCTAACTGTGCGTCATATTTCATGCAAATAGCTTCATTAATAATGTATAATTGAAAAAAATTATGTTTTTAAGGTAGGCGTAAAATATGGGTGTAACATCCAATCGAGATCGTGGGTGTATGGGTGTAACATCCAATCGATCGAAGCGTGTAACCAACTCTGGCACTGGTACTATCTGTGTGTCAAATTTTGTGAAGATCGGTTCAGTCAATTAGATGCGGTTGATACAAACAATCACCACACACCACACATTTTTATTACGTATATGTATATATAAAGATATAAGGATAAGGATTTATAAAATCTTGATTCTGTTTCAGTTTTATATGAAATTGCAAATTATTTAAAGTTTTTAGTGTTTGCATAGATATAGTATAGGTAAATATATTTGTAATTATAATATAAGATCCAGGACAGCCGAATGTAGCACTCTAACTTGTTTTGATTTATGTTGTTTAAGGAAGATCTTTTTTTTTTTCTTTTTATTAATTTTTTTCTTTAACACAATAACAACTTGAAAAGATGCACACTTTATTTTTTTAGAACAAGTAAAAAATGTGCAAATTTACATAATGACATACAGTTGCGAACATAAAAAATGCAACGCTATATGATGTGATCTTTGTTCGCATATAATTTGCTTATAGCGAGACCCAATGTAAAAGTACTGTTGTGATGTTATTGCTATTTGTGGCAGCTCTAAAAAGATCATCACGAATTTTTAAATTTTGATAAAAATCGCTATTGGAAACTATATTATTGTTAAATACCATGACTTTCTATTCTTGCATATAGACTAAAAAATCTATTCTAGCATATAAACTTGCATATAGATAGATAATATAAATAGTAGCAAATAATTCCACTTTCTATTAAATTTTGCTATTGAACTATTTTGGATATTTTTCCATAAAGATTGATATTTTTGCAATTATTTATTTATTTTTATTAATTCGAAATCTTACAAAAATTCTCTAAGAAAATGCGATGAAATATTCATGATAGTTTGGCTTAACTTGATAATTTGTTATTGCACAAGAGCTTTCGATCGAAAAAACGCAACCAGTTTCGATCATTTTTTTTTTTTTTTTTTTTTTTTATCAACATCTAAATATAATTTTTTTACAATGATGCGGCATTATTTAATGCCCGATAATACAATAAAATTCAATTATCTCCTGATTTTGGTTCTGAAACAAATTCTAACACAGGAAAAATTAAATAAGAATTATAACTAATTTGACACTTCCTATGTTAAGTAATTAAGACTTCATTTTTCACGATTATTGAATTATTGAACTTTTTTACTATTGAAAATTATTATTTAAGGAAATATGACTACATAGATAGTTTAAATATAAAATACATGCGTTTAAAGTCAAACTAATTCAAATTGTCTTAATAGGATCTCATTTCCATTAAACAGGACACATTACAATAATAAATGAACTACAATATGTTGTATGTTAGAAGTGTTACCCGTTAATTAAATTAAAGATTACTGGCAGTATTAACTTTAAATGGGCACATGTGTTCATTCGAGTAATATCAAATATCTACTGTTACATGATTTGTATCAATTTTTCCTGGAATAATCGTTTTAATATTGTATCTTTAAGAATCCTCACATTAGACCTACTTATCCAAATTATTTCAGTACCATCATCATAATATTATTCCTAAATTCTTAAAAAGAATAGAGAATGTTATTAATTTCATTTGTAGTTAAAATAACCTTAAATTTATATGTATTGGTAGTAATTAATGGCAGTGCAAATAAATTATAATTTTCAGCATTTCTCAATAATTATTTTCTCAATATTTATTTTTTAAGAGTAATTTTTTTTTTTTTAGCTCGCATTACTTTATAATTTTTTTAACAAAATTTTAGTAACTATTACTACGTGTAACAATTTGAAACAAAATGCCATACAATAGTTGGCTAAGACCACAAAGAATAAAATCAAAACAAAATTAACTATTCTAATCAATATGATCAAAAATCATATAGCCTAGCGTTGCATTTTTTATGCTTTCAACTGAATATAGGCTCAAAAACATATATTACTGTAAGGATACAGTAACTTCAAAAAAAATTAGCACTCCATACACTTTTTTTGGATTTCGATTGTTTTCTAAGGATTTTTTTTTTTTTTTTTTGTTTTTGTGGGAACCTAAATCTCTGTAATTTTACTTTTCTTAACCACTGTATTATTAAAATTTAAACAAGAGCAATTTAATTTTTTATTTAAAATTTGTATCTACTGCCGCTATTGCTAAATCACGACAGAGAATTTGTAGCCTTTTTGGTTATATTTATTTTACTTTTTTATATTTCACTTCATTTGCGTGAAATGTGCCCTGACTTTGCAGTTAATCAGGGTTAAATAAAAATTTTTCCAGATGATTAGACAATTTTCATAAAATCACGTACATTCGTACATATACATAAACGCATTGGAACGTGTAATAAAATATATAAAAATAAGAACAATTTAAATAAATACTCTCGTTTATAATAAAAAAAGGAAAAAATAACTATAAAATGTGGTATTGCACATGGGGACAAATCTATAGTAAATGTGGTAAGAAAATAACAGCACAAACCTGATTTAAGTGATGTCAAGGCACATTATGGTATGTCAATTAGATGCCATGTAAAATGTTATATTCCAGATTAATTCTGAAAATATTGCAACTAAAACATACACATTTAACAAACGGCAGATTAACCTCATTGCCCGCAATATATATATATATATATATAGCTATATATATATATACTTTTTATACAAAAATTGACATAAAATGCAGAGCATAGAGTGAATTTTTTAATTTGATTAGTCACTCGAAATTTAGGTGTTGCCGATGAACCAAAAATTATAAAAGTTGACATGTTAATGTTTTTACACATAAATACCCTTTTCATTTCTGATACCTTAAAAATCGGTGAAATATATTAAAAACAAATAACATTTTTTTACAATAGCTTGCAAATAATTAAAAATATATTTTTAAAAATAACTAGCAAATTTATATGAGTAAAATTTATAGAATTACGAAATTTAGTTTTATTTCGATTCCATCTGAAATAGTTTTTGTCAGTTGGTTTAATATTCTTTCAAAAAGGAACAAGTATTCAATTTATTTGATAATTTACCTCTACTGAAAGTATATGACATTATAAATGTTAATTAAAAGTTAATCATTGTATTTCTGTAACACCTTGTTTTCCACACTTAGAATACAATTTTTTTTTATCCCAACTTCAATATCTCTCTCTTTATCAAGAAGTATTTTTATTGTATTTATTTACTTAAATAACACGATTATTAACTAAATTACTTCTCTTTCAAATTGAATACTTTTTCATCATACACTTGCTGTTTTAATTTTCAATTTTTACTAATATTAAAGAAAATTGTTATTAATATTACACATAATTGTTTATCTATTTGCAGGCTGTTGTAAAAAATGTTGTCTGTTTTCAATATATCTGGCCGATTTTTAGGGAAGAAGAAATAAAAAAGGTGTTTATGTGTAAAAATATTAACATGTCAACTTTTAAAATTTTTGATTAATCGGCAACACTTAAATTTCGAGTGACTGTTTGAACCAATAAAAATATCAGAATATTTGCTCTAATGATCTAAAATTAAACATGTACTCTGCATTTTATGTAAAGCATATGTGTCAAATTTTATTGATTTGTAAAAGCTGCAAATCCTACTCTACAAAATATGAAAAACCGTTGCTTACATGAAAGGTCCATATTAAAACGAGGACCTTTAAAAAAAAAATGTATATATAAACTTTTTAATTTGATTGCTTATAACATCGCAACAATAGTAGGCAAAAAAAAATAATAATATGTCAAAAATTTTTGCTTTTTGTTATGAATAAAAAAGAGTTATAGCGCAACAAAAGTTTTAGTTACTTGTAAGACATTTTTTAGCACAAAAGTCATAGTGGACTATCCGATTTACGACGAATCGACCCAATTTTTGAACACATATTATTTTTTTTTTATCCCCATCTACCAGAAACTGCTTGTGGAGCAAGCAAAATAAAAAAATTTTATTCATGGGTAGTCTAATAAATACGAAATATTTACTTTAATTTGTATTGTTGCATTTATAATCAGACAGAAAAATCGCCAACTGCTTCCACAAGTCATCCAAAGTAAATGAAATTTGATAATAATACTAAAATCAAGAATGGTAAGACAAATACCGAGTTTTACTGTGATTTCTGCAATGGTTCGCTGTTTATAATACTTCTAAAATAAGATAAATTGCCTTTAAAGTTAATAAATTTTCCTTTAAATTTATACCTGAAATCAATACGATGCATAACTTGCTACTAGATTTCTTTACTATGCTTTGATAAAAAATTAAACCAAAAATTTACGACTTTTGGAATTTCCTAGTTTTTTTAACAAACTTTTGCGGATAACTGAAATCAAAGTTGGAGAACAGAATTTAGAAAACAAAGTGATTTTCTATAGTTTGAGGTATATTACGTTAATGTTACAAAATCATGGATTGTATAGTTAGCGTAAATATTAGCAATATGGATGTTTCAAATTGACTAAAATCTCTTAATATAAAACAACTCCAAATTATATGGACGTTTAAACATTTTTAAGTGCAAAAATTTTATGAAATTTTTAAAACTTTCAATAAATTTCCAAAAAATTTTTAATAAAAAAAGTATCAATTTGGATCTTCAGAAATATCTGTATGGATTTTCTTGGTAGCTAAAATTGATTTTACAAAAAAAAAACTAAGGAACATCATTTATACTGGCTACAGCGGCATCCGTCTCCAAATACACATTTCGCTTTCTGATAACTACCGCGAAGTGTAAATTACGTTTATATTGATGATAAATGAACACTAATATTTTGAAAATATGTTTACTCAAAATTTTCGAAATTTTAAAATTTCCTCATATGCGTATGACAGGGCGGTAGCGATATATGAAATTTATCAAAGTATTTTAATGCAATAACTTCAATTGGGCTCTAACTTGCTGAGTAAATGGGAAACTGAGAATGAACTTGATGTCACCCCAAATAAAACTAAATTTGTTCTCTTCTTGTGGAACTACAAAATTTCAAAATTTTCTCTTCCCAGTCTAGCATTTTGCATGCAGAAATATCTGCTATTAAGAGAGCAACAAATTAGTTAAGGTATCAGAGTAATTTCAACTTCAATTTTAGACTAAGAATGCCAGGAGTTCTTAGGCGACAAGGCAAAATATTCAACAGTATCACTCTTGTTGATTAATGGAGCGCATACAAGGCAACTACATTGTCAATACACTCGCTAGAAAAGGAATGACTCTATATGATGAGCATATGTTTCAATTATATGGTCTCCCAGTTTCTAAATATAAAATGCATGTGATATATCCTCTTTATGAAATTGCACAAATAAATTAGACCAAAAAAACATCTAGGGCTTTATGCCTGGAACCTTACGGATATCGCACACGCAGCTAAGAGATATGATTGAAATAATCACTAGCAAAATGTTTCGGATTTATTATTTTTATCTCTTTTCTTTTAAGACAGCATAAAGAGATCGTAAAAGACATATTTTGAATTGGCTACCTATGAAACTTAACCTAACCTATTGGAATAAAAATTAATTATTTTTTCGAATACCTTTAGAATAGATATTTAATATAAACATGCATATATTTAAAATATATATGATATTATTTCAGATTACCATTTTTTCATAAAACATATTTTTATTTTAAGATTTATTGCCATAGCCCTACATATCTGACCCTATGTACATTGTTATAAATAAAATAAGAAAAACTAATTAAATTAAGGAAAAGCAAAATGAAATTTATATGAAAACATAAGTCTTAAAAATTGACTTCGTTTCTGATTAATTTCAAGCTTTACAAAACACCAAATTTGTTTCGATTTTGTGTAATTTTTTAACTCAGAATTATTTCTTGAAATTATGTAATATTAATTTTGCAGTCTTGCACACACATACATATGTTGACCTTTTTCGAAATAAAAATTATGCTGAAGTAAACATACTTTTTTCATGGAAATATGTATATATATATTTTAAAATAAACAGTGCCTACTTTTAGGCAATTGTTTGTGTATTCCATAAGATATCATAACAAATTTCCACTCAAGTTAACATTTGTCAGTTATGTTTTTGGAAAAATGGTTTGCTTATTATTATTATTATTTATTTTATTTATTTTTGCTTATTCCATGAAAGTATCATAAAACATTGAAAAAAATTTGTTTCAATCTAGAAAAGATATTTTCAAAAAAAGCTAAAGAAGTTTTTTAATAATGCAAGGAAAATTATAGCTACTATTTAAAATGCTATTCGTAAACTCTTGTCAAGTTACAAAAATATCTGAGAAACAACTTACCATCATCAAAAGAGTATATAATAATAAGATACTTATAAATATAAAGCATTATCTAATTATAGCATTACACTTAAGAATCCTTCATAAAGATGTCTAAGCAATATGTTCTGCTATAAAATCTACTTAATATAGCAACATATTTAAATCTTTTCCCCCGATTGCTTTCAAACAATAAATTCAAAAGTACCCTAATTTATAAAAAGAATATAGACCCCTTTTTTCTTAGCACTTTTTGCCACAAAGAACTAACAAGTATTATATATGCTAAAAGGCTACGAAATTATACACATTCTTTTAGGCCAAATTCCCCTTTTTTTCTAGAGCTGAGGTTATAAATTTTTTATTGTTTCCGTTTTAATAGAAAACAAAACAAATTGAAATCCTTAGAATCATTGAGATTATTTTTAATTACTTTTGTTGTCTCTACTTTGATATAAAGTATTTACAAAGGATTTTAGTTTTCACTTTTATTCATTTTCATTTGGAATATTTTTTTTTTTTTTTAATTTCTTCAAAGATTCATTTGCATTTTCATTTTGTAAAGTTGTTTTTCGTTTTCTTTGTGTTTTAACCTTTCTCCTACTAATTTTCTGACCTCAACTAAGGTAAGAAACAATTTACTTATCTAAATTTATTTTCTTTCGCAGACTCTTAAATTTATATAAATATTTTGGCATAAAATTATGTATTTTATTTTTTTTATCATGAGAGACTGACAAGAACAGATAATACTACATTTTTAAGTTAGATTTGCTTTTAGTAATCTCTTTAGACTGCAAACTTTATGGTGTGAAATTCAAAATAATAATAATAATAATAGTTTACTAGATAGTAATAATTGGGGGATTCACAAGGTGTGCTCACATGTCATATTGTCATAATATTCTAAATTTTTACAATGGTTTAAAGATATTGTTGCTGCTTGCACAAACTGGTTGTTATTATTATTATTTTTTTACTTATTTTTGGCTGACTTAAATTCAAAATAGTACTCTAAATTATGCGGGGTTATTCACAACAGTCGTATTTGTTCATGCTATTATTATAGAACATATTATTTTATTACACTGCGTGAATCCCCCAAATAGACATTTTCATAATTTAAAAGTAATTTTAAAATATAATTTGAATGAGAGACGCATAATCAGTGTTGCCAGTCCAGCCATTTTAAAGCTAAATTTAGCCTTTTTATTTTGATTTCACAAGAAAATAATTTATTATATACTATTACTAATTTTTTTATAGCATAATCGATCTTCGCACATAAAAAGACGAAATTATTTATATATTTAATTTTGATATTTGATTCTCCAAATCAAAAAAAAACAACAAATTTTAACAATTTACTAAATCGATTATTATAATTATTTTTTAATTAAATTTATTAACAATGGAAACTATTTATGAATATAAATTTGAAAACATTGTTATAAAAGCGACAAATCATCAAAATAACTTTCAATCATTTTTCATATGAAATATAATTCAAATTTATATGGGCATTTTTTTGGGTGATTTTTCATTGCTTCATTTTGCTGGCAATCGTTCTATGTTTTATTTATAAATTTATTACAATATTTTTAAAAGTTATCAAAAACTAATGAGAACGGAAAAAATAAGTTTTTAAAATAAAAACAAAATTTAACTTTTTTCTGGCCTTATTTTTCAGTCATTTAGTCTTTTTTGACCTTTCTTAAAGTTGAATTTACCCTCCTTTTTTCTCGACTTCTGGCAACACTGCACCTACATATTCACATCTCGTATATATAAAAAAACTCTAAAGATTATGTTCGTCCGTTGTACATGCCGTCTACATGACCTTTTTAAAGTTCAAAATTTATACGTCTCCTGGGATACACTTAAAGAAATAATGGTTTTTATTAAATAAAAAAATCCCTTATATCATTTTAAAATCAACTCCAATAGATTCTCTATGTGTTCCCCAAAAATGGATTAATAAATGGATAAAACAAAATATATGACGATAGAGAGAAAGGCGAAATAAATTAAACTAAAATTATAAAGTATATTAAGAAGCAAAAAAAAATAATTAAAGTGTAAATTACGAAAAATTTGCTGCCCATGATGTTGCAGTGCAGAACAATTGCACAGAAGATGGACACAAGTATCCTTTTCATCTTCGTTATGCCAATTTTTTCAGTAGTCATTGTTGCATAGACCGAGATGTCTAGTATGATTTTCGAATCTACAGTATTACCTCAAAAGTATCCCTGAGGTGTCCCCTCATAGCATCATGAAATACGCCATAAGATTCTGTTTATGAAACAAGAGCATTCAAGTGACCATCTCATCTCCAAAAAAGCATGTAACGAATGATAATATCTCGTTATCTCATTGAGGTATGCCCGGCATTCTTAGTCTACTCACTCACGGAAAAAATATTACTTTATGTTTTTCAATTAACACACTTGTTTAATTTTGCATCAAAATTTTAAAAAAATATTAAAGCAAAAATATAATAAAATATATAGTAAAAATAAAATTCAAGTAAGATTTTTTGTCACATTTAAATTTTTAATTCATCCACATAAATTTTAATTTATTGATTTAATAAATTTTTTAATTGGAAAAAATTTTCTGTTTTTCATTTTTTACGGTTATTAGTAATTGATATAATTGTTTTGGTGAGAGGATTAAATTTAAACAATTTTTTATAGAATGAATTATTTTGGTGATTGGTGACTTTTTTCTGTGCATTGAAAATACATCAGCTAAGGACTTTATGGCAGCATAACTTTAGAAATATTTATATAAAAAATTACCAATATTTCGGCCTCAACGAAATCTAAACAATTCTTTCATACCGGTTTCTTCCCTATAATAGTCTCCTTTTTTATAGCCTTGAATGAAGTTTCTAAAGATGAAAGATGCTTAAACCATATATGTATACAGAGAAAAAAATCACCAATGACCAAATATATTAGCAAATAATTTATTCAATTATAAACTTTTTTAAATTTGCACCTCTCGCCAAAATAAAACTGTAAAAAAAAACAGAAAATTTTTTTCAATTAAAAAAATCAAGCAGATGATTGATGAATTAAAAATTTAAGTGAGATATAAGATTTTACTTAAATTTTATTTTTATTTTATATTCACTTGCATTTATTTATTTAATTTAGATGCAAAATGAAACAACTGTGTTAATTGAAAAATATAAGGTAATAATTTTTTCTGTGTATTTTTATGTTCATAATTTTTTTTTTTTATTTAGTAGAGCATGAGTCAATAATACTCCAAAAGTTATCAAATTGGAAATTAAATTTTGGAAAAGAGAATATCATATGTTCCTTTTTAATATTAATTACATATTTTGGTTTTAAAAAATATGTTAAAAAAAACTAGACGAGAACAAGGTTTTGGTAAATTTGTATTTTAAGCCATTTCCGACCTCGAGTAGTGGTACCGCTAAGAAAAATAAATGAAATTTTGTATGGAATCTGTTTTAGTAACTGTGTTTATAAAATCCAAAAATTTGGATTTCGAGATATCCGATTTTGCAAAAAGGCGTCAATGGTCAATTAGGGACATGTTCGTTGAGCTGATATAACAGGCAAACGTTTTAACAAATTTTATGGGAAAATTACTTTTAGTTTTCATTTTCATTTAGTTTTATGATTATTATACAGATTATATAACAAATATATCTAGAGTAAAGTTGAAAAATTGCCTTAATGAAATTTAAGGCATTTAAATAATGAATTAAAAGCTTTAAAGTATTTATCGGTGTAAGACCAAATAATTTCTTATAATATATTCCTTCCTAAAATATGTTACAAATTGAAACTTTTGGAATATTAAGAAACAGTGCATTTGTTTAAATGTTTGTACATCGTCTCGATTTGCATTTAGATATGGATTTCAGGAACGCTCATTCTTTGCATTCGACGTAAATTTCTTAGATAATTCACTTTTGATTTCCAACTGGCTTATATTTATTTGAAGCTTTAATCTATACATTTCCCGAGTTCAGGGAGGAATTGAAGAAATTTTTCCATAATGGCCACTACTACACTTTGCTTCAAATGCAAATGTTCCGTAAATCAATTAAGTTGATCTTGGCTGAGTGAAATGAACTTTCATCCTGAATATTGTGAAATCGTAAATCCTGATAAAGTGACAAATACAGTAGGCCATAATCTGATGTACTTCTATTAGACCACGATTTTAAAATTAGAACACTACCCGTACAAAGAATAAAAATTAGTTTGCTTTCATGTATTACGGTCACATCGCTTGCTAGGTTATTCTTTTATTATGCGTTGAATATCCTTCGGTATATTATCTTCCTGTTACTTTAAATGACACTGTGATTATGTAATATGTTGCACAATTTGAACACATTTTTATCACTTGTTATCCACCTTAATTTTACTTAATTGACACATCAATATGTAATTTTAGTAGAGGGTACAGGCTTTTATAGGAAAAATTATGCAATTTTGTACCTATTCACATTAGTTCTTGGAATATTTTAATATACTTTAATATCAAAAGACGAAAAGTAATTATGTATCATCATAAAATTTTAAAATTTTATATTTTCCTTTAGTAAATTTTATGACCTTTCAGTAAAATTTATTATTATTTTTGAAATAATAAAAAAATGGCAATAAAATATACAATTTTAGCGGTTTCCTTCATTAATTTTTAGCATATTTCAGGTAAATTCCTGATCATATTCATTATGCTATTACAAAATATACTTCAGTTTACGTTGATGCTTTGGAAATTCGTTGCCAATCATTGTAAAAAATAAGTACTTGCAATTTACTGATAAGTACTTATTTTTTTACAGCAAAAGTCATAAAAAATCTAGAATACTATTTTTCATAACGTTACATACCCATGTAATCTTATGTCCAAAAATTCCATATTAATATATCAACAACATTTTTCTTAAATATTTTCCGTTTTATTTTGCACACTACACCTAATTGAGAACTGATGCGTTTTCACAATACTCTACGGAGGCTAAAAATTAAATCAAAATGTGTACAATAGCTTTAATTCTATTCAATAAAACTACGCTATACGTTTTATACGATTTCATTTGTTAGGGTCTTAGTCATTCCAAAAATATTTTATTCATCAATTTTTCCAGAAGTGTGAATTCGTATCAAATTTAGTAAATCAAAAGTTATAAAAATATGATTTTTTTTAATTAGCACGGCTCATTCTGCCGTCGTATACATGTTACAACTGAATGATAGTGCTCATATCCTTATATGCGAAAATATAACTTTTAGCACATTTTTAATATGAAATCATTTTTATAAAATTCTGGCGATGTTACTTTTTCTTATTATAAATTAATGCACCACTAGAATAAATAAAATTAAAAAAAGGAATCACTGCAGATTATGAATATTGATCTTGTAATAATATTTCACATTAACGAAATTTCTAATTAAAAATTTCCCTTCAATTTATTTAAAATAAAACCCAAGTCAAAATCAATTTAAATTAGAAATAATTTCAAGTGTTTCTTAAATAATATTAAAATACTATCCCTATCAAAAAATTGTTAATGCAAATAAATTGGTATGCTGTTCTCTGTAATATTTACTAACAACTAAAATATCTAAAGATCCGAAAGAATAGTAAGCCTAGGATTACTAGCCTCTTGTCTTGTTTTTAATGTAGAATGTTAACCTCAAGTGTTTCCGTAAAAATTTCATAAAAATTCTTACGAAATAAAAATAGATAAAATAAAAACAAAAACAATCTTACTAAAATAAAATCAATAAAAAGTACTTTTCACGTACACATATTCCGAATACAAAAGCTGCATATGTTGGTATGTGTAACACACATATGGATAGGTACAGTATGTAGCAAAACTGAACACTTTTCTTGTGACTCTTTACTTTTTTAGGCTCTATCTTCTCAACGAGTAAAGTTATATAAAACAAATTAATAGTGTAAAATTGTCAGGATTTTGTTTAAAATAAATTTTAAAATTGATTCAAATAAATTTTGTTACTGCAAATAATTAAGATATTGTTAAAACAAAAAAAAAAGTGTGTTCAGTTTTGTTCCATCTAAGAAAAAATGAACTAAAATTAAAAACAGCCTACGCCTTTCATTTCGCCAATTAAATCCATAATATGATGTGTTATAATTTGCCAAAAAATTTCACTATGACTAAAATTTCATTTCATTCCATTGTATTTTATTACTCCCTGGCTAATATTCCACGCTTTCCAACTTCACTTTTAATGCAAATCATACACTTCTAGTGAATAGTTCAAGATATTTTCCTAGCACATAATACGAATAAATATTACCATCGGACCAACACTTAAGTATAGAAAATTTCTCTAAACCATTAGAGTACCATCCATCCCCTTGTTTCATAGTTTTCTTAACCAAGAAATACTGAAAGCCAATTTGTATTTGAACCGAAATTAATTGTTATATTTAGACAAAAATATGTTTTCGTTTGCCTCTCCTACCGATAAAATTTATTTCAAGTTTTGCAAAGTCCAACATCTACAGAGTTTTTTTTTCACCATTTTTCTTAAGGTATTTGGATAGAGTCCAATCACTAGGACTCTATCCAGTTATTGATTTTAATAGGTTTTTCTTTTCTTTCTTTTGGGGGGGAGGGGGAATTTTTTCCCCCCGATTTTATTAATCTTCAAATTTGTACAGCATTTCTGTTTCTAAATATTCCTAATGGCTTATTTTTCAAAAATCCTTGGATCATTTGACTTTGTTTTATTATTTTTCTGAAGAAAATCTATCTAGAAATATATTTTTTTCGATTTCTGCATTTAATTAACCTAATTTGTATTTAAATATTTTTAACAGAATCCTAAAAACTTTATTTTTTCACTTAAAATATGTAGTTCAGTGAACTAACTACATATTTTTAAGTAACTTGATTCGCAAATTTAAGCAACAGAGTTTGCCGTGGTAATTAAACAGACTTGAAAATAGTTAATTATATTTTATATCAGCGAAACAAATATATTAATACTTAGCATTTAAATATTTTAAATATTTTTAAATTTTTATTTTTTTTTCGGATCTGTCACTTTTGCCCCATAGTGTATATGACAAAAATGTAGTAGATTTGTAAATGAATTTTTAGAGGCTTAAAAGACCTACATACAAATATCAACAACAACTACAAAACATACGTAGATATGTACACTTACATACATATGAAATTGAGCGGCTGGGTAAATCCTTCAAAACGACAACATCGAAGCTTAGAAAAATGTAAACAATTGAAATAAAAAATAAAAACAAAAACACAAAAACAAATATCGTACACATAAAATGACCTTTTTTATGACATTCCTAAGAAGATTGTATAGCAATAGGGTAGATTTAGTAAGACTATACTGGCTGTAGTTATACATGTTTTTATGTTTTAAATACTAGAGTACAATTTTATATTTACTTTTTTATATAAAATTGCATATGACCATGATAGAAAACTTGATAGGAGGTAAAAGACTGAGGTAGGAATATGTGAAAAGATTCTCTTAAACATTAAATGAATTTTTTTTATGTTAAAAGATTTCTAAGCAATTTAAAATATGTGAAATTCAATATAGAGATGAAAGTAATTGGAAAAAAATTTTTTCCTTAGGTTTTTTTTTTAAATAAATTGCTAATTTTTCAATATTAAGATTTTTTGGTTTATCTTAAATTTAAAACAAAAAATGCACATAAACAAAAATTGTTAAAAAGACTTAATAGGCATGTGTAGATATTAAAAATTTCAGCTATTATAAAGGGTGCTAAAGTTATCTTATATTTTTGTAGAAAATAGGCAAAATTTTAGGTTAGAAGTAAGTAGAAGGGATATTAATATTTTCTTCAGTTTCTTTTTCTTTTAACTTAATTTTTTATTTTAGTGATTCATTAATTTACAAAGAAAATATAAAACCCACTACAATTTCATACAAATAAAGAAAAGCGCTCATAAATAAATACCTTTTTAATATAGAAATTAAAGTTTTTTTAAATTAATTTTTCAAAATATTCAAATGTGAAATAAAAAAGGCAAATGTGTTGTTTTTTCAGTTCTTTGAATTTTATATGATCTAGTAGTTTAGTTTTATATAATCAGAAAAGAAAAGCTGCCCGGATTATATACCAGTGAAAACACACTTTTTCAAAGTTCTTTTCCCCTTAAGGGAAGTTTCTTTATTAATTTCTCTAAAATAGGCAAGCAAAGTAAACCCCTCAGGATTTTGTTACAAAAGTAGGATCATATGTCTCCTTTTTTCTTTTAGTTTTTCAAAATATGTGGATAAGAAAGCGCTCATTTCTGTGCTTATATTTTTTAAGTTTTATTTATTTATTTTATTTTTTAGTAGTGCATTAACCTATAATCAAAACAGATATACTGCTAAAATTTCGGGTTTTATATTTTTATCTACCTAGCAGAAAAAAACACATTTTTGAAGTTCCTTTTTGACTGGGTATTTAATACTAAATTTAGCCACGTAAGTGCATGAGTAGGTTAGCCTTTTTAGACTAAATCTAACTTTTTAATTTGCTTTTGGCCGCATATTTTTTTGTCTTAGCTTTTAGCTTTTTTCAATTTTTAAAATTGCCTTAAGGTTAAAATGTTAGTATTTCAATAACGAGGAAAATAGAGTCTTATTTGCTATTACTAATTTTATTTTTACAGAATCGTCCATTTAAGTATTTTTGATTTATTTATTCACACAAAAAAATCGGGATTATTTCTCAACATCAATAATAACTTAACTAATTTTATGGTCAATTATTATTTTTTAAAATTCTTCATTAACTATAGAACTATTTTTGAACATAATTAAAAAAAAATCTCATAAAAGCGAAAAATCACCTAAAAATTTAAAAATGTTTAATCAAAAAGAATTCTAATTCTAAAATGACGACGAATCACTTGAAAATATTGAGTAATTTTTCATATGAAACAATTTGCTGGCAGCCGTTCTATGTTTTTTTATTATTTTTTTAAGTCTATGGACAAAATCCTTACAGACAGAAAATACAAAATTGTTACAAATTATATGTTACATTAATTATTTAAGAGTAAAATCAAATTACGTTTAATTAAATATACATTGGGACACATATCAATAAAAAAGACCAGAATTGGTCTAAGTAATGAAATATATAACTGCCCCTTTATACTAACATCATTAAATTGTTCAGCAAATCGTCTAATAAATCCAAGGATGCCACGAGCCTTATTTGTACACAGATTAATATGTTTATTAAATAGAAGCTTTGGATCGAATAGTGCGCCAAGATCCAGGAATTCATTTATGGACTCCAATACGTATTCCCCAAGATGGAAACATTCACAAGAAACATTTTTTGATATTAAGGTCCATTAAGTTCTCTATACATCATATAAAAAAGCTATCTAAATCCATTTTTAAAAATGATTCATTAAGTGAACTACTTGAGCTTATAAAATTTTTAATATCGTCTGCATACATCAGTAAGTTGGAAAATTACACAGTTGATGGGAGGGCGTTTATAAAAAGAAAATCGGCCCAAGATGACTGTCTTACGGTACACCGGATTTAAAATATTAAATATTATTAAAACGAATGCGTTGATGTCGACTTGTCAAATATGATTTTATCAAATTTGAGGTTCTGTTTGTAAATCCCATTAAGAACAATTTTCTTAACAATAGGTCTTGAATAACTCTATCGAACGCTTTACTGAAGTCAGTGTATATAACATCAGTATATTGTCTTTTCGTGAAACCATAATTTATCAATGTAATAAGTTGTAAGTGTCCTTTTCGAAACCCATGTTAGTAGGGAGTAAGTATTGATGAAATTTGATGGTAAAGAGGTTCAGTTAGACATTGCTCAAAGAATTTCGGGATAGCACTTAATTTAGCTATACCTCTATAATTACTTATGTTTGACTTATTTTCTGATTTAAATAATGGTATGATAAACGACTCCTTCCATATTTTAGGAAAGTAGCCGATTTCGATTGAGGCATTGAAAACTGTAGTACGTGGGAAGGATAAAGTTTGAACACAATGCAATTAGGAATTCCATCAGGAATTATAAATATATTACAATTTCTAAAAAAAATGTCAAAAATTAATTAGAACGTAAAAAAATATGTTTTAAAACTAGAAAAATCTTAGCTTCTTTTTTTTTTTTTTTTTTTGCTCTACTTTTAAAGACATTTTGCCTTTTTTTTTGGCTTTTTTTTAAAGTTGAATTTAGCTTCTTTTTTTCATCTCCTGGCAACACTGCGCATGAGTAATATTAATCAATTATAATAAGTATTCGGCTGTATAATTATCTTCGCTAGTTCTTAGTGAAATGATGGTGAAGGCCCAAATCAGCGTCGATAATGGGGACCAGAAATTGCGACGCAAACTGAAACGATGCAAATCGAATCAATATTTTTTATGTATTTACACCGTTTTCTTAATAGTTGAACTATATGGATTTGATATGCTCAACACGAATCTGCTTTCAGTTTTTTTTCATCAGGTATGGATTTACTTCTTATGTTAGTGTCTAATATTATGGCCATAATAAGTTTATTATAATAGTATATTTCACTATAACTCAAAAACGATTTGTACGATTTATATAAATGATAAACCAAAAAATGCGGATTTAAAAGTCATTTTTTATAATATGTTCGGAGCTATTTATGAAATAGTGTTTGAATTTTTTTTTTTTTTTTTTTTTTTTTTTTTGTGAAGTTCCCCCTTAATAAGGCGACATGTGTAAATTTTACTATAACTCGAGAACGGGTTTCCGATTGAGACAACCGAAAGATACATACAAAAATTATCTTAAAATTATCGTAACATTTTTTTTTTATTCGCTTGATATTTTTTGAGTTAGTGACCAAAATTCTTCCAATTTTTCATGAAAAATATATATATTTTTACGCTACTAATTTGCGAATAACTCCAAAAATGTTGAGTGAATTAGAAAATAATATTAAGATAACTTGAAGATAATTTTAATCGGCATCTAGTGAAGTTTTATTTATATAAATTGGATAAACCGTTATCGGGTTAAACAATTGTGACCGCATAAAAAGGTAGTCATATTAGACATGCACATAAAAAAATTAATACGTGATAGAAAAAAGTGAAAACAAAATCTCATGTAGAATGTCAAATTTCTTTTAATCTACCTATTTTTGTTTAAAGAAGATTTTTTTTTTTTGCACACCAGCATGTCTCCATTTAATTGTACGTATACTTGGGTGCTTTCACTCTATTGTGAATAAAATTAAGATTTCTGCATTAATTTTAATAGTATATGGCTTATATTATTCACTGCATTACCTGCATTAGCTGTATGTCAAAGGATTTAAAACTGCATATTTTTGTCAGTTTCATTTCTTTAAAGAAAATTTCATGAAAAAAATTCAATTTTGCATGAAAAATTCTTTTTTTTCGACACTAATTTCTGAATAACTCCGAAACTATCAAACAAATAAAAAGACAATGTTAAGGTGACTTAAAGATTGTTTTCGTTTGTATCCTTTGGTATTCAGTTGTATAAATCGGACAAGCTATTCTCGAGTTATGGTGAAATATACTCGTGTATTAGCCTTATTAAAGGGAAGATATTAGACATGAAAAATCTACAAGCAGAATCATGCTTAGCAAGTCAAATTCCATCGAGTCCACATATCTTTTTTTTAACTTCCAAAGGAAAAATTTGCTATATCATAACAAAACAAATCGAAGTCACAACGACGCAGACTGAAATATTTAAATTTAAAACAGCGTCACACACTTTCACGAGCATGGCCAAAAAAGGTTAAGGTCGATGTCAGAATTTTAATATTTTTTACATTTGTTAATAAAAAAATACATAAATTAGATCATATGTAAAATATTAGTTTAAAATTTCGATTAGTTTATGAGTTATTATTGGTCAAAGTTGAAGATTTAATGTAACATGGTAAATACAAAGAAAACTGCTGAAATCGTGTTTGAGCTTTTAATATTTAAGATTCTAATTGTTTTGTAATGATTGACTAAAAACCTAATTAAATTGTAAGAAGTACAATATATAATTAAAAATACTATACTTTTATTGTTTACAAATATTGATCAAATGTTAAGTACTGTTAGAAAAAATACTGTTCTAATGTTCTATATAAAAAGGAATATTTTGTTAAGGATTTATGGGGTATTTTATGTCCTTTCGCTAACATTAAATATAAAATCATAATGGTGTACAAAAGTTTAAACTTAAATATTTTTCAGTTGAAAATACTATTATTTTACCATATTAAATAATTCATTTTCTTTTGTTCTACAAATTTAAAAATTTCAGGATATGTCGAAAAATTGTGGCCATATCCTTTTCAAAAATATTATATTTAAATAATAAGTTAACATAAAATAAATTCTAGCAAATTTTGTTTAATTCGAATTACAATGTTAGAAAAAGGACGATTTTGAAAATTCAAGTTGGATGAGAATTGGTCGTAACCTTGATCCGATTTCCATAAAACTTATTTTTGTCTTTTCCAAAATTTGTTCAACTGGAATTACAAATTTAGAAAATAAACGATATCTATAATTCAGTATATATGGGTCCTTGGAACAATTTTCACAAATCTTTTTTTTTTCTAAACACGGGAGTTTAAATACCAATTGCCATTTACCTACGACAACTTTTTCTATTTTTGGCCAACTTTTATATTTAATCGAGACAGTGTGCGATGCAAATCGAAACTACTCAAATCGAGACCTAAGTATATATATACATATTAAATGTCTTTCTTTACAAATTCTCCTATCTCAATATTAATTAAAAGGTTATTGTAAATATGGAAGTATTTGTATGTACAACATAAAATAATTAAAAAAATAAATAAATAGTAATCTCCTTTGAAATAACTTCAACAAAATAAAGATGATAATGTTTCTATCATTCAATTAACAAAAATATCATAATAAATTCTGACTTTTTGCCAAGTCATCAAGGAGTCATTAATTCAAAAGAGTTTTTTTTAATTATACCTCCTTATGAAATCGAAACATCATGGGCTAAATTTTTTTTCTATCCTCTTATAAACAAATGGATATGAAATAAATTGTGAGTAATAAAACTTTTTATTTAGTTTTAGATGTCATTAATTTTAATGATGAATGAATAACTTAAGGAAGATTTTACTGTAGTTGTTGTTTGTTGTAATAATTAGAGTGATTTCTTATATGCAATAACTATAAAAAAATTGTTACTATTATGATTTTAATGGTTAAAGAAATTTATATTAACATTTTTAATTCCACAGGTCAGCAAAGTCGCAAAAAATTTATATCGCGAATAATTTTCGAAATTATTATTTCTTAGACTTGATGTAGTGTAGAAAGTTAAATAAAAATTTTTCATCGCGTTACACTTTTAACCCATTGTCGACCAAAGAAAATATGCTTCTATAATTTTTTCTATTCTTTTGTTGACTTTATTATTTTAATTTTTACTTTTATTTTTTTTTTATTTTTTTTTTAGATCTACGAGAGACCATCTCTACACTTACTCCATACACTTCATAAATTTATCCATGATTTTATAAGGATTAATTGAGAAATTCTTGATTTTTACAACTTTAAAGACTTCTAAAGGCTATGTGTGGCAAATTAGAGATTTATGATTTTTTAGCTCCATTTCTTGTCTACCTCTTACCTAGAAAATTATATAACCAAAAAACTCCTCAGGGAAGGATATTTTCTTTGGTCGACAGTGAGTTAAAAATGTTACATTATGGAGAAAAATCGAAATGTTCCTAGTGATTGGAACAATAATTGCAAAATATGTTTTACTATACCTTTCTAGTGTTGAGGAAGATAGGGATAAAGAAAAAGGTTGAAATTCAATTAGAAAGCAGATAATAAAGGCACTAAATTAAAAAATAATAATAAAAAAAATAACTTAATGTAGTGCCTTTCAATTGAGTTAGAAAAATGAATCTGTCAAATCATAAAATATTAATAGGGAATAAGAAATACTGTTTTAATATTATTGTATATTATATTTAAAATTTGCAGAAATGATTTTAATGCCTAAATATTGCACATTAAAGAACCTTTTCCAATTTCCCTTGTAGGATTAAAACATATTTTGAACTTTAATAATAAACTGAAAAAGAAAATCATTAAAATTCTATGTAAATAAATCAAGAGTGACATGAAAATCAATAAAATGTTAAAACAAACAAAACAAACCCACCATTAACATTCATGCACTCACACCTATACAAAGAAACTTGCAAACAAATACTTACATACCCTACAGTTCTGGTAACTAAACACAAACTATAATTCTCATTATTATTTTGAAATCTTTTCTATCTATCAAGCAGTTACTTTAATATATTCTAGTATTAAGAAAAAGTAAATTTAACTTCCTTACAGATATAACTTTGTAACCAACTTATAGACATAGGCTAAATTCCTCTTTGCATTACAAAAAATACAAGTACATAAATTTTAAATAATTGGAATCAGCCAGCTAGTCAAACATTAGTGAGTACTAAAGTAAGTATTATCTTAAGCCAGACTGTAGGACAGAAAAACAGACACTATAACAAAACTTCGTACACACAAACGACAACAAACACTTAATGTAAGTAAAAAAACCGAAAAAAAATTCAAGAAAAAATAAATAAATAAAAACAAAAACTAAGAAAAACATGGCAGACAGTTAAATTGTTGACTGACTGTTTTGCTTTACTTAAAATCAAAAGAGAGAGTATGCGATTGTGTATATAAATGTATGTGTAAAAATTATTTGGAAAATGATTGTGAAGTTATTGTTATTGTTGTTGTTTTCCTCTATAAAAATCAATAATAAAAACAATTCTTAACATTGTTGTTATTTTTATCTTTTCTTAAGCCTTTAAACACATTTTACATTCAAAACTTTTTGTCGCCATTAAAGTGTTTGTCTGTATTTTACCATCTTGGCATTTTTGGCATTTTGGAGGATTGGGATACCAGCAAAGACGACATCAACATAAACAACACATTCAGTCACATAAGCAGAATCATTGAGACCATTTAACAGTGATTGTTGTGTTAAAATGAATGAGGAAATGAAAACGATACAAAATAAAGAAAAAACGAACATGAAAATGATACAAAATGTCATTGAATTTAAGATTACGGCATTGAAATAATGTTCTGTGCAAATGAAGAAGGAACCACGTGTTTTTCTTGTTATTCCCTCAATGTGAAATGTTTTCATTTGTATTAATTTTTCAATGAAATTATACCATTTAGTATTACTGATTACAAACAACATTCACTTTACTTACATTTATATACATGTATTAACTTACCTACGTATGTTTGCATGTTCCTTTTACGTATTTATTTTGTATTATTCACACGAAAAAAGAGAAAAGTGCTAAGAAAAGTGTAGTGAAAAAAACGAGAAAATATTTAAATTGTTATGATTGATATTTTAGTATTGCTTTTAACCATATGAGAATTGTTCGATATACTGGTGAATTTGCAGGCGGAAGTAAGATGGAATTTTAAATTGGGTATGTAATCAAGAAATATTTAATCAAAAATGTAAAAATAGTATTTGAATATATTGGGTAATTTCAAAACATTTGTACCTAGTACGGATTTTGATAAAATTCAGTACATATAATATACACCTCTCTGCGCTTCATATGGCGTATTAATCTGCACGATATCGGCAACGTTCATATTCTATGAACCTCTAAAGTTGGACACCTCGAGCTTTTTTTGCCAAAAATGAGCAAAACTTAAGCTTGAATAACTTTTAGGTGCATTATCAGTTTTCAACAAACTATTAGAATAGACTGAGATTTTTCTTTATCATAAAGTCATAACAATTAACATCTTTCTGGCGCAAGGACCTCTAAAATAATAAACTATCCTTTATCCTTGGTTAACCTGAATAAAAGTCTTTTAATTTTCATTATTTTTTTAGACGATGTTTACAATCGACTTGTCGCTATAGTGTAAAAATTCAAAATGGGATCAGAAATTACAACAATTTCTTTACTAACTAACACATTTTCTATGAGAGTGGTTTTTAAGCATAAAGGATTATTAATAAAATAAGTCGTATATATATCACGTTCCTGATACCGAAAAATATTTTGATATTATTTTAGTAGTTTTTTGAACAAATTAATAGACCTTTAACCCACTCTAACCAACTTTACAAAATCCCTCGAATTATTTGTGACGATTTTAGAAATAATTTTCTCAAGTTGTAACGGCAAAATCTACTAAAATTGATCATGATCAGTTCATTATTTCATTTATAATCCAGACAACTTTCTTCCCGTGAATATTTTTGTACAAGTATAAATCGTTATACCATATTTCATAATTGATCATGTTTTTCATGTTGGTTCAACTATCTAAAAATTACTTAAATGTTAGCATCAACATATAGTTATCATCATACACAAATTCACAATAATTGATTCATTTAAAAAAAACATTTTTTTGTAAATAGCTTTAAGAATAATATGTATGCTAGCCTGTAGAAAATTATAATTTCATTGGCTGTTAAATAAAAAATATTTTCTATTCTATCATATTCTATTATATTCTATTCTATTCTATTCTATTCTATTCTATTCTGTTCTATTCTATTCTATTCTATTCTATTCTATTCTATTCTATTCTATTCTATTCTATTCTATTATATTATATTCTATGTAATTAAATACGATCGATTAAACTTGCTTAAATCTCACATAAATATCAATCTCGAGACGAAATTTTATACAACTAAGTTTTGTACAAGTATAGATCGCTCCACTGAATTTCATAATGATAGGTCCATAATTGACTATGACTCCCATGTAATTCACATTCCCAAAAAAAATACATAAACGTGCACAAGTCCCACATAAATGCCAATATCGAAATAAAATTGTGCATAAATAATTTTCATATACGCATAAACTGTTGTAAAAAATTTCATAAGGATCATTCCACAATTGACCATAGGTACCAAATAAGACCATCTCCCGATAAGCACTTTAATGCCCATAGGGAACCACTTGCTTTTATCCTATTCGTTTTTATACTTAATTTAAAATAAAAGTAACAGAACATTGAAAAAGATATTATTTTGTCAGTAAAATTGTACTAACTACTATAGACAAACTGTTATAACTTCTGAACTCATTTTGAAATTTTTATACTATAAGGACCTTAAAAGACCTTTTTTAAGTATGCTAGGATAAAGGATATTTTTTTCAGTTTAGAGGTGCTTGCGCCTGGAAGATAAATAACTTTTATGATTTTATGGCAAAGAGGAATATCACTCATTTCCATTGATATCAATTTTGTTAAAATTAGATAATGCACAAAAAAGTTATTTGAACTTCAACTTTATTCATTTTTGACAAGAATACCCGAGGTATCCCACTTTTCAAGTCTGTAAAATATGAGCCGTAAACGATATGGAACTGATTCATAAAATGCAATGATTAGTTTAATGTATATCCCGAATTTAAAAAGAATCGAAGATGAAAAATTTTTAAAACTATAATTTTGGTGTCGACATTATTTTGAAATACCCTATAACAAAAAAAAAAGAAAAAAACTAATTTAAAGCAGGTACTAAAGACGTGCAAGTGTAGGACTGAAACTATACTCAAAATAAATATAACAAATAAATACTTGTGAGTATTGGTACAAATGCGAAATTAGTATAACTGATATGGTATGATTTTGTTTTTACGCACTCACTATACTCATAAAAAGTGTTACAGTTATTTCTGGTTTTATATTGAGTGTGAAATTTATTTGTTTTTTTTTTTTAAGTAACTGTTGTACTACTAGTATTTCAGAGTACCTGTTGGTAATACCCCAGCAAAAACTTTGCTTTCCTGGTAAGCTAGCAGGTATAATTGGAAACAAAAATAAACTACTTAATTTTTGCCTGAATAACTAGTTATTTTTGTTCGACTTGTCCACAAATTCATGTAGTTATTTTTTGACTCTAGGGGTACTCAAAAATATGTACCTAAACGAAAACAAAAATAAAAAAAAAACAAAAAAATTTTGCCGGTAGACTCGAACTTGGACACACACTAACCAACGTCTTACTCAGTACACCATCTCGCACATAGCATCTTAAGCGACAAAAACTCTAATTAGTTTAAAATGTCTTTTTAGACATTTTGTTATAAAAAACTAATAGCTTCAGAATGGGGTTGAACCAACAACCTTCTGGTTGTTAATCCGGCATTCTAGCCAACTCATCCAGGTGATTGCAGTATTATTGTACTATTATACTACTGAGTACTTATTAATGCAATACAGAGTAGGCAAATAATAATGACGACTCATTACCAAGAAACTACTTTAATAAGTAGTTGTTATTACCGAAAACCAAAAAGTTTTTGCTGGGACGTTTCAGTTTTTATTGTGCAGAGTGTAAATAAGTAAATTTTTTGATAAAATTTGTATTAAGTAATGAATAATATTGACATAAAAGAATAAATTTAAAGAAATGTGTACAAAATTAGTGAAAAAAAGGGACGAAGCAAAATATGGGACTGTTTTTGTCTTACAAAAATTAAAAATGATAGTGAATTAATGAATCTGGTTGCTTGCAAAATTTATAAAAATGTATATAAATATAATCAAAACTCGCCATCAAATTGAGACAGACATAAGTGCTGTACATTGTTAAAAAATGAAGAAGAAAATGAACTTATTGAACCGAATCAGGAGGCCAAAAAGGCATGTGTGGATGTTTTAACAAAATGGATTATTTCTGATATTCGCCCATACTCAATAGTATTAGATATTGGGCTAAAAGACTACTCGAAACTAATGATAACTCTTTAAGACAAATTTGGTGCCAATATTAACACTGATTCATAAATACCACATCCATCCACAATTTACAGAAATGTTGAAAGTAGCTATTCTACGCATTTTGCGAAACTGCAGTTAGAGATTTCATCCATAAAAAATTGGTTATACTCTAATGTGCAATTTATGAACTGAAAATTATTCAAAAATATCATAACTCGCTTTAACGGCCCATTTCATTATGGATGTGGAGATGAAAAACAAGCTGCTGGGTTTAAAATCTATGAAATGAAGTTCAAACACAAGTAAACAACTATAAAAGTTATACAAAAGTTTTGATTTTGTTTGGCAGTTTCTAGTAGATAAACCGGCTTTAGTTTAACATTTTGCGACTGATCGACCCATTTCTTGTACACATATTATATTTTAACCCCATCTACCAGATACTGTCGGTCAAGCAGACAAAATCAAAAATGTTATTTTCATGAGTAGTCTAGTACATAATAATGTTGATAAATATATTAATAAATACTTATTAATACTTTTACACTTTTACTCCAAAAAAATATATCGCGCTTTTTCCTATTTCAAAAAAAATATAACGATTATATTTTTTCTTTAATAAATAGGTATCAATATAAAGCAAAAGTTGGTTACTTTACTCAGCGAGTTCGATTGTTCTTTAAGTGATCCGATAGTTTTTACTGATAGAGGAAGTAATATTAAAGGATCTTTAAAATACAAAAATTCGAGCTTAACCACCAGGTTTTGAAATACAAAAGAAACCCAATCTCTTCAAGTCTTAAACATTTTAAATAACATTTATATGAATATATTCAATGTGTGATTTTTATCAAATCAGAACTCAAAAACATACATAAAGGGTGATTCAAGTAGAGATAGTTTTTCAATAGCCTTTATTTGACAGATCACGTGTGAGTTGTGTCATGCTGTCATGTTATTTTTGTTTAGTATTGTTTGGCATCTCATAATGGAAAGACTTACGCCTGAACAAATTGTTATTACGAAAATTCACGTTCTGTGAGGAATTTGTTTCGTGCACTTCGCTCAATTTATAGTCAACATAATCGACCTACTGAGCGTACTATTCGCAACACTATCACCCATTTTGAGACCCAGCATTCATTATTGGATAATATTCGACCGAATAGACCACGTCCAGCATGCTATGAAGAAAATATAGCGGCCGTAGCCGAGAGTGTACACGAAGACCGTGGAGAGTCGATTCGGGGCCGTTCGCAGCAACTCGGACTGACGTATGGAATGACTTGGTGCATTTTACGTCGAGATCTTAAATTGAAAGCGTACAAAATACAGCTTGTGCAACAACTGAAACCGCTCAACCTTCCCAAGCCACATCGCTTCGCTCTATGGGCTCTTGAAAAGTTCCAAGAAGATCCGACGTTTTCGAGGCAAATTTTGTTCATCAATGAGGCCCATTTCTGGCTCATTGGGTATGTAAACAAACAAAATTGCCGCATTTGGGACGAAAAGCAACCTGAAGAGATTCAAGAACTGCCACTTCATCCAGAAAAAAACAACGGTTTGGTGTGGTTTGTGGGCCGGTGGAATTATCGGTCCATATTTCTTTAAAAATGATGACGGTGCGAACGTAACCGTCAATGGCGACCGTTATCGTGCCATGCCGACTATTTGATGCCTGAAATTGAAGCTCGTGATCTCGGCGACATTTGATTTCAGCAAGACGGCGCCACTTCCCACACATCGCATCAATCAATGGATTTATTGAGAGAGCACTTAGGTGAGCATATAATTTCACATTTTGGGCCGGTCGATCGGCCACCAAGATCGTGTGATATCACTCCGTTAGACTTTTTCCTGTGGGGATATGTAAAGTCTAAAGTTTATGCGTACAAACCCGTTTCGATTCAGGCCTTGGGGGAAAACATCACGCGTGTCATTCACCAGTTACCAGTCGAAATGCTCGAACAAGTCATCGAAAATTGGACTCAACGAATGGACCATCTGCGACGTAGCAACGGCCAACATTTTATAGACATAATCTTCAAAAAATAAATGCCAAAGAATTTTCTTTCAACTGATAATAAACATTCCACATTAAATTTTATTTTTTTTTTTTTTAAGTAGGGAACCTCGAAATGGATCACCCATTATATATCATATTATTTATTAACAGTGTTGCCCAAGAGGTGGCTGAATTGTACGAGCACTTTAAAAAAAAGTCAGAAAAGGCAAAATTCCCTAAAAAAAAATTAGGCCAAAAAAGCTAATATATATTTTTTTAATTAAAAACTTTATTTTTTATTTTATTTATTTATTTATTTTTTGTTCTCTCTATTTTTTAATATATATATATATATATATATATATATATATATATATATATATATATATATTTTTAATATATAATAAGAAATTTGTAAACAAAAAATAAAACCGCTGTTAGCAAAATGATCCATTGAAAAATCGCTCACAAAATGCCCATTCAAATTTGGATTATATTTCCTATGAAAAATTTTTCAATGTTTTGAAAGAATTTGTCATTTTTAAATTATAATTCATTTTTGATTAACAAGTTTCAAAATTTTTAGCTTTTTTAAAAATTTTTTTAAAATTATATATATTTTTATGTTATTTTAGATTCTATAGTTAAAGGCGCATTAAAAAATAATTATAATAAAGTCCATATAATGTGTTATTATACTTAATTTGGAGAATGAGCACCGCAGGTGAAAATTTTTGTAAAATATAAATAATCTCGATTTTTTTTTTTGCTAATTAATACATAAAAAAATCTTAAAAGCGTCATTCTGTAAAAAAAATAGTAAAAGCAAATAAGAAATGTTCTTCTTCTTTGTTGAAGTGCTAAAATTTTACCTTTTTTAAATAAATTTTATTAATCAAAAAAGGCTAGAAAAAAACCAAATTTTTGAAGCTAAAGCAAAATAAAAGGCTAGATTTAGCCCTAAAAAGATTAACTTGCAACACTGTTTATTAATGCCACCCAAAGAGTACCCAATGAACTTTTCAAAGCCAATAAACCTCTCACCTATGGCAAATTCTCACTCTTATACCCTATTAGTCTGGAGCTTTGTGAAAATTACAATCTTCAATCTCGCTTCAAGAAGACCTAATCACCCATTTCTAATACGAAAGTATAACGTCTAAGAAATTTCGGTTAAAATTTAAGTGTTAATGTATTTTGAAATGCAGAAAAGTTACTCTCTTGTTAGTACACAATGTTAAAATAAAATAAAATTAATAAACTTTAATATACTCTATGTGTACTTAAAAATATGATTCTAAAAATTTTACTATTTTCATAAAATACGTTTATTCTGCTATCTATCTCTTTGACCGGGGAGCATTTTAATGCTAAATCGAAGTGTTTATATATAATTGTTAAAACTTTTTAAAATAATTATAATTTGTCAACAACATTTTTGAACAAAGTAATAAAAAATTAGTCTCCATTTTTGTAAAAATGAACATCTTTTTTGTACTCATTTCTAAGTGTTGTTTTTCATAATACTGGTCTGCAAAAAAATCCCCCTTTAAACAAAAATAGAATGAATATGAAGGACAACTAATTCTTAAATATCGAAACTACTGATATGAAACAAAGAATTTAGAGCGCTATATTCGGCTGTGCCAAATCTCTTATACCCTTCACCACTTTTCCAATAAATAAAATAGAAATAGTGTGCCTTAATATTTTCATTTGGTACATTGATTACTACTTATATAAAACTTATACACACTAAATTTTAATTAATTATTGCTATATTTAAGACACCTATGATCGTTAAATCCATATTATAGGGGGAGATTTGTATGGGGGCTACGTAAAATAATGGACCGATCATAACCAAAAAAAAAAAAAAATAACGACAACTTCGAAGCATATATATATGTATATATTTTTGTATGTATATACAAAAAAACTGTCTGCATACACAAAAAACAACAACACCAACAATCATTGTAATACTTCTGTTATCAACTCAACTACTTGCTTACACAAAAATACAACAACACACTAATAGTGATTGCAATGCTTAATATAAATGTTTGTGTGTGTGTTATTAACAGATTTTTCAGTTTTTGCCCATAACTCAGTTGCTTATGAAGCATTTTGTTTGATTCAAAAACTGAAATTTTATAAAATATTTGTGACCGATTTACATAAAAACAAAATCCGGAATATAAACATGGTCTTGAAAAAGTCAAACGTGAATTTTTTTCATAACTTAGTTATTATGGGGTCGATTTAGTTCATTTCTTTAGCATAAAAATTCAGAAAAGAATCCAAACCTTTTTTTCAAAAACGAAGTCCCTAACTTATATAGAAGCTTCAGAAAATTGAAAACGGTTTCAAAAACTTCTTTTTTTTAATATTTCCATCACTTATGAAGCGATCTTGCAGAATTCTCGAAAGGATTTCCGATCGTTTGATATATATATATATATATATATATATATATATATATATATATATATATATATAATGGCAGTTATCAGTGCGCCACTTCAACCATCATCTTTTCTTCCAAAGGATCCAGAAAATATAAACTTTTTTGCTCTGCGACAGAAATTGTGGAAATTACAAACAGAATGACAAACTTAATTATAGCCTTTATACTTGTGAAGGATATAACAATATTAAGATAATTGGAAGGTAATTTCAGTTACCATTTTTTAATGTTTTCCTCATCTAAATCGGACAAACCGTTCTCTATAAATACGACGATTTTTAATTACTTGATGATTTTTGGTGCTAAAATTTTACCTATTCACGATTTTTGTCCTAAATTTGACGATTTTTTTTTCTAAATGAAGATTCAGATCTATTTTTATTTAAACTTTTAACTTCATAATAAAGACATAAAAAGAAATACTTAAGCATCACTTATAGCAAATTAATTTTAAGTTATTTTTTATGAATTCATTCAAAAATAATTACGAATATCATTGATAAGCCTATGAATTGTCCTAAGTGTTTTTAAGAACTTTACAGAAACAGAGTGATCAATTAAATTTTTGTTTGAAAGTCATACAAAATCACATGTTCATTCTTTTGATGTGTATATCTTCGGACTTACTATGTACATAGATAATACTTGAATTTCTTAAGAGTTCTACGATACACAGTGGGGCCTTTTGCAAAATAAGTAGTAATAAATCTATAAGTTTTAAACTGTTGAACTGATCTTGATAAAATTTAAGAAATCGATAGAAGAGGAGCTAGACTTTACAAATTATGTTTTCTGGAGCGTGTTGTTGACCACCTCAGGAGTGAAGAATATATCGAAGCTTGTAACTTTTACAAATATGAAGAGATTTTAATTATTTTTCAAATTTCTCTAAATTCTATAAATTTACTGTATAATCTATCTCTCTCTCTCACTCTCATAGCAATAACTTTGTAAGCAGACAGCATGATGAATATGCCTTAAAATCATGGGATGTCATGCGTTTTTTTTTTCTGTCAAAGACAACAGTGCCTCTGACACTTCAAAATATCTTAAAGATATTTCTAATTGGGTCATTTTTAAATTATTTTATCATTTTATATAATTTCATAAATTTGCTTTTTTAAGAAATCGAAAGCAATTTTTCTAAACAAAATCAAATAAATGTCAGATTTTTTGATTTTAGAAAAATGTATGTTATTAAAAATATTAACAAATAAAAAAATTAAAAAAGTTTAAAATCTTATGACCCTCTTTTTAAAAAAAATAGCACTTTTTTATAAATCTCTCCTGAAATGGATAATAGTTATAGTAGTTTGTGAGAATAATATTCTTATCAATTTCACAATTGTAATGAAGATAGGGCGGATATGTATAAATGTTATTGTGCTACAAAAAAATATTTTTATACAGAAAGTTAAAATTCGACCAAGTATAGTTTTAACGAAGAATTAGATTTAAAAAATATTTATACTTTAAATAAATAATCTAATTATTCTAACAAAATTCTAAAAAAATGCTAAAAAAAAATGCAAAAATATTTATTTTACTCTTTTGTAAACATTTTTTCATCTCACATTGGTTGCTGCACATACATAAAGTATGATTTTAACAAGAAATACATACATTTCATATAATGTATTTTATATCTTCCAAAAAAATTGATAAATATAAAAAAATTAAGCCACATAAAACAGTTAACAATATTATGAAGAAAGGAAACTAAAAAAAAAACTCAAAAAAGAGAACATGTCAGAAATAAAAATAACATAAGCATCACATTAACTTATAAATATACATACATTAAAATTCCCCCGCTTGAAATATATATAAAAATATGCATATGTATATGTGTAAATATATACAGTTACCCTACAGTTCTAGTGACTATATCAGATCTAATATTTATAGCAGCTGTAATTTTCACCAATTTTTATCAAACAGCTACTTGACGAGTTATCTCAATATGAGTTTAATATTCCTTACATCAATTGACCTTCACATATATGTATAGCAAAAGTACAGTATATTAATCACTCTAACTTCTACTTGCTTTACAGTGAATAAATAATGCCGCTAAATTATATAAAATTGATTCAGACAAGTTAGCAGACATTAAAGTAAGTGTTGTCAAGATGTATGAGAATAATGTTTTGTATGAATGTATAATTTATATTAACGACAATAAAACAACTTTGAAAATTATTCATAAAAGTCAACATTATTTCTCGCTCTTTTTTTTCTCTTTTGATTAACGATGTCCATACAAAGAAATAATGTATACACTCTCGTTAATACATGCACACAAACATTGGAAAATTTACGATTATGATGGCATATAAATTTTGAACAATAACTCATGCCACTCAACAAACTCGTTGCAAATAGTGAGCAAACAAAAGAAAACTATTTTAAAAAAGAATTTATGAACTATGATTTAGCTACATAAATATCTATAGTTAAAAGTTAATATTTATATGAGTAATTTCCAAATATTTTTAGAACTTCAATTAAGCAAACTCTTTCAATTTTCTTTCTATATTGCATTTAGGGTGCGGATTTTCATATAAATGCATTTTTTCGGAACAATTAAAAAATGCTTTATGTAGTCATCTATCGGAATCACACATTTTACTAAAAAATATCATAGATTTGTTAGTGCATACTTTTGCATATTTAATGAAAAATGCATATTTTTATGTCTTCCTTAATAATGCATATTCATTTACATATTTTTCAAATATTTCTTTTTTTTGCATTTTTGACATAATTTTTTATTTATTAATTTGGAAGTAAATCACGCATAACAGCTGTTCTTTTGATTTATAACCAAAAGCGATTTAATAAGTAAACGAACATTTAACGAAGAGAAATTCTAATAAAAATGTATTTCATTCATTAAAACTTCCTAAATAGATAATAATAAGCACTATTTCTTTTATGAAAATATTTACTTAGTAAAACTTGGTATGAATATTACATGAATATTACATTTTTAGGAAAAGTATTGAGTAAATATTTTTTAGGAAAAAATGCCGAAAGTAAAACCTTTGTATCTACAGACATTCTTTTGAAAATAATATCTAGCCCGATTTTACAGAATTTTTTAAAGACATATGCAAATAAAAGTAATCTATGTCTCTAAAGCAAAGTTCACATTACACTAAGATTTGACGATTTATGCAAATATTTGTTTTGCGTAAATATTTGTTTTTTTCTATTAAAAATACGAAATATTTTTTCGGACAAACAAAACTATTTGCCCTTAACTAAAAATACTACTGCTAGAGCGAACATTGTGTGAACGCAAGTTTTTGCCTCTATTTTGAACGAATTTTTGTTTGATCTTACAAAATAAATTTCAGATCAAACAACGGTAAACAGCAGCTGATGCAATGGACGGCTTAAGTTGAAGAAGTTTTTATGTATACAGACTTTAAATATATATATATATATATATATATATATATATATATATATATATATTTAATGCGTGATGGAATAATTCGAATAAGCCAAAATGTCTATAAAAATGCAACAACATATAATAACATTTGGATTAAGTTATTTAAATGCTTTTTATTTCCAATCATATTGAAAGTAGGATTACAAAAAATTCGAACTTCAAGAGGTCATAAAACCGAAGTTCGAACTAACTTTGGAAATACCTTTAGCAATTTTGCTAGACCACTGGTACGCTTTAATTTCGTGTTGGAATTACTGAGATAACTTTCTCTTTTTGCACTGTGATACAGATAAAATCCTATTTTTGTGAATAGATTTCTTTGTCATTTATATAACTTTACACATAGTCAATATAATACCCGTACATACAAAAAAAAAATCAAGTCAATATTTTTATTACAACAACGCCACTAAATTTTTAAAAGTCTTAATAAACACTTTAAGAATATATATGAGTCTCTAAAAACAAAAGAGAAACCAAAAATTTACAAGTATATAAAAAAAAAAAAATTCATGTTATGTAAATATTAGACTTATTTAAAAATACTTTGATTTTATCACATTGCACAGTGAGGCCTTTTGAAATAATAAATATGTATCTGGATCGATCTTTATGAATCTTGGGACATCAATAGAAGAAAAGTTAGTATTTCACAGTATGGCTGACTGGTGTGCCTAAATGAACTAAAGACGTCACTACAGTATGCCAAAGATAGCAACCTCTAAATTAGATAAAACATATAGCAGCTTGTAACTTTGATAAATATAAACTGATTTTTAATACAAAGAACATAAATATTGTACAATTTGCAACGTTTTGCTTATTTCAAATTTATTTACTAGAAACGTTGAACACCAAAACAGTTATACATTTTAAGGGAAATTGTGTCTTCCTTAAAATAATGTAAACAAATTTTACTATTATAAAATGTTTAAAGGACTTTTGTAAAAATAAAACAAACAAAAAAGCGAATTATGTTTACAGAGACATATCTCATAAACTTGAGCCTGAATATTTTCAAAATGTTTCAGTCATCAAAATAAGTTATAAAATAGTTGATGTATTATTCATAAATGTAAAGATCAGAAAAATATACATAATTTTACTATATATTTTTAAAGGCCAAGGTTTTTGTTTGTGAAAATATGGCGTTTTTCAGAAAATTGACTCTTGTGACCAAATTTACCGAGAGGCTATCACAGTTTTTTGCAAAACTTCGAAAACATTCGAACTATCTAATTTAGTTCGCAAATCAAATCAAAATTTTTGAAAGGCTCAAAAATTTGAAATTTTCTTCCAAAATTGATCAATTTCGACCACTCTTGGCTGCAGAGTAATCGTTCACAATTTTACAAAATTACACTTGTGCGCTTTCCTAAAGTGTAGACTTTCAGAAACTTCCTTAACAAAATTGCTTTAAAAAATTAAAATACCCCGTTTCAAAATTTTGAATTTAAATATATATATATATCTTTTTAGTTATCGAATTGAGATAATTAAAAAAGTTTTTCTTTAAACTAATTAAAATTAATTAGTTAATTAAAATTTTTAAAAAAATTTTACAATTTTTAATTTAAAAATTACAGAAAAAAACCAAAAAATAGTCAAGGCCAAAAATAACAAATTAGTTTTGGAGTCAAATCTTTTAAACCGGAGGGGATAATGTAGTGCAGTGAGCATGTGTTTTCTTTGTCTTACCTAGTGGAAGATTATTTCAATTCGATTCATATTTGGAAAATTTACAAGCTCCGATATGTTTTTCACACTCGAGGTGGTCAAATTTAACCCACTGTAGCGCTATCGATACTTCAGCTACACATTCCAGTCAACAATATTATAAAAAGAAAGAAGTAAAACAAAATACCATCAATATTGTACTAAAACACTAGAAAGTACATAATTTTCGCCATATTCCTACTAACAATATTTGTATCGCTATAAATAATAAATTAGTTGCAACGCCCCAAAGTGTTTCGCTTCGATAGTCTCCAATAAATCAGTAAAATTTATGTACAAATAAATATAAATATAAAATTAAGTATTACAAAAGAAATAAAACCGCCTTGTGCGGTTTTATTTTATTTATTGATTTTTCTATATGAGTCATTCCATTTAAAGTCAATACGAAAAATTACAAATTTTATACTTACCATTCCTAATTTAATAATATTCGGTAAAATTATTTTAAACATCAAAACTGAGACTGATACAAAATGTTATATAATTTTATCAATTGATTCGCGAAATATAAATAGCTAAAAAATATACAAAGTTTTATATACAAAATTACAAATATCTCTCAAAGTGTTTATGGTGCTAGATTCATTGAGATGTCATATTAAAGGTGTCAAAATTACCTTTAATATGATGTAAAACACGGTTTTTTTCTCAACATTTTAAATGGACCATATCTTGCGATTTATAGTTCATGGATAAATATCTCAAGAAATAGTTTTTTTAAATATTTAAAAACATATATGTTTGTGATGAAAATGTTTTCTATACACTGAGGGAAAAATGACGTTGCAACTTCGGTAACAATTGTGATTGCCTTGCCACCGTACACGGTTTATATTTTTTGAAAACTTTCGTTTTTAACTTGTTAACATATGTGTGTTAAATGACAACACAATGTTTTCGAAAAATCCGTCGACGCGTTGCAAAACAGAAGCCATTAAATTTTCACGCGTGAAATGCCGCTTGTAAACTAAGGATATTTGTGCCACCTACAAATGCATAAGATGTCTTTTGTACAGCTTTTGATGCACGAATAATATGATTTTAATTATTTGTAATATAAAGTTTAGCTTCCTGATTTAATTTTAAAAGAATAGGAAGCCAAATTTTTTTAACGTTTGTTAGGATTTTCTGGCTTCTAAAATGTTTTGTTTTTTAAGTTCAAAATTTAAGTGCTTTTTCACTTTTTCACCATTTTTGTTTACACAGTTTTGTAATTTGCTATTATATAAATAAAAAAATATTAAAATTATCTGGTCAACTAAAAGAAATAACCTATATATTATGCGACATTTTTTATAATTCTCTTTAAAATCGGTTGAGATATAAGAAAAAATCAGGATCGCTTATTTTCAAACTGTTCAAATTTGGAACCTTGTAGACTCGCCCCTATTAGGTCTGTATAGTCCAAACACAAAACTTAAATTCGTCTGTGCCTCTACTATCATCATGTAAAATCTTGTTAAAATCGAACTATTAGTTTTGAAACTCCATATTTATTCCATTTCAATTTTCAAATCGTACACTATCTCTAAGTCAAAAAATTCACCGCTGTCATTTATATTGCCAGTATACTACATTGGAAGTTTTGGTCGGCTTGGTTTTCTTATAGTGTTGTTATTAAATTGTAGTTGTAATTGAGTAAAGTTAATGTGGAAAAATTAATTATTTATGAAAATATTTGTAAAAATAATTTTTGTGTTGAAGAATATTCCAGTTGCACAACTTCTTCAATAGACAAAGAAGCAGAATCAAGGAACAATTCTGTGAAATCCTGAAAGAAATATGTTGTCCATTTTTTGTTTATTTGAAAAGTTAGTTTAAAAATTATATTTAACATTAACATAAAATACAATTATTTCTTATATTATTTAGCCGCTCAAGTGATATTTAAGAGTTTACTCTATTTAAGTATTAAGGACTTAAGTGAGGCTGTGCCACTGTTAGGCCTGCGAGCGGAGTTCAGAATGAAACATTTAGATTAGAAAAAGAAGATAAAATTACAATTATATTTTATTTAATAATATTTGTATACTTTTTAATAATAATACTTGTAATAAATATGACAACAAATAAAAATAAGGGTGGGTTTAAAAAACAGACGGTGTTAATTCGATACCAATTCATACCTATGCAGTATCAAGTTCAGTTACTGTCGTTTTCATTTCGTCATAAATTTAATTTCAATTTGATACCATTGTGTTAACAAATTTCCGTTGCAGATTTGAACACGCCCTTTTCAAATTTACCACATACGTGTCTGATACACTATTGACACTGAATGGTATCATTTTGATCATTATTTCTGTGGATGCACATTTGGTAAGTGGCATTTTGGTACTCGCAATAGTATATGAATTATTACAAAAAAAAAATGTTATAATGAGGAAGAAATATTTATTTCAATTTGTATTGTTTCTTTTATAATCAAACAGAAAAATCGCCAAATGCTTCCACAAATCATCCAAATTTAATAAAATTTGGAAAGAATATTAACATTAACACTGGTAATGCAAATACCAAGTTTCCGCGATGGGTCGCGATTTACAATACTTCGAAAACAACATACAGTAGTCCAAAAAGTCTACATACAGTAGGCAAAGTTAGAATTTCTCTTAATTCATGTGTTGAGGGTAAAAAAAAATATATTTATGAAAAATCAAAAACTTAAATTAACAATTAAAAAATTTTTGGACTTAAGATAAAATTTAGACAAAAATAAAAAAAAATATCACAAAAAAGTGTACATACAGTTTATTTCATAGTTTATTTAAAATAGTGTATGTATTTTGCTGGACCACCTTTAGTATGCATTACTGCTTGCATGCGTTTTGACATGGAAGAAACCATTTTTTCGATTACATTTACACAAATTTTGTACCATTCCTCAAGTAAAGCCTTTTTAAGGTCTTCCATATAAGAAATTTTATTTTTGCTAACCCGATTATCCAATTCATCCCATATGTTTTCAATTGGATTTAAATCCGGCGATTGAGGAGGAGACATTATAAAGTAGCAACTCGTTGATAATAAGAAATATATGTTTCGGATCGCTATCCCGTTGGAATATCGATTTACCTAAAAGTCTCATTTTGGTCGCTGACGTCCTCAAATTATCTTTCAAAACATTAAGATAAATATGACGATCCATTTTAGTGTCAATAAAGACCAAATTTCGTACTCCAGTCACATACATCCTCCCCTACAGTTAGTAGTATGTTTTGAATTTTCATCATTCTATTAGGTTTCCTCCAAACTCTTTGTTTATCATCGTATCCAAATAAATTAAACTTAGACTCATCACTAAAAAAAATACGTTTTTCAAAAAAACTCATATCATCATTTTTGTGAAACTCTAAAATTATAAATGTTTTTTTTTTTTTTCTTGGGATTCGGCTATGAAAATCATTAGATATTAAAACATTTCGAACTGTTTTGGGATGAATACTAATGTGCTTACTTTTTTTTATAGACTTTTGCAATATATACAGTAATAGTTTTGGGTTCATTTGTTACAATTCTGTTAATAATTCGTTTTTCACCCTCCGTAAGTTTGTTTGGTCAGCAAGATGAATGTTTATTTTCTATGGTTTTTGTGTTGTTGTACTTTCTTATAATAGCTTGAAGAGTATAACGACTAATTCCAATTATTTTTGTTATTCACCATACGATTTTTCCTCACCTTTTAACTGTATAGTCACTTTTCTAATAACTTGAGAAATTTCTTCGCGTTTTTTGTATATTTTGTGGCATTTTTATTAAAATAATTATAGAAACTCACTTTAACTAATGATTAATTATTTCAATGTACAAACACATTTAAAAAAATTAAGTAACGTTAACTGCAGATGTGTTTTTTTTTTCCATAAATTTAGTGATGTGTTTTAACTGTATGTACGCTTTTTTGCTCACAAAATTGGAAAAAAACACAATTTTAGTACGTTATATTTGAAACATGGGACTTTTTTTGCTTAGCATATCTTAAATATATTCAAATGCTATAAGATTACAAAGAAATTTATTTAAAACTTTCATAAATTTCATTAAAATAACAAATTATTGGACTGTATCTACACTTTATTGGGCTACAGTAAATTGTCTTTATACATATAAAAATATCTTTCAAAATATCTCTTTATGTTGAATTGAATGGTGGATAATTCGCGAAATGAATTTGATGTTTACGCATCTCAAAAAATGGTACTTTTAAATTCGTGAAAAATATATATGTAGACGAAGCCTTTCCGTATATTCTCTGAAAGTATCGTGCTGGAAAAGCATCGAGCGATAGCGAAATTTAATTCACGAATTATCGACCATTCAATTCAACATTAAAAGATGTTTTTGAAGATATTTACAAAAGATAATTTATGTTATTTTCGAAGTATTGCAAATCGCGAAACATCACAGAAATCATACTAAAACTCGGTATTAGCGTTATGTTAATATTCATTAAATTTGGATGATTTATGGAAGTAATTGCCGATTTTTCTGTTATAAATGAAACAGCACAGAAAAAAACTAAATTTCAAATTCAATAATAAAATTCATAAAGTCAATAATTTTTTTTTTTACTAAAAGAGGACCTATCACGAAATTCGTAAAAACATTGTTTATTGAAAAAAAAGAAAGATTTTTTTTATTAATATATTAAACTATTTATAAAACATAATATTTGAAAAACCATAAAATTTTCAAACAAACGAATTCTTAGAATTAAAAAAAAATTAATTTAAAAAGATATTGAAACACGTAATTTCATTGAAGCAAAACAAATTTTTTTTAGAAAAATTAAAATAATTTAAATAATTTAAATTATGAGATTTATGAACGTTTTGTTTTAATTAAAAAAAAAATAGTAATGGAAATATATTTTAAAATTAATTAATATAATTATAGGATTTATATTTTGTTTCTAATAAAATAATTTTGCAACCAATAAATGCTATTGTAAATTCTTACATATGTTAAATATTAAATTTTGTAATTGAATAGTTCATACCATTAAATTAAATATTACTTCATGTAAATTTTAGGAACAGGCCACGATCCCACCATAGAACATAGAAATAAAACTTTTTAACTTCATTTAAACAATTTACAAAGCACATCATAGCAGAATTAACTTGTTTTGGAAATATGTACATATATCTGTAGTTTTTAAGTTCAGATTATATTAGCAGCGGAGTATTTGAATTTAAGTGTTGAAGCCGGTTTCTTTAAAACATTCTATAGGGTCTTAAAATAAAGCAGCATCTCATGTTTTTTTTTCCTGAAATTTATTTTTTTGTGTTATTCATCTGTCACTTATTCCAACCGAAAATCTCACAATAACTTGATATAACTACATTCCATGCAATTTGGTTCAAACATCACCATTTTTGAATAAAAGCATATAAATTTTCATAAAAAATAGATAAAAGTCAGAAGGGTCTATGTCAAGTTCTAATCGCTAATTTAAAAAGTTTTCATCTTTAAATGCACCTTCGTAGTAATATCTCTCATAAAAGTATAATTTTTTATATGTTCTTGAAGAAAATTTAATATTTTGTTTTAACAAAAGACACAATATTTGATAATGAAAATAAAAAGCATGTATTTTGGCCTTGAAAGAGATAAAAGTCCTTAAATTTGTTTTCTATGATTGATTATGTTGTTGTGTAGTTTAGGAAATAAATTTCTATAACCTACACTAACATAAGTGGGGACTCACTGATTGATATATGTATATATATATTGATATATATATATATATATATATATATATATATATATATATATATATATATATATATATATATATAAATTTCGTCTTTTTTTTTTTGTGTTCAGTTTGGAGATAATTTGCATAATTTGCAAGATGTCTTTTATAAAACTCATTATTTAAACTTCTAAATAATATTAACATTAAAAAAATTTAGTTATGTCTCTTCGGGACCCCTCACAAATGTCTTTACATACCCCTTGTGGGTCAAAGACCCCATTTAAAAACTGTTGCCCGTCGACTTGTTTAAATATATTTAAGCTAAATCAAATTAAAAGTGTGTCCATAACCTACCATAAATACGCTGCATTTAGTACATATCTTTTATAAAGAAAACCTTGCTTTTTGAAATATGGTCCAATGTGCGATTTTTCCCCAGAAGTATTCATGTTTGTGTATTCGTTATTGTTTGCTCACAAATTCAGATAAAACCCTTATGATTTACAGGGAAATAATGTGATAGGATATAATAAAGCAAAATATGACTTATATGATTTCCCGTTACATATAGGCAATATCCATTTCGTATTTTTTACCCATGAAAGTCGTTTTAATAATTTATATATATATATATATATATATATATATATATATATATATATATATGTGTGTGTGTGTGTGTGTGTGTGTGTGTGTGTGTGTGTGTGTGTGTGTGTGTGTGTGTGTGTATAAATATATATATATATATATATATATATATATCTTTTTTATTATATTGATTTTGAATTCAATAAAATACATTGTTTAAACCAAATAATTATTTTAATCAAAATTATTTTATATCAAATAATTTAGTTATTTAAAAAAAGAAATCTAGCAATAATTTTTTCTGTGCATGCAAATTGAAAATAAATATTTCTCAGTTACGAGTATTATGACATTTTTGTAATAATTCATAAACCAATTACATATATTTTTTTAAAATTTTCAAAAATACCATTTGTTGAGATATTTACCAGCGAACTATAAATGGCGAGATATGGACCATTTTGATATTGAGAAAAAAGTACATCATATTAAAGGTAATTTTGATACTTTTAATATGACATCTAAATAAATTTTGTGACAGTCTTATTTTATACGATTATAATGAGTATAAAAAATATCATCAAATTCAGAAAAAGTAAGGAATCCAGCTGATTGGTTTTATATGGAATGACTCATATATAGCATTAGAAACGTTTAATTATTAAAGACTCTGTATTAAAACATGTGTTTATGTAAGAGTTTGGAATTTATGCACCAACACCTATACATATGTGTAATGGTATATGTATCATTTAGTATGTGATTCAATGAGATAAAGTTATAATGGCCATTAATCATTAAAAAGGTATCAGCGTTCATGGCAAACACAACAAGACCAACTTTAGTAATACAAAACCAACAATAAATTATTTATGTACTCGCAAAAGTATTTTGAATCTATAAATGTATAATAAAATTAAACAAATTACAGCGATTTATAAAGAAATAAAAATAATACTGGAAGAACACTGGGCCACCATTTAAATTTTTTGACAAAAAGTTCAATTCAGGTAGAAAGAGAAAATTTATGCTGATTTTTTAACAAGAGACTTTTGATTTTATCAAAATATTATTATTATTATTATTATTATTATTATTATTATTTTCTGAAATTTTTAATATATTTTAAATAGTGTATATAATTCAAAAGGTATTCGGAAATGTTGCCAGATTAAAGAGTTGAAAATAAATATATGAATAAAATAAAAAACATTACATTTTTTTGTCAAAAAAAATGCATTTTCTCCAAAATCATTAATTTTCAAAATTTAGTTCCAAGCAGTGTCAAGGGATATTTTTATAGTTGTAACACCGATCTTTTCTATCTAAGTTTTTGCAACCGTTTTTGCTTAGTCCTTTAATTAACCTCGTTCATTTATACTGCAAAAATGAAAAAATGGCGAAAATAATTTGTTATATATATATATATATATATATATATATATATATATATATATATATATATATATATATTATATCTATTTACATACAATTTTAAAAATAAAAAAAATTCAAATTTAATATGTCATTAATCTGAAAATAAATTTTTTGATTTAAATAAAAGCATATTTAAATTATATATAACTATTCATATGTGTGAACTTAAAAACATTAAATAAAAATCTGATCAATTGCAAAATATTATAAATTAAACTTATTGGACATCATTTTCAAACCGACACTTTTATTTTTTAATTTACTTTAAATTCGTTACTAACAATTTCACAAATATATAAACCATACATACATATATTTTTTAGCATTTAAATACAATATTGTCCTATAGGGCAAAAAATTGCCTTTCAGCTACATACAATTCATCATATTGCTTCTGTGTTTCCGTATTCGAAAAACTAAAAAACTAGTGCATATTCAGCGACCATGCTCTATCAAATACGATTATTTAAAATTTATTCAAGCTATTAAATAAATTTGTTTAACGCCATATTGGATCCGCCATTTTTAATTTCTTATTTTTTATTGCAGAAGCGTGACCAGCGCCCCCAAATCATTATATTTTATATATATTTCTTATGTATTAAAATTATTCCAATCATGGCCAAAATTCAGGGATCGTGGCATAATTTGATCCGCCTTATTGCTTCCGCCTTTCCGAAAATCCAATTTCTTATTCAAGGACTACAAATCTAACAAAACTTCGTCAATTAATAAAAACAAAATTTCACCGCAATATTGTATCCGCCACATGAATTTTTAATTTTTTATTACAGAATCTAAATGTGATCAAAATTCACTTTAATCCGCCTTATTGCTTGCTTTTTTCCGAATTTAAAAAGTTAAAACTATATTGGTATTAAGCGATCACAAATCTATCTATTGTAATTATTTAAATTTTTGACAAATAATATGACAAAAATATTGGCCGCTATATTGGATCCACCATTTTAAATTTTTTTTATTATAGAATCGACATCCTCAAAAACCCTTACATGTGATATTTACATTTTAACTATGGTCAAAATTCAGAGGTCGTGGCCCAGTGTGGAAAACAAACAAAAGTATTACTATCCAAATGTACTTAGAAAACAATAAATAAATCATTGGGTAATCAAAATGTGAAAAGATAATGACAAAAAGTGGCTGGGGATTAAAACCATAGAATCAGTGTTTGTTCAATTCAGTCTATACTATAATGAGAGAAATTGCTTTTAAGAGGACAATATATAATATAAAGTGAAAAAATGTTTATTTATAAAGATACAACAAAAATATTCAATACATATAATATTATTAATATTATTTTTTACACATAGATTTGGTATTTCTCCGATTATAAATTTCTAAAAAAAAATGTTCTTATCTATCTAAAAGTATGCGTTTTATTAATTGAAAAAATATACTAGCATCCATTTTTTATTTAATACACTTCAACAGCAAACACTTAAATTACATTTCCATTAAAGTGTTTTCTTTCCTTATCGAAATAAAAGCTTTTAATTTCTGTAAAATTATTTATTTTATTTATTACAAATAAATAAAATAAAAATAAAACAATAACCATTAAGAGTATTATTTAATTGTTTGAATTCAACATGTTTTTCCCCCTTGAAATGCTTTTTATTCATTTTTATAACACAACCCAAAAATGAAGGTCATAAATCAAATTGCATTACGTACAATAACCAAAAAAAAGAGAAATGTAAAAAAAAGAAACAAATTTTGAGCAAACTAACAACAAATATAACATTATAAAAAATAAAGAAAATATTGCTAAAACCAATATAAACCAAATTTTTATTTGTGGTTTCTATTGAACACGTCAACTCATGCGGAAATTTTCAACGAAAAAAAAAACAATCATCAACTCAAAATTGTATACACGAGTGGCAACACTAACACTGTCACTATTGATATTTTTTATTAAGCGGCAATAAATAAATGTCACTAGAATTTTACTAGAGGTATCATGCTGAAAAAAAAGGTCATGTTCTTTTTAGGCTTACTTCCTATTTTTCACTTTTTTTCTAGTTTTTTCTTTAAAAAGTTTTTGACTTGTGGCAACAAATTGGGTCATTAAGAAAACTACAAATACTGAGGTGGTAAAAACATTTGCAACTGAAAACTAGTTTTTAGCAATCACAATTTCTTTTGATTATAAATAATATTAGAATATAACTATCTACTATCTTTCCTTTTAATAATATGTATACAATTATTATTTTAGTAATTAAAAATATATATATTTGCTAACTAATTGTTATTTTGTTATTTGAAAAGAGTTCAAAACATTTGCAACTATTAAAAGCATTAAGAGAAATTATAAAAAAAAAATATATTAAATATTCGACATTTAGTTGCAGGTTCTTTTTTGTCAACATTTCTTTGGAGAACAAAAGCTTTCCAATCTAGTTGTTGGTAATAACATTCCACTGCTTCTCCCATTCTACAGTGGGACAGAATCGAAATTTTTTGGAAATAATTCTAAAACTTCTAATCGGCTTGTTAGATTGATATAAAATTTGATGCAAATGTGGCAAACGAGCGTATAATTCTAAGTCTGAAAGAGAGATTCCAAATTCCCTTCAGTATAATTCTAAGTCTGAAAGAGAGATTCCAAATTCCCTTCAGTAACAGAGTTATTAGGGATCAAAATATGGTATCTCTGACATGGAAAATTTTTCATCGCTTGCCAAATTCTTTTTCTTGACCCATTTCAAATTTACCTTGTTAAAGCTCTCGATAAGGCCTATAAAAAACAAGCAAGTGCTATTTATCTTTTACAGTTTTCAAGTTATTTCTATTTGAAATTTCAACTATATTAATTTTGAGAAATCTTGGTCCAGTCTTTTCAATATGTATTTCAACATTTTTGTCCTATTTTGTAAATTTTTTACCCAACTGGTTAAAGAGAAAAATTATTAATCGAATGAACAAATAAAAGTCGATGTCTCTTCTTAATCCAAAAATTAAGGCTTTTGAAATTGAAAATTGCAAAAATTATGATTTTTTTTTCTGCACTTTTTTTTCTTTAAAATAAAATTTTGTTTAAGAACATATAATAATTTAACACTTTTCTGAAAGGTATTTCAACAGAGATAACTTTAGAATTCAAAAACAGACCATCCTGAGTTTGACCTATTTAAAATCAAAATTTTTACTTTAGCCAATATATTCTAAAATCATAAAGGCTAATTCCGCAAACCGAATACAATTTCGAAAACTTTTATACATTCCAAAGTGTTTGCCAATGGCCTTTTGCAAAGCTGCATTAAATGTGCACTTTATGGGCAAAATTAAAAAAAAAAAACATCTTTGGGATTTTCGTCGTTTTCTTGGGAATTGTGGGATTCCTTTTACAAAAATCTTAAGTTTGTCTACACTTTACCATTTAAAATAATAATTTCATTAGTTGCTGTAAATTTCGTTAAGATATCTTAATAAACCAGGATTTTATTAGAAATCAAATATTTATAGTTTCTCTAAAAACTATTTTTTACAAAAATTTTATTTTAATTCCAAAAACCAAAAAAACTGTGTAATTTATATTTTTCAAATTAACTATTCTGTCTAGCTAATATGATTCTTAATTATATACAAAAAGTTTGAAGTCAATATCTTTTATTCAACCAAAACTACGCTTCTTTAAATTTTAATATGTCGCGAAAAATTACAAAACATTTCACTATTGTGAATGTTAAAAAGTCACAACTATATAAATAATTTGTTTCCGTAGCCAATGTTCAAAGGTGTGTTTGTGCTAAAATATTCAAAAAGGAAAATTTTTCGTGAAATATTAGATATTAAAGTGTCGTCGTTTTGGTTCTATAAAAGAAATTGACTTCATTTTGTTTTTGTATATAATTAAGAACTATATCAGCTAGACAGAGAAGTTTAATTGAAAAAGTTTAAGGGCATGGTTTTTCTGATTTTTTGAATTAAAGTAAAATTTTTGTAAAAAATTGGTTCTTGGAGAAACTATAAACACTTTGTCTCTAATAAAATCCTGGCTTGTTAAGATATCTTAATGAAATTTTCAGCAATTAATCACATTATCATTTGAAATGGTAAAGCGTAGACAAATTTTAGATTTTTGTAAATGGAATTCCACAATTCTAAAAAAAATGACGAAAATCTAAAATATTATTATTTTTTTATTCTGCTATATTATTAATTAATTATTGCATTTTTTTTTTTTTTTTGTACAATTAAGATAATTAAAGTTTCAAACACAAATAACCTAATCTAAACTATAAGAGATAAATAGCACATACAAGCCTGTTTTTCATAGGCCTTGTAGAGTGTTTTAAAAATATGCAAAAAAAAATTAAATCACGTAAGAAACAAAAATCTGACAAGCGACGAAAAATTTTCTATGTCAGAGATACCCTATTTTGAACCTTAATAACTCCGTTCCTGAACGGTATATGGGGCCCTTCTTTCAAACTGAAAATTGCATGGCCCTCTTCTACGCCTGCATGAAATTTTATGTAAATACAACTAGCCGATTAGAAGTTAAAGATTTATTTCCAAAAATTTCGATTCTACCCCACTGTGCATTCTCCTAACACCTCGTTGCCATTTCGGAATCTTTTATCTTGAAAACTAATTTTAAGATTTGATTTGTATTCAATATAAGAAAGTTCTTTGAAAATGATTAATATTTGTGCTTTAATAATTCTTATATTCGCTTTAATAACTCTTTATATAAAATAAAAGCTTATGAAAAACATTTCAAAATATGTGAGGTAGAAGTAATGGACCAACCATAAACATCTTCAATACTAAGTAATTAAACTAATAACATGTAATACGTATTTATTTTTTTTATAAGATTAGCATTCAGTTAATTTTCGAGGTTTTAAGACTTTTATGTTTTAATCGCTCAACTTTTATCTTGAAAACTATTTATAAGATTTGATCTGTATAGAAAAATAAGAAAGTTGTTTAAAACCTATTAAAAATATTATATCCGCTCAAGCTAACGAGGGAGTTATGAGGGAGGGAGTATAGAGAATCACATACCATATGGTATGGGATTCTCTACACGGAGTTCATATAATGAAAGAAATTCTTTTATCTTATTTTCATAATCCTCCATGGAATACTAATATTAATTTACCATCATATGAAAGTCAATTACAGCTTATTGATCTCTTGAAAGTAGGAGAAAATATATGAATATCATTCCGACTTCGTAAGCTCGAATTCGTAATCCCAAATCGTCCAACTAGAAATTATACTCCTTTAAAAATCAAATATTATGCCAACTTTGATCCATGAGACGTATATGTAATCAATTTAACAGTTTTTATCCATATATTGAATTCTCAGTAAATCCAAACCGCATTAGTGGGAGTATTTTTAATTAAATATTAAGACTTTATTATTGAATGATTATGAAAAACATTTTATTGGAAATAGCTTTAAGGGTAATATGTATGGTAGCCTATAAGAAATTGTAGTTTCATTGGCTATTAATATAATGCTCTACTACCAATAGTTAATGTGTTAAGATTAATGTGTTAAGATTCAAAATGCCATAATAAATTGTATAAAATGAACTTTGGTATCTTAGAAATCACAGAAAACATAAATATTTATAAACTGAACTGTTCACCATTAGGCAAATATTTTTATAACCAACACCAAGAGTTCCCAAATGGGTGTCCGCGAAGAGGTCTTAAACAGAGCATAAATAGTAATAATATTGTAGTAACAAAACCACTAAGTCGTGTATATATTCATGCATTTTTTTTCCCGTGGAAAATAAGTCTGATTGGGAAAATTTACCCTATAATAATTATTTTGAATATGAAAAACTGTAGGCTTTGCTCGATCAAGACTTGTACCAAATGCAAAACCTGCTTACATAATCATGAATTAATCCAAAACCACAACACAAACCAATTGTATATAAAGCCTGGACAGACAGGAAATTCGACATCAAAATTATTTAAATAACCCAGGTATTGCTCTGTATTTAATGAAATCAGAAATGTAAAATAAGTTGAAACGATTACGAAGGACCTATGCCAAACACAAGTGATTCTGAATGATTTAGATAAAATACACTTCACTTCAGAACAAGGTACCAAAGGTTGGGCTGATTCGTTTTTTTTTTTTTTTGTTTTTTTTTCTAAAAAGTTTAGAAGCAGTTTTCGGATAAAAATAAATTTTTTGAAAAATGGGAAAAGTGGTAGATTCCGATAGACAATAATTTGAATAAAATACATTCTAACTTTAACTTGTAAAAAACATTTTTTTTATTAAAAAAAGGATAAAAATTAATACATTACTCAATATATTACTAAGCGACTCTGCAGACAGAATAAAAATACCTGAAAGCGTCCGCGGAGTGAATTATTGTAGGAATTTATGCCCTACGTCACCACAGCTGGTTGGGGTATTATGCGTTTGCGTTAATGTTTTTAATGCACAGAAAGAATCACCGGATCGTCATAAAACTTATCGCTCGATTCAGAATAACGTCCTGAGTCGATTTAACGATGTCCGTCCGTCTGTCTGGCCTTCAATCCATGTAAGTTTTGTAAACAAAATACAGCAATTTTTAGATATATCTTGATGAGTTTTACCACAAATAATTATTTTAGTACGAGCTTTATTAAAATTTTTTAATATCGGTCCATTATTTCACTTAGCCAAGTAAGATTATTTTTCTTTTTTTGTGAATCCTAGTGCCTAATTTTATGAAGATCGGTTCACATTTTACTATAACTCCCAAACAAATCCCGCAGAAATATTAGGATCAAGTTAATATATGACACAAGTAAGTTTTATATTAATAGAAATCACAGTATTAAATTTTACAAGAATCTTTCTTGCTTGTTATGAAATGTAAGTTATATTTTGTGAAATTTAATATGTTTATCGATATTTATTTTATTTTTATCTTGTTTTTTTATTTATTTTTTTAATAGCCAATGAAATTACAATTTCTTACTGGCTAGCATATATATTATAAATGTTTTCCATAATCATTCAATAAGAAAGTCTTATTATTTAACTAAGTTAAAAATATCCCTCTTAATACATATTGGATTTACTGAGAAATCAATATATGGATAAAAACTGTTGAATTGATTGCATGAGACGTATCATGGGATCAAAGTTAGCATAATTGGTTAGAAAATATTTGATTTTTAAAGAAGTATAATTTCTACTTGGACGATTTGGGATTACGAATTCGATATTACGAAGAAGGAACTCGGAATTAATTAAACCGTTTACTAAATTAATTGCAAATAAAATATTCATATCTCCTATTTTCAAAATTAGGGAGATCAATAAGGTGTAATCGACTTTCATATGATGGTAAATTAATATTAGGATTCCATGGAAGATTACGAAGACAAAATAAGAGAAATTGTTTCTGGACCGATTCAATTTTCTTTATATGAACTTCGTATTGAGGATCCCAGACCACGGAAGCATATTCCAGGATTGGTCTTACGATAGATATGAATAATTGCTTGGAAACGTAAAGATCTTTAAACTCTATTCCCCAACGCTTGAGGAAACCTAGAACTCCTTTTGTCCTATTAACAATTTGAGAAACGTAGGAATTAAACGATAGTTTACAATCAGGCAACACACCAAGATCAAGAAATTCTTCGACTAGACCAGGTTGATATTCATTTAATGTATATCTACAGAGTACTGGACTTCTTCTGTAGAACATCATGTGTTTACACTTTCTTATATTCAGATCCATTAGATTTATCATACACCAATCATTAATATTGCCAAGATCTGATTGGAGTAAGGAACATTGATAGGAATAGTTAAAGCTATGGAACAACTTTACATCATCAGCATACATTAATATTCTAGAATTCTTAATGCAAGTTGATGAATCATTTATATATTTTATGAATAATAAGGGGCCTCGATGACTACCTTGCCGAACACCGGATAAAACAGGAATGGTTTTCGATATAAATTCTCTAAATAATACACATTGACATCTACTTTTAAGATATGTAGAAATCCATTTAAGGAAAACAGGAGAAAATCCGAGTTTATCCAATTTGAACAATAAGGAATCGTGATTTACTTTATCGAAAGCTTTACTGAAATCTGTGTATATTGTGTCTGTATGTAAACCGGAATCAAATGCAGTTATAACTGAGGTTGTGAACTCCAAAAGGTTAGTAGGAGAACATCCTTTTCTAAATCCATGCACAATTTGATGTGAAAGGATTTCAGTAACTATCTTTTCGAAAAGTTTTGGAATAGCATTTAATTTAGCAATTTATATATAATTTGAAATGTTGGATCTGCTTCCGGATTTAAACAAAGGTATAATATAAGATTTCCTTCATACTTCAGAAAAATAAGCACTAATTATTGATATGTTGAATAAGTAGGTTATTGGAGATATAAGGGAATGCAAACATTTTATAAGAATACAGCTTGGAACACCGTCAGGTCCACATTTATCAGAATATTTTAGATTCTGTACAGCTCTCAGTACCATCGATTTATGTAATGTTGGACAATTTATTAAGGTTGTATCAGGAATTGTATATGGATAATTGAAAGTTGAGTGCAATTCTTTATTAGAATAGCCGGATGAGAAGAAAGAAAGTCATAAATATCTGCATCATTTGAGGACTCTTTATCTCCAAATTTCATCATGCATGGATATCCAGAGACTCGACGCTTAGAATTTACAAATTGGTATAAATATTTTGGATTATTTTTAAATTTTCTTTTCACTTTAAAAAGATAATTATTGTAACATTGGATATTTTCTGAATTGTAAATTGATCTTGATATGAAGTATATCATTAATCAATGGATAAACCGGACTTTTAGTACGAGTATTTTCTATAATGTTTAGTTTTAAAAATTTTCAAGTCATTGAGCTGCTTTGTATTCCAAGGCGGTCCATATAAAAAGTGTTTATACTTATAGTGGGCAAATTATTAACCTTTAGAGTACTGAAATTATTTTTTTAATTTATTCTTTCTTAAATATAAAATCCTACGGATAAGATAAATTATGAAAAAAATTACATCAAATACGATAATCTTTATACTTTCAATCCTATTTTTGAAAACCTAATTCAAGTTAAAGTAAAATTAAACGAAATATTCAAACATCAATTCCTAAAAATTGATTCTTTATAACACCAAAGTTAAATCATTCCATATTAACATTTAATAGTAAGTTTTAGCTCGCTTCCCGGAGCCACAAAATGTATACTTTATTTCCCGGGAACAGAACTATAATTTTGACCAACAGATGCTACTTTGGGCTTGATAAGTAATTAAGAAATAAAGCCCTCTCTCGGCGAACAATAATAACACTCTTCAAATCGCTCATCCTGCCCGTCCTACTATATGGTGCTAAAACATGGCCAATAAAAAGATACGATGAGACATTGCTCGCGGTGTTCGCAAGAAAAATTCCTCCGCAAGATTTATGGCCCTCTACGCGTTGATGATGGATTCCGAATTAGAATGAATCACAAGCTGTACGAGATATAGTCAAGCGCATTAAAATACAACGACTTTGTTAGCTTAGACACATTTGGCGAATGGAAGAAGAACCTACCGGTGTGCAATGTAGAAAAGTGCGACTCAATCTCCATTGGAATGATCAGGTACAACAAAACCTAACAGCACTTGTTGTATCCAACTGGCGCCAGCTGGCTTTCTATTTTACTGCAGGCTGAAACCGGCTCACTGTTGCAATAGCCAACTAAAGTAAAGTAAAGTATTACAGCTACAAGTTGACGAAATAATTTCTTTTTAGATGTTGAATAAAATGTAATTAATCAACTTTATAAAAATAAAAATAAAAAGGAAATGGTATACAAAATATTATCTCAGTTCCAAATTTTTTTTTTCCTCTACCATATACAAGTTTGTGTGGTATTCTTCTCTATTTGTAATTTATATAATGCAAGGATTTTCTTAACTAAATATGTAAAATTTAAAAGATATTTCAATCAATCAGCATTTCTTAATTTTATTAAATTTATACTTTATATTTATAAGGAAAAACAAGAAATTGTATTTTAAGCCATAATAAAAATATTATTTGATAATTTAAATCACATAATTTATTTGAAATCTAAAAAAACACAATACAACTTGAATTTTTTCAACCAGCAACTTTTTAATCTATAAAATATTTTACTAAATATCTAAAACATATGTTAAATAAAATAATGAGGAAATTAACAAATTGCAAATATTGTTTAAATTAAATTTGCTAAAAAAAATTGGAAATATATGTACAAAATTAAAAAAATACCAGTTTAATTTATTCCTACTTTCTTTCCTTTCACAATAATAATTCAACTATAACATCATAAATTTATAATGAAATGCATAAAAATGTAATATAGTTAATTTTTTGCTCATAATATATATAGAAAAAAGAAAGCCAAACATTTTATAAATGTCTGGCCAAAAGCTAATAGACCAAATAAACATATTGATTTTTCTTATAACCAACTACTATAATATTTAAATATGTTTCTACCAGTGTTACCATGTTAACATTTTATCTGCTAGATTTAGTAAATTGAATTGGCAAATTGCATATTTATTTAAAAAATTCTATTAAATATCTTTTAGCATAATCGAAGTAGTTACAGCAGTTTTTCTAGTATACATATCTTTTCAATTTTTAATTGTATTATTTGGTTTCTTTATCTTAAAAGAGATAATATATGTATAATAATATTTGCAAAGCTATGATATTGATCCATTAAAAATAGCCAGAGCATGTACAACTGGTTAGATGTCCATAGAAACAATAAAAATAATGTGTGAGTAATGGTTAGAACTTAAGACGCATTTAGATATTGTACGAGTAAATACACATGAAAAATGTTAAGCAGCAAACATTTTGTACAAGGTTTATCAGAATAAAAACTTATTTTTATCGTACTTCCTAAAAAATATTTTAGAAAAATCACAAATTTTAAACAAAGCTTTACAGGCTATCAAAATCGACCTTTTAGAAATCTAAACTTAAATGATTTATTATTATATTTACAATCAATTGCAAATAAATTATATATTAGAGAAAAAGTTATTGAAATTACTACACAAAACCTAGACGATTGCCTACTTCTTCAGAAAATTTTATTAAAGAAAAAAAAATAAACTGAAACTATATAGATGTTTTAATGGAAATAAATATTTGTGTATTGAAAATATTTTAAAAGACACTAAACCTTTTATTATTTCACTTTTAGGAGAAATCAAATTAAATGATTAACATATTGAATCGATAATATGTATGTACAAATACAATGGGAAAACTAAAGCAATTGCAACAGCAACATGAATACAATATCAAGAAGAACACAATATCATTTCGATATATGATGACCGAGTCGAACAATTGTCTAATTTAATTTTACACTTCTCTAATGTTGAAGTGGAGAAATAAGTTAAGAACGGAAATTTTAAGCAGTATTTTATACATTAGAGAATGGGTCAAATTAAAAGATTCATATTACTATTCATTTGCAATTCGAAATAATTTTGCTCGAAAGTTAAGTCATTAGAAAAATATGAGAAGCTTATCACAAATAAGGAAAATGAGGAAATAGGAAATATTTTAAATATTTTCGACGAATCTTCTATTACGGAAGTCTCTAAAATGGTACATGAAGAATTAAATCTAATTCAAGAATGGTTGTTAAAGTGGAATATTAAATGCACAAAAATAATTTCAAGTTACATTTTCTTTAAGAAAAAGTGATTGTCCTTTATTTATAAATGGAATACTTAGGACTCCAACTTGACAGAAGATTAACATGGAAAAAACATATACAAATGAAAAGTGAACAACTAAAAATCAAAACCAAAAAAATGTATTAAGACCGTTATTAGGACTAAATTTGAAAAACTAAGTTTTATTATATAAAAATATCCTGAAGCCGATTTGGACTTATTTCATTCAACTATGGGGAACCGCAAGTCATTCAAATATTGAAATATTGCAGAGACATTAATCAAAAACCTTACGTTTAATTACAAATACTTACTAAATGATAGTAATGAAATACGTAGATTAAAACGATTTCAAGTACTTGAACTTTCTTATAGAAAATGAAATGAAAATGTAAATGAACAAATAATATAATTTTTATTTTATTGAGTTTATTATAGAAGTTCAATATTTTAAGTTAATTTTTAAATTTTTACGTATTATATGATTTGCTTATTATTTTAAATTGTAAAATAGATTTCAAATAAAGAAGTGTTATTGAAAAATAAAATATATATTTTCTTAAATTGATTTCCTTTTGTAAAATATGTTATGTATTTCGTATTAATAAAATATATTTGTACATTACTATTACATATATGTTATACAAACAGTACAATTCTCTCATAAATTTAAAAATCAATTTTAGCAAAGCAGAGAAATGTTAAACTTTGGTAGCAAATGACATCGAGAATTTTCTGGCAACACTCTTTTCTACTAACAATTACACTCATACATAAACAAAGATAGGTTAAAGTTATACATTAATACTAACACAAGTTAAAACAGATATACAAATACAGATACATTTTGAAACTTGCATATATCTAGTTATAAAACTAGCTTGAAACTAAGTATTCAAATTGTCAGTTCGGCTAAAAGAAACATTTTTATTTTTGTACTCGTTAAGGAAAAAATTGTCTGCACAATCAACCAGCCATAAGAAACTATAAAAAATATTTCTTAGAATTCATAAATACTTAAAGATACAAAAAAAAGCTATAAAAAATAACAAACGTAAACAGAAATTTTCAAACACACTCACAATTATACACAGACAGAGATACCAACAAACAATTTATAAACATATACATACATACATACATACATATAAATTACAAATACAATTTTTATATCTTTTATATTTTCATATTTGAGTTATGTCAGCAATCTACACAAGTACACAGAAAAATATTCCGTCGACATGAAAATCCAAAGACTAAAATCTGTTGTATGACCGAGTTTCATATGTTTGACTGTGTGTTGTGTGCATGAGTTGAAATTATTGAAGATACTTTTAATTTTATTAAATAATACTCTATTATGAATTTTACGTCTTATAAATACTTAAACATGCAATTTAAGCAAATACTAATATGGTTGAATTATGCAAGTATTTATAGATATTGTATTTTTTTTTTCTTTATCTGGGTAATGCAAACTAAAATAATTAAAGAATAATCGGAAAGAGATTTACTTATATTTGAAATTTACAGAAACTTCAATGTAGAAAATTGAAACTATAAGATAGAGAAATGTAAGAAATAATAAGAATACTGGGAAGAATTCATTTTATTAGAATAACTTTAATAAAGTTAATTAAATTTATATAACAGCTGTATTAAAGTATCAATAAAATCTTTCATGTCTGATTGATATTTATAATGATAAAAGTAATAAGATCTACACTTCCATTGCGGATATAACTTAATTTCTTTCGAAAGCAATGGCGTATGTTGTCAATTTCATGCTAAAAAAAAGCATACAAAATATTTGTATTATGCGCTATTCCGTACGGCGGCTTGTCTTCTTGGATTAAATATTTCCTTATTTCCTCGTACGTGGTAGAGAAAATCCTGTCATGTTACACTCTAGGATAGCTTCGGTCTTAGAGAGCGTAACAGTTTGGCAGGTATAAAAAGGTGCACCATTGCCTTGACTTGTCTGTGGGCAACACTGACTTGTCGGTATTGTCGTACTGGACTGGCTGTTGGAGAGGCCCTTCGGGGAATCACGTGGTGGTTGTGGTTTAGACCTAAACTGCAGCTAGGGGTTTATAGTCCCGATGTGGTGTTGCATAGCAACAGATGTCGCCAACAGTGCGGCAGGAGGTTAGATAGCTCCAAGGGGGAGTGGACTTATCCAGACAATGAATCTCTCGAATTGCCACCTATGTGTTCTTAACAGACACATGGATGAGTTGGTTGGCGCACTGTACCTCACCCAGTGGTAAGACCATCATGGGGTTAGGCCGTCATGGCAGATACCAATGTTAATCTTGACCACATCTGTATATGCGCTATTGTATTTTAATTTCTATGCTTAAAGATTAAATATTATGATAAGCTTGAGATTCAATTACATAATTTCAGGCAGAGACAAATGATTTCAGCTTCCGATCTACTAAACATCATGTAGTAAGGTGATCTCTAAACAAAAACTTAATTATTAAAGGAGAATCGATGTCAGTGATCATGCTGAAATCGTGACACTGGTCAAAGATCCAATTTTTTGGCAGAAATTCAAAATATAAATTTAAGATATTGTAAAAAATGAATGTATGTTGTAAATTGTAGTAGACCAGTTAATCAAGAGCATATATTTAAAAATATAAAGGAGCAAGATTGATAGTCTGAAAGTCTGATAGTTTAATATTATTTTTAACATTTTAATTTAAATTCAGTTAGAATTATAAAAGCCACGACTCATAAATACAAAAATATATAACAATGCCTTATAATATATTTAGCGGCCTAGAAGATTTTAAATTTTATATAAGCTATATACTTGTCATTATTTTTGAGTTTCGTGGTCATGTGAGTTACTTATCAAGATAACTTATAACTTTGAAGGACGAGAGATTGTGTCTGGGCATGAACTTGCATAAAATGTGAAAGTCTTCGCCAAAGCATCTATTTCATGTAACAATTTAGATAGTATCAACATTTTTCGGCAAACTTTCGCAATAGTCAATTTTTTTCATTTAAAATTTGCTAAACCTCAACGGAAATTTTTTGGTTTTCACAAACAGGTGCGAGGAAATATTATGTTCTAACCTATTGGGTAATTTCTTTAATAAATAAAAATATAAAAACTTGCAAAATAAATAAAAGAAAACCAAAAGTGAACAATTAAATATCATATTTAAAAAATATAACTACTGTAGTAAAATTATATATTATAGAGGTTTAAAATTTTTAAAATCGATATTAATGAATATTAGCGTTAATTTTGGATAAAATGGCTTCGACATAACTTCAAATTAACACTAAAACTCTTTCTAAATTTATATCAGAAAAAGTGGATTTTTGACCAGTGTGCTACGTTCAAATAAGTAAATAAAGTTAGCGGTCTAGCTGAAATAATAACATATAGTCCCAGCAAAAAATAACATCTAAAGAAGTCAATCAGATCCTGAACTTGAGATAAGGTATTAGTGCAAACTCGGATCATTTAAAATGGTTTTCTTTTTATCAGTGCAAGGAAAAAATTTAAATTTAACATCTAAGTCCAATACATAATCTACTCTATAGGTGATTTAAAATTTATCAGAGGTATATTACAAGTTAAATAATTTTCCCTAAAAGTTAAAATACTCTAATAAAGTTTAAGATTTTAAACCCCCTGACTGAAAGATATGAATCTTTTTTCACATTTCTAGCAATTTATAGATTTAATTCCACAACTACTCTTAATCTTTTGAGGCCGTAAATGAATCAAACCAATTTTTGATACCTGGCTTTGAATCGAATGAAACTGGGACAAAACTTACCATCTATTATTTTCCCCAATAGCTTTTAACTAGTTGCGCAAAATCAGGATAGGTATTGTCATGATAAAAATTATGGACACGACCAGACTCATATTATTGATACTAATTCTGAAACCAAAAATTGTATTACTTTTTTTTTATTTTATATAACACTTTTGCTTTATTTAACTCAAAAGAAACGAGAAAGAAAGATATAGTTCGTCAATATCGACTATATGATAAACTACACCATTTTGTACGAGCATAAAAATTTGGGAAGGGGTTTTATATTACACCTGTGGCCAATTTTGCTGAATGTAAAATAAAAAATATATAAATACAGAATAATGCGTTGATATTAACATCTAAATGATTTTATGCACTTTATGGCGATTCCTAGAAGTGGGTTTATATGGGAGCTATGGCAAATTATGGACCGATTCTCATAAAACTTGATACTAACATTCGTATGAGATTTATGCATGTTAAATTGATTTTTGGAGGAGGGGTTTATATGGAAGGTCAATACGGTCAATTGTGGATCGATCTCCATTAAATTTGGTACAAAGATTGATACTATTACAGAAATTCTTTGCACCAAATTTCATTAAAATATTCTTATTTCTAAGGCATTTTTGAGTATATAAACTTTATTCCGGGGGGACATTTGTATGTGGGCTAGGTGAGATAATGGATCGATCACAACCAATTTAAATAGGCTTCGTCCTTTTATCATAAAAGTCTCAAGTGCCAAATTTCATTGAATTATCTTTAAAATTGTGACCCGTACTTTGTTAGGTTTACATGGACAGCAAGCCCTTTAGCCAGTCAACCGTCCAGCCAGTCAGCAAGTTAGCCGTCCAGCCAGACAGATGGACATCTTTAGATTGATTTAAAAAGTGATTCTGAGTCGATTGATACACTTTAAGGTTGGTGTTGGATAACTTTTCTATGCGTTACAAACATCAACACAAATACATAATACCCCAACCACCTATGATCGTGTAGGGTATAAAACGGATATAAATGACAGTTAATGTCTGTAGCATACAGAAACTTTGTGAAAATTATTCTAATAATACTGATCCAAGACTGATGAAAATAGAAACAGTAAAAAGCTAGAACTTATGACCCTTGAACAGAAATAATAATTTCGAATTTAAATAACACAAATAGTATTATTTAATTAGTATTATAGTATCCAATACTGAACAGGATGTGTATCCTGACAAATAATAGCATATGAATTGCATATTTTGATTGGCAAAAAAATCTAATTCATAAATTTCATGACATAATGTTCCTATCCCTTGTTCTTATTAACTCTAACTACTTCAAATATTTGCATATACTGCATATAGCATTACTATGGGATTTTTAATAAACTGGAGTATAAATATTATTTAATAACTTACAAAATATTATAGATAGTAATAAGCCAAACATACCTGTAAATAAACAAAAGATAATAAATATATAAATATATTAAAGTTACTCGTACGTTTATGAAAATTTTTATGAAGTAAAATTTATATTAAATTTTAATAGCAATAATTTAATAACTCAATATTACTAGAGTTAGTGAAATTTATGACTTATGCATGTATGTATTTGTGAGATACTAAAATTTCCTTTAAGTAAGTGGTTTTTGAAAGATTAGCTCATTCATGCTTATAGAAGAAACTTTATAACTATTAATCATTTAAGAATACAATTAGTTTCTTAATACACAGAAAAAAGTCACCAATCACCAAAACAATTCATTCAATTAAAAATTGTTTAAATTTGCACCTCTGACCAAATTGATTATATCAATTACTAATAACTGTAAAAAATTAAAAACAGAAAAATGTTTTCAATTAAAATATTTATTTAGTCAATCAATCCAGCAGATGAGTTAAAAATTTGAATAAGAAAAAAATCTTACTTCAATTTTATTTTTACTACTACTTCATTCAATTTTTTCTTGAATATATCAATTAAATATAGATGTAAAATGAAACAACTGTGTTAATTTAAAAATAAATGTTAATTTAAATTTTTTTCTGTGTGCTAACTCACAAATACATACAGTAACATTATTAGCTTTTAAAATGCTCATAAAACACCATATTAGTATTTATCCTACCCCTAAATATTTTCCATTTTTCACAAAATGTCACCTTTGTTAATTTGTTCCTAAAAAATATTTTAATGCAAACATGGAAACCTTGGTTTCTCTATTGTTGATATCTTAAATGATTTATAGATTTGCCAACTTTATCATAAACTGATTTGAACAAAAAAACCTTTCTTTTCCTTTTCTTCTTCCTACTAATCCCTTTATTGCCTTTATTACAAGATTATATATGTATATAGATTGATCTATATCTTTTAATTCTATAAGTACCTTATTTTATTTTACACTTTTTGTTTTACTTTTCGTTTTCGTTATTTATTAATTTTCCTTAGTATAACAAGAAAAAAACTGTCAAATTCTGATAAAAATTTTTGTATTTTGTATTTAAGTCATTTAGTCATTTATTTTGTTACAATAATGAAATATTTACCTGAAGGCATTATGTTAAAATTTGTAGGTAGAAAAAATAAGCTTCAGGAAGCTTTTGAAGTAACAAAAAAAACAAGAAATGAGCCCTTGATTTTAATACAATTTTCTAGTTTAGCTTCATTTATCCTTTTGTTCAGTCATTTTTCATTTTGGCGCTTATTATTTTTTTTTTGGTTATATTTGCCTAGAAATTGGTGTTTTTGTCCTTTGTTTGTTGTTGTATTTTAACTTGTCATTTTCCTTCCCTAGGAAAATATTCTTTTCCTATTGTTACACAGTGTTGTACCTTACCTTAGTTTAAAAATAAATTACGTTTGTTTAATGATTAAAGAGTTTTTTATAAATTTCGAATTAAGACTACATCAAGTTTCTTTTTTAATTCAATTTGAATCACAGAAAATGTTACTTTGAAGAATTTTGTTTTTGGAAGCCGATCTCCACCTTTTGATATTTTTTTCGAGCAACGTCTTTTCTTTTTCGCAAGGTATCGTTCCGATATAGCGATGTTTAGCTATTAGTATATTGAGAACATTAGAAGTTTGAAAATAGTTCTAGCGTTGTAAGCCGACCGATGCTAAATCAGACAAAAATATTATGAAAATAAATAATGAAATTGTTATTTTATTTAAGCACATTTTCCTGTTAGTCTCAACTTTTTTAGGTCGTTTTCGACTTAATTATGTTTTCACTAATCTGGATTCTCCTCCACTTCCTGTCTCAATGATCTATAACGATTTGGCGATTATTTATTTGCTTTAGCCTTGAGTGTATAAAATATATTTTACAAAATTTCTTTTTTATGAAAATTCTAAATTATTTTTTAGGAAAGCATAAGTTTATATTTCTATATAAATACTAAATTTTAATAAAAACTTGCTCAGAAAATAAGTTTTTTAACAAAATTTCATAACTAACACTGAGAATATGTCGACTATTGATATATTTTATTCATTTCCAATATTGGAGAGAATATATTTCGTAAGAAAATAAAATTTTATTTTTTTAAAAATAAATTTAATTTCAAATATGACGAATTTTTAGTATATTACATCACGTAAAAATTACTAATTAAAAAATTAAAATTACTAATTAAATTAAATATTTTCAAATATGACCAACACTACAAAGGAATATATATATATATATATATATATATATATATGTGTGTGTGTGTATGTTGATTTAGATATATAGTTGACATAGTTTATTCCACTTTTTCACTGAAATTTTACTACATTTTCATAATTTATATATTTTACACCATGCAAGTAATATGTAAAAAATAAATTTTTGAGTTTAAAATTATGCCCAGTCCACATTTTATAAGATTACAGTATCTTACATAATTTACTGACTGTAAACAATGTGCAAACAATACAAAAATTGTATTTTATTTAATTTTACATTTCTCGAAATAAGAAAGGCAATAAAAACATTTTTTTAAGTATTTTACATCGTGCAAAGAATGGGTAAAGAATATAACATAAATAATATTTATGTCAAAAAATGTTATGCCGCCGAAATTTTAAGAAAATTAAAAAATTACAGAATTTTATATAAAGTACCACCTGTAAAAAATGTGTTCTTATTTTATTTATGTATTTTATAGATTTTACCCCATGTAAATTATATTTACAGCAAAAATTCTAAAAATATGTGCTTATACCACTAAACTTGTGTGCATCTTCCATAATTTACATACTTTACACCATGTAAATAATATATAAACAGTCAAATTTCATATAAACTTTCCAAGTTTTCGAGATGATAAAGAATGACCCTTAAGTAGATATTTTAAAGGATTACGGTATTTTATATAATTTAACTCATATTAACAATTATGTAAAGAATATGTAATCGATTAAATTTTTTATATCCAAAGTTAAGCCAGACGAAGAAACAAAAGGTTTTTTGAAATTTTATTAAATTTTCATAATTTGTATATTTTACACCAGACAAATATTTAAAATATACTTAAATTAGGTATAAAATACTAAAATTTCAAAATGTGTATTTGACATAATAATCAATGTTTTATAAAATTATATTTTACATAATTTACCCTCTGTATACAATCATGTAAATAATTAGTAAATAAAAATTTTTCCTTTAGAGTTTTAAATTATGGAAATATATTTTCTAAAATAATTAAAATTAAATTTAATAATAAAAAATTAATTAAAAAGTTGAGCTAGAATAAAATTTCAATTTGTTGTTATGAGGATAAACTAGTTCCAATGTACATTTTTGATGACAAAACATAATGTTTTTTCAAAATAACAAAACATAATGTTACACCATGTAAATAATAGGTAAATAATAATATTTGTAGCAAAAATTCTAAAAATTTGAGCTTGAGCTACTATAATTTTTAAACATTTTTTATAATTTACATATTTTACCTCGTGTAAATAATAAGTAAAAAATTCTGTTTCGTATATACTTCCAAAAATTCGAGTTGAGAAAAATATACACTAAATATTTAATAAGATTGCAGTAATTTTAGATAATCGAAACAATGTAAAAAGTCATGTAAACAATTAGGTTAAGTATTTTTGACAAAAGCAATTTTATTTTATTAAAGTAGTACAATCTAAATCATTTACAAGATATAAAGGATGTAAAAGAATTCAAATTTTGCATTTACATAATTTAACTAGTGTAGAAAACAGGTTAACTATGAAATGGGTATAAAATTTGCTTAAAATTGTTGGTAAAATAAAAAATTTTTAGAAATTTCTTCATATATTTATATTGTATAAAAATAATCATTTTTTTTTTTTTTTTTTATTTATAATATGCACTAAATTTTTAGTAATATGCACTTTTAAAATTGTAAATTTTTAAAACCATATTTTAGGGGCACATTTTAAATTTACAAATGATTGCAAAACAGTCCTCTAATCTAAATATTTAAATACTTATTTTTCCACTTTTTTAAAATCTGTGTCATAATACTATTAAAAATTTTGTCCTTGGCATGTTTAAATAGTAGAAATAAACAAACAAAATTATTTTACACCACCATTAAACAAAATCTAAAACAAAACTTATAAAATCTGTGCAAAATTCAAGGACAATAAAATTAATTAAAGAAAAAAAACTACATTTCAATTTTATTTATTTACTATAAAAGCTTTAACTAGCCCTTAACATTCATCATACTTATGATTAAATATTTTCTCTACATCATTTTCCTGATTAGTATAAGACTAAATAAAAACCAAACAAAAAAACACTTGTGAAAAAAACACAGATTATGATGAAGTAGTTATAAAAATCGTCCCAGCTGTAGCTGTACAAAAATGATTTCCTGTTTTCATTTACACAGAAAAAAATATTTCAAAAAATCGCTCAATTACCTTGTTAATTGCTATTATTTTAAAGTCCACTTAATGTATTTATTAACTGATTTAATTGACTTTTATTTTGTATACAATTGTGACAAGAATTGACAAATCGTATAAAATGAAAATAAACTGAAGAAAAAAAGGTTGGAAAAAATTATAATTTTTATTAAATGTCAACGATTTTCTACTTTTTAGTTGATACTAATTGTACCTAATGGCTTATTGTAAAAAATTATTAGATTTTCACAAATGATGCTGAGTGCGAATTTCCTTAATTCTAAAGTAAGTAAAAAAGTATGTAAGTAAAAAGATTTTTTTAGTTTATCAAGATTGCTAATCTTTTCAATGTTATTATAGATATTTTCGTCATTTATTGAATTAATAAATTTTCCTGGACATTCAATGAAGCCATTGATAAAATATTTATACGTTTCAGAACAAATGAAGCATTTTGGCATCGATTTGTGATATTCAATTTTGCATATTTCACCGTTAATAACATATTTTTGCATTTAGCGGTTTTCAGTGCATATCTATAGCATATTTTTTTATTTTTGGAGCATATTTAACACTTTTAGAACATATTTTGACATTTTGAAGGTATTTTTTTTATACCCCACGGACTGTTTTTCAAATTTAATTTTATAAAAAAAATAATAAAAAAGTAAAAAAAATAAATAATTGCCTATAATGGGTACCATGTTATCGCTGACGACCTTAACTTGTCGCAACAAGATTGAAGATTTAGAAACAGATTAATTGATTTTATTTAAGCCGTTTTTAATTGATCTTCATTGAAGCTGCTTTTGAAACGTAATATATAGTAGAGGACTTGCACGAATAGCATCTATTAATATTGTAAATATAATATAAAAGATAATCTTTGAGCTAATAGTAAGGTCCACAATTAGCTGAGCAAGCAAATGGAAGAACAATAACGTTTTAATATGATATAAAAAATAAAATGTGGAATCAAATTTCGTCACTGTTGACAAATTTCAGTTATGCCTTATTCTGTAATAATAATGAAACACTTTGTTTTCATAAAAAATATAATTTGTGTAAAAAATAAAAAATGTTTGGTTTTTTACGTCCAAAATTTTGCGTCTTTAGAGCACATTTTTCGTTTTTTATGGCATATTTAATGCACATAAATTATTATCTTCAGAACATATTTGTGATCTCTCTGTTAATGACAATGCCAAAATCTGAGATCACATTAAAACGGTTTACTGTATGAGGAGTAAGTAAATGATTATTTTTAGGAATTTAAGAATATTTGTCACATGATTGTTAATATTAAAATTCGTGTATCGTCCTTATGATTGTAAATGCCTCATCCCGAGGTAACCGGAATAAGGCGTTGCTAACTTTTTTAAAAAATTCATCGTAAGACCGATAGCGCAACCATTATCTACATACAAAAACATAATGAATACTAGTAATGTCTGTTTCGTTTACATGTGAAGTTTTTTATGTATTTTTTATATTAAAAAAATAAATCCAATAAAAATTTACTAGAATTTGCAATTTTTAATTAGGGGATTATTTTTCTGTTTTGTGGTAGTTATTCGATTAATTCTTGAATCGAATAAATAAGTACAATATTCGATTTCTAACAAAATTTCAATCATAAACGTAATTCATGTAATGAAAAATTCATTAAAATTCATCGAATAATTAATTATTTTCAGTTAACTAATATTATTTTAGTGATTGAAGCACATTCAAATACAAAGTTAATTAATTTAACAAATTTCGTAATTGAAATCTGTTTTTATTTTTTATTATTATCTTTTTTTCTGTGTATAATTCCTTTTTTCCGTTTCTTAATATTGTCATTCTCCTAACATTGGTTTGTAAATTGTAAAATTTTTTTTCCACAAGAATTTGTGTATTTATTGGGCCAAACGTTTGCTCACCCATAAATGATAAAAATAAATAAAAAAGGAAGAAAGAATACTTAAAATATTTAAATGAGAATTTTTTTTATCAACATTAAGGGATAGAAAATAAAAGAAACCGCGTTTCTGGCGCTTTTCAGTTTATATACATTTTCTTTTTATTTTATTATCTCTGTTTATAAAGCTTTTTCATTATTATAATATGAAGGGACGTTAGTCTGCGTTTCAGTTTCTTTTTTTAATTCATGGTCTCCTATTTTAAGGTCAACAGCTACAACCAATTCTTTATTCATACTGACTTTAATGAATATTCTTATGCTTGCATTTCTTTATAGGTTGTTTGACCATTTGACTAAATTATGGTTGTTTTATTTTTCTATTTGTCCGTATGTCAATTTGCTGCTTTTTGTTTTGTACAATGACACCATGGCCAATACAGTTGACTGACGACAACGATTATGATGGTGATGTTGCTGTTATTACTGCTGCTGTTGTTGACTATGATATTGTTGATGATTATCGTGTTGGTGTCCAACTAAGTACACTTTTTTTCTAACATTGAAATACCAAAATGGTCTTTTCAGTTAAGTAATGTTTATAATAATGGTTTTTACAATAGAAAAAAAAAACTAGGAAATGCATGGGTACACAAATTTAGTTGAGCTCTTTTATTATTGTAAGTAAATTTTGTTTATTGAAGAATTTAAACATTTATTTTTTAGTGAAATGGTTAAAGACTTAGTTAAAAGACTGACAAGAATTTTTAATAACTAAGTAAGTAATATTATAAACAACCATGTTTTTAGATTAGATAATTCATTAGTAGTGAAAGTGTTAGAGATTTTGTTCTAAATTTTAAGCATTGTATTCTTCTCTAACATTTATCTAGCTGCATGCAGAGAAAAAATATAGTTGTGGTGACTATAATCCAAGAGCAACATATTATGATTAAGATCATAGCAAAAAATAAAAAATAATAAGTAATAATTATTATGATGTCATTTTGACATATTGTGTCCAATTTTATGGTTTTTTTCATATAATTGAACAATCTTACTACATCATTATCGCATTCTATCATCGTATGATTTGATGTTATTATATTAGTATTCTGTATTATTTAGTATTATACCACATTGTCATATTATGATTCCATTTTATAATATTATTATGACATTCTTCATGGCATAATATATGGAATGGAATAATACTCCATTTTATCATATTATTATCCAATCTTATCATATTATTATTTCATTTTGTCATATTATTATTCCATTTTATCTTATACTGAAATAATATAATAATAATAATAGAGAATTATCTCTATAACTTTTTGTTGAAAATAATAGAGAAAAGTGTTCTTTAGCCAAAAAAAAATATCTAAATATTATTTATTTAATAATTATATTCATTTGTACCACCATATGTGGTCCAAATGCAAGATGTGTTTTTTAACTAACCCTTTAGTAGTAGTTAATCAATATCATATATTGCTTGAATCACACCGAGTATAACCAAGCCTTGGCTATTTATATTTATTCATATATAAACGAAATGAGAATTACAATGAAATTGAAAAACCAATATTATATTTAAAAACAAAAAACAAACAAGTTATGAATTTTTTCACTAAGATTGTGAAAAGGATAAGTATTATATTTACTTGAAACATTTTATTTTTATTGTTTAAAAATAGAATATGATTTAAGAACCAGGAAAAGACTGCAAATATTTAATGGTTGTAGAAGTAATGATATTTTTCATATTAATAAAATTTTGTTTCTTATAAAAATATTAAAAACATATAATTTTTCCAGTAACCATAATAAAATTTTTATGGAGTGTAAACATTAAATGATTAAAATTTAAAGAAAAACAATATTATCATGAAGACAGAGTTATTAAATTCAAGAAAATTAACAATGAGAACATAATATTGTTGTAGTGATAATGCTGGAACCATGTTGTTTCTCTGCATGTACTATTGCTAATTGTGAAGTGAATAAATTTATTCGGAAAAAGTACAGTTAAAAAGTGCAAAAAGTATGGAAAAAATTATTTCATTTAAAGTATTTTTGGAATACATAAGAGCTGTTATTTTAATAACACATAAGATTAAAAATAAACCTAATATTTTAATATAAAGAGAATGAGGGAAATTGGAGCATTTATATATATATATATATATATATATATTATTTAATTATATATATTATATAAAGGATATTTTTTAATTTTTTTCTGCAATATTTAAAAGAAAACTTTTGTTTTATTCCAGTATTTCTTAGGTTTCATTTGACATCCATATTCCATATTCCATATTCCATATTGATATAGTTTTGGTAGAAATTGTATACAAAAAAATTATATATAAATATATATAAAAATTTATATAAAGTATATAATTAAATATATCAAATGATTAAATTTAAAAAAAGATGTTTCAATACATTTTTGTACTGTAACATTTAAATAAAAAATATTATTAAATATTATTATATTCTTAAAAATTGTGAATTTTTCGAGATTTTAAGGTCTTTTTGAGGGGAAATTTGACAACCTGGAGGAAAACCGGGTAAACAGTTTTACCATGCTTTTATTCATATAATGATTTTTCAACATGTGATAATCATGATATATATTTGAAAATAAATAGTAAAAACTAACATTTTCAATAGAATATTCTTTGGGTTTTGTGATGCAATATTTAAATATAAAATATTTTTATATTGCAGGTATTCTCATCTTTCATATGATGCCCAAACTAGATAATATTCATAAATATTTTATAATTTTTTTTAAATGTGTATCTTTCAAAAATTTTAAGTCCTTTTAAAAAGGAATTTGAAGCCCTGGAGAAAGCGTATGTAGTTTTACTAAGTATGGTCTTAAGTTTCATGCATATATCAATTTTTTCATATGCCAAATTTCCCGTCACACTGTGCTATCAATATGTGTTATAAAATTTTCATTTAGCCCTTTTATTTAAAGGTATAAAAGATAAATTTTTTGGTAATAGTAGACCATATATTACATTTATGATATCTTACCATTCAAAGTATAAAAAACTAAGTTTGATGATTAGCAGGAAAAACGGAAATGTATCCATAATTCGAATTATAAATAAATATTACAAAAAAAATGCGAAAAAAATCGCAAAGAATTTTTTGCAAAAAAATTTAGCTGATTATAACTGTACTGAATTACTTATCAATAACTCAATAGTGATCAAAACATTTAGAAACGTAATTTATAGAATTTCAGCATTACAATCATCTTTTGCAAATCAAGTAAAAAAATGCAAATAGCCAATTTTTCTTAATAAAAATTATATGCCTTTTAGACAGCCCAAAAATAAAAATGCAAAAAAATCTGTTAGAATTAATTTCTATTTTCAAAATTAATATTACAGATAAAGCACAAAAAAACAAAGCGTTTGACATTAATAAAATATTTTTGGAAATCTCCAGATAGTTTTTTTTAGATAAGTCACCGATAATCCCTTTTATAATTAATTTTATCTAAGAATATCTACGATTAGTGATATTGATATTGATTATCTATGATTACTGAAAAAAAGATAAATATTTGCGGTTTTTATTGTATTTATTATATTGAATATTATCAAAAGTTCATTTTCTTGATCTAGTTCTTCTGACCATTAAGGAATGTTTATAGAACTACCTTAAAATATACCTAACAGCTGGAGTCACCAATTGAATCGACAACTTAGTCCATTTCTATATATGTCCATCCATATAAATCTTATCAAATTACTGTTAAACATTTCAAAAGATAATTCAATTCATTTTGGTACATATGCCTTGTATAATCTATAGACGAAACCTATTGTTTAAAATCGATACATTATATTACCTCGTTTCCATATGAATGTTCTCCCAGAATATGTTTGACTCCTATAAATCTCTCAAATGTGACAGAATTCAGCATAAATAAAATCTTTTGTAATCTTAAACATCACCTCAATTTTTTTTGAGATTGATCTATAAGAAACTTCTCTAAATTACTTAAAGGTGCATAAATTCCGCAAAAAGCCTAACATAAATACGTAATTTTTTTTAAATCACTTAAAGGTACCTCAATTAGAATCACAATAAAAGTTTGTGCAAGTAAGTTTTATAAAAGACTTCATCAAAATCGACTATTGAAATAAAATATAGCAAAAAACAAAAACATGTTTGATTGCAAGTAAAATACTTGCATATATAGTAAAACTAATAAAAATATCATGCAAACGAACGGTTTTGTCTGGAGTTCAAATGTTCATTTGGCTATGGTCAATTTATTACATATTTCTTCCTCCTACTTCTGTTTATGTACTTAATTTTGTGGCTTTAAACCAGGGATTTAAATGATTATGACAAATTTTTTTACCAAAAAAAAACGATATGATCCAAGAACTTGAAGTACAAATTTTTTTTTTTTTTTTTTTTTTGTTCTTTGCTTCTAATGCCCAGCTATTTTTTGATTTTTACAAAAAACTGTAATTAACAATATTTTTCAGTTTTATTTATTATAATTATTATTTTTTTCAAATTATAATAATCATTTTTTTTTACTTATTTTTCGATTCAAAAATAACGATTATATTTGATTTTTATTTTTTGCTGAAAATATATTTTTGATTTTTATTTTTCGTTTATAAAATAACGATTTTTTCTTTTGCTTAAAATTTATAAATATTTCAGAGCCAATAAAAGCAAAATAAATTTTAAGAAATAAAAGTTAACCATTATCTTTTAATCGAAAAATAAAAGTAAAAAAATAGTCATTGTAATTTGAAAAAAAATTATAAATCAAAAATGAGCATTATCTTTTAACCAAAATACAAAAATCGTAAAAAAATTAAATTGTGAGTTTTATTATATTTCTCATAATCGTTACGGTCCTTGTTTTAAACATTGAACAGTAATTTTGTTAGGACCAACTTGATCATTCAATTTTAGAAGCGGCCTCTACAGTTATCCGTGAAGTTTAAGGAAGTTTAAGGCATTTTATTGTTTCACTCTTTGTCCATTTACTTGGTAACCAGATCTCTATAACATAAGGATATATAATTTCACCCTTGTGACTTGTTTACATTCAGCATAATAATAGCGGAATTATACCTTTTACAGTCAATTGAATAAAAAGCCAAATTGAATAATTTCGTCTATATACTATTCTACATTATTACACAGAAAAAATATTACCTTATATTTTACAATTAGCACAGTTGCTTCAATTTACATTAAAATTTCATTAATATATTCAAGTAAAAAAAATAAAAGAAATATTAAAAATGAACTTTAAGTAAATTTTTTCTCATTTAAATTTTTAATTCATTCAATCTTCTACTTCATTGGTTTAACAAATAATTTAAATGGAAAATTTTTTCTGTTTTTCATTTTTTACAGTTATTAGTAATTGATATAATCATTTTGGTGAGAGGAGCAAATTTAAACAATTTTAAATTGATTGAATTATTTTGTTGATAGGTCACCTTTTTCTGTGATAACAACTTCGAAGAGCTGATTTTATCTTTATATATATTTTTGTTAAAACTTTTCCATTGTTATCTCTAAAAAAATTGTTTATGTTTATTATTTTGAGCATATTACACCGTGCAACAATTTTTAAACATTTGTTCACACATGGAAAAATTAATATATATTATAAAATTTTAACTCCAAGTTAGATTTTTTTCACCACCCTAACAATATTGTGGTTCGCTTTTTCATATTAATACTATATTGAAAATTTTAGCATAAATTTATGACTTCAGAATATTAGGTTGTATGTAGTTTGGATATCCATTTTTTTCTTTTTCGCTTGATTTAAATCGATTGGGTTTAATTTATTGGCATAAAAAAAACTTTTTTATGGCAGGTACACGCAGTAAAAAAAACCATGGCTACAGTATTGTCACTACAACAATATTATGTTCTCATTGTTAATTTTCATTAAATTCAATAATATCGTGTTCACGATAACAATGTTTTTCTTTCAGTTTTATCATTCAATGATTACATTCAATAAAAATTTTAATATAGTTGACTACAAAAAAAATTTTTTTTTGTTTTGTTTTTGAATATTTTAATCAGAAGCAAAATTTTATTAATATTAAAAAAATATCATCATTTCTACAACTACAACTATATATTATAAGAGCCTGATTTTGTAAAATGAAACGAAAATTCGTTTCGACAATTTGTATTGAAAACAACAAATAAATTTGAATTTTGTTATTGTTTTCAATATAAAATTTTGAAACGAATTTTCGTTTAATTTTACAAAATGAGGCCCTAAATCGTTTTCCCTGCCCCTAAACTATAGTTTTTTCAAACTACATTAACATTATTATTCCCATAACAAGAAAATTTTAAAACTAAATATGCCTTTTTACAAATATGGTTGAAAATTTCATAGCTTGTTTGTTTTTGAATATATTTTGTTCTTAACGTTTGTTTGCCAACTTTATTATAATTCTCATTTCGTTATAATTAATAAGTAGATAATATAAGTAGATTAATATAAGTAGATAAGGTTCTGTTGCATTTGGTATGATCAAGCAATATTGGATACTGATTAACTACTACTGAAGAGTTTAGTTAATAAAAAACACTTTGTATAATCTTGCACAACATATAATGGTAAAAGTAAATGAAATAAATTGATGAGCAAATAATATTTATATAATTTTTTATGGCTAATAAGAACTTTTCTCTATTATCTTGAAACAAATGCAATGGATTTAATAAACAATTTACAAAAATAATAATTTTGAATTAATGTGTTTTATTCTACTATAGAATAAGATAAGATGATGAAATGGAAACAAAATATTATAAGCTTGGATAATAATATGATAAAATGGAACACTAATATGATAGAATGGAATAATGATATAGTAAGATGATACAATACTATGAAAAAATTGAATCATAATTATTTTTTATAATCATATCTAATTTTCGCTGTGACCATATGTAACTCTCATGTGTAAGCCGATTCTTCAAAGATAATTTTAAGAGACAGAACAAAAGTGCTTATCGGCTGCATAAAATATATAATTATGGGATTCACATAGAGTCATAAAATTATATGGTCTATAATAATAGCATGAAAAATAGGTTTGTTTCGAACAATCCCGTACAATCGAGTGTGCTATTTTGAATTAAAATCAGCTGATGTAAAACAATTACAAAAAAAATATTTTTTTTTTCTTTTTTAATGCCAAAATAAGTGAAAAAACAAAATGATAGCCAGTTTGTGTGAAAAGTATATTGTAGATGTTGTGATGGCAGACTCAAGTAAATAAACATTTTTTTATTTTATTTTTGTATAAAATCTAAAAATGAGGGAAAACAGCGAAGTCTTTAGTCGATCTAATTTTAAGTCACTCAGTGATTTGTTGAAAAAATTGTCAACTGCTACTTAAATTGGGATGACAGTCAGATAAAATTATATAATCAATAACGACGGATTACAAAAACTGCACAATTAATATAGCACACAAAGTTTTATTATTTTAAAACTCTTTTTGTTTGAAAAGCAAAAACAATATTTATAAATATTTTTAGAATATTATGACAATATAACATATAGCACAACTTGTGAATTGCACAAATACATAAAATTTCAGCAAAAGTAACAGGGGATTTTATTTAAAAATGACAACTTTTATCACATTTAATACATATTATTATCTAAATAATTTCTTATACTTATATAATAATATTGGCGTAATATATTTTTACTTTTCTTATTATCATTAAAGTAATATATAAGATACGAATTTTATACAAGCTAAATATGAAGTTCCTACTCTTTTGCATAAAATTATCTCCTTTATAATTGGAAACATAAATTCTTTGTGCAACTTTTTTATAATAATTTTGATATAAAAATGAGCAAATAATTTTTTGTTATATTAAAACATAGATAAAGCATATAATATTAAATGTATGCAATTTATTTTATCCTTAGGTATGAAATGGTTTAACATGTTTTAAACAACTTTCATTCTCCATTTGAACTAAAATGTGCTAAAATATTAAAAAGTACAAAATGTATTATTTCTCTTTCTATATGTATGCCGATTAGCATCGAATAAGACGTCGTCGTCATGAGGACTACCATCATCATCATTACATCATTCCTTTTTTACCTCAGAGGTAAATAAATGTATTATTAAGCGAAATTATTTAAAAGCACTTGTCCTCTGTATACTCTTATTTATACAAATAAAAACTAAAACAAAAATTCAAAGCCCACACGTATGCAAACACTTCAAAATGTAAAAATTTATAATTTTGCCAGAAGAGATACACACTTGTACCGCCACGCCAAGACTCTTTTCAAACACAGAGTTTGTATTTTCTTTTTTTATTTTTTGTATGTGTCACCACCGTAAAGTCAGTTAGTTCTTATATTTTTGTTTATTTTTATATTTATTAATTTATTTTTTACAAATATCAAGGTTAAATTCTTTAATTTTTTTTTTGAAGGTAAATAATTTGTTGACATTTTCAATTAGCTTCAAATTATATTTTTGTTTGTTATACAAACAATAATGTGTTTTTATTCTGTATGTCTGTCTGTCTGTCTGTCTGCCTATCTACCTGCCCGCTGTTCCGTCTATTAGCTTGTGCGTGGGTGAATGTATGTGAGTCTGTTTTTATTAAATTAAAAATGTTTGCGTTTTATTGTGGCATTCTTTGATAAAAATTAATTTGTTCGTGACATGTTTTGCGACGCATCGAGTTATTTAAATTAATAATTGCATATAATTTGGGTACTCAAAAAAAGTATGTGAATTTCGTTGGCAATTTATAAGCTTTTCACTTGAAGCATTAAGAAAAAGTTTTGTATTGAAAATTATTTTAAATTTTACTAACCGATGAAGAAAATATCACCAGCGGCACCTTATAATTACGTAAATCATAAATCTACTCATTTTATAATTTTATAATCGTATAAAATATAATCCTTTTTTGGTGTTTTGTTTGTTATGTGTTGTGTTATGTTTTTTTTTTTTTTATTTTATTTTTGTATAATTAAATTTGTTCTTTTCTTATTTAAAATAACACTGGTCGGCAAAAAAAAATCCTCCCTTAAACACGAATAGTTGGACTATGGATTTTGATGTGCTAAACATGAATATGCCTTCAGCTTTCTTCCATAATTTCGCCCATAATAAGCGCATTACACCATAGTACATTATGTATTAGGATGCGTATTTACATGCATTTATATTTAAAAATTAATACTCTTAAATAGCGTTTTAGAAATTTACAATGACATAAGTGTAAATTATTTAAAATTTTAGTACATATTATAATATATTTTATGGTCTCATTTTAAAAAGGTAAATGGATAAAAATTATTTACTTTTCCCTATGGCATATTAAAAAACGAAACATATGCTACAAACTATATTTTTAAATAGAATAACATAAAATATTTATGTTTAAAGAATAGATTTAATAAACTTATTAATTTAAAATAAATCCCTAAAACTTAAAAAAAAACTTATAATATGCATTAAAATTTTTTACAATTTACACTTATGCAAATGTAAATTTCGAAAAGCATTTTTGTATGCTCCATACTTTTTGGAGTTATTTAGAAATTACTGACCGAAAAAAATTCTTGCAAAATTTACGATTTTTTCTCTTAAAAGTTCTTTTAAAAAATTAAAAGGGCAAAAATGTTTCCGCCCAAAATTTTTTTGCTTAGGAGCGAGATATTGGGGCTCAAAATAAGTTATTTCTGACATAGAAAACCATTTGCCATCTTGGCATCTATTGGAGTTTTATTTATCAAAATTGGGCAAACCGTTCTCGGGTTATACAAGACTGCATAAAAAGGGGTTCATATTAATCATGCCAACAAAAAAAAACTCAGTAAGTGATAAAAAAGTGAAATCATATTCTTATTCAGCACGTAAAATTCCATTTATTCAACCTATTTTAGTTTAAAGAAGAAAAAAATATATTTTATATATCTACTTAATTGTACATGGATATTTACACTCAATTGTGAAAAAAGATTTGTGCATAAATTTTAATTATATAGGACTTATTTTATTCATAATACTACCAACTTTATGGTAAAATATTAAAAACTACAAATTTTTCCGATTTCATTTCTTAAAAAAAAAAAATAAATCAAGAAAATAATTCTTAAATTTTGCATGAAAAAAATCCGACAATAATTTCTGAATAACTCGGAAACTGTTGGAAAAATAATATGTTAAAGATAATTTTCGTCTGCTTCTCTTGGTGCTTCAATTGTTACTTGTGTATTCGCCTTATTAAAGGGTATGTATTAGACATGCCCAAAAAAAAATCACGACCTGATGGAAAAAAACTGAAAGCAGGTCAAATTCCATCTAGTCCACATTTTTTTTTTTTTTTTTGGAACGAAACAATTTTTTTTTTTTTTTTTTTTTTTTTTGTCGACCAGTTTAATGATTCATATGTATGTATAAGTAATATTAAACTAATTCTCCATTATTAAGTATACGCTCTCATGTACTATATATATTTTTTCTCATCCTAAGTGTATGCATTGGTTTTTATTATTAATTGTGCTCATAGGTTAATATGCAATCCGACGCGTATGAGCAGCGTTTAATTCATGCAATTTTAAATATAAAGTATACGTAGGAGTGGATTAGTTCTTAGTAATATTTTATGAATTTCTTTCATAAGCGTTTAAATATTAAATATTAAAGGGAATAAAAATAAAATAAAAGATTGTTTTTAAAGTGATATTTACCTAACGACACAAGTTCTATCTTATTTGATTAGGATGGAAATTGCGCAAATTTGGTTATTTGCATATAATCACCTATAAATTACGTATTTTACAATGATAAATTTATCGAAATTTCTATAAGCAGAGAAAAAAAATTTAGCTAATAACCGGGGCAACCAATATTATGCAAAATCATATTATTTCCTGTGCTTCAATTAAATTAACTTTAAATTATTTATCTGTTTCAAACAAATTTAAAGATTTTGGCATCGATTTGTTACCGCTTATTTTGGTCATAACAGCACATTTTTTATGTTTTGTGCTTAGCAACGTATTTTGTCATATTTTCATAGAAAATCTTTATTTTATTTTTTTTTTTTTTTTTTTTTTTTTTTTTTTTTTGCACTATAACACTACAAAGTATAATTTTGCAAAGTATACTCAATGGAATTTTTTTTTAGCAATAAATGGCATTTTCTTTTTAATATTTTTCTAGTCTCAGTCGTCAAAAATATTAATGTTATTAATTGTTAAAAATTTTTTAATTTCCCGATACAATGCATTTGCTTTGAATAATTTTAAGTATAAAAAGTAAATGTTTCTAGCAATTACTAATAAGAGTTAGGTAAGGTTTAGCATGAACGGTAGAAAAAAGAAATGAAAAGACAATAATTTAAAATTTTGTCAAAAAAAATAATATTTTAAGAGTATATATTTTTATATTTTAAAGACATAGTACTGTGCTACAACATGACGCTTTTTATTTTCACTCGTAAAACTACTAAAGGTTCTGTAGCTGCCCAAATTTTAAGTTAATTTTAAATTTTAAAAGTGATTTAGAAACCAAAAGAACATAGCCTTTTATCTATATTAACATCTTTTATATTTATAACAAATAAATAGTAATAAAAGATGTTCAATGCGTATAAAAAAATGCTCTTAAAAACGGAAAAAATGCCTTAAAAAATTTTTGTACTATCCACTTTTCATGCCAAAGATAACTTTATTTTTATCAGCAATTGGTAAAAGATGTTTTGTTTTTATTTTTAACGTAACACCTTAAAAAATATTTAAAGTTAATAAAGTTAAAAATTGCATAAGCTAGTATTTAGTATATCAATAAATAAGAAATCGGACTTTAAAAACGTATATCAAAAGAAAATTTCATTATTGTTCAATTATATAAAAAATTCTATTGAAGGAAAAATTTGTCTCTTAATGTACAAACACAACAGTCCTGGTCCGAAAATTTTCATTGATCGGCTAAAAAAAAATTTAATTTTAAATTCTCTCCGGATTTTTGTTGCTTCTATTTTCTCATATTACCATATTTTTAGAAATTTTAATATGAATTTCGTAAACAAAATTGAAAAAATGTTGAAGTAAAAAAAAAGGAATGAAAAGAAAGTAAATAAAATTCTTGTTTTTTCCGCTGCCGTCTAAGTTTTTGTTTAATTTAACAATGCGGACTACGTAAAATAATCCATATATTTCATATATGAAATCAATTTTCATATATGAAACAATATGTGAAGTATTTAGTCAAACATAAAATACAATATAAATCTTAAAACAATAAAGGTGCATAAAAATTTACTTAAGGTAAAAACACGTGCGATGTATAATAAACGAGTTATATGCAAAAAACTAATTTTTCTGAACTTTGGTCGCGAACATGATTATTGGCGTCTTTTAACAGCTTATATATAAAGTCAATGGGAAACTATATTACATGTTTATTTCAATCCATGAAATTCCGACTTTTTCAGTTCAATTTAATTTTGCTTGCGTAATGGAATGAATATTAATGTTTATATTACATACATACATTCATACATACATACATTCATATGTTCATACATATATACATACATTCATACATACACACACATATATACATATATACATACATATATACATAGATACATACATACATACATACATACATACATATATACATACAAACATACACACATACATACATACATGCATACATACATACATACATGCACATTAATTTTCATTTATTGACATTTTAAAATAAATTAAAAATCAATCAAAAGACTAAAACTTAAAAAATTGAACACCAGTGGGAATACTTTACAATTAATAAATCTGTTTGTCAACAATAAGCATCAAAAGAAGGGAATGAGTTAATATCATTGATGAACATCATCTCAATTTTGATTTCATTCGAACTTAAATAAATCTAGACAATTTCTGCCGTTTAAAATTCAACAGACAAACATATAATTTACTGATTATCGAATAGTCGAATATATATATATATATATATATATATATATATATATTTATATATATATACATTCCTAATAAATACAACCTGTTAACCATATATAACAACCATAAGATGAAATAGAAAAATTTCTACATAAAGATCTAAAATCTTATCATTTATTTAGCTACATAAGTTACAATTATAAGTATAATTCCCATCTCAGCACTTTTGATGAGTCAGGTACAATCTAGGAATTTCCCAAGAAGAAAAAAGAGAAAATTATATATATATATATATATATATATATATATATAAATACATATATATAAACATATATATATAATATATTAGTGTACTATAAAATTTTACAGACAACCGTAAAAAATAGGCACATGAAATAAATACTGCTCAAAACTGGAAAAACCAACGTAAAATAAATCAAAAATTAATAAAAAGTAAAGTGCAAAAGTGAAATTTCGATAGCAAAACAATAGAAAAGAAGATCCACAAATTCCTAAGAAAAAAAATTTAATTAAATAAAACTAAGAATGTCATATCCAAGTATCTCCCAAAAATATGCTATACTAAATTTTTAAAACGGGAAAAAATATCAGCATCAAATCAAACACGACACATATCACTAAACACCTTTAATCCATTTTTGTATACCCTGTATGGAACCAGAGACCAGCAACCAACAAGGTTATTGAAAATTATTTTTTCTTTTGTTCCTTACAGGAAATATCATACATATTACTGTCAGCAAAATAAAAATAATTATTTCAGTAATGGCTGATTAAGCAAATCAATTAGTGAGTAACAATAGCAGTGTACGGTATAGTACCCTGTACTAACCTTGAATCTAACTCTATTAAGTCATTGTAATGAATGTGTTATTTTTTTTTATTCACAATAATAATTTAGAGAAATGAAAAGAAAGTTAAAAATCAAATAAAATATTATCAGAATCGTAATATGAGTATGTAATTTGTAAAAGATATTTAAATTATATTGCTAATAACAGGATCAATTTGCTATACACTTTTCCCTCATATTAAAAGTAAAAAATAATATAAAAGAAGCGGAAAAAAACATTTAATTAGATATATAGCCAATTGCTTTCGTAGAAATTCGGTCGTTGAGGATTCGAGTCCTACCCCGACCTCAAAATTTGTTTTTGATTTCAATTAAATTTTTTTTACTATTAATAACCTTTTTATCATAATAGAGGATATAAAAAAACCAAAACAAGAAATACTTTACTACTTGCACATATCTATATCATATTTTTGTTTTGTTTTGTTTACATTTTCTTTTTTTTTTTCTTTGCCTATTTATACTCCACGCCTCCATAGTTGTGGTTATTATGAGTTTATGCTGATGCTTGTAGCGTATAGAAAAAGTTAGTCAAAAAATCCAACGTATACGATTCAACTCAGAATCACTTTTTGAGACGATCTAATGATGTCCGTCCGTCCATCTGGTTGGAAGGCTGGTAGGCTGTCCATGTAAACCTTGTGCACAAAGTACAGGTAGCAATTTTAAAGATACTGCAATGAAATTTGGCACGTGAAACTTTTAAAATACAAGAACGAAGCCTATTGAAATTGTGATTTGAATTGTGATCAGTCTATTATTTCACCTAGCCCATACAAATATCCCCACGAATCAATCAATCTTTGTGCCAAATTTTATGAAGATCAGTCCACAATTAACCACAGCTCCCATATAAGCCCACTTCCAGGAGTCGCCCGAAAGTACATAAAATCAATTAGATTCTGGATTTGTACATTTTATTTTACATTTAGTAAAATTTATGCTCGTACACAATGGTGTAGGGTATCATATGGTCAGTCTTGATCCACTGTATCTTTCTTTCTCATTTTTTCAGTTTACATACTTACGTATGTGTATGATTTTATATATATTTTTTTTTTTTAATAATTAAAATTATTTTAATTTACATTTGTTATTGAAAAACTAAAAAAATTGAAAGACTGGAATTGTTTTTTTTTTTTTTTTTTTTTTTTGTAATAAATTGTTAAAGTTAACATAAATTGCTAATTCCTTTTATTTATTTTTGGTCAACCTAAAGAATAAATTAAAAAAATGAAAGAGATCATGTTTATGAATAATTTAAAAGCACACCGTCATATAATCACGGTTAGGAGGGGAATTACCGTGACAAAGATCTTTACGCAGGAGTTAATTTTGCTACCGTTTATCTTTTTTAGCAGCATCCTTTCTTTTTGCTTGTTTATATTCTGTAAATCTAAACCTTTATAAATATGCAATTTATATAATATAAAAAAGATGTATATGAATATAAACCCATAACATTAGACGACGATACAGATGCCAGAGTACAGTTTGCTAACTAAACTTCAGAAAATTGCAGCATAATTCAATTTTACATTCATTTTCCTTATAGCTACATGCTACATCGGTTATCCGGCTTCTTGGTAAATATTCTATTTTTTATTTTTACTAAATCAAACCATATTTCCTATCTTTGTATTGGTTTAGGACATCTTATACACAGAGAAAAAATTCATATATTTAAAAGTTTCTTTCGTAAATATTATGAATCGAACATTAGTTTTCTTCCCAAACTTTTTTCATAAAAAAACAAAATTTTGTTCATACATATTATTAAACTGTAATTAACAAAAATTTTATTAGTTTTACAAAAATATTGCTAAAATTTTGATTTAGTTTTATCAGATTTGACTCAAATGCTAAAGAAAGATTGTTATGCATGAAAATATTAACAATAAGTCCCTTCAAGTGGCAATTTTCCAAGAGAAAGCTCTTAAAAAGTAATGTTTAGAAATTTGCATAAATTTTCTGTCATTCTGTAGCATATGCATCATTTTAATTAAAAACCCCTTCTAACAGAAACGTTCTGTTTTGTTACCAACACATGTGGCTTTAAAAACTAAAAATTCTCCACAGAAAATTTCAAACATGCATTTACAAATTGAAAATATAAATGAAAATTTAAACAATATGTTCAAATCCTTTTGACTTTTAATTCACTTCAAAAAATATAAAAAATTGTTGATATTTAAGATATTATTCCTAAATATTATGAATTAAAATTAATGAAAGTAAATTTATATATTTATGCATAAACACTTTTCTATGTTAGTAAAACAATCAAATTGTTTAAAAATAAAACTTTTATGAAAAACAAAATTTTTTTAGTAGTTTTCATACAAAATTTTATTTTTAAACAATTCGCTTGTTGTACTGAATAAAGCCCATTATTATTTAAAAGTATTTCTCATTTGAATCATGATCCAATAAAGCTTTAAGTTAAGTTCTTTAAATCTTCTAGTTTGAGATTTGAGTAACACCATCCTATTAACTCAATTTTAGTTTTATTGTTTGCCACAATAAACATTTCCCCCACCCAAAATAATAAAAAGAATTTTAGTAAATAGGCACATGTGTAGGAAGAGTTCGGTCAGAAGAAGCGTTATTAGAACTCAGTAAAAAAATATAAATTTTGATCATGATTCTCCAACTGTAAAAGAGCGATATGACGAATGACATATATTATAAGTGTACTACGTTTAGCAAAAATAATAAACATTTTTGAAGTATTTGTATTTTTAATAAAAACTGATCACTTAAGTAAAGCCGTATTTGAAACTGACTGGGAAAAACTAAAAAAACAAATAATTTGTAAAATATTCCCTGCAATTTAAAAAAGTAAAATAAAATATTACATATTTTATTGTAGCTCCATTAATTTCTGAATCGATTTCATATAATTATGTAACTATAAAAAAATCTTAAAATCTAAATATATCTCAAAATTCACTTTCATTTACTATATGTTATTACCAGTGCTGCAATTAGGTGAGAAAAATACAAGCTAAATTTAACTTTAAAACTAAAAAATAAATTGCACTTTAAAGCCAGAAAAAAGTTAAAAAGTTTTTTTATTATTTATTATTCTCATTATTTTAATACTCTATAAAGATATTCTAATAAATTTATAAATAAAACCTTGAACGATTGACAGCAAAATGGTCTAACAAAATTTGCCCAAAAAGAAATCCATTCAAATTTGGTATACATATATTTCATATGAAAAATAATCCAATGATTTAAAGTCATAGTTTGCCATTTTTGAACTACAATTCCTTTTTGATGAGTCATTTCCTAAATGTAGTGTGATCTTTCGCCTTTATAGGATTTGATTTTTAATTATATTCATAAATAGTTTCTATGGTTAATGAAGTATACTAAAAATCTAAATCTAAAAACTATATCGATTATATTTAGTAAGTCCATAAATTTAATCAAGTTATTTTTCATTTGGAGAACGAAATGCCGCACGGTTGCTCAGAAGTTAATTTCATTGGAGAAAAGTCCAGGTTTTCTTAACACCGATTTTCAAAATTTAAATGTCATTCAATATAACACATATCGAAACTAAGGTGGCCAAAAAATTGGATCAAAATATTGGTAATTGTAACCGTGACATGCTATTAAAGATAAACATTTTATGTTATTTCATAAAAAAGTGATTTTTGAAAATTTGATCAGATGTAATTTATCATTACTCACAAATTATTTTTCTTTTATGTTGGTGAGATATGATGTGTCTTTAAGAAGTGATATGGTATGCTACCGTACCGTTTAAACCTGCTGTATTATTAAATGTTTCCTCTGGTACTATATTTTATTAAAATTTTAATTTTAGTGGAAAAGAACTTTTGAGGATGAAAAGGTGGTCAACATATTTACTACCAAAAAAAAAAAAAGACAAAAGCCTCTTCTTTAACCCCATATATATTTTTTTAACTGTTTGAGCCCGTCTGTAGAACACTTTTTCCATTTGAATAAAATTACTCCCAAAAATTTTTCGTGGAACACATACTAAAAGTCAGTTACGATTTTAATTTTAAACCTACAGGATCAATAAGAAATAACGACACCAATAAGGAGTTAAGAAATGAGAAAAATAAATATGTTCCAGAAGGATTTCTTAAATATGGGTTGATTACAGATCAACCAAAACAAGGATCAGGCAGTACGAATGATGGGAACACAGGTTCTTTTCAAATCTCAAAAGAGCGTCTGAAATAACAGGAGTTGATATAAATGTTGTTTCAATATTTAAAACAATTATCAATGTACTTGTATGCAATGAAAAAATACTAGAAAATTTTCCAATTATGTAAAGGATACTCAACGATTATATACAACTAAAAAACCATGAACAAATACGTCTGCAACAGATCACAAAATCCTTTATTATGGAGAAGATGTCATTAAGCATTATTTAGAATCATTTAGAGATATATTATAAGCCCAGGAAAAAAGGAATATGGATTACAGATTTTATAGAGAGCACAATAACAGAAAAATATCACGAAATTCTACAAATGAAGATCAATTTAATATATTTCTGGCAACGTCAGATCCGTTCATCTCTAGCATTCGAATTCAATAGAAAGTAGAACATCAATACTTAGATGAAGAAACAAAAGGGCTGCTAGAAGACAAAAATAATATACAAAATATGGATTATTTTCAGGCTATTTTCCAACTGTATGAATAATTATTATAATTTTCTTTTATTGTTATTTAATTAAAAGAACAAAATAAACATTATTATAAAAAAATAAAAAATTTTGTCCTTAATTTTATGCTATAAAAAAATTAAAACTGCATAACAACTGCTAAACCGATTTTAATTAATTTAAAACTGGAGAAAAATTCAAGCAAGTATCTCTCTATCAAAAAGGTTTCCAAAATATATCTAGCGATTCAAGTTACAGAGTATTGGCATATGAAAAACCATTCCGAGCCACTGTGCGCCTAAATATAAATACTAAATATAAATACTCTCGATTTTCTTGTGCAACTAAATGTACAAAAATATTTAAATGGATGACTCTGTAAAAATGAAATTAGTAAAATCTAATAAGAAATTATTTTCTTTGTTTTCAAATGTTAAGATATTAACATTTTTAAGGCAAATTTAAAAATCAAAATTGCTAGAAAAAAGCTGAAAGCTAAAACGAAAAATTTTAGGCTAAATAAAAAGGGTTAGATCTAGCCTTAAAAGGCCAAACTGGCAACACTGGTTATTACTAAAAAAGGCAAAAACTAAAAGTATTTGGCAATAGAATGCAGGAACTGACAAAGCAAATATTTCTTTCATGCACACGCAAAAGACTACCTATTTACCAGAAACAAATACATATGCTATGAACTCACATGTGTATTAAAATCAATTAAAACTTCATTAGTAATGAACATTAATTGATTCTTCTCTACTCTAACAATGATACAACAACAATTATATAACATACTATTTCTTAAAAAGGAATCGAAATTCTTACAATGAAATGGAACATGAAAAACAAAAACTAAAACTAGAACTTGAACTTAAACTCATTCATCTCAAAAATTCATTATTGAAATTTATTCACTCCAACAAATAAAGAAAAGAAAAACAGTATACAAACAAGAGCAAAGAAATAAATATTTAAATATTTTAACACAAATACTTACATATATGTTCATATATGTATAAAGCACTCACATGCATACAAATTCATATAAAATATTTTCAAATTTATTCTATTGTTTGTGTGAATACATAACACACACGTGCTAGCACTATACTTTAGAATTTATTGATTTTATTGATGTGTTTTTTTTTATTTTCTTTTTCTTTCTCTTACTCATTCCTGTTCTCTTCTTCACTTCTTCAATATTGTTTAATTTTAATATTCTAGTTAAACTAAAAAAACTTATTTTTATTTCTTTTTATGGAAAAAACAAACTTTAATCATTAAATTTTATATAAAAATATAAAAAGAAACTAACAACGCATACAAATCCATAGATATAATCATAAACATACGAGGGCACATTGAAAAATCTTTAGTCGCTCTCTAAACAGTAAAAAAGAAGCTAAACAAAGTTATTACAATTTAATTGTTTAAAATCCAAAAAATTTAAACAACTTTTCTAACTCCCCTCTAACCACATTAAAAAAACAACTTAGTTTATTCTTTTACTTTCTGCGTTTGGTTTTTTTCTATTCACTTTTTACGTTTCTTTATTTTTTATTTTTTTGGCCATATATTATATATATTTTTCTGACATGCCATAAAATAATAAAAAGAAAAACTAGAAAATATACGAAAATTAAAATACAGACTCGTACTACGTTCTTCTTTTATTCATACTGGGTTAATAATTCAAGGACATTTGTAAAAAAAAAATAGAAACGAACGTTATTTTGCTTCTTTAATTTTTAATTTCTCAAGTAATTTTAAATTAACCGTAAAATATTGGAGAAATGTTTTGCAATCTGATTTATTAAATATACGTTTAAATTTAATAAATAATAAATTTAATACATGAGAAATCAATGAAAAAATTGCGGTTTTTGACTTTTGTATTCTCCGATTTTCTTGAAATTAAGCAGACATTTACGCTAAGGAATAAAATTTATATATTCATTTATAATTTTTCTCAATTTTGAAAAACTCGTGATTTTATTCGCACTTTTTATTTATAGAAAATGATTATAATGTTTCATAAGTTTTGAAGTTGCAGTTTCAGTTTCACTGAAATGAAAGCAGTCGAGAAGATAATTTTCAGGCCAACCAAAATCTTTTTTTCCTGGGCTTCAATTGAACCAAAACTGTGAGTTATTTATCCGTTTCAGTTAATTTTAAGAATTTTGATATCGATTTCTGTTGCAACATATTTTTGCATATTTTGGTCATAATAGCACATTTATTAATATTTTGGTGTTACCAGCATTCAACTGAACCAAACTGTGAGTTATTACGTCGCTTCAGATAATTTTAAGAATTTTGGCATCGATTTCTGTAGCAGCATATTTTTGCATATTTCGGTCATAATAGCATATTTATGTATATTTTGGTGTTACTAGCATTCAACTGAACCAAACTGTGAGTTATTACGTCGCTTCAGATAATTTTAAGAATTTTGGCATCGATTTCTGTAGCAGCATATGTTTGCATATATTGATCATAATAGCATATTTGTACATATTTTAGTCTTATCAGCATATTTTCATAAAAAAGTTTTGCTTTAAAGCATATTTCGGCAAACTAAATGACATATTTTTTGCATATTTTACACTTAACGGCATAATTTTGCATATTTTATGTTTAAGAGAAAAATTTTGCACCCAATAGAATTTTTTTACATGTTTGTGAAATTGGTAGAATTTTCTTTTTAATGTCACAAAAGTTTTTCACATTTTTTATATTGAAAATTGTATTTTTATCAATTTCTAATACGTTTATGTCAATTATATTTTTTTTTTTTTTTTAAACTTTTTTGACCAAAGAATATAAATTATTATTCTTTAATTTTAGTTAATTTAATAATTAATCTCACTTTATTTTCCGACTTCTTTAAAAAATATATTGACAAAAAATTTATTATATTTTTTCATTTTTCAGTAACCCTTTATCAAAATTTTAAAAAATTCATAATTTTTGAAACAAAAAATTCCTGTAGAAAAACCAATTTCGAATTGACAAGTTTTGGAAAATATTATTGATGAATCTAATGTCTAACAAATCATACTAATTGCGATTTATTGTTTCTAGATGGAATAAGGATATTTTTTTTTCCAATAAAGTTTGTATAGAAATTTAAAAAATATAATTCTCAAAGTATTTCCTTATATTTCACTCTTTATAAATGAAATACACACCATTACTTTGATTTCCCTAATAAATATTTTATTAGGGAAAATGATTTTTTCAAAAAACAAAATACAATTTTTGCTTAATTGAAGTGTTTACTCTTACACAGTAAAACGCTTTGCGTGATTTAGGTTTTAGCAAAAAAAAACTATGTTTTCGGACTTACATGTATTGATAGAAAATTTGTAATTTACTAATCTAATACATTTTAGATTTGAGTGTGAGTGCAAAATGAAAATATTTTTTAGCAATTGCTAATAAAATCAAGTTATTTTTACCGTAAATATTAGTAAATTGTTTTTTTACTACTGACAAATACCACTTTTATAGAAATTGTCCATAATGTTGCGCAAACAGAATTTAATAATAAATGACATCGGAGGTGTCAAAGTGGCGTTAAAAAATTTTAAAATGCAAACATTTTATGCACTTGTCAAAATTTTAACTAAATTTTAATATTTCATTCCGCATTTTTTTAAGATATGACTTCAAATCATCGAAAAATATTTATAAGGTATAATCTTAGTGGTTAAAATTGATAATATGAAAAGAAAATAAAGAAACATCATTTTTACTGACTAAAGCGGCATTTATTTTCAAACACAATTAGGCTGCTGACAACTACCACGAAATATAAATGACGTTAATATTTACTTTTATTTGTTTAATTCCAAAATTCATTTGGAGTCAAAATATTTTAAAAACTTACAATTTTATAGACCAAAAAGGATACTTTTAACCACAAAAGGCATCCCTACATATTTTGCATTACAGTTCGTGTTTTGATATAAAATTTATCACCAAACAAGAAACAAATTAAAAATTTTCTAAAAATCCACTTTAAAAAAATCAAATCGCGCTTTTTGTAAACGACTATATTTTTCAAACTAATACGAAGGTTCACTTCATTTTTTCGGCAAACTATTCAAAAAGATGTCTATCCATAATTTTTTGAAATTTTAAACCAATAGCCTTTCTTTTTTTCTTTTATTTTATTTACGAAATGGTGCAGAAAATAAAATCAAAGATTTTTCTCTTCAGTGTATTTCAATAAATGTTGAAAATGTTATAGTTAGAAGTTTTATAAAATTGCAATGTTTTGGTTTTGATAAATGGAAACCTCAATTTTTAAGATATGTTTGAAAGTTTCAATTTAAACCTTCACAAATTTTGCATGTATTGATAAAAATGGTTAACGCGAACAGATATAAAAAAACACAAAACGACATTAGAGTCGGAATAAAATAAAATGAAAATATTTTTACTGAAAATTTTCAACATTTTTGTATTTCCTCATATATCATTAATTTGATGAAAGAACGCCCAAATTTTAACATATGGAGCCATTTTAATATCTTCATTTTTATTATTATTATTTTTAATTTTGAAGAACTCGCGAATTTATTCAGGATTTTCATTTTTGGAAAGGTAAAAAAAATCCAAAAGGTGTGTAAATTTAAACACGAATACATATCTTTGTAATCATTAAATAGATTTTAATAATTTAAATTACATATGTTACCCTGACAACTAAAAATAATCATATTTTAATTTTGAAAAGATGTATTTTTTGCAAACAATATCCGATTATAACAATTAATCACTTATTTGAAAGATAATTTTGCTCTCTTTAAATTCAATTAAAAACGAGAAAGATATAGTCGGTCTTGACCTACCCTACACCATTTAGTAAGAGCATAAAAATTCGGGAAGGGAACTTTTATTACATCTGCGGCCAATTTTACTAAATATAAAATATAAAATATAAAAATACCGAATTATGCGTTGATACTAACTGATTTTGTGCACTTTAAGGCGATTCCTGGAAGTGGGTTTTATCATAAAATTTGGAAATGTTATTTCTACTTATATAAAACTTATTTTTGTCTAACATTCGTATGAAATTTATGCGCGTAAAAGTGATTTTTGGAAAAGAGTTTATGTGGGAGCTATGGTCAATTGTGAATCTATCTTCATAAAATTTGGTGCAAAGATTTATACTTGTACAGAACTTCTTTGAACCGAATTTCATTAAAATATTTTGATTTTTTTGAGGCATTTTTAAGTGTTTAAACTCTATTCCGGGGGAGGGGGACATTTCTATGGGGGCTAATTGATATAATAGACCAATCACAACCAATTTCAATAGGTTTCGTTCTTGTATCATAAAAGTTCATTGAATTACGCGGACAGCCAGCCAGACGGACATCGTTAGATCGGTGGGTGTTGGATAACTTTTTCTATGCGTTATAAACATCAACACAAATGCATAATATCCCAACCACCAATGGGTATAATTAGTTAAGTATTTCTTAAATTTTCACGTATAAAATGCAAAATATTTACCAACATAAATATATATATATATATATATATATATATATATATATATATATATGTATGTATATATATATATGTATATATATTTCTAATTTTGACCATTAAAAATTCGTACTCCCTATAAAGTGTTATTTAATATCATAGCAAAAATAAATAGAAATCATTTTTAAGGAATTACTTTTCCATTACTTCAAAAGTTTCAGTAAATATACAGTTTCTTGTCCTTAAAAAGTTATATAAACCTTATCCAAAGATGTTATTAAAAAGCAATTCAGGTAAAGTTTTCTGATATAAAACGTTGAGAGTTTACAAATACTTGTTACTTAATAACTATTTTAATCAAATAAAAAATATTTGGTTTATATAAAAATTAAAAGCAATTTCCTTGAATTGATATGATGAATTAGTGAATAGGTATCAAAAAAGAGAATATCTTCTAATGACAAGCCTATGTTAAATTCACTGAAAACGATCCGATTTTGTACTACTGCTGGATCACAAGTTTAGGATCTTATTGGCTTCTTTGGAAGTTCTTTTTTTATTGCTGGGATAGAGTGGCATCATATTTTAATCTCTTATAGTGTTTTATTTTTATAATTACTTTATTTAGTAAAATATCTTAATGAAAAACCCTCATTATCTATCATGAAATCTGATATTTTGAGTACTTTTGTGTTAAAACTTTTTTCTTTTGGGTACTGTTTTTTTAACATTTGCCTTGTTATTGCCCCTCTAGTCTAGATTGAATTTGCATCTTAGTTAGACATTAACAGAACGATGATACAAATAATTTGAGAAAAAGTATAATGGTGTCAATATCATTCATAGTATTTATTGTAAAATATGTTTGCCTAGCTACCTAAAAAACCACCAAAAATAACAAAAAGGCCTAAACATGATCATTCTAGCATCTTAGTATTCCTAACATTTAATGCAGATCTAATTTCAACCAAGTCTGTAATGACAGAAGAACGTTGAACACCGAACTATCTTTAAAAAAACAATTTCCGATTTTACACAAAAAATAGGATAAATATTAGATTTTATTACGTGTATTTAGTACCATGTTTTATTAAATTATATTTTATAAACAATGTATGCTAAAGTAAAAGTCAAGTATAAAGTAACTTCATGCTAGAAAATTGTTTGTGTCCTGTACGAGCTTTAAATGGTCAAATTTAAAAATAGTTAATTTTAGGTAGTTTAATTTTTTTTAATTAACAAAATTTCCATGACGTTTAAAGACAGCTAAAGTCTCTTTTAATTAAGTGACCAATTGCTAAAATCAGACAATTTTTGTAAGAAATATAACTATTAAAAATTCAAATATGAAACTTTTGTAGGGATGTACGACCTCTTGGTTAGGGTAGTAGATGAATATGGCCTCTTTAAACACTACCTTTTAAAAATAATATTACCACATAAAAATGCATTTATAATGCAAATACAATTTTAGGATGCATTTTTGGAAAATGTCTACCTTTTAAATTTTTGTCTTCCTATGTTATTATTAAAAATTGCAATATAAATTGTTCTGAGACAAAATGATCCTATTTAAAAGAAGTTAAAATATTCATAAAATGTTTTTAACAAAAATAACTTTTTTATAATTTTGGTGTATTTATTTTATACACTGGTGCATATTCCTATAAACGCATTTAAAATTTTTGTTTTTCTTTGAGGTATATTATTTTCTCTTGACCAAAAACTATGTTATGTTGTTACAACAACTTGCGATATAATGGTACATTTTTTCTTGCTTTTGTAGTTTTCTTTAATTTAGCCATCAGAACATATTGGTGATCATTTCAGTGGAATAAACGCAGTCGAGAAAAATTTGTATAAAAAATTATTGCAAAAAAATATTACAAAATTTTAACAGTTTTTGTTGTTTGTTTCACTTAAGGTAAGTTTCTGATGACAACATCTCTGCTTATTGTAAATATTTTTGTTTTAATTGGGAAATTTCATCAGCTTAAACAATGCTCAAAGGAATTTTTCTTACAGACCAGAAAAAAATTCAAATTAAATTTTTTCGTGATCAAAGCTGTTCTAACAGAAAAATTCCCGATTCATATTCTTGCTATTGGCATGATTTGTGGTCGAACGAAATTTTTATGACTAACCTTTTCTGCTGCAGGAAAATCAAAACTATGTTTTGTTCCAACTAAAATGAACAGTTCAATTTATAATGAACTGTTGGAAGATGCTCTTCTCTCATTTATGGATGAAAAGTATGGATGAAGATTGCATATTCACAATAGACAAAAAAATATTATTACAGAAATTATACTTCTACGGAATACAAAATAAAGAATTAAATTGGTTTGAATCATGTCTATCAAATAGAAAGCAAATAAATAAAGTGAATTATAAAAAATCAGAGACAATTAGTAATGAATATGGAGTACCACAAGGATCAATTATTTTAGCTTTAGTATTTATAATTTATATAAATGATATGACAACTGTAATAGATAGATAGAAATGAAATAGTAATAGATAGAATATAAGTAACTGGTTAAAAATGAATAAACAAAAACTGAACGAAAATAAGACAAAAATTATGGAAATAAATATAAATAACAATACAGAATTTAAAATTAATAACAAAAATATGGAAAAAGTAGACAAAATAAATTATTTAGGGTTTAAAATCGACAAAAACTTATGTAAAAACATATGTAAAAAATCGGACAAAAGATAGGCTTTCTTAAAAGGATTAGAGATAAAATATCAATGATCACTGCAATAAAAATATATAATACAATAATTAAACCACATTTTGAATTCGGGTCAACCGTACTATAAACTTGCTGCACGCATATACAAATAGAAAGGTTACAAAAACTACAAAATAAAGCTATACGATCGATTTTAAAATGTTGTAGATATACTTCGATACAATATATGCTTCACACATTGAAATGGATATGTATCAGACAAAGACTCCAGCTTAACATATGTATCCTTATCTTAAAAATGAAGATGGGATATGCGCCAGAATACTTGACTCAAGAACTATCATATGTGAATGAAAGCCAGCCATGTAACTTGAAGAGATATTTGCTGTACAAAGGACTGCAATTATTTAACCAACTCCGAAATTTTGTTAAAAATGAAACAAATATTAATGCTTTTAAAAGAAATTGTGTAATCAGAGCATTTAAAATATGTAAAATTGGATATGAAATTTAATGTATTATAGTTGTAAGAAAGTATTTAAAATACTACTAAATAAATAAATAATATTCCAACACGATAATGCTGCAATCCATGTCTTGAGCGAATCTAAATCATCGTTTAATGAAAACAATATTCCACTATTGGACTAGCCGGCTTGAAGTCCGGATTTAAATCCAATGGAGAATCTGTGGGGCTACATAGCTCGAAAATCTTACGCAATAAATCCACAGAATAAACCATAATGATAATAACGGAGTTGAAACTAAAAATTAAGCAAGACTGGAAAACAGGAAAATGCCATAAAAAACTACTACTAAAATCTTGGGTACATTTTCAGTTTTTTATTATTAATTTTTTAACTGAAGTAAATAAATAATTAAAAAAATAAATTTATAGTACCTTAATTATTTTTTGGCCCCATTTTTGGTAAGTTGACTAAAAAATTGATGTGCGTTTACAAGAATATGCACCAGTGTAATTAATTTTAGTAGTAACATTTTTTAATTTGTTATTTGTGGTATAATGTCTTTTTGTCTCAAAATAATTGTCAGCATACTGTGTAAAAAACACAGTTTCCTTCAATAATAGGCAAAAATATTTAAAATCAAAGGAGTAGAAATTTCTTAAAAATGCAACTGAAAATTGAACTTTTGCTCTGACACATAATAATTTTTTGATACAATATTATTTACAATATTTATTATAATAAAGTGTATACTGGTTTATAAATCAATAAAATTTGATGCAAAGTTAACGAGTTATGAACACTTAATTGTTATATATACTGAAAAAAAAATTAAAAAAGAAAAATGTTATGAAAAAATTAAATTATTTTTTTCTAAAAAAATTTAAAAAATAGTAGATCAGCTTGTTTTAGAACAATTATTGTTGCATTATGTAGCAAGATATTGATTTTAAACTTATAATAAGTAACTTAAAATTGAAGGGGTAGAAATTTGTCAAAACTGCATTGCAAAACTGCAATTGCATTACGAGTGCATTTTTAAATAAACAGTTTACCTTTGCAATATTGCCTTTAAAAAGATTTAAGTTGGCTTTTATTAGAGCCTTGAATCATTAAAAACCAACTACATTGTAAAGAGATATTAACACTTAAAGTTACGTACTTTGTCAGATTTTTTAAACTTTTATAGAAACTAAACAAATAAACACGCGATTTATTTATTTTCTTTTTTTTTATTGAAATTGGGAAAAATAACAAGGAGAAAGGCTAAATGGCTCCCTTGGTCATATGCGTACCAAATATAAACATAATTTGATGATCTTCCTTCAAAAAATTGTCATTTTTTATAAATCTCTCGTGGAATGAACAAAATGCTAAATAGGAAATTATTTTCCTTGGAAATGGTTGAAATTCAAAATAAATTGTTTTTATATATTTTAAAACTCTACACTATTATATCAACCAATAGTATAATTCCTGGAAAAATATGGATCTTATTTTAGTTTTAAAATGAAATCCATCTTAGCAAACAACACTCAAAACATTTCCAAGAAATTTCTAGAATTTGACACTTTTCTTCTAGAAAACAAAAGATGAAAATGTTTTTCTAATATATTTTCTTAAATTAAAAATAAAAATAAAAATAAAAATAAAATATAAATAAAATATTTAAGTTTTTCTTTCAAAATTTTTACTTAATCCTTTGTTTTGATTTCCTGCTTTAGTGTATTTTGTAGATTAAAGTGAGTTTATACCTCACTGCTGCTCCAGTTTTATTGTTCTTGCAACATTGAAAATTTTACTAAAGGGAAAATATATTTTAGGATAAAATTTTACCCATTTAGTATTCAATGTAAGACAAGTTTCTATTTCTTTTCAAAAATTTCCAAGGTAAACTTTGACTTTTTTCTTATTCATTTTTTTTTTTCATTCATTCTGCTTCTTCTTCATCTGTATTAAGTTTTTTTTTTTCTTTATATTTCTTTGTATCTGTTTTTTATTGTTTTGTTTGAATGTACTATTGTTATTGTTGTAAGTAACAGAAAGTAAGTACCAACATTCATCTATTCATTCGTTCACTGTAAAAATGTACATGCACGTAAATTTTTTATTGTATTCGTACAAAATTTAATTGAAATTCTTTTAAAGAACAACGAATAATTGGTTGAAAAATGTTTGTAAAGTTTTCAGGTTTTTTTCGGGAGTGAGGATTTTTTTGTTTAAAAGCTAAAATTGTAAAAGTAAAATACAAGTATTTCGATCATTTTGCGGTGGGTTTTAATAAAGGATAAAAAAGTGTTGAAATTCATACCACAAACAAATACAGTGGGATAAAAAAAATATAAATTATATTAAAGGGAAAAAGCAAATAAATAAAAAAACTTTTCAACACAAATCTTTATATACAAGATTTAAAATACCTACACAGAAAGAATCACCAATCACCAAAATAATTCATTTAATTAAAAATTGTTTAAATTTGCACTTCTCACCAAAATAATTATATAAATTAATAACTGTAAAAAATGAAACACAGAAACATTTCTCCAATTAAAAAATTAATTAATTATAATTTATTAACTCAATCAAGTAGATGATTGATTGAATTACAAATGTAAATGGGAAAAAAATCTTACTTGAATTTTACTTTTACTATTTCCTTTGTTTTATTTTTGCTTGAATATATGTATTAATTAAATTTTGTTGAAAAATTAAACAATTTTGTTGAAAAATATAAACTTGTTTTTGTTACAAACAAGAATTTATTTAATTATTTATTTATTTTTAATTGTGTTACAGAAATACCTTTCCAAAAGTAAATTTTGTGCTCGAATAAAACATAACATAAAATTTTCGTAATTACTCTTACGTTTTAAGTATATTTCTTTCTTTCAAAGAAAAATGTACAAAACAACATTTAAATTTTTATACCCTCCAGCATCAGTATTGAAAGAGGGTATACTAAGCTTGTCGTTCCGTGTGTAACACCAAGAAAATATATTTTAAGGCCCCACAAAGTATACATATTCTTGGTCCATATCAAATTCTGAGTCGATTTAGTTATGCCTGTCTAAACTACTTGACCTGTTCGAATTAAGATCACCCAAAAATTAGCTGAATCGGGTAATAGGGTAGGGCTAATAGGGTAATTCCATATCAAAATTGACAGCATTAATAACTTCTAAACTAAACAAGTGTCCACCTGACAAGAGTTATATCAACATTTTATATTTTAAGATTTTTTTTTAAATTTCTGTATTCCGGCTTAAGTTTATTGAATTATTGTAGAAGAATACATTGTAAAAGTTTTTATTGAACACTCGGAAAAATGGAATACATTTTCTAATCAGCCACTACCCTCATCAGTACTCTTCAGCATCCCACCGTGGTGTTCTCTGTAAACAACTTTTCGGGAAATGGAGTCTATAACTTATTTTCCTTATATATTACTAAGTAAAACGAATAGTTCACGATAATGCTTTTTTACAATTACTTGGTATTCTCCTTTTTCAATAATTATTGCTTATATGCTTAAAGCTACCAATAAGGTAGTAAACCAAGTAATGTATAATTGTTATTTTGTAGCCACTTATTAAGTAGCAATGAACAATGTTATTGCTATTTGATTTGTCCCTTCTGTTTGTTTTCCATAAAAAAGTTCAACAAAAAACTATAAATTTCGAAATTACCGTTTTTTGAAATATAATGTTTTGGTTGTTATATGTTCAATTCTGCCCTTTAAACTCTTGATATAAATAAAGTTTATACATACATTGTTGCGATTTTTGAAAAAAAAATAATGTTAAAATACATTAAATTTTTCTTACATAACTTTCTTATATTATAAACCTTCAAACCTTAAATCCATTGTGGGTGTCTTTCTATTTATCATCTAGCATGCTAGAAAATAGTTTACAATGAGAGTAATGCAAGTTGTGTTACATCCTTACATACTAGCACACAAAGCATTTTCTTTATTGATCAGTGAGTTACGCTCAAAAATTTTTCTTATCACACTACTTCTTAGTATATATTCTGTTCATCTATATTCATTATTTGATTTAGCACAGTAGCGTCAAGAAGTGCTTGTTGGAAAAATAAATATTTATTCAAAAAGTAAAATCGTGTGGTTTATATATATATATATATATATATATATATATATAAGTGAATTTAATAAAATTTTAACTAAATCCTATATTGTCATAGTGAATTCTACAATTATTTAGTGAATAAATATATTTAAATTGAAGGTAACAAAAATACACTCCCATAGTTACCAAATTAGTTCTTAATATAATTTTATAATTTTATCAACCTCCATGGAGTAAAATTCATTCATCAATTGTTTTGCTTTTCTACTGTAAGTGACGATTTCAATTTTTTTCTTTATTTTATTTTTATTCTAGTCTCATTTATAAGTCAGTTCGATTCATTTTTGTCCCCCATTTCCGATTATATTTATCAATGAAGCACGTTTTACAAGCACTGCAATTATTGATATTTTTAATATACTCTCTTCATTCAAAGAGTGCCAAAAAATTCACATATTACCTATGATATTGTTATTTTTTATCTATTTTTTATGTTTGTTTTTATCAATAAATTTTGTTTGTAAATATATTAAAATGAAACATTAATTCTTTTCATAAGGGAAAGATAGCCATGACAAAGATGTGTGTAAGTCTATAAAATAAATATGTCGTTGTAGTGACAGATTTTTAAATATTTGGTACCAGGTCTGTCAAGGTGTCTAATGACTTAGATGGACGGGAAAATTGTACCGGACGTGGTATGACATCTGATCACGGTATCATAGGAAATTCTATTTCTTCATCTTCTTTTCTTTTTTTTTAATTTTTGCATACTTTAAGGGTATGAAAAGTATGCTGTATGATTACGCGTCATAACAGGGTTAAGAACCACATTTCTAAGAGTAAAGCTAGCGGGAAGACTATAGTTTTCATGCTATTTAGAAAAACATTTTATTTGGCATACAGTTACAAATGTTATATCCTTGTCTAAAACAGAGATCTAATGCATACATTTTAAAAATTATTAGTAATTAAACAAGTACATCTTTGTGAAGTTTTTGGCTTTTTTTCGTTTTTTATAACTTCATATTTTTGAACCAGAAAAGATCATGATTTAAAAAACACTTCTAATAGCCAAATTCTGAAATCGAAGATGCCATATCCGAAAAAAAGCTGTTTCTACCTGTGTTGATATGGAATCAGCCAATACGCCTTTTTTGGCATATAGCTTCATTTAAAGTATAATAAAATACATTTCAATACATTTTAAATAATGTATTGAATTATATTATATATTTCTTTTAGATAGAATTTTTTAAACTAATTTGAAGCTATATATAAATTAAGGCCCTTGATTTTGTTAAATATGCAAATGAAAAAAAAAAATCGATTGCTATTAAGGAAACATAATCAATTTCTTCAACAAATCATCATATGATTACTTATATGCCGCATAGAACATTTTTTTAATAATTTTTAGATCGATCATGTATAACTGATATGCCCTTTTTTAAATCAGTAATCCATTTTTTGATAACTCAAATATATTAAAATATATGAGCAACTAAATACTATTTTATATATTAAACACCATTTTTGTAAATTGAGGTTCTCATGTGCGCTTCGGCTGGCATCTCTAAAGAGTAATTGTATTTTGTTTCTATGTTATATTAATTTAAACAAATTCACTTTTTGACCCACTTGAAAGAAAATAAGAAATATTTGGCGCTTTTGTATAGGATATGCGGCACATAAAAAGCTTGTGTTCATTTGGTTAAATCTTAATAAATGATATAATTAAATCGCAAAAGTGTTAAAAAATCTAGGTTTTGTTTTTAATTTCTGCAGCAATTGATATCAGTATTTAATAAAAAATCTCGACATATGGCTTTTATAAAAAATACAAGCGAACTTTTTTTTCGCTTTTCTGAAAAGCATGGTTTTATTCTATGTGGCATATATGTAATACTATGTTCATGTATACGTGTTTAAAAAAGAAAACACCAGCTTTATAATTAAACACACAAATTGATTTGAGTTTATCGTTCCGTGTGTAACACCAAGAAAAAATATTTTAAGACCCCTTCCTTGAAATACGTAAAAAACTTCTCAATTTGAAATATATAATTGTTTAACATACAAAAAAACATGATAATTTTCATAAGGTAAAGACATTTTTGAGATTTTTAGTACATTGGACTTAAAGTCCAAATTCAAAAGTGACGAAACAATTTAAAATAAAAATTATAAAATTTTAAGTAAAATATAAGTTTCTCTTAAGTAAAACACTTTTAGACGTATAGTTTTGTGAAATAAAAGGTGTCTGGATGCATAATTTGTGTTTTATTTTGACACTTGTAAAAAAATGTGACAACTGAAAAAACATCTCTGTTGAAAAACCCCCAAAAAGGCATATGTGAACAGTATTATTTAAACACATTGTGTTTTTCAAAAACCTCCTAAAAACACTTATATATGAATGTAGTATAGTAATTATTTTTATATATTTTAATACAATTTTAAAATTATAAATCGCCAAAAAATTCGCCATGTCGGTAAACGCAAAATTCTGCCGCCAAAAGCAATTAAAATCGTCTCATCTGACAACCCTAACCATGACATGTTTATAAACTTACTGCTTTAAGTTCAATGTGTTTCAAGATATATACCCAGAATTGGAAACAAAAATAGACTACTAATTTTTTGCCTGAATAACAAGTTATTTTTTCGAGCTGTACACAAATTTATGTAGTTATTTTTAGACTCGAAGGGTACTCATGAATATGTACCTAAACGAAAATAAAAATAAAACATAAAAATTTTGTCGTCTGTGAGATTTGAACTTGAACACAAATTAACCATTCGCTTTTAATGACTAACGCCTTACTCGTTCTTAATTTTTTAAGTGACCAAAGCTTTTTAGCACAAAATATCTTTTTAGAAATTTTGTTAAAAAAAAAAAAAAAGAAATTAACAACACTAGAGTTGGGTTGAACCAACAGCCTACTGGTTGTTAATCCAGCGCTCTAGACAACTGATTCACGTGATTGCAATATTACTGTGCTATTATACTATTGAGTATTTATTTATGTAATATAGAGTAGGCCTCATTACCAAGAAACTACTTTAACAAGTACTTGCCATTACCGAGAACCAAAAAGTTTTGTTGGATATATACATAGCAAAGTGTACGATTCAAAAAATGAAATGGAAATAATTATGGAATTTTAGAAAGGCGGTTCTGGTTTCAATGAAATTTCACGTAGTGATAATAGAGGTGTAGGCTAGTTTAAGTTTTGAGCTTGGACTTTATGAATTTACAGGGAGCGGGTCCACAGGATCCTAAAGTTCGACACCCCGGGTATAATTTTTTTTTGACGTTCCTGATTTCTTATATTTTTTTATATAGAATGATTCTGCTGGTATAGATCTACAAAAAACATATCTTATATCTTTTAGTTTAAGAGATATTAGGCTTCAAAAATTAAAACTTTTACTTTTTAACGTACCTTGGTGAAATTTTTTTCTCTACAGCGGGTTCAAATTTCACCAAGTTTTTTGGATTTTTTTCTATTTCATTAAAAACAAATAGCAAAATTGCGTAAAAGAAAGAATTTTGAAAAATTTTTTACATAATCAAAAATTACAAGCATTTAAATTTGAACTTTGAAAAAAGTTGATTTTTTCCATTTTTTTTTACAGAAAAGTGGTCACATTCTTTTTCTGTTATATAATTTTTTTTTAATTAACGTATATAATATTCATATCATAGATTTCATAACTTTATAGAAATTGTGCAAATGAAAAAAAAGTGGTAAAAACCTTAATCGTGCGAGAAACAGTATCTCCCAAATTCGATCTATTTTTAATGATTTTCCAATTTTTACCTTCATTTCTGAAATTGCTAAGCTGAATCTAAAAAAAAAATATTTTTTTTACATAGCTTAATGTGTTTTTAATTCTTGGCAACAGAAATTTGTGCTCCCCGATATCGGTTGGGGGCAAAAAAAGTAAAAAATACCATTTTGGGAAATTTTTGAAAGTTTTTTGAGTATTGCGGGATTCCTATCGATAAATTTAAAGAAGTAAGTAGTTTTGAATTAAGCATCAAGAAGTCTATACAACTATGATTCAATCCTTAAAAAAAATATATATTAATAAGAATGTTATTGCATAATAATATTATTAATAATAACACAAAATCTCGACTCAATCCTGTTTCGATATCTTTTGCAAAAAATCTTCAAGAATTTTTTCTGTCTACGTGGTCATCTTTACGTGTGCAATTAAAGGACTAATATTAAATAATTTCAAGTAATTTGGTTAATTTTGCTTCATTTTCATGTGATTGGTAGTGTCCTTAGTGACAATGCCGAACAAGAAATATTTTAATAAACCTCAAGATTTTCTTTTTTTCAGCATATTGCTAAATTCATATCCATTTGTCAGATCCGTCAAAGAGATAAAAAATACAAATTATATATGATTGTTTAGAAAATTTTGTTTTCTTTTCAAATATATATAAACATTTCTATAATACGAAAATTTGTTGAAGACATTTTATTCAGTTGTATGTTGTATGAAATTGCGTGCTTTTGGTTGCAATAAAAAAAAACCTCTATTTTTAGGATTTTTTTAAGGTTTCAACTTTAAAATTTTACAATATTGGTTTATAAAACTACAAATCGATGTTTGTGTCAGAAGAAAAATAATTTTTGAAAGTATTTTTACTAAAATTGTTCAAAATTTTTTTCAATTCCTCATATACAATACAGAATTTTCTTTAGAACTAAATGTATACCACTATACTATTGTGGACGTCAAAAATAATAAGTAAAATAGTAAAGCAGTATTTTCCGAAGAAATACTGCTAAATAAAAAGTGATGAAAATACTGTCCTTGTGGTCGAAGATACATAAGATTTTTTTGAAGAAAATATAGACTGAGTAAATTTTGACAAAAGTATTACATTTCAGTGTAACAAAAAAGCTTAAAGAATGAGATGAAACTTGGTTCTGGAAAAAAAGTCATAAGAATGAATTCTAAGAGCAAAAAGTAGAGTAGCCCCTAAGATCTATGCCAAACATGTTCGGCCGTGTAATGATACCTTGTTATTAATTTTTTCAAAACCAATTATGAGACATGTTAAAGCTATGCGAAAGATTTAACATGAATAGTATCGAACTAAAAATAAAAATTTACAAAATAATTTGTCGTACGACAAGTTTACTCAAAATGCGTCAAGATATATGATTTTTTTGCTTCCTTAGTCTGAATAAACTCAAATAATCATAACAAAGATTGTCATAAAAAGACACTAATTAACACCCGTGATATGCAATAGTGTTTTTAACATTTTCTGAACAGGTTTAGAATTTTGTCGCTACAGTAGAAGCACCAAAAACTAGGAATGTTATTTTAGTCCCACAGAGTATTAATTATTTAAACTACCCAAATTTTATCAATTGTAAAGGAATTTTATCAAAGTTAAAAACTAATTTAAAAAGGCCCCAGCAGTTTTAAATTCTTATAGAGATCAACCGTGCAAAAATTCGTAAAATTACTTTACAATTTTTTTAAGAAATCATCCTAAAAACATTTCAAATAATTTAGTTAGCAATTAATTTTTATATAAAACTAACATAACCCGGTGTGCTTCGCTACCCCTGTTGATATAAAAAATTTATATTTTCTTTGTATATTTACTTTGCATTGGAGCTACATGCCCTATTCCCAACTCAATAGCGAAATGTAAGAAAAATTTAAGACTTTCACTACAATAGTTCTTTAGAAAAATCAATATTTACTTTGTATGGAAGCAGCTATTCCCCCAACTTACTATCTAAACTTGTCCGCCCTATCTTTATCTCAACTATGGAACTTCATAAAAAAAATTGTTCCCACCAAATCTTAAAAATTACTCTGCAGTAGTTCTTTAGATATTCAATAATTAAGATTTACTTTTAATTTTTTTTAATTTATTAACTTAATTAAGATTTACTCCTTCCTATCTTTCATCTCGGTTATGTATCTTTATAAGAAAATTTTCTCAACAAAATCTTAACACTTTCAACGCTATAAGATTTACTTTGTTTGAGGGCTACCAATTCTCCTAGACCTATACCCGCCCCATTTTCATCTCAACTGTTGAACTTTATAAGAAAATTATTCCCACAAAATTCTTAACACTTTCGCTGTTATAACTTATGAGATAATTAATATTTGCTTTGTATGGAGGCTATTAACCTTCCAAGACCTATCGTTCTATTTTCATTGTGAATCTTAATGAAAAAATTTTTCCCACAAAATCTTAAGAATTTCTCTGCAATAATTCATTAGATATTCTATAATTAATATTTGCTTTGTATGGGGTTTACCACCTCCATTTTTCTAGATATGCAATATTTAATATTTGTGTGGGGGATATCTCTCCCCCTAAACCTACTCGCCCTATTTTCATCTCACCTATGGAACTCTGTAAGGAAATTATTCCCACAAAATCTTAAGACTTTCGCTGTCATAGTGCATGAGATATGCAATGATAAATATTTGCTTTTTATAGCGACTACCATTCCCGATGCTCCTATCAAAAAATAATGTAGCCTATTTTACTTTTACATATTACAGAATGATACTGTGAAAATTTCATGAAAATCGGTCCTGTGGTTTAGCTTTCTATAAAGCCCAAACAAACCAACAAACAAACATAGACTCATTTTTATACCCTACACCACCATAGTTATCTAAGTATACCAATCGACTCAGAATCACTTTTTATATCAATCTAACGATGTCCGTCCGTCGTGCTGAACGGCAGGCTGGCTGGCTGACTGTCCATGTAAACTTTGTGCACAAAGTACAGGTCGCAATTTTAAAGATAATTCAATAAAATTTGGCACGTGAAACTTCTATGATACAAGAACGAATCCTATTGAAATTGAAATTGGTTGTGATCGGTTCATTATATCACTTAGCCCCCATAGAGTTTAAACGTTCTAAAATGAATTAAAAATAAGAATATTTCAATGAAATTCGGTGCAAAAAAGTTCTGTTTAAATATCAATCTTTGTACCAAATTTTATGAAGATTGGTCCAGAATTAACCATAGCTCCCATATAAGCCCCTCTTCCGAAAATCCATTTAACATGCATAAATTTCATACTAATGTTAGTATCAAGTTAATATTTGACACAAATAAGTTTTATGTAAGTGTAAACCATATTGCCAAATTTTATGACAATCGGCCCATAATTTAACTCTCATTTAAACTCACTTCCAGGAAACGCCCTAAAGTGCATAAAATCATCTAGATGTTAGTATCGACGAATTATTCTGTATTTATATATTTTATTTTACATTTAATAAAAATGGTCACAAGTGTAATATAAGTCCCCTTCACAAATTTTTATGCTCGTAAACATTGGTGTAGGGTATCATATAGCCGATCTTAACCGACTATATCTTTCTTTCTGACTATATGTGCATATCTTCTCCAGAAAAATCTGGAGAAGAAATGCTACAAGTAGTTGATTTAATTTTAATCCTAATTTAATCCTAAAAGAAAAAGAAAACATTCTTTATTTAAACACATATCTTAAAGAACTTTTATTTTCAATAATTTTAACAATTGAAAAAATTATAACTAATTTGTTTAATGAAACACTGATTTAACCTTCAACATTTAATGTTAACTAAGTAAATGAAATTTTGTAATTTCCTTTAATTTGTTTACTACCATTATTTCAAAATATTTATTATTTATATAATGAAATTATAAAAAAAACATCTCCTTCAACTTAACACTGCATTATGAATCATATCTATTTAAACTTGCAAATTTTTTAGCTCTTCTATAATGCATCTAATGTCAATTTTCCTAAAATTATTGGCAAGATAATGTTTTAAATAATAAATTGTTTTTCATTTGTAACTTTCCATCCATTTTAAACTTAAAATCTTTTGCTGCATCAGTTTTTGTTCTTCAATTTTTACTTTCTTCGTTAGAGAAAAAAAAAACATAAATAAAAGCAAACTTATGTTATTATCCACTTTATCCGAATTTATAAAATTATGCGAGTATTATAAATCAATAAATACTTTATTACCTTAAGTACTAAAGAAGATCAAAGTTGTTCTTTCTCTTTATCATATTCTGACTTAAGTAATGTTTTTTATGTGTTTTTTTTTTTTGCAATTTTATTTAAAATAAAAAAATTGGCAAATGAAATTAAAGTTGAAAAGATAAAAGCTTCTTATACACCTATGTTTACAAATAAAAAAAATAGGATTATAAAAATCTCCACTGAATAGACTTTTCTGCACATCCCTTCCTTCGTAACAATGTAATAATTCTGTGTCTCCTTAACTAATAATCAGATTAAATTTTATGGCATGGGAAAAGTTTATAGGTTCTCCTTCACACTTTACTTTTCTTTCAGAGAGCTAAAGCACAATTTTGTAATTGTTTGTGTTGGTTTTAAATGGAATAACTCTAGGGTAAAAAAAATCATTATGACTATTTATAACCACTGTTTCATTTGATATTTTTCGTATATAATGTTCTTTTTGCATATTGCACAGTGGCGCTGAATCGAAAATTTTTGGAAATAAATCCAATCTTTTATATATAATTAAGCATTATGTCAGCTAGGCAATAGAATTATTGTTTGAAAAAATTGGAATCCATAGTTTTTTCTATTTTTGGAATTAAAGTAAAATTTTTTTAAAAAATTGGTTTTTGAAGAAACTTTAAATATTTTATCTGTTACTCTACGTCTACACGAAGACATTTTTATTTCTTAACATTAGAAATAACGTCAGCAGAATAACGGGAAAACGATTTTATTACCAACTTTGTGTTAAGGGGTGGAGAAAACGTACATGAGAAATTTATGTATTTTGACTTATTTTGCATTTTTATTCTTTATTTTACTTTTCAAAATAAAACGTTTTAAAAGAGAACAATAAATTTGATAGCTTAAACATTATTGCTCAGCTTTGTGTTTAAACATTTATTGCGAAATAGATTGCGTATTAGATTTCTTACTGGTCCATATGTAAAATTTTAAAGAGAGAGATAGAATTCCGCAATTGTCAACATAAAAACGTCTACGTGTAGACTAGGGCTAATAAAATCTTTGTTACTTTAGATATCTAACGAAATTCGGCGACTGTTGACTTTGTCATTTTAAATAATAAATTTAAGATTTTTGTAAAAGGAATCCCACAGTTCCCAAAAAAACCGGTGAAAATTCCAAAAATCGGATTTTTTGAAATTTTGCCCATAAAGACCACATTTATTGTAAGTGCTGTAAAACACGCTTGCAAACTGTTTAGAACACATTGGAGTTTCCGTAAATACATTCTGTTTGTAGATTCATGCTTTGGGATTTTAGAACATAAAGGCTAAAATCAATATTTCGATAAAAAAATATATCAAATTCGGAAGGGTATGTACTTATCCCTATTAGGTAATTGCGCTCGTTTTTAATTTAAAAATCATCTCCGTGAAGTTTAAAATTGTTATAAGTTCTTAAAAAAATATTTTAATTTAGAGAAAAAAGAGTGTAGTGACTTTCTTGGCCAAAAAAAACTCTAAAAATTCATAATTTTTGCAAATTTCACATTCAAAATTGTTTATTTTTCTATTTGGAAATGATATCGACTTCTAATTTTGATTATTCGATAGGTGATTTTATTAGCATTCTTTTTTCAATTTGAAAAAAAAAATACAAAATTACGGATAAGAATATTGAACTATATATTGAAAAAACGGGGCCAGAAAGATTTTGTAAAATTAAGATAGTTGAAATTTCAAATGTAAATAACTTAAAAACTATAAGATAAGAGGTTCTTTTTCAGAGGCCTTATTGAAAGCTTTAAGAAGATATAAAATTTTGCAATCGCTTAAAAATTTTCTATGTCAGAGGTATCCTATTTTGAGATCCATTAGTTCCGCTCCTGATGAATGTGTAAGGACCCTCCTTTGAGAATTGAAATCCTACACTCCTCTGTTATATCTATGTGTATTTTTATGTAAGTCCAACTAGCCTATTAGAAGTTACAGATTTATTTTCAAAAATTATCGATTCTGCCCCACTACACAATGGTAATTTCCGGCCAAAAATACTAAAAAGGATAATCGCTTTTTGATCAAATGTTTAGTTTAGCCAACAAACAATTCAGATATTATGGTTTATAATTTTTTCGCGGCTTAGATTTCCAAGGCTCAATAATGACGAGAACTTGAATATTTTTCACTAATCATTGTTTTGAATAAATACTGTTTAAATTCTAACAAATAAAGTTTGCTATGTACTTTTGCCATTTATAAGTTGCCATGTATAATTTTTGAGAACATTTGAAACTTCTTTGAGAAATTTGGTTCATCTTCAATCTTCTGATGTAGAATACTTGTTACAAAATAATTATATGGTTACTTTTATCACCTCGAAAATTGTTAAAATAAAATTTAAAGTACTAGACATTTCATAATATAAACTGTTATTTTATAGTAATTTTTAAGTATATATTTTATAATGTTTTGATCCTTACTCGTTATATTGTGCTACCTAATCTTTCGTTACAAGTGATCCCATAGTGGGTTAAGATCAGGTGACTGGGCTGGGTGACTTAACTGCTGAGGATCATTATAAATGAGCCATTCCTTTACTAATCTAGAGGTGTATTTGGGATCGTTTTCTTGTTGGAAGCAATACAAATGCCCCAAGCCCAATTTTTTGCGCTTTAAGTTTTCTTTTAATATATTAAGGTATGCATATTTGTCCATCGTGCTTTCAATAAAAATAAGATTGCCCACCCCACCCCAGATGAAGCCATGCAACTCCAAACCATAACGTTTCCTTCTCCATGCTTTACGATTGGAGTCAAATGCTTCGGATCTATTTTAGTATTTAGCTTTCTTTCATCAGAACTAAAAACATTAAATTTGCTTTCATCGCTGATAATAACTCGATCCCAAAATAAAAAAATCTTTATCAACATGCTCGATAGCGTAAGCCAATCTCTTCTTCATATTCTCTTTTCGAACTTCTTACGGCTATCCATTTCGTTTAAGAGCGTTTTTTATAGCTTGGTGGTTAACTGTTATTCCATCGTTAGTTTTCAAGTTTCCTACAATTACACATGAGCTAATTTTTAAATTATATTCTACAGTTCGTACAATTCTTCTTTCTAGGAGTTTGTTTATTTTTCTTGGTCGGCCAGTTCTCGGTTTGTTTGCGATTGTACCAGTTTTTGTGAAAAACGTATTGAATGGAAGAGCGTTGGAATTAATAATATTTAAAAATAATGATCTACCTTAAAAATTAACAATCCACCTTATTCCTTGAATGGATTTCATAAATTATATACAAAATTATTTAAAATTTTATTTTCATTAAATTCTCCCCTTTAACTTTTACACTCAACTCAAAATCAGATAATTCATTGACCTTTAACATTTTACCCAATTGATTATAATCGTTTTGATCCTATTTAACCTGACATTTAGAAATGAAGAAAAAGGTAATTTCCAACTAAATTCTGCTGAACTCAACGAGAACGTAGCTTTGCACATTTGAAGTATGAAAACGTAGCAGTGAATAACTTCAATAAAAACAACAACACGAACATTTGAAAGCTTTATTTAATACTCAAACTGTACGTGCATAAAATCCATGATTATTACACAAAAAAAAAGAAAAAAAAATATTTTCGATTTAGTACGCATATTGGAAAAAAGTACTTATAGCAAGATAGATACTTAAACAGACGCATATGTATGCAGCAGTGTTGCCAGAAAATGTAATTATCAAAAAATTATGCTAAATTGTTCAATTGCATCAAATGAAAACGCTAAATTCTTTTGTAAAGAAAAATTCATATTTTCGTTGTCCTTATTTCTCTTAAAATATACTCGTAGAGCAAATGACAACATAAAATAATTTTTTATGACAAAAGTGACAAAAAAGTGCTAAAAAGCATTTAGCATAATTTTATAAATCGTCAATGCATTTTAACCTGTTGAAATGTTAAATTTAACATTGAAAGTGCTAAAATGGCAACACTGGTATGTAGGGAAATAATGAAAGTGTTTTTTGTGTATGTGTATGATTGCCTTTAAAATTCGCTTCATCTCAAGAGAATAGAAAAATCCAGAAAAAAGTTCAATTTGATTGAATGCGTTATTCGATGATTGCTGCCGAATAATAAAAAACGTACAAGAAAAATAAATTTCAACGGAAATAATTTCATCAAAGAAGAAAATTTGCTGTAATTTGTTTTTATCCAGAAAGGATTTTTTTGTTTTTTTTTTAGATAAGAAAGATTTAATCAAAATTGAATAGAGTATTTCAGCCAACAAAGGAAGTAATTAGAAAAAAATGAAAATGGGTAAACATATGAATTTAATAACAATAAGTGGAATTATACTGACAGCAAAACTAAAAAGGACCAAAATCAATATATTTCTTATTGTTTGTTAAAGATAGTAATCAAAGTTGAATTACATACATAATTAAAGACAAATTATTTACATGAGAAATTTAAGGGGTAATAAAAAATAATTTGCTACTCTTGTGAAAATGTTATTTATTCAGTCATATACTTTCTTGTACCCCTACTATAAATTAGACGATACTTTTATACAACAGATTAGACTACGGCACTAAAATCGAGATCGGTAAGATTTTATATATGACATACTGGAATAATCTGACATGTTCTAAGTGAATCCTTGGTCTGCCAAACACAGTACTTCACTATGTTGGAGTTAAGTCCGACAAAAATGACGTCTGAGTTAATATCGACGGATACAACTGTCCCGCAAAATAAAAAGGAAGTCTCAAAGTATTCATTTCCGCATAGTGGATCAATCGAAAAAATGTTTGTAATAAATCTGTATCTTCAAAACTACTGATCGAATCGAACTGAAATGTATGGAAGAGGACCTAAGCTTTCTGAAAAATTGTCTTGTAGTCACCCTGTAATAATAATAATAATGATGATAATAATAATAATAATAATAATAATAATAACACAAAATAAGCTACAGGGCACAGTGGGGCCAAACGCAAAATTTTTGGTAATAAATCTTTATCTCCTAAACTACTGGTCGGATCGAATTGAAATGTATGGAAGAGTTGTAGAGGAGGACCTAAGCTTTCAGGGTTCACGCAAGAAATGTCAGTTTATTCCAGTATATCATAATATAAATCTTACCGATCTCAATTTTAGTGTCGTAGTCTAATCTGTTGTATAAAAGTATCGTCTAATTTATAGTAGGGGTACAAGAAAGTATATGACTGAATAAATAACATTTTCACAAGAGTAGCAATTCAGAGCAGTTCAATTCAATTGATTTTGTCCTGATTAGCCCTAGTCTGGCTTTGAACGTAAGGTCTCATGAGAATGAACTGAGATAATGGCCTTGAGTTGGGATCCAGAGAAGAAAGAAGTCTTATAACAAAAAACAAAATTGATAATAAACATGGATAAGAATTCAATATATGAGAAGAAAAGTATCACTAAGCAAATTAATTGTGCTGTTAAAGACGCTACAAATTTCTCATACTCTATTAAAAAGGTGAAGGTTGTTAGGAAACAAGTCAACACAAAAAAAAATATCGTGGAAAATTTGTTGTGGGTTTTGTTGGAATAATCATTCCAATGACCAGAATAATTTTAGTTTCACTCCATCACGTGTGAAATTTAATGTATTGGCTGCCAAATGCTTCCCCAAGAAGTTTTAATGCACCATGCCATTAATAATAGCGACAAAGGCTACGAATAATAAGGTACGAGATACGTTAGAATTCTCGTGGTATACATAATGTTGGATGAACAAATTATACAGATGTCATCAAGAGTTTAGCCAACCAAAAAGGTCGCAAAAAAATTCCTAAAAGAAGCATTAGAAACACGTAAAAGTTCAAATACAATACTTATCAGTTAGATAGTGATTGGACATTGGTAAATAAGAAGAACAATCGACCCCTAAGATAAGGCTGGATATGATGATAGTATCTGTTAAAGAATGTCAGTATAATATCAGATCCAGTACTAAAACGTCTAGAAGTTAAAATGTATAAAATCCGGAGAATAATGGGTCTGTTGAAGTGAGAACCCAATAGATCCATTGTTCTCGAGTGGAAGACTGGAAACTGAAAAATTAAATGAAAAAATTTAAACGTAAGCACTCCTAGAAAAAAGGAATGGTAATAAAATACAAGGACATGGACAATATCATCACTAAATTAAAAATATTTCAAGCCTTTACTAAGGCACTACATATACCAGACTTGGATGAAAAAAGCGTCAATCATAAGGAGAAAAGTGAGGAAATAATCCTCCCAACGGAAGATGCAAGTAGATTTCTTAATTTAAATAAAATTTAATGGGAATTTAATAAAGCTGTTTTAATAATATGTGCACATTATAAGAACTTTGGCATAAACGTCTGAGAAACAGAAAGTATGGGCATGAGTACATAAAGCATTAACGAAACGTTTTCAGCACTCGAGGTTATCCTGCAAAAAGAACTGGTTATGGCTCATAACCTTCGTAAGTATCAAATTAGCAAACACATATTTTGATAAGTGAGTGAACACTATACTAATAGTGACCTATTAACCTATGGTTTCACTGAACTCTTTTCTTGGCCAAAATTTAATTTTAATCACATTATTTTTATATTTTCGTTATTGGGTTTTTGTTACGGTAATGTAATACTAAATACTTTGAAATTTCAGAAAATAAATTTTGTTTTTATTAGGACTCATTTGACATTATAATACAACAGATTAAATTGAAGCTTTTTAATCGAATCTGAAATATATATAAAAAACAAAAACTGTTCATTAATTTAAAATTTTTCAATACAACAGAGTTTATTATGGAAAATAGATTTGATAATAGGTACTTTTATAAGTATTATATATTATGAAATACTGCAACCCAGGAAAAATGAGTTTGTAAGAAATTCTAATTTCTAATAAGCTTGCAAATTTTCGGTGAAAGTTGCTAATCAAAATATCAATTGAAACAAATAGACTGATATCTGGGCAATATTTTCTATTTTGTCTGGTTTTGCCATTTTCTGTGTTTTTTGAGAAAATCTTTTTTTTTTTTCGAATAAATTATCATTGACTTTACAAAAGTCAAAACAAAGAATAAAAATATAAACATAAAAATTAAACTAACAAGAGTCGATATATTTCCTTTCTATATCAAAATTATTGCTACCAAAGGTAAATACAGAACTTTTTGTGCACTTATAAGTGAAATATGTGCACACTTCATTTGGAATAACTTTTTAATCAAATAAGTGAGACTTTACGTAGGACGCATAAAAAGTAAAGAAATTAATTAAAGGCTTAACATACAAAATAAATACATTGAACTGCTTTGATTACCCTCCAAGCAATATTTCAAACGAGAAAATATATTTTTTACTATGATAACATTGATCAAGAAAAGTGGTCAATGAAACCATATTGCAATCAAGCAATTATATTTACCAGAAAACAAGGTAAAACTTTGGAAACAGGGCTGGGCGAATGAAAGTATCGACTAGGATATCTTTATAGAACTATTTTTAAACCAACACATTGAACATAGGACGATAGCAGGCATGGCAGCACAAACAATAGACTACAAGCTTGACTATAGACTAGAAAATAAACTAGACTATGGAATACACAATATATTAGACTATAGTCTAGACTACAGACTATACTATAACCATTACAGACTATACTAAGCCATCAATCAAATTTGACATAATTTTCAACAAAACCAGCAACAAAAAAAAAACAAATAAGAGAAAATTTTGCAAAACTGTTTTTTCATTTTTCCTTTTTTTTCAACATTTTGTAAATAAAAAAATTAAAAAACATTAGTATAGAACATATAAAAATATATGTAAGCATATTTACCTTATGTACAGTAGGGTTATAACTTGTAAAGCATGATACTTAAACTTAAGTTTTTACCACCTTTTAGTGTCTCTTTTGATATAAAATAATTTTACATATTTTTTGTGTAATTTCTGCAAAATTGCGATGTTAATATAAAGATTGTAAACAAAACAATTAAATATTTTTTTTTATTATAATTGATGGTATTTTTTTCGAATTGTATGAAAGTATGAAATAATATCCTATCAGCTTCACACACGAAACGTGCAAAAATACGTTATATTAGTTTGTGGCTAGAGTCTTTTACTTCATTTAAAAACCGATAAGTGCAAAGTATTTTTCTTCTAAATACTTGACCATATCAAACATTTTTCTTATTTAGGTGGAAAAAGAAATATGGAAATATGTATATGTATTTCTTATATATATATATATATATATTGATATGGTCATGTATTTAGAAGAAAAATAGTTTGGACTTATCGGTATTCAATATATATATATAGCGAATAAACTATATATATATATATATATATATATATATATAGCGATTGGTGAAGATTTTTTCCATATCGACTAAAAAGTTTGGTTTATATTATATGGACAATATGGTCTTTTTCGAATAAGGAATAATTCGACTATTTTTATATCGAATATTCGATTACAACAAATAACGAAAATTTTTTTCTACTATTCAATTTAAATAAATTCACTTTTGGTAATTTTGCCAAAGACAATTTTAGCTTTTTCAAAATCAAATTTTATAAAAACAAAAGAATAAAATTGACTTAAATCTACTCAATCAAATTTTATTCTTTTTTAAATCAATTTCTGAGGACTTTTGACAGGTATCAGGTTTTTTAATTATAAAAGAGAACTTTTGAACACGGATTGTTTATATCAATCGATATAATTATAAGATTGTTTACTTTTAAGATGTAGTTCAAAGAAAATTAACTTTTTTGTCGTATTTGTTTTATTTAGTTAAAATTAATTTAAATTTAAGATTGATTTTTAAATTTTCCCAGAGAATCAAAGCCTTTAAATTGGGGATTTTCCCTCCAAAAAAAATTGCTATTACTTTAATGTTTATAGGTAAGAGATGTAGAAAAGCAAACGGATTAAAAAAGTTTTTCGTCATCGTAAAGATAGAAATTTCAGGGGATTTTATTTTTTTATTTTTCCAATTTGTTTTTTTTTTCAACTTCAAAACAATGTATCATAAGAAAAAACACTGCGATAATCTCCAAGATAAATAGGCGCTTGTGTTTTTGACTTGTAGAAAATTGAAAATCTGTAATAAAGTTATTATCTTGAATGAAAAACGCTTACATGTTGTACACCAAATATAAAGATTATCTGATGACTTCCTGCCAAAAAATAACATTTTTTAAAAATCTTTCCAGAATGAATGATATATCTACATTTATACTGAGAATGACTTTCCAATGTTATTGTTACTGTTATTTTTTACATCAAATTTTTAAAGCAACTAACAAAATCATAAATATTTTACTTTATTATTATTTTCAAATTCTTCGAATAATTTTAAATACATGAATACAAACTAAAATGCCTTATTCGAATTATTCGTTTTGTTCGAACAATAGAACAACCGAAAAATTTGAATACCCTAGTACAAACATATATATATGTATATGTACATTGTATTTAAATAAGTTTTACAGTTAAAAATTTTAAGGATGACTATGATTATATGTTATATATGTATGTATGTATGTAGGTATATATATATATATATGTCTATGTGTATATTAAAACACTAAAATTTTTAAAATATTAAATATTTTGTTGTGCACGTAAATTTGTTTATTTTAGTCGGTATTTTGTACTCAATTTACATGTAAATCGATTAAAAATTCTTCGAAATGAACAAGTAGCAGAGCTTAGTAATATGTGTTTTGTTTTTACTTCCCATTTTTTTTGGCAATCATGGTTTGTGTAGTTTAAGAAATTCATATTCATATGCATATAAAAAAATTATTTAAAATTTTTATATTCTGGAGATATTGTTGAGTATTTAACAAAAATATGCAAATATTAACATGGTTCACTTTTCACATTGATGCTTATATAAATGCATGTATGTATAGTGGTATATATAGATGTACATATACATATATATGTATATTATATTCTACGAGTATTGCTACAGAATATAATGGGGAATGCTATGAAATATCTACATGAAAATAAACAAATATTTTTTTTTACTAAACAGTGCATTTTTAAAAAATAACTGCTTAATATTAAAATTTAAGTTTAAGACTTTTTAAGTATTAATTGCGATACTCTACAATATACCGAAACTTCTTATAAAGTCCTTAAGCTGCTACAACCTTTTACCCAATAGTGTACCAAAGATAGTTGTCCTTAAAAGGCTTAGTCGCTTTCTCTACAGGATCTACAAAAGCACAATCGTAAAGTTTGATGCAAAATAAGGAAGAAAGTAGTTTTCACTAATATGAAAAATACATTTGCCCTGTCCATTGAAAGTAAATATCTATTTAGATTTGAGCATAATTATGTGATAATTTTCCAAGCATTATCTGTAATCATTTTCATAGCAGTTTTGCAAGATAATAGTGTGTACTAGCTTAGGTGGATCTCTTAAGGTGGAAACAACATTGTATTTCAGTCGTAATAATAGTGCTGAACTTTTGAATCATCACATAATAGATTTCAAAATATTAAATATGTTTAGAAAAAAGATCAGCTATGATCAGACATTACAATAAGTGATCCTCTTCTTACCCAACCTAAAGAACATTACTTTGATCTTACAAAAATTTTCAAATCTTTAAAAAAATTTCAAAGTCAATTTAAAAATTATAAGAATTTTCAGTAGAATCTCAAGTTCAAAAGAAGATCAATTACAAAAGTAAAAATTTATTAATATAATCCTTAGATTAGACGCAAGCCGATCAATTTGACCTGTAATAAGTTAAAGAAATAAAATCACATAAAATCCAAAAAGAACCCTAAATAACTATCCCAAAATAGATACGAAAATCTGAGATTAAGTCATACTCTTAATACTATTTTTATAATCCTTGAAGGATGTTTAAAACTCGTTTACAAAAGTGAATTAAAAAAAAAACGTCGATTAAAAAAAAAGTAATATTATTAGAAAACTTCGAACTTTCCGAAAAGGAAAATTATTACTTTTTTTGGAAATATGTATTTTTTAATCATTTTATTTGAACATTTTTTTATACTGTTTTCAAAATTAGTCCCTCTTTGGAAAATTTTATTATTTTTGACTTTTTCGAAAATTATTTGTTTTGAAAATTGATACATTTTGAAAAGAGTTATTTCAAGCTACTTTTACAATTCTCGAAAATGATTACTCTTTAGAAATTATAATTTTTTTAAAACTAGTACTTGTTTTAAAAATTGGTACATTTTTATGATTTTTTTTTTTTCGAAAATTTATATTTTTTCTAAAAATTGTTATTTGATTAAAAAATTTGTTAGTTTTTAGTTAAATGGATATTTTTTTAATGAACCCTTTGCAAATTATTTGGCAAATTACTTTTCTTAACTACATTTTTGAAAATTTTATGCTTTTTTATAAAATTAAATGCTTATACAAAATTAACTCGATAATCTGGAGGATATCTCTCAACACATTACATACTCTATAATCCGGATTGAATATAAGACACAATTTTTTAATCTAATTTTATTATAGTTTGAAAAATAGTAAAAGTTGACTTTAGTTTGTTCCTTTCGCTTTTTTTTCATTTTTTTTTTCAGAAAAAAGAGTATATTGAAGATACATAAAATGAAAAAAGTTGACAAAATTACTACAATTTATACTGCATTTCCTTCATTTCCTACATTAAAGTGCATTGACTTGTATGGTGACAAAAAAAAAAAAAAAAAAACGCTGCAAATGTTTTCTGTTGTAATTTACCTTTTAAGGCATTATTGGAAAGGTCTCGTTCAATACTATTGATATTTGTATTCACTTAACCCTCTAGTTGCACAAGTAATATTTTGGGATTTCCGCTCCATAATTGGTTAAGTTAATTTTGGTTTCAAATGGTCAGTAAAGAAAATAAATGTAACCAAAAGCATGTATTTATAAAAAAAATATAAATTCGTCTAAAATCTCTTTAATTCGATTATTATCGCTCTTTTGAAGGAACTTATTATATTTTTCATAAATTCATCTATATTTAAGTATAATAAATATTTCCATTTGACTTAGTTGCAAAAATTGCTAATTTTGCCTTATGCGAACAAAATGCATAAAATTTACCCCCTTGATGTTAGAGTGTTAATTACGTGCATTAAAAACCAATATGTGTTAAAAAATTTCAAAAATGTATAAATTATAAAAAAAATTAGTAAAATCTTAATATTCCGCGACCGAAAAGAGACACAATAATTATTTAAATGGATATTCCGGGTCTTAGTATGCCTGTATTACAATTTGAAGTTAATTTTCTTTTAACGAAAATTTTGATAATAATATTATAATAAAATTTAAACATTCAGATGCAATATTTTGGGAATCATATAAGAACAGACCAATCTTCACTCTATTAGTGAGGCTTTTTTATCTACATATGTAGAAATATAAACTTTTTTGTTTTTATATAAAATATAAAGAAATCTAATAAAATAAAATTAAATTTTTAAAGAATTAAACCCAAAATAAGTCACAATTTTATATTTTTAATGGATCATTTTTTTCTTTTTTAATATATTTAAATTTTTATTCATCATTTTAATCTACATCAATTTATTCAAATGTTAATTTAATCAAAAGTTTTGTTACCCAGTGAAATCACTGTATGCAGTGTGTATCTTAAACATAATTTATGTATACTTAATTTTATAAGAGAGAGCAAGTAAAAAACCTAAACTGTGTTTGTGACATATTTGTGTTGACGTATGGCATGAAATTTGAATTAAACTGTCGAGAAAATAATATATATGTATACAATTTGATTTGATTTTTTGCTTCAGTTAAAATAGACAGACTGACAAACGGACATAAACAAATATACAAACAACTTTGTTTAAATTTGACTTATTTTTTTTTTTTTTTTTTTTTCTACTAATATACTTTTTTTATTTCGATTTCAATAATTTACCCTTACTTGGCATTTGCTTTAAAAAGAAAAAAAAGGTAAAACATGAAAAAGAATTTAATTTTAGGCAAGGTAGTAAAATAGAAAATAGGCTTTTATTATAAATAAAATTTGATTTATTATATGTCATTATAAATGCAGTATAAAAATGAACTTAAACATTAAGTTGATCTAAATTCGATTATTGAAAAAGAAAGAATTTTAAAAAAAGAATTTTATTTACAAATATATTAATATGAAAAGTTTTTATTGACAAACTTTTTCATTTTAAATATTACAAAAGATAGACATATTCTATCTATATATGTATATATATATATATATATATATATATATATATATATATATATATATATATATATATATTATAATAGTAGCCTTACCAAAGCACTCGTATATAGAAGTGTATTAAAATAAATAAAAATTTGTATAATATATAAAAATTATAAGGTTTGCTGAATTTTGCTTTGCTCACTTATATACATATACACACATACATGCATACATACATACATAAAATGTAGTATATCTATGTGCAAACATTTGTTCAAATACTTGTGACATATACTACATATGAAAGGTAAACTAAAACAAAATGTTTATAATAAATTGTAAACATTTGAACTTGGACATTAATCAAAATTTCTACTTGCATAAGAATATGTTTTGTTAAAAAAAACAAACCTTGCATCCTTTTAATATTTTATTGGGTAATTCCAAAAAATTTCGACCCAAAATTACAGTTTCAAAAATTTTATATCTGCGTTTTTTTTTTAATTTGGGATGCTCATTAAACTAGTCATCGTGCTTCTTATCGCTTATAAAACAGTTCCATATCGTTTACGATTTTTGTTAGAAATGAACAAATTTTAAGGCTAAATAACTTTTATGTGCATTATCTACTCTTAACAAAATTGGTGCCAGCTTGATTTCCAAAAAAAGAAAAAAAACATTACAATCAACTTCTGCCAAAGATCTTTTATTTTTTATATGAATTTAAACAAATATTTCTTATATGAAACCTATATGGAAGTAGGTATATGGAACTGACCTTAAACATCAAATATTTTTTCTTTTAATTTATATGTTTTAAATTAACTTTTTTTAATTAATAACACCTTTTTGAGCAAAACAACAAAAATTCAAGATCAGAAATGGTTACATGTGATACAAGCTTTTTCTTTCTTTTGAATCCTGTAATCGCAGATTTGGTCGAATACCTCTAATGTAAGCTACAAACATTTGTAGAAATAGACCAACTTGTGTTCCTTCAGTGTGTCGTTGATCAGTGTTGTATTATATTTTGGACAAGTGGTGAAACCAAAATTTTCAAAATTTTAATTTTTTGCCTTTTTTCGATAAAAAAAAAATTTGTTTTGTATAATAAAGAATGGAAGTTTATTGCTGTTGTAATTATGAATTGTTTGAAATACATCTCGTTAATGTTCCCTCAACAGAAACGCTATAGAGGGTGCTCAAACTTAAGAAAAAAAAAAACATGTAAATGGCTACCTTTTTCGCGAGCACATTCACAGCGTAATTTCAATGAAGCTAATGTAACGCATAATCAAAACATGTTTCCAAATTACTTTTTAAAATCTTTATGGCACAATAAAATATTAAATTGCAAACTCTTTAAAATTCATCCAAAATTTTGTGTACTTAATATTAGATTTTTTTTACATTTTATATGAAATTATTATTATTTATTATTTTATGTGAAATTTTAAACAGCCTTCTTTCGCATATCTCATGTATATTAAAGACGCTCACGAAAAAAAAGTTGCAAATGTACCCCTCAAAAAATGAAGATCTTATAAGATTCCCAAAATTTTATATCTGAATATTTAAATTTACGTCTATTTATTTATTTCTTTCAATATCATTATCAAAATTTTCATTAAAAGAAAACTAATTTCAAATTGTTTTAGATGAATACTAAGACCTAAAATATTAATTTAATTAATTGTTATGCCTCTTTTCAGATCAGGAATATTAAGATTTTACCAACGTTTTTTGTCATATTTTCTTTATTCAAACATATAATTTGATATACTTCGCACATTTTTCAACATATATTGAGTTTTAATATACCATTGGAATGGTCTGTATTGATACTATTCAAGATTATACGTAATTAACCCTTTAATAACAAAAGGGCTAATTTTATGAATTTAGTTTCCAGAAGTTAAGTTAGCAATTTTTGCAAATAAGTCACATGGAAGTATTTATGACACTTAAATATAGATGAATTTATGAAAAATATAATAAGTTGCTTTAAAACCGCGATAATAATCGAATTAAAAAGATTTTTGAACTTTAATCACTATTTTACACGAATTTCTGTAATTACGATAAAAATGTACAAGGTATTCAAACTTTAATAAAATAGTATTTAAAATAAAATATAAGAAAATTTAACTAAAATTTAAATTTCGCTAGAATGAAAACTAATTTTAATTTTTTTACTCATTATTAATTAAACGTCATTTGTATGTATATGTTGCAACTTTATTGACAAAAAGTTAAATATTATGTACACCCTTGATCGAAAGTTATATTTTTGGAGGTATTTTAAACTCACGTGAACGATATAATTAAATAAAAAAAAATATTTTGAGGATTAGTTTAAAATATATCAATCTCCAATTTTGGGGGGGGGGGGGGTGTAAATTTGCAATATTTTTTGTCTCTAAACAAATTATGAACTTTAATAGACATATGATTTTAAAATTATTTAAAATTTTGTCATGAAGCTGTGTAATTCTAAAAAAGTTGCACTTTCAGGGTATAATAAAGCAAAAGGCATTGTATTGTGTAAACTATAAAAATATATTTCGGACTTATAACTATTAAAAAAATATGTATGTATTTTCCATCAGCGCTTCAGACTTCACTCAACTTTTTATATAATTACAAATCGTTTTCAGCTTAACAAATTACTCATACATTTGAACTTATAACTTAACAACTTCTAAAATGTCTTGACAATCAAGTTCATTCAAGGCCGTCTAGCAACCCTTATAATATTCCATTAAAAACATGTGAATGTGCCTAGCGACAAGCTGATTTTTTTTAATTTTCGCTTTCGTTTTCCAAACTTTGAATCTATCTACTGCATTGACTATTTACGGCACATCAACGGGATATAGCGCAAAATACGTCAGTCACTGTTAACTGTTGAAAAACTGCACAATAACAAAAAAAATTGCAGAATTTATGCACAAAATTCGCTTAGTTTATTTAAGATCGTATGAGATCAAAAAGTATAAACGCGCAAACAAAAAGTGTAGAAAAAAGTTAAGTAATTTTAGCCATTTATGAAATTTTGAATCACAATCGTGATTATGAAATGAAACCTGTGGCACCTTATTAGTTTCACGTCTTGTGAGTTTAAAACAGTAACCCATTTATTAAAAATAGTATTACGACAAAAGTTTCAAAGTCAGTTACAGTCAGGTTAACAATTTTTGATAATAGTTCATATATTTTTTACAAATATAGTCTATAACTAAATTTGTATCCATTTAAAAAATATTTATACTTTTAAAAAATCTGTCAAAAATATATTTCGAATTTCATTAATTTCATATTTTAACAATGCGTGGTTATTTTAAAAATAATATTAAACTTGGAGAGAGTGTAGCACAAAAAGTAGATATTATATGACAATACATTTTATAGTTAACGATGATAAATTTTATCTTCCATTACCCAAAATTTATTATAGAATACAAACTGAAATTTTTTAATTAATTCTCATTATTAGTATTGTTCAACCCAACGTGGAACATTGTGATATTTTAAGGATATCTACAACATCCATTAGCTATGTTTTATTACATGAAATGTCGTCTTTCCGTAATGTCAATTTCATAATGAGCTTACAGGCTAAAGTTACAATTGCTACTGAACAAATTTTTATTCAAAACAACAAACAAATTTTTATTTAAACCATATTAGTAACCTACTAATTAATATTTATTTAATAAAATAAAATGAAAATGACATAACATTTCAAGTATGGTCAAACTTATATAAGTTTTCAAAATTTTCCATTTACAAGCACACTCAACAAATGTATATGCATATATGTTTATATAAATATTTGTAATATTTATATAAACAAGGATTTTTTTAAATTTTGATTTTGTTACCGTGGTTAACCAAATGGTTACAAGGTGGTCAACCACATACGTACAAATCTACCTACAATACATAGGAAAAACTTTTATATATTTTAAAGTGATTTTTGTTTTATTTGTAATCCCAGTATGAATGTGGTTAAATTTTAAATTATCCCTATAAACATTTGGAAGGTATCATCTTCGAAGAAATTTACGCAATATCTTCTTTTTATTATTTGGATGAAAATCATCAAAGTAATACTTTTATACCCTACACCACCATAGGTGGTTGATGTATTATGCGTTTGTGCTGATGTTTATAACGCATAGAAAAAATCATCCAACACCCATCTTAAAGTATACCAATCGACTCAGAACCACTTCTGAGTCGATCTAACGTCGTCCGTCCGTCCGACCGTCTGGTTGGCTATCCAAAAAAACCAAAGTACAGGCTGCAATTTTAAAGATAATTCAATGAAATATGATACATAGAACTTTCATGACACATGGACGAAGCCTATTGAAATTGATTACGATCGGTCCATTATTTTGCCTAGCCCCCATGCAAATGTCCTTCCAGAATAGGAGTTAGACGATTATAAATGCCTTAAATATAGCAATATTTTAATGAAATTCGGTGTAAGGAAGTTTTGTATAAGTTACAATCTTTCATGAAGATCGGTTCATAATTTATCATAGCTCCCATATAAAACCCTCTTCTGAAAATCACTTTACCGTGCATAAATCCCTTACGAATGTTAGTATCAAGTTTATATTCGACACAAATAAGTATAAATCACAGTGAAAAATTTTGTGAGGATCGGTCCATAATTTACCATAGCTGCCATATAAGCCCACTTTCGCGAATCACCCTAAAGTGCATAAATTAATATAAATGTTAGTATTAACATAATATTCTGTATTCGTATATTTTATTTCACACTTAGTAAAATTATTGGTCTACAATTGTCCACATGTCTAATAATAAGACCCTTCCACGAATTTTGATGGACATGCACAATGGTGTGGGGTATTATATGATCGGGCTTGACCGACTATATCTTTCTTACTTGTTCTAATATTGTATTTTTATTAGTTCAAAGAAGGCAATAAACAAAAAAAATATATAAAATTTTAATTTTTTGTTTTATTTTTATCCTCAAAATAATGGCTTTTTTCAGTAGGGTGATTATCACCTCCGCAATAAATTGATGATATCCCATTGAGATCATCTGGTCGAAATTAGTCCAATACTTTTATTTTTCAGTCACAATTTTATTCAGTTGTAGAAAAATTGTTCAAAAATTTAAAAAGTATTGAGAAATTTGTTTTTCTTATAGCAAAAAGTGTATATTTTATGTGAGCGTTTCAGTTTTCGTGCTTTATTATGTTAATAGTTATGTGCATGCATGTTTTATTATATTATTTCAAGATTTGTTTAATGATAATTTTTCTATATATTTAATATATCTCTCAGAAGATTATCTGGCGGTATCTATTCTTCGAAATTTTTTTGGAAATAACCGGAGAAAAAACTCAAAGAAACATTGTAATAGTCTTCACAATTTTCTACTGCATAACACTGAAGTTAAAAACAAACTATATATACCAATTTTGAACAAAAAAAATAGTGCTCTTTAATTTTGGACCTATTTTTATTTCGGTTACAGTACTTATGATTATATTCCTTACAAAAATCTCAATTTTAGTTTTTTTAAAAGGTAAATTTTCATAAAATATTAAACGTGTATCTTATTTAGTGATAAGTTTTATATGGAAAATAGTTTTTATTATTTTTAAAATGGAACAATAATGCGAAAAATGGGGGGAACGATTTTTGAGTTTAAAAATATGTTCTTTGGTCGGTATTTTTAGTATTAATTTTAATTTACACTTCGCGGTAGTTGTCAGCAAGCAAAATGCGTTTGTAGAAGAATGCCGCTGCAGCCGGTATAAACGATGTTTTTTTAATTATTTTTCATATTATCAATTTCAACCATTAAGATGATTCTCTTCATATCTAGTCTTAAAAAAATGCGGAACAAAATTTTAAAATTTGGTTAAAATTTTGAAAAGTTCGTCAAAATTTTAGACATTTTTTTAAACTTTTTCACACCACATTGACTGAGAAGCGTAATTTATTAAAAAAAAACATCTTTTTATGCTGTATTTTGGACAAACTTTATAAAAGCGGTATTTGTCAGTAGAGAAAAACATAAATTTTACAAACATCTATGCCAATTATATGGAAGTTTGTAATGATGGTATCCCATGCCTGATTTTCTGACATCAACGATATATACCTCCAAATGTAGTGAATTACTTCGTCTTTAAAATACTGTTCTCTAAATTGAATTTTAATATGAAAAAATTCACAATATTAAAAAATCGTACATTTTTGGTTTCATGTTTTGTTACTACATAGCTTTTTACCACATAGTATTATACGAGGGTGAATTAATAAGCCCGTGACTTTTCGAACTTTCCTCGTAGTTATATGAAATGCAACACTATTCCCATCAAGTACCACCTGTTAATAGACTACTGTCAAATTTTGAGCAAGTGTCATCATTTACTTTGCGTAAAAAATAGTATTTTTCGAGGTCCTTAAAATAGGCATTTGTTTGGTCAATAATTTCATCGTTGGAGCTGAATTTCTTTCCACCGAGCCATTTCTTTAGGTTTGGAAAGAGGTAGTAGTCACTAAGGGCTAAATCCGGAGAACATGGCGGATGAGGTACCAATTCGTAGCCCAGTTCATATAGTTTTCCCATTGAGACTGCACACGTCAATTGAGAGCAAACGCGGCACCCATCTTGCAGACAACTTTCTTAAACCCAGCTGATCATTTAAAATCAAAACCACACTGCCATATTAAATGACTATGGCATCAACAATCTCACGCACTTTTACTCTTCGGTCGGCCAACACCATATTGTGGATTTTTTCGTTCAACATCATTTGTACTTGTGCGACCACAATGAAAGTCAGTAAACCACTTTTTTACCATTGAAATCGATGGTTCAGAGTCCCCATAGTATTTATCGAGCTTTTCCTTGGTTTGATTGACGGTTTTTTGTATTTTTAGAAAAATACACGCGGTTGTATGTTTTGAACGGCTGTTAAACGCAAAGTAAATGACGACATATGCTCAAAATTTGACAGTAGTCTATTAACAGGTGATACTTGATGGGAATAATGTTGCATTTCATACAACTACGAGGGAAGTTCGAAAAGTCACGGACTTATTGATCCGCAATAACTATTCATACAATATACGAATAAACTAAATCTTGTCTCTCTACTGGTTAATAATTTGAGTCTAAAGGATTTAAATTGCGAGTGAAAAACTAAAATGAATCAAAAAACATCGAAAGAGTTTCTTAATATTTTTTAACTTTAAATGCCTTCATTTCCAAGAAATTTTAGGAAACTCATTTAAGTTTTGAATTTAATTTGTAAAGTGTACCAAAATGCATCAACAGTTTTGCTGCTGTTAAAGCTGTTAACTTTAGAAATACAATACACATAAAGTTGGTTTAAAAGAGTTTGGAAAATTTTTAAAATTCCTCATATAGTGGTTGTAGTTGTATGATGTTGTTCTTTTTAATAATTGTAATAGCTGCATCTGATTAACATATTAAGCAGGGAATAGAGGACAAACGAATAGCAATGAATGTATTAAATAGTATAATGTGCTTTCCATGTCAAATTTTACTACGTTTTAATACAAAATAATAACAATAATATTTTTATTATTGTTGTTGTAACTGCTATTAGTTTATATGAATTAACAACACGCTATTTTACATCAAACATACAAACTTGAAAATAAATAATAAGTTCTTTTATTGTCAAGAAATTACGACAATAAATGAAAAGTTAAAAAGGAACATGAAGTAAAGTATAGGAAAATATTCAGGTATGTGATGAAAAACTATTTCGAATCAAAAGCGAAGGAAAAACGAACAAAGCTGTGATGAACATACATTTTTCAATTTCATTTTGGTTTCAATGTAAAATCGAATTCTATTTCATTTCCCATTTTCTTATATAAAAATTATAATAAATTAGGTTTGTCGTTTTCAAATCGAAAAAGTTTTGCCCGTATTTTAAGTATTTGTGGCAATTAAATTTGAATAAAGAATAAAACAAAACTTTATTTTTCAAGATAAAAATGATACAAAAAACAAAAAATAACACTTTATAAAAGATTTAAATAGTGTCAAATATGCGAATTCGGTAGATCCTGCAAAATATTAAATGGGTGCAATTCTCTTCTCTATGATGTTTTAAAAGGCTTCCATTGGTAAAAAAAGAAAAAAAATAGAATTCATATCCAATCTTTTTAGTCACACGTAATACTAGCTTCCCTTGATAAAATCTTGAATTCTAGTCACGAATTTAAGTATATCTAAAAGGTTATAATTACTTGAATGTCGCAAATGACATAAATTTTTAAATTTATTGCCGCAAAAGGGAAAAATCTTACACTCAATCTGCACTGCACTCCCATAACGCTTTGCAATACATAAAATGCACGATGCCGGTTTAAGAAATAGCATATAAAATAGACCGAAAATTTTAAGAAACTATCTGAATCCAATATTAAATGTACTATAAAGAAGAAATCTTTTCCGTTTAAAGATCAGCTAAGCATTTTAAAATTTTTTAATCTATGCTGGTGTTTGGAATTCTTAAAAAATTGCATTCAGATAAATTATTGCATATTTTTCTGATGCCTTTAATTAAGGAAAACCACCATATTGCACCTCATTTCCCCATACAATTTTTTGAAATCCCGTATTTGCAAATCAGCCCTTTTACCAGACTCTATTGTTTCCTCTTTTGTTGTACCCAAAATTTTGAATAACAAAATAAACTTAGAATTAATAAATAAATTTGTTTTCATTTGACAAGAAACAATAGAATTAAAACAAGAAGAAAGAAATAAGAAATATATTGTTTTCTATCAAACCTAAAAAGAATTCGTTCGTTTTGAACATTCGATTTCATTTCAAAACGAATCGATTTCCATCACATATACTGCCTGCCACTTGAATAAGGAATCACATTTTTTTTCAAATTTAATTAAGTATATCTCCTAAACTAAAGTTCAGAAAAAAATAATTTTTTGCGCAACCAAATTTCAAAGTATTGGCTTTAGTTTCCTAAATATACGTATTTTATTATACTAAAATTATGCATTTATTTAAAAACATGTATTTCTGAGGTACTTTTTCGTGTGTAACTTGAATAAGGAATATTTTAAAACTAAGAAAACTATAATTTATTTTTAAATTTTAGGTTATAAAAATAAAAGTTATTATCTTCTCGCATTCAATTAGTAATATATACTCCCACCATTTTTAGAAATAACCCGAGTTGTACAATGACTCTAAATAATTGAACTCCATGCTTCCGTTATTGCATCCTTTAAGGATTCTATCGTCTCAAATTATTTTCCTCCTTCATAAACTTTTCTTGCAAGCCAACCCCAGACATTTTCGATTGGCTTCAGGTCTGGTGAATATGGGGGCCAATCCAAAAGTTGAACACCTTGTTGATTAATCCATTGTTTTACTGCTCTGGCGGTATGAATCGGAGCGTTATCGTGTTGGTACGTTCAAGGTATGGGTCCAAAGAAATAATTAAATTTTGGAAGTGCTTCCTCCAGAATGTTTTTGTTAGTCGCTGCAGTCATTTTGTTGGATACAAAAATCAATTCTACGGTACCATAATACGTATTATTCCGCTTTCTCGGCTGTGTCTGTGGCTCAAATATAATTCCTCCTTATTTAGGTCATGGAAGTAATAGTTATACCTATCGGGATCATCAATATTAAACTTTTCTTCATCGGAAAATACAATTTTAAACCATTTGTCGGACCATGTCATTGTGACATGCGTTTTTCATTAAGTGGTGGTTTTTTGCAGTTTTCGTCGGACTATGTATGGGCACGACTTTAAAACACGGTGCACTGTTCTTAGACTGGCACTGACTCCACTTTTTCACGTATTTTTGATATCGACATGGCAGAATTTGATACAATTCTAAAAATGCTTCGTCTTTCTTTTAGAGTTTTTGCCATTTTCTTCCTCCCTTTCATATTTTTTCCATATCTTTCCACGTTATTTAAATAATTGTACAGAACTGTTTTTCCTCTATTAATGTTTTTGGCTATTTGGACCAGATTCTGACCCTGAGATTTCAAAATCAGAATTTTTTCTCTTTCAGAGTTATTAAGAGCCTTACCACGTCCCATTTTGAATAAAAACTATTTAAAAACTATCAAATTAAAAATTCTCTAGCCGTTTATATTGAAAGAAATTCAAATCATAGCCTTCCTGATTAATATTAAAAGAATTCCTTATTCAAGTGACACACGAAATAGTACCACAGACATGTTTTTAGATAAATGCATAATTTTAGTATAGCAAAATATGTATATTTTTTATTTCTTCAGGAAACTAAAGCCAATACTTTGAAATTTTGTTACGCAAAAAATTATTTTTTTCTGAACTTTAGTTTAGGAGATATACTTAATTAAAGTTAATAAAATGTAATTCCTTATTCAGGTGGCAGGCAGTGTACCTAATTATTAATGTTTAAAATATTATTAGAAGTAAACGAAAATAATTTTTTTTTCTCTCATATTAAGAAATCTTAATCCAGCCTTTAAATGTTTGTAAAATTTTCTTGCATTTTAGCATTTCTTTGTAAGGGAGACAGAGTACGAGTACATTCCCTGCCAACACTTTCTATCAAAATTTGAACTAAAGCGACATCTCATGTAGTTAATAACGAATATGATATCAATTTCTTATCGCAGAAGAATCACCGTTCGGGAAGAAACACTATTTAGTGCATTCTTTGAGAGTCGCAATACTATCATTTAGAAGTGTAAAAAGTACATCAAGAAAGCATCGAAATATAATCGCTTTTGTATAATAAACATGTTTTTAATGCAGCTGAAACATTTCTAGTAAATATTTTTAATTATAATTGAGCTAAATGCTTATCTTATATTTAAACACACTATAATAACTCACTAAACTTAAAATTAAATATGAAATAATTAAAAAGAGAAATCTCTAATAAAAATTTATATTAATACATGTTTTATATTAATACATGTTTTATTCAACCCTATAAACAATAATATTAATCACTTTAAAAGTTATACTCGTACATTTACTGAGCAATATTATGTCGCGATTGTTATTTTTCTTTTCTCTGGAATGTAAACAGTCGCACAAATAAAGTTTTTCAGATCAAAATTCAATACTAATGTACTCGTATTTTGCTATTGAAAATTTGTATGTTTTATATTTTTTAACATCCAAGAGTGTCAAAAAAGACACTTTTTAGTGGATGGATGAAAAAAACTCTCTTCCCAATGATGGCATGGCTATTTAATTTAATATTAGCATATTTATTTGCATGTGTTTGTATCCTTGTGTTTACGTTTGTTGTGTGAAAATATTTTAATCTTTGTATTGTATTATGTTGCGTTTATTTGTTTGTGTTTTTCTGATTCTCTTGTTTATATTATTTTCTTTCATTTCTTTGTTTATTTATATTTATGAGCTTAACTAACTCACACTTTAACCAAAATAAAAAAAAACAATAAAAAATTAAAACTATTGTGCTCGTATGTATTTGTATTTATTTATAATTTGTACTCATGCACATTAGGGTTATAACTTTTTGAAATTTTTGCAAATATCCAAAATACCATAACAATTCCTTGTAGAGCATGAAAAGGGTATTAAAGAATATGATAGTATTTTTCGCCATCATTAAAAAAGTTCACGCACCGATGGCAGTGAAAATTTTTTGTAGATAATATTTAATATTGTTTAAGTATTAAAAAATTTACATTTTCCGCCATAAAATTATGTAAAAAAATGTTAATTTCTATAAAATTGCAATGTTAAAATAAAATTTATAAACAAAAGAATTTTTTTAATTTTATTTTTTTACTTTATAATTTTCTTGTATTTTTAAATTTCTCAACATTTTATGATGTAAATTAAAATGCAAAATCATTTTCTACCAATTTAATAGAAAGTATATGCAAAAATACGTTAAATTAGTTCCTAGAGAGATTTTAAATTTTATTCGATAACTGATAATATCTAAGTAATATTTTTCTGAATACTTGACCACATCATAATATTTGACTTATTTATGTGATAGAAGAATATAAAACAAAGTAATTTTAATCCATACACGCAAAGAAAAAAACATGGTTATGGCTCACGACAATTATGTTATGTTATTATGTTTTTATAGTTATTTTTTATAGATTTTAATAATACTGTGTTCATGATAAAAATGTTTCTGTTTAAATTTAATAATTTAATGATTGACTTCAATCAAATTTTAATATAATTGACAACAAAAATATTATATTTGGAAAATATCTTTACCAAAAACAAAATGTTATAAACATGCAAAAATTTAATTAATTCCATAATCATTAAATGTTGACAATATTTTTATTTGCTTTTAAGTGACATTTTTTTTTTTTTTTTTTATAGTGTTTGTTATTAGAAAACATTTTTGTCTATCAATTCAGACGTTTGTCAGTAATCAATTAAATTATTTGTGAAGAATAAGTGTTTATGTATTTGTTAAATGTTCGCGAGTAAAATAGTAAATATTTGTAAAAATAAACTAAATAAGTGCGAATAAAAAAGGTAAGCACTTAAATTAAAACTTCTAAATGTCATTTTATACTACAATAAAAATGCAAAAAATTAATAATAATTAATAAATAATAATAATTCTACTAATTCCATTTTAAATACACCATCAATAAATCAAGAATAATGCGATAATATTTATTTTTCGGTTACCCTTAAATCATTAGAATCGACTTTTGTGGTCAACATTTCTAAATAAAAGTCCTGAACTAAGTTCTCATTTCAATATTAATATGTAAGTAAATAGTATGTACAGAATTAGTATATAAATTAATATCTATATCTAATAAATAATTTTCTCTACTTTTTCTCTTTTGCAAAATGTGTAGTGGACATAATAAAAAATTAATAAAAATAATAATTTACGTGTTTTATTTTAATAAATTTAGTAGTGAAATGGGATTATATTATGATACAGTTAAATTATAAACACGATATGATTTAAGTGAATTATAATATGATAAAATTGATTAAGAATATGATAAAATGGGATCAAAATATAAAAAAGGCAGTATAATGTGATAAAATGAGATTATAGTAAATATAATAAAGTCGAATCGTAGCACGATAAAAACACACTATTATATTATAAAATCGAGCATAATATTAAAAAAAATGTTCATAATATTATAAAATCGAATCATTAATACCTACATTCTACTATTTAAATATTTATTCTAGTATTAAAAATTTATTAAAAAATTTTACAAAAAAATTTTACAAATCGCCTTAGTTTGATGAAGTTTTCTTCTCCAAATCGACTAAGTAGTTTGGTTTTCATTATCGAGGAAATATTGGCTATAAATATATGCTATAGTATTTTAAAATCCAAAAAAGTTATAACCCTAATGCACATGGTCACATATTTATACTGAGATTTACGTAAAGATTAGATTTTTCTTCGTTTTTTTTTTCAAATGCTGTTTTTGTAGGTCTCATATCATATATCAAGTTTCGTTTATTTAATTTTAGTTTTTTATGAGGTTTTTTGTTTTTTTTTTTTTATTTCTCTTTAGACCACAAACAATTTCTGATATGGTAAATATAAGTTCATATTACACTGAGCAACAAGCAGATACCAAAGGGAAATTAACGTGAGCTATTAGATTATTAAAATACTAAAAAGCTTCTTTGGGATCTTTCTAATATGGTTAAAGTTTGAATTTTTTAAATTTTTTTAAATTTAATTTTTTGTCCTGGCGTTATCCTTTCGCGAACTAAACCAAACCAAATTTGGAGTAAAAAATATTAATTTTTTTTTCTTCTAGCAAATGCAAATTAAAGTCTTGAATTTGATAATTTTTCATGGCTAGGCGAATTGAGATAATTCAAAAAAATTTTTCAACATATTATTTTGGAATATATTGGAAATCACAGAATATTTTAAAAAAGTTTTCACTCCTATTGTTTAAGTCCCGATCGTAGTTTTATTTAAATTTAACCTTCTTTGTATATTAACTGCATTTTGATTTAGTATTAGTTGCCAACGGCTTTTACTACTGTTTTGATGCATCCTTTCCAGTAAATTTTACACTAGAAACTAGCGAGTAAAATCTTTAATTGTACTTAAGCATTATCTGTAACTTAGTTTCTTCACTTTTTTTAGTTAGTTATTTTGGTAACTATGAATACTTCATATCGTTACCACAAGGTGGCAAACTGAGATCTCGTCTTTCATATTTAAAATTTTTAAAAAATATTGTGTTTTATTTCTTTTTCTTTTACCTTGCGTGAACGTCTATATTACGGAAAAAACATTAAAAGTCAAATCAAAAAATCGAAAATTGCAAAATTAAGCGCAAATATATTTTTAAAGATAACAGATATCAAAAATGCGTAATCATAGCTTTTCTTTATCCCATCATTCTTTTCAATGGTTTTTAAATCTTTGAAATCGGACTTAATTTGTAGGAGTTACGATTTTTGAAAACCTTTTTATACTCGACGTGGTCAACTTTGTACCCTGTAGCTTATCGTATTTCGTATTGTTACAGGATGACTACAAGGTAATTTTCTGAAAACTAAGATCCTCCTCTAAAACTTTCATATACATTTCAATTCGAGCCGAACAGTGGTTTAAGAGATTTAAATTTATTTAAAAAATTTTTGCGATCGATCCCACTCTGAGCTGTGATAAAAAACATAACTTTCAAAATTTATCCTTGTCTATTGGCTTGACAAATCGGCAAGTTAAATCAAAGAATTAATTTTAATTTTGCGATAAAGGACATAAACTAAAAACCTCAATAAAACTGTTGCACAGTGTGGGGTCTCTTTAATTTTTTTCTTACCTTCATTCGTTTTATATTAAATCCAAGAAATCACTGTATGGCCTATGTTTTTGTTGTTGTTGGTTTTTGATGGTTATTTTACATTTCATGTTTTTCATCATTATAATCTGTGAAAATAATAAAAATGAAAAGAACAAAAAATAAATACACATAATTCATACTATGTATGTATATGTACATATATGTGTAGGTATACACATACATATAAAGGTATATATTATATTTAATTTTATTTTAAACAAATACACAGTATTTATGAAATAACAATGCCTTGTTTATTAAATTTATTTAGTTTTAAGCGAAATAAATAATCTGTGGTAAGAATTAAAAGGAAAATATGTAATAAATTAAAAATATATATTTTTCAAATTGAAAAGTTTTTAAATCCAAATATTTACTGCTGAGGCATTTCATTATTAAAATATTTTTAATAATTTAATAAATGACTGTAAAAAAATTCATGCGTTCTTAATTATGGAAGGACTAAATTAACTGCAGAATTGCATTAATAAAATTATTTGTTGATTTTAGCCAAAAATTCCACAGTAGAGCAGAATCAAAATTTTTGGAAATAAATCTGTAACTTCTAATCTGCTAGTTGGATTTGCATAAAATTTCACATATGCATAGCAGAGGAGTGTAGAATGTAGTTTGGAAGAAAGGTCCCACACAATCCTCAGGAGATGAACTATTGGTATTCAAAATAGGGTATATATGACGTAGAAAATTTTTAACCTCTTGCCAAATTTTTCTTTCTTATCCGATTTAAAATATTTTTACATCTTCTCAAAGCTCTCGATATGGCATTTGAAATAACATTTATAGTTTTTAAATTATTTGCATTTGAAATTCCAACTATCTCAACTTTGCCAAATCTTGATCCAGTTTTTTCCATATATATAGCACAATATTTTCAGCCGATTTTGTAAAATTTTTATTCAATTAGTTAAAGAACATAATTATCTATCGAATAAAATAACTAGAAGTCGATATATGTATCTTACAAGTTCAAAAATAACCGATTTTGAATTTGAAAATTTTTTTTACCGGAAAATTATCTGCCCTCTTTCTTCTCTAAAATAAAATTTTCTTTCAGAATATATAATATGGAATACTAGAATTAAAACTAAGTCCAAACACTCAACATCACTATGTATGGCCCATAATGAATTTGACTTATTTTAAATCAAAATTTTGATTTTAGCCTACATGCTCAAAAATCTCAAAGGATAGTTCTGCAAACCGCATGCAGTTTCGAAAACTCCAATGTGTTCCAAAGCGTTTTCCAAAGGCTTTTTGCAAACCTACAATAAATGTGGATTTATGAGCAAAAATAAAAAATCCATTTTTGGAATTTTCGTTGATTTTTTGGGAATAATGGGATTCTTCTTACAAAAATCTTAAATTTTTGTACACTTTATCATTTCAAATGATAAAGTCAACAATCGCTGAAATTTTCGCTAAGATTCTTAACACACCAGTATTTTATTTGAGATCAAATATTTATAGTTTTTCCAAAAACCATTTTTTTACAAAAATCTTACTTTAAAAATCAGAAAAACTATGAACGTTTTTTTTTTTCAAATAAACTTCTCTGACATAATTCTTAAATATATGATTGAAAGAATAAAGTCAATATCTTTTATAGAAAAAAGTAACATGGTTTTGGCCTAATAAAGGATATTGACTTCAATATTTTTGTATATAATGAAAAATTATGTCAGCTAGACAGAGAAGTTTATTTAAAAATATGAAGCCAATAATTTTTCTGAATTTTTTAATTAAAGCAACATTTTTTGTAAAAAATTGGTTTTCGAAGAAACTAAAAATATTTGATCTCTAATAAAATCTTGGTTTGTTGAGATATCTCAGAATCAGCCTTCAGGATTTTAGACCATATAGGCTAAAATAAAAATTTTGATTTAAAATAGGTAAAATTCATGATGTTCTGTATATAATATTGTTGAGTGTTTAGACTTGGTTATAATTCCAAAATCATCTCTTTGAATATATCTTTCAGAAAAGTACAAAATATTCTATATTCTTAAAGAAAGAACACAATAAATCATAATTGTTTTAAATTTTCAAATTCAAGATCGGTTATTTTTCAATTATTAAGAGATATCGACTTTTGGTTTTTTTATTCGATAGATAATTTATTTTTTTAACTAATAGAACAAACATTTTACAAGATCAGATAAAAATATTGGGTTATATATTGAAAAAAACTGGATCAAGACTTGTCAAAATTGAGATAGTTGAAAATTCAAATGAAAATAACTTGAAAACTATAAGTAATAAATAGTATATGCAAGCATTTCTTATAGAGAGCTTTAAGAGGATGTAAAAATATCTGAAATCAGAAAAGAAAGAATAATTTGGCAAGTGGTTAACAGTTTTCTATATCAGAGGTATCCTAGTTTGAACCCCAATATCTATGCTCTTGAGGGGTGTGTAGAGTACCTCTTCCATACTTAAAATTCTACGCTCATCTGCTGCATGAAATTTTATGTAAATCCAACCAGCAGATTAGAAGTTACAGATTAATTTCCAAAAATTGTTGATGCTGCACCACTGTACATTTCATTATAATTCTAATTAATTTGATTAAAAAATAAATTGAAATTTAAACCAAAATCAATTATTCTCAGTTGATTAATATTATCATTTTGGTAATTGGACCAAAATTAATTAAAAATTTAATTAATATAAATAATTTCATAATTGAAGTTCATTTATATTTTTTCTGTGTATTATAAATTATAGCATAATAGTGCTTTTTCTTAGTCGTTCTTGACCACCCTTCTTTCTATCAAACGTGTTTATTATCTACTGTATATTTTCCTTACTTTTCATTAAATTTAAGTATTGTGAAAATTGGGTGTATTTTTCGTATTTCCTTTCAAAAACGCAATAAGAATATAAAATACCATATGAAAACAATCTTAAAAAAAATCAAACGCAAGCCAGAAATATTTCAACTTAAAGTAATTAACAAAAAATTAAAAATCCACCCTGTTTCACATAGGAAGAAAGAAAATGAAGGGCTTATGGAAAAACCAACATGTTCATGAATGAAAAAACAAAAACGTAAAAACCAAACAAAAAAACATGAACATAAAAGAATATAACCTACCTTTGGGCACGAAAACTTTATAGTTTATTTTCGTTTTTCATGTTTTCTCTTTTTTTTTTTTTTTTTTTTTGAGGTTATTAAATTTTTTAAAATTTAATATTTAATGAAAACTGAGAAGAATGTTTTAAAAATATTTTTGTTTTTACAATATCTAATGGACAGTCGGAAATTATTTTTATGAAGGATTTTAAATAGAATAAGGAAAATTGTTTGTTTATAGAAATGCAGGAATTTAAATCAATTTAATATGCAAATGAAAATGATTTTCTAAATTCGCTGAACTACTAAGGACTAAAAATTAAATTTAAAAAGACTAAGTAGTTATATATAAATTGCCTGAGTAAATAATTTTTTTTACTTTTTAATAAATATTATAAATTTTTAATTTAAAAAACAAAAAACACCATTTTTAAATATTGAATATAATAGTCTTAACCAACTTCAAATTTCATGATTAATCATTTTTAGTGTCTTACCTTTTAAAATATATTAACATTATTTTACTTTACTTTAGCCATAAAAATGTGAGTTTAATTTTTCTCAAAACATTTGGGCCATTATCGAAAACTTTTAACTTTTAAACTAATCGGACCTAGTGAATAAATTATACAACTTCTTTGTTATAGTAAGATAGTTACAAACAGGGTAGCGACATTACTGTAGATAATTTAAAAAAAAATCCAAAAAAGAGGATTTCAAAAAATAAAGTCGCAAAAAAGAGATTTTTTGAAAAAAGGGGCCAACTGCTTCAGAACCTAAAAAAAATCCTCAATTTGTTTATTTGATTAAAACAACAAAAGATATTAAGTGTACTCAGTTAAACGCAAGTTTCCCATTTGTGTAATTTGTGTAATTGTGTAAATTTACGCGACATGTTTCAATAACCCCCTTTTCAAATGTTATACAATATTAAGTAAATAATTGAAAAATTGTGTTGAAGGCAATGATACATGCAATAATTTTATTATAATTAACGTAACTATAATTTTTTACATCGCTTTTATTAATAATTTTTAAATATAAACAAAAGACAGCTGATTTGTAAATGCACAATTAAACAGCGTAAGTTTGAGAGACTATTTAGTCTCTTTAAATTTAAGTAATCGCGCAAACTTATAAGTCTTGTGCAAATGATTTTTCCATTTAATTTTTGTTAGTTCATTTGCGAGTGTGCAAACTTGCACACATTACACAGTTTGTGATGGTTTTGCACGTTTTCATGAGGACCCTTATTGTATTTTAAGAAAAACTACTAAATTAAATTTTATTAAACACAAAATAATTTATAATTTTTATTGTTGCAAAAAAGTATTTATTCATACAAATAGTTAACATAAAATACTCTTTTTATTATTTAAACTTCTATACTTTTGTATGAGGTCCTCGGTCACAAGTCTTACAAATCCCTATCTAATAAATTTATGACTGAAAGCATGGATTCACAAGTGTTGACCGTAAGTTTGACAACTTATTTTTCAATAGTGCTAATTTAGAAAAAAAAACGTTCCGCCGAATCACTCCCATGATTCAAAGTAAAAATATAAATTGGTTTATAAGCATACATCAAATCTATTTTCTAATTTTCATAATATAGTCCAAAAAATTCAGGATTTGATGTGTTAAATAGTTGTTCATAAACTTTAGTTTCTAACAGTTTCAGTTCATTTATAAATTATAAGAGGTCTTTTTAACATTGTACATTGGAATTAATATATAATTGGTCGAGATGTTTCAAACAACTTAGATTCTCTTCATAATAAGTCGCCATTTAATTTCATTTTAAAAGTGGGGCCAAGAAAGTGGCCAGGTGATTAAAAAAAAGGCAATTTATGGTAACGCTGCAAGGTATTCGAATTTTTGATTTGTTTTTTTTTTTTGGCGGGAGCGCACACTCTCAACGGAATACAAATTTTTAAACATGGTTTGATACTTGTTGTAATTATGCGTCTCAAAGTCTGGAAAACAGGAGCGAATATTTAAAAAAAAAACAGTTTTTCGCGACATACATTCACAGTTTCTAATATAATAGCATGAATTACTGTGTGAACTTAGTTTTTTTTTTTTTTTTTTTTTTTTTTTTGTTACACAATAAAATAGAAGGCGCATTTTAAATAAATATATTGAAAAAATTTTATGGACCTTTTGAAAATATCGCAACAATAGCACATTTTGCCTTTGTATTTTATATAGCAAATTGCAATTTGCACAAAGCTTGAATATATAGATATAAGAACAGCGATAAATATAATTGATCAAGACCATACATTTAAATTAAGCGTAGTCGATAGCTGAATACGGGACACTTTTGTCTAAACACATTTTGCTCACGCACATCGTCTAGACAGCACGAAATTAATATATATATAATTGGCATAATTAGTAGATGTTTGTAATGCTTAACGGAAATGTAGAAGCGCATCAAAAAATTTTCAAAAAATAAGAAATTGATGGGTTAAAAAACAATCACAATGTTGAATAGTATTCCTTTGTAATAAACTTGAATAAAATATATTTTCGTTTAATGTAAGAAGAAATAATTTAGATACAATCCTCATTTTGCGTAAAATTTTTGAAAATCGCCATTTTTAGTATAAAGAAAATATTTTAAATTTTACCCGGAAACCCTAAACTATGCTCCACTAATACCACCAAACATTGAAAATATTATAAGTAGAGGACGTATTTTCATGTATTTATAGATTTAAAATGAGCCCCTAAAATATGCTTTTAAAAATTTACACTTACATATGTCCTTAAAAGTAAGCACCATACATTTTTAAGAACATATTTTGGAGGTTAATTTTAAATCTATAAATGTATGAAAATCCGCCCTCTACACATAAATATATTTTTTTTTTCTGTTAAAAAAAAGTATTTTAATCATATTTTGCGCTTTTTAATGTGTAGTAGGGGAAACAAAATGATTAGAGGTCGGCCTTTAATGCACTTATTCATTTATTTATTTATTTTAATAAAGCCCCTGAAACATGTTTTTAAAAATTTATTATATGCACTTAAAATTTTAATAATATGCCCCTAAGTAAATATAAATTTTTAAAATAATATTTAAAGGGCCAATGTGTAATTTTTACCAGAATTATACATAAACTTCATGTATGTAAAATTTTTCATATACTCAACTTGAAACCGCTATAACTTTCGAGTCCCTTTTGCGAAATGATGTTCACATTAGAACATTCGAGTCCCTTTATATTTTTATAAATGAATTTTATTGTAAAAATGGCTGAAAAGCTCAAAAAATAGGAATAAAGAACAAAAAATTTTTGTGTACTTATTATCTTACACAGTTTTGTTATGAATAAAAAAGTGTACATACTTTTTAAAAAGTGTAAAATCTTTTCTTTCTCTGCCGTTTAAAAAACTTAAATTGAATAGCAGGTATTTGAGATAAAAACTTTGGGAGTATATTGAAAATTATAAAAATGGTGTAATAACTTACACACCCATACCTACAAATTACACTATGCTACATTCCAATTTTTTTACACGAAATTTATCTGATACATTTCGCATAATATTTTTGATATGGAATTTCTAACTAGAAACTGCAAAAATTGCGACAATACGTTCTTTTTATCACCTTTTAGGCAGCATTCATATTTTTGAACACATTTTGTCTCAGTAATTTGTGTCCTCTGTTTTGCTCTTACATTTTTTTATAACATTTCTATTAGGAACTCTTTTTTGTTTCAAGGGCTTTCAGGCCACTTTTCTTTAATTTTCTGATAAAAGATGCAGATCATTTTAAAGACTGCATTTCATTAAAGGTTTGGGGTTTCCCGAAGTATTTCTTTCCTGAGAAAGAAGAATTTAAAAAAATCAATTTCCAGGGAAATCCCGGGATTCCTGAGAATTTTTTAAAATCTTAATTATAAGGAGAAAAGAATCCATGATTTCTTATAAAAAAATAAAAATAAAACGAAACATTATTAGTCATACTGAATTAAAGAAAAAGTATTACGCTATGTTTAAGATTAAAAAAAAAATTAAATATTTTATACAAATAAAATTAATACCTTTTATTATAAATAGCTCGCCGTTTATTTCCACCTTATTTCCTAACTTACATTATTTTTATTATTTTTTTTTTTTTACTTAACTAATTCTTTTCCAAATATTATTTATTTATTTATTTAATAGCCAATGAAATTACAAATTCTTACTAAATTAAACATAAATCTGAAAAATACTAAAAATTGGTTCGCAACAATGTATTTCGGATCAATCAAAGTGTTCAGAAATCTTATGAAAATAATCCCATATATGTATGAATACAAGATGAGATTAGTTTTTTATAAGTATTTTAAAGTTGTAACATTTGTACCTAACATTTACATATCCATTGCTTGGATAAGAGATACTGTTTTAAAATAAAATGTTATGCTGGAATGAAAAATCTTCCAAACATTTAATATGTATAATTTTAACATGACAAAAAATAAAGTTGATTTAAAATTTCATATGAAACAACTTGAAAGTAAATTCGTTAAATCACAGGCAAACAAATACTTAGATATCTGAGAGAAAAAAGCCTAATTCATGCAAGACTAACTTTCTAGTTGTATTATATGCGTTAAACTCTTGCAATTACCATGTTTAGAGAAACGTTAATCTTTCATTGATATAGCAAAATATTTGCTATAGAATTTTAAAACTACTAGAATATTTAATCTCCCGTTTTCTCGGGAAAATTAAAAGAAATTCCCGAGAATTTCCGAGAGTATTTTGAAGCGAAATCCCGGATCCCAAACCTTAGTTACATTCCATCCACAGATGTAGAAATTTTCTTTTCAAATTCATATTATTTTGTCTGTGATCCTACAGTCTGTAAATAAACTTTTTTCCTTGGTTATGGGGGTTGCTTTTGATGACCATGAGCTCTTTGTATTTTTATGACGCAATAAACTGAATTTTCTAACTCATTTGCAGTCCTAGCAATTGATTTATATGGCCAACATGTGTTTTGTTTAGATTTTAATTTTTTATTAAATTTTTATTTTAAGAAAAACTAGTTATGCTATTTCAAATATGGTCTAGCTACTAAGAATATTTATTTATTTATATTTACAGAGAATAAAAATAACTCAACACTAAAAACACTGCACAGAGGAGTCGACTTTAATAAAACATGACAAAAAGTTGGTTTTTTGCAAAAAGCGTAGACTTTTCTTCATATAACTGCATAATTTGTTTTTTCATTAATGTTTTTTTAGACAGTTTTAGAGGAATCAAATTAAGATTTTTTTGTATTTTTTTTTATTTTAACATCTTTATTTTTAAAGTTAAAAAAAATAATATAGCGTAATTTTTTTGAACATCATTATTTTTTATAATAAATTTACGTAGGTTGTAAATGTGATTATTAAAATATTTTAATAATTAGCGAAATTTTATCATAGGGTTTTTTAATAAATTTTAAGTAATTTATTCCACTTTTAAAGAAAAAAAATATATTTTGGCCTCTGTTGGCCTCTTAGCGACCATAAGTATTTGCTATGCTGACATTTTTTGAGTCTAAGCGCATTTGCATGTTTTGCCTCTTTTTGCCCCATGGAAGCGTATAATTATTTTTCTAATACTCTATTTAACAATATCAAATTTATTTAGAATTTTTTATGAAATTTTCAAATTTGTATGCATAATATTATCATGATAGCAGCATTTACATATATGGCTTTTATACATGTTATTGTGACTCTCGGATAGGCCTATTACATGAAGGTAATGGTCATTAAATTCATTAAATTTATCATTAAATTTGTCAATAGGCTTTCGACTTTCGTTAAAGTTAAAGTGATTTTTAGAACTGAAATTATATGGTAAATTATTCACCGACCTTCATGAAAGTTGGCATACTTATTATGCTTATAAAATACTTATTTTTACTGATATTTATATCATTATTAATCTGAGGTATTTTTGACCTTAATATCCAATTTCGGAAGGACATTTGCATAGGGGATAGGGAAAGTTTTTAGCCGATCCTAACAAATTGCTATCGACTTCGTTCTTATACTGAAGTAAATTTTCTTACCGAATTCTATTACGATATCTTATAAATTTTGACCTTTGCAAGGTTCAAATAGGCAATCTGCCAGCCAAACGGAAGGACAGACATCGACATCTCGATTCAGAAAGTTATTTTAAGTCGAACAGTGTACTTTAAAGTGAATGCTCGACCAATTTATTTATGCGCTATAAATAACAGTACAAACGCATATTAGCCCAACTACCTGCGGTATGGTAAGTTATAAAAATTATCGTTTATATAATATTTTCTTTTCTAAATTTGCAACAACAATTTGCTTTACACGCAAACTTCTTTTTCTTAATTTGTATGTTCAACATACATGGCCCTCTATCAACACGTTCCAATCATATTAGTAAAAATTTGCCTAACTATTAAAAATTATACAAGAGTATATAATAAAATAAAAATACAAGTGTATATCACTTTTATTACTTAGGCAAATTTTTACTAATATGATTGGAACAGGTTGATAGAGGGTCATTTATATACTTTAAACATACCTATATATTGAAATTATATGACCCTCTATCAATCTGTTCCAATCATATTAATTAAATTTTCAGTATGTTGAAATGTAGTAAGTTCTTTAGTTTTTGCCAGATTTTCACTTTATTTATGTACACACATATAAGAAGAAACTATAGAGTCATGCCACCAAGTCATTTCCCTCACCCTTGCCAGAGCATAATTTGCGAAGTATAGCGATTTGAAAATTTTTTAATGTCAAAAATGTACAAAGTTGCAATCACAAAATTTGCGAATTTTTACGATTTTTCAAAAAATAAAAATTTTTACATTTTTAAGGTGTTTTTATACCTCCAAAACTCCATATCAAAAAATTACTTCGGTATAACTTGGAAGAAATATGAGCTAGAATTTTTTGATATTTTATTAAAGCAAGTCAGACATTTCGTTCTCGAGATACATTGCAGTATGTTGTGCAACATTATTAATTTATCTACGAAAGCGGATCAACATTTCCGTGACTTTTCGGACTTCCCTCGTAGTTATATGAAATGCAACACTATTCCTATCAAGTACCACCTGTTAATAGACTACTGCCTATTTTGAGCAAGTGTCGTCATTTACTTTGCGTTTAACAGCTGTTCAAAACATACAACCCGTGTATTTTTCTAAAAATGGAAAAAAGTGAATTTCGAGTGATCGTTAAACATTATTTTTTGCGAAAAAAAAACCTCCAATCAAACCAGGGAAAAGCTCGATAAATACTATGGGGACTCTGCACCATCTTTTGGTAAAAAAAGACGCTGAACGTTCTGGACGCCCAATTGAGGTCAGTATACCCAAAAATGTCGAAAAAATCCACGATATGGTGTTGGCCGACCAAAGAGTAAAAGTGCGTGAGATTGTTGATACCATAGGCATTTTATATGGCAGTGTGGTTTCGATTTTAAATGATCAGCTGGGTTTAAGAAAGTTGTCTGCAAGATGGGTGCCGTGTGACAACTTCAAAGGAATGTTAGGAGTTGTTTAATCGCAATCCGAATGAGTTTTTGCGGCGTTTTGTAACTGTGGATGAAACATGGATCCATTACTGTACTCCGGAGACCAAGCAGCAGTCTAAACAAAACAAAACAATGGGTTTCTCCGGTTGAACCTGCTCCGAAGAAGGCCAAGATAAGTTTGTCGGCCAATAAGGTGATGGCAACAGTTTTTTGGGATGCTCGCGGGATAATCCACATCGATTACCTTCAAAAGGGAAGAACAATAAACGACAAATATTATGCCAAATTATTAGACCGATTTAATGAGGATTTAAAAAGAAAACGACCCCATATGGCCAAGAAAAGAGATCTTTTTCATCAAGATAATGCACGTGTGCACACGTGTGCAGTCTCAATTGCAAAACTCTATAAATTGGGCTACGAATTGGTACCTCATCCGCCATATTCTCCAGATTTAGCATCTAGTGACTACTTCCTATTTCCAAACTTAAAGAAATGGCTCGGTGTAAAGAGATTATTGACCAAACAAATGCCTATTTTAAAGATCTCGAAAAGTCCTATTTTTTGGAAGGGATACAAAAACTGGAGAAACGTTGGACTAAGTGTATTGAGTTAAAAGGAGATTATGTTGAAAAATAAATAAATTTTTGTTTTGCAAAAAAAAAAGTCACGGACTTTGATCCGCCCTCGTACATTACGGGTTATTTCGAAAATAAGACTTAGTTTAAAAAATATATATTTCTAGGCATAAAACTCCATGACCACGTGTATCTTAATTGACTGAGAAATCCGCTGCCTCCGAACAAAGTACTTTTTTAATCACCCTGTGCAATGTTTATATTGATTTACGTATAAGTAATATGGAATTAAATTGTATTTTAATATCAAGTATACGCTCAGACACTACTAAATCATCCTGAGAGTATGCAATATATTTTAAATGAGTATTTACGTGCAGTACATGTAATTAATGGTAAAGCGTATGTGGAATATTTAATTCATACAATTAATTTATAACTAAAGTTATACGTAAATGTTTGCTATTGTTTTACAAATTGTTTGTTGTTTTAATATATATATATATATATATATATATTATTGAAAAATTACCTTTAACTGCGAATTGTAATTTAGACTTATATTCGGTTCTTTTTTTTAATATAATTTCAAATTCCAAATAATCCATAACTTTCACTAGTTTTTCTAAAATTTGAATTTAAAACTCCCACGATGAAACTTGTAATATAGTAGGTATTTGGAATTAAAAAAAAGTAAACTTATAATTTTTGTTAAGAATCGCTGAAGTTTTGTATATAAAATAATTCAGAATTTTGTTCGAATTCATAAATGCGCCTTAACAGATTTTTTAGATTTGCTCATTTAACTATCAAAAAATTTATTAAATATAAAGAAAAAATGGCTTTGCAAAAACAAAGGAGAAAAATATATACAAATTTTAATTACGCTTTATTTTGGAAAGACTATTTCAGAAGGGTTATTTAAGTCTTTCTTGTAAATTAAGCATCCCAATTTTGATGTTGAAAATTTTTTTTCATAAATATTATGAATCGAACATGACTTTTTCTCCCAAATTTTTTTTTAGAAAAATAAAATTTTGTTCATAGATATTATTAAATTGTACTTAATGATAATTTTGCAAGAATTCTGCAAAAATTTTAATTTAATTTTATTAGAATTTGAATCAATTCTATATAAAAAAAAACTTATGCATAAAAATATTAACAATTTTCCAATAAAAAGATGTTAAAAATTAAGGATTAGAAATTTACTTAAATTTGCTGCCTTTCTATGGAACATGCATCATTGTAATAAAAAAAGGCATCTGCTGTATTCTTCTGTCCCCAACATATGCCTAAAAATCATTAAAAACCAAAAATTTTGTAAAGAAAATTTCAAACATACATTTACAAATTGAAAATATAAATGAAAAATGCTTTTAAGTCTTCTTGACTTTTGATTAATTTTTAAAAAATGTAAAAAAGTGTTAATATCTAAGACATTATTCTTAAATATTATGAACTAAAATCAGTGAAAGTAAATTCTTATATTTATGCACAAATTTTTTTCTGTATGTATCATAAATATTTATTTTAGTACCCTTTATTTGATTTGTGTGGAAAAACTAAATAAATTTTTATAGTTTTTCAATCAAAAATCGATTGAAACCAAAAACTACTAGTCTTTGTTTGGTGTAAACTCTACATCTGCATCAAAATATTTGTTTTTCAATCCACAGAATGTTTATAATATATGCTCTCATATTACTGCCAAAATGTAAAACAAAACAATACAAAACAAACTATGTGAAACAATGAGTTGAACTGAGTTGAATTTAAACAAAAACAAAACGTGGTGTTTTTTGAGAAATTTTTGCTAATGAGAGATTTCAACAAAAACAATAATGTTAAAAAAACATCAAATGAAAACTGTAAATTACTGTCATTCCCTTGCAAGTAATATGAAAAATGCAGGCAACTTAACAATTATGTTTTTTAAAATGAAATTTAACAGATGATAATTACGTTTGATTTATTTTCTCTTTTCTCTTCTCTTTTAAAATAAAATTTAACAGATGATAATTAGGTTTTATTTATATCCTTTCGCTCAATCTCAAAATTAGGATTATTTTCGTACCCTTCATATGGGCTAGTAGTAAAAGGTATATGTTTGTCATTCTGTTTCTAATTCCCACAATTTTCGTCGGCAGGCAAAAAAAGCTTATATTTTTTGAATTCTTGTTGTATTGATAAGACGATGTGCGTCCGTTTGTCGGTTGAAATGCGTTTATATGAAGCCCACCGATAAGTGATATATATATATATATATATATATATATATATATACTTTCGAGAATTTTGCTATTAAAATTCAGCAAGATCGGTTCAAAAATGTCAAAGTGATATGTCAAAAATCCGACATTTTAAACCGGTTTTCGATTTTCTGAAGCCTCTTATATAGAGGCTAATAACTTAGTTTTTGCAAAAATTTGGAAACTTTTTCTGAATTTTTATGCTAAAGAAATGAACTAAATCGTTCGAATAATAACGGGCAAAACGTATTTTTGATTTTTTTAAGTCCTTGTTTCAGCTACGGAATTCGTTTTTATATAAATCGTTCATAATTTTTTGAATGAAATACATTGGTTCATAAACAACCGAGTTATGGGCTAAAAACTGAAAAGTCTTTTAATAATACACAAGCAGATTAGTTGACAATATCAGTATTATAATGAGTATTAGTGTTGTTGTTTTTTGTATATGCAGTCAGTTTGTACATACCCAGCGGTAAAAATTTTAAGGCTTCCATTATGCAGGTCTTCTAGGACGTCTATTTGCACATTATTTAAGATGCAGTCGTTCATGCTAACCTGACTTCTATAGCTTCAGAAATGCCTCATCTTTGCCTTGTAAAATATCCGTTAGAACTTTCGATTTCCCTTCTCTCAGAAGGAGAGTAAGAAGCTGTATTTTTTAATATATTTCCTTTTAGGCAACAACAAATCTGTATATAAAAAATACAACGTCATAATTCTCTTCTATTAGAAGGGAAGAAAGATCACATTTATTTAGTTTTCGCTTTAAGAAAAAACAAAATCATTCAGAAACCGTTACAAAAACAATATTAAAATTCAAAGCAAAAATTCCAGAAAAATAATAAGATTTAATTTTGTTTAATGCTCTTTTTGAGTAGATTATATTTTTCTTAGTTAATTTTATTTTTTTTATAGTTTTCATTATAGATATTTTATTAAAAAATTAATTGTATATATTATATCTATGTACCTGTACAACATAATAGATTAACAAAAGCTTAAATTTTTTCAGAAAATTTAAACAATTCAAAAAATCAACAATTTCAATATTTTATTAAATAGCGCAGAAGACTTGCTGAAAGCTTTTCTTCTTCAAAAGTCTGTTGGTAGCACTTCTTCAGAAGGCCTGCTGGCAGTTTTTATACAAGGGGTCTTTTAGAAGGACCGGATTGGACCGCGTAAGGAATTACTCTCAATGACATCGCGTGTAAAAAATACATAAACATGGAATGCATTGAGGCGATCTTCTGGATATAAAAAGGCCTTCTGGAAGGGCTCTTTACCCCTTCTTTTTACTACTGGGTTCATACAAAAATATACAAATATATGTATTCTTATAATTGTTGTTGTATTTTTATTTATTTTTTTATTATTTTTTTTTTTAAGAAAACGTTGCTTGTGAAACAAATGCATGTATTATTTTTTATATATATTATGCGTTTGCGCTGATATTTGTAACACCCAAAAATATTGCTCTAAGACCCAACTTAATGTATATCAATCGGTTTAGAATCACTTTCTGAGTTGGTTTAACGATGCCCGTCCGCCCATGTAAACCTTTTAATAAAACTACTGGTCGCAATTTTTAAAATAATTTAATGAAATTTGTTACACATTACTTCTATGGTTCAAGCACATAACCTATTGAAATTATTTCACCTAGCCCTTATACAAATGTCCCCCAGAATATAGGTTTAACGATTATAAATGTCTAAATAAAGCAATATTCAACTGAAGTTAAGTATATCCAAGTTTTATATTATTAGTAATGAATGTGACAAATTTCATTAAAATCGGTCTATAATTGAACATAGCTCCCACATAAATCCTCCAGAAATCACTTTAACGTGCACACAAAGAAATTTTATATAAGTAGAAATCACAGCGTCAAATTTGATCAGAATCAATCATAATTAACTCTAGGTCCCGTATAAGGTCCACTTCCGGGAATGTCTCTAAAAGACACAAATAACATAATGTAACGCATTCATATGTTTTATAGAATTATACGAAATTCTTAATACAAGTATCAGTCAATCCCTACCCCAACTTTGACATACATACAGAATGGTGTACGGTATCATATAGTCAGGCTTGACCGACTATATTTTTCTAACTTGTTTAAAGTAATTTTATCACTCAAAAAATAATGAATATTTAGCGAGTTTTTTTCTGAAAAAACAAACCATATGTTAACTTTTAAGTAATTGTGAGGACAAAAGTTGATTTTTCTTGATAAACTTTCGAAAAACTGAAGTTTTTATAAAAAGATCAATATTTCAAGAAATCACGTCACCAAAAATAACGTATATGTTATGGAAGTTATTTTTGAAAATCTGCCCTTTTAGGGAGAAAACGAACAAAAACTGTATTTTGTTATTTTTTTTTTTTTTTTTTTTTTTTTTTTTTGGAACTCTACTTATTTTCTAAACCAGTAAACGTATAAATTTATAACGTATTCGTAACTTATCGAAAAATGACAAATACAAATTTTGTCCTTTTTGGAAATTTTGGAACCGTTTAAGAGATAATAATCATACTTATTTTTTGTACTTTTTTCACAAAATATTTTTTTCTATTTATTGAGATATATGTTCTTTCAAAATTTTTACATGCGATCTCACTAAAATTTAGAAATTCATTGTTACATCCATGAGGAAAAAAAGTATCAAAAAGGGGGTAAAAATGGGAAATTGCACTTTATTCAAACTCACTCACAAATATGAACTTAAGTACATGTAGTCCTAAGCAGGGTTATCATTCGAACAAAGTTTGTTCGATAATTCGAGGAACAATTTTTTATTCTTTTCAAACGAACAAAATGTTAAAATTTAGAATAAAAAATTATTCGACATATTTTTAACGATTAATCGAATAATTTTTCAAAACTACTTTAGTGGTTTTTTTGGTATTCTATCTTATTAAATGAGGAACTCATAAAGGATAAAATAGTGGTACTTACGACATCGAACCATTTGGATATTTCTTATTTGAGTCAGCCAGAAATGTAGGAAAAAAATATAGTTTATAAAATAAGTAAAATAAACCAAAAAAGTAACATAAATGAAAAGAGAATTAAAATAAAAGAAATATAATAAATAATATCTAAAATCATATAAATGTTGTTTTTTATTTGTGTTATTACTTTTAACTTTTTATTTCAAATTATGGGAACAAAAAAAAACAAATAGCAATATTGCATTTGATACCTTTCTACATATAATTCAATTCAATTCAATTCAATTCAATTCATAATTTTTCGTTGCTAATATGCAGTTTATACCAAAACAAAAACTAGTTGTTTTTTGAAAAATTAAATTTACAAAACCAAATCGTTTACATACCTTGCTTTCTCTCTGTGTGGTTTTTGTTGACAATTTTCTTTTATTAGACATTTCTTTTCAAACACAGTTTGATTTGTTATTATTTTAAATAATGTTTTTGACAACATTTTAAAAATAATTTATTTACAAAATTTACAAAACAAATATAATAAATAAATAAATTTGACAATTGTGGTTTTTTCGTTATATATAAAAGCTAACTGTTCTGAAATTAACAGAACAGGCTGTATCATAAATAGTTATTTTAGTAGTTTTTATTCGGTTTTTATTAAAAACTAGTTGAAAATATTTTTTGATTTGTAATGAAAAACTAAACAAATGTATGTAGTTTTTCCGTCAAAAACCGAATGAAGCCAAAAACTATTAGTTTTCGTTCGGTGTAAATGGCATATAAAATGTTTTTATGACTTACTGCACAATTGGTTTTGTTTCCTTTTGTTTGGTTTCCCTTGTCTTTTCAATACATATGCACAAACATAGAAAATTGATTTTAAGTTTAAAAAGCAAAAGCAGCCAACAATTAAAAAGAAAAAGAATAAATTGAAATGAGTTACAAATGAATTGATGCAAAAGTCTAGTGTAAAAGGCATATAAAAACAAGTTAAAAATATATATTCAATCAAGCCAGACCATATGGTACCCTACACCATTTCATATACATAAAAATTCGACAAGGTGCCTTATATTGGACCTGTTGATAATTATAAATGTATATTTCTACAATGCACACGACTGTATGTTGATACTGACATTTATATTTGATTTATGCACCTTAGAGAGATTCCCGGAAATGCGACTTATATGGTAGCTATGGTCCATTATGGGCTGATTTTCATAAAATTTGGAACTATAATTTCTACTTATACAAAACTTATTTGTATGAAATATTGTTTATGAAGAAGGGTTTACATGGGAGCTGTTTGGAACTATAATTTCTACTTATACAAAACTTATTTGTATGAAATATTGTTTATGAAGAAGGGTTTACATGGGAGCTGTTCTAAATTATGGACCGATCTTCATGAAATTCGGCTGACAAATTTACGCTTATATAAAAGTTATTTGTACCAAATTTCATAAAAATATTGCTATATTTATGGCATTTATGATCGTTAAATCCTTATTCCGGGAGGACATTTGTGATATAGTAGGCCGATCATTACTAATTTCAATAGGCTTAATCCTCATGTCATAAAAGTCTCATGTGCAAATTTCATAAAAATATCTTAAAAATTGCGACCTATACTTTATGAACAAGGTTTACATGGACATGGACAACCAGCCGTCGTTAGATCAACTTAAAAAGTCATAACATCACAAACGCATAGTACCTCAACTACCTATAGTGGTGTAGGGTATAAATATCTATGTTGAATAAACCCAGATTTAACAACAGTGGGGCAGAATCGAAATTTTGTTGGTTGAATTTACATTCAACGTAGTTATTGGGGTTCAACATAGGCTACCTCTGACATAGAAAATTTTTAACAGCTTGTCAAATTTTTCTTTCTTTAAAAAATTTACTTACATTTGAAATTTGAACTATCTCAATTTTTCCAAATCTTGGTCCAGTTTTTTAAATACATAGCCCGATAGAAAATAGAAAAGTATAAAATTATTATATGTTCCTAAAGAAAAGAAAGAGTGTAAACACTTTTTCGACCAAAAAAATCTTTTAAATTTTTATTTTAAATTTTCAAATTTAAAATCGGTTGTTTTTAACTAGTGAAAGATATCGACATCTAGTTAATTTAATATTTTTTTTTCGATAGATAGATTTGTTCTTTAACCAATTGGTTAAAAATGTTACAAAATTAGATAAAAGTATTGGGCCATATATGGAAAAAAACTATATTAAGATTTTGCAAAATTTAGATAGTTGGAATTTCATCTGCTTAGATATATGTAAAAATATTTGAAATCGGAGAAGAAAGAAAATTTTGATAAACGGTAAAAAAATTTTCTATGTCCGAGGAACCCTAATTTAAACTCCAATAGCTCCGCCCCTGAGGGGTGTGTGGGACCGTCTTCCAAACTTAAAAAGACTCCTTTGCTACGCTTATGTGAAATTTTATGTAAATCCAACCAATAGATTAGAAGTTACAGAAAGAAAGGTATAGTCGGTAAGATCAACTACATGATACCCTACACATTGTATACGAACATAAAAATTCGGGAAGATGAATTATATTACACCTATGGACAATTTTACTAAATATAAAATAAGATATACAAATACAAAATAATGCGTTGATACTAACATCTATATGCACTTTAGGGCGATTCCTATATGGAACTATGGTAAATTATGAACCGATTCTCAGAAAATTTGGCACTGTTATTTTCACTCACATAAAACTTATTTGTGTCGAATATTAACTTGATATTAACATTAGTTTTGGATTTATGCACGTTAAAGTGATTTTCGGAAGAGGGGTCTATATAGGAGCTATGGTCAATTGTATACCGATCTTTATAAAATTTGGTACAAAGATTGATACTTATACAAAACACCTTTGCGCAAAATTTCATTAAAATATTGTTATTTTTAAGAAATTTTTCAGTGTTTAAATTCCATTCCAGGGGGACATTTGTTTGGAGGCTAAGTGAAATAATGAATTGATCACAACCAATTTCAATAAGTTTCGTCCTTGTATCATCAAAGCCCCACGTGTCAAATTTCATTGAATTATCTTTAAAATTGTGACATGTACTTTGTGCAGAAAGTTTACATGGACAGCCAGCGGTCCAGCTAGCCAGACGGACGGACATCGTTAGATCGATTTAAAAAGTGATTCTGAGCCGACTGGTATACTTTTTAAGGTTGATGTTGGATAACTTCTTCTATGCGTTACAAACATCAGCATAAACGCATAATACCCCAAACAACTATAGAGGTGAAGGATATAGGAATTTCGATCCTGCCCCACTGTGCAAATGAAAACAATTTTGAGAAAATATATCTTTTAATTTTATTGTTCTAATTCGTAGAGCATAAAGAAATTGTAATTAGCTGAATTTAAACAATATTTTTTAAGAATATTTTCATTACATTTTTGCAATATTTTTGGTTTGCTTTTTCTCTACTTCTGTTTTCTCTCATTTTGGAGCAGTTTATGTATGATTTATTATAATTTCATTGCATTTTTGATTTATAACCAAACAGTTCCTTTTACTTTTTCTGCTTCTACTTTCTAATTTGTTTTTCTTTTTTTTTTTTTTTTGTATCACAAATTATGGACAAAATGCAAAAAAAGTTAAAGCGAATAAAGAACAACGACTTTATTAAGTTTTGAAAAGAAAAGTCACAAACTTCTCCAGAAAATAAAACAAGAAGGAATTTAAAATATTTTATACTTTAAGCGGAAAGCAAAAGAAAAAAAAACAGCTACAACAAATCAAGAACTGAAAGGCACAAATAAATTGTAAGAATATAGAAATATGAAGGCAATACACAAAAAAGTTTATTGTTTAACAAGCTTAGACGAGTTGAATTAATTTTTGTTATTTCATTTTTTTTTTTTTTCGAATGTTATTTAGCCTTTTGCGTTCTATTTTATAATACTTGTAGGAAGAAATGGGAAAATCTTAGATTTTCTTTTTGTGATTTGTAACACGTTACATGTCTTGTATACATTGTGGCACGAAATTGAGCTAAATGGTAATAAATTTTAAAAGATATGATCATGCTTCATTTGAGATAATGAGGATAAAGCAGCAGTTATGGGCTGCAAAAGAATTAATGCGGAAAATTGATATACAAGGTACAAAGCACAAGACTTAAATTACAATTTTAGTAGAAACATTAATCAGTGCAATTCACAAAGTAGACGGACAAATGTTGAAATCACATGCTTTTGGGTGAAATTTATATAATAAATTAATACGAGCATACTCTCTTGGCTCGACTCAGACATTTGTTTAAAAAAAAACCTCTCTCGTAGCCGGACAAAAATCATAACGAAAAATGTGTAATGAAGTGAATCTTATTTTTATTTTTGTTCGCGTTTGCATTCATATTTCAGCATTGCTTACATTTTTTCAAGTTAAATAGAAAATCTTGTTTTTAATAAATTACAAGCTGCTACAAATCAAAATTTTAAAAAATTTCGATACACCCCGTAAATTACGAGATATTGCGAAAAAAAACATTTTTAAGCTAGTTCCTACACTATAAATCTCGTAGCCAGCGTTTTCAGATTTTTTTTTTTTTTTTGAGCCTCTGTCGCCAAATTGTTAATCAGAAATCATAAGAAATCGCCAAAATTTAAATTTGATTTGGTTTTTTAAAGAAAAAATTAGCAAATATTTTTAGTGTCGTATAATTTTTAGTGATTCGCATAATTTATAAATGCAAATTTAACTACGTAATTTCAGTAGCTAAAAGCAATTGAATTATAATTTAAAACAAATTTTTGTGACATACAGTGCCGAGTAAAATTGGAAGAATATCATCTATGTTTGCTCCTATTTAATTTCAAAATGTTTAATACTAGAGATGTTGTTATGAATTTTTCAGTATATATTTCTAATTCTGTATAATTTTATATATTAATAATAAAAATTAGAAAAATTCTTTCTTTAAATGCAAAATCTTTTAAATAAACATGGTTAATGTTAATTCTTCTACTTTTGCACTTAATATTATATATATATATATATATATATATATATATATATATATATCTAAATAAAGATAAAGAACAATGATAATGAACCAAAGTTTTAAACTTTAACATTATATTTTTTCTTAGCCTTCTTCGATTTGCCATTCTACTTGTGACTTTAAACAACTCAAATTTAAAAATAGTGATTTAAAATATAAGGATATTCAATAAAGAAAAATAGCATAATCAATATAAAACATTTTAGTATAATTAAAATATATATCTATATATATATATATATATATATATATATATATATATATATATATATATATATATACTTTTTCGTTAAAGAAACATATTTGGAAAGCTGGAATTACCCTATTGTAAATACATAAGAGCTTAAAGCACTATGTTTATTTTCTTGTCAACTTAAGTTTTTATCTGTAAAACGAAACATTACTTAAGTGTGAGCTTTAACTTAAATATTTCTTAACTTAGTTGGCTCATAAGCAGACACTAAGAGAACAGTATAAACCGGGCCTTAATGCATATGTATATCAACAATACATTTAAAGAAAGAACATTCTTTCAATGGTAGAACTTTGTTAAAATCACTTCTTTTGAAAATTTTCTTTAAAAAAAATCAAGTAATAGTTTTTAATAAAGTGTTTAAATAATGGTCTTGTCCTTTACTTTATACAATTTATAATGCGTTAAATTTTTAGTTCCACTTATTCTTGTTAGAAAAAATATAAAAAAAAATTTTTTTAAGCTTTTCGCTTTAAAAAAAAATGCTTATTTTACTAATCTTTGCATAAATTTTGAATATAACAAAAAAAATTAGTATTCTTAACAAAACCGCTATTCTTTAGTGATTTTTTTTTTTTTTTGTTTTTGTAGTTTAATCAACTGATTTGTATAAAATTTTGTGCAAGTTTTTTGAATAGTTTGTACAAATTGTAAAGAAAACAATATATTCGGCTGTGCCGAATCTTACAAACCTTTCACCCGTGTTGAGATGTATTATATGAAATACATTATGTTGGATGTGATTACATATATATATATATATATATATAAATTGTGGAAATTAAAAACGTAATGACAAACTTATATATACCGTTTACACCTGTAGTGAAGGTTATAAATCATCACACGTATCAAATATATTTATAATGTTTAAAATTCTTTTTAATATTTGACCAATACATAAATAAATAAAATGATTAAAAGGTCTGATTATCTTATTTTCCAAAAAGGTTTAAAAAGAAGAGATCAAAAATCAAAAATGAAGAAATAAAAATAACGTTTCTGATCATAACTCAAAATTTTGAGGGTTTATTAGAAATTTTTAAAACTGATTTACGCCTCTAACGTACGCTGTATCATTTATCGAGTGATTTTTCACTGTACCATAATATAATAATTATAATTTCACATTTTAGGCCAATTTTTTACTTTTATCCTAAGTGGGTTGAAAGATTTATGGCTTCTTGCCATTTCTTAATTTTTACTTCTTTCATTACACAGAGCATGAACAAAAAATTGTCTGAATGTTTCTAACACAAAATAATAGCTTACCAGCAGTCTATAATTTCGGTTTTATGACCTCTTGAAATTCGAATTTTTTGGAACCCTTTTTTCAATATGGAAGTAAAAAAATATTTAAATCATTTGATTCAAATGCTATCATATGTTCTTGTTTTTTTTTTATAGATCATTACTATACTAATTTTTTTCCGGATGCCACTCCCTCTTTTTATAATAATGTTTACTTCATTTGATTTAAACTTATGTCTAAACTACTAAACCATTTCAAATGAAACATGGCACATATGTATATCCTTGAAGCAAATACTGACAAATTTTAAATTTCATACAAATATTGATAACGATGTTAAAAAACATGTCACAGAATAATAAAAGTGGACGAGAAAAAGGAATGGAACTCATATAGATTAATAGAATAGAAAATATTCAATATTTTCTATTCTATTTGTATGTCAAATTTTATGTAAATTTTTTTAGTAGCATCAAGATAACAGTAAAATTGATTTTTACTGAAAGTGGACTAAAACTGGGCGTAACAACCAACTTATATTGTAGCTCATAGTTTTCTGCAAAAAATACTTGATTTATGTGCTAAATTTCCTTTGAACTTTCAAAACAAAGAATAAGAAAGAATAATGTGACTATTCATATATTGTAAACAATCTTTTTATGAAAAGTGGGCATAAGAAGGGAGGGACTTTTAATAAGAAAAAACATTCATAGCCATAAAAAATTTGAAATTTACTATTTTTTTATTTACACACATAACGAAAAAAGTGCTCCAAATATACGAAGTTTAAGAGTCTTTATAGATTTAATTAATCTGATGGTATACTTTCATTTCGGGTTGGAATCATTGGGGCAATATTTGATGACCCAAAATTTATCGCATAGTGTTATAAGAAATCGAAGAAACTTTTGTGTCATTAATATAAATTTTCAGTAAATTTCTTAAACCATTTTTCTTCCCAAACTACTGTGCAACTGTGTTTTTACTATTTCTCACATGTTTATAGTTAACATTTCATTTTGTTATGTAGTTTTTTGTTGTACTATTTGTTGTTGTTATTATTTTTATTAGGTTGTATCCCACTTGTAAATATTAAAATGATTGTTTTTTTTTTTTTTTCTTGCTTTCACTATGTTGTTACTCTTCATTGATGTTGTTATAGGGTTGTTGTTTCCATTATTATTATCATGCTATTTATATACAAGTGACCTAAATTCTTAACACTAAAGTGCTGTTTAATTTTTTACTGTTCTTTTCTTCCTTTTTTTACAGTTTGTTTTCTTTCCCTTTTTGTTTTCTTAACTTAGTACATATATACATACATATATATATACATACTTACATACATACATACTAACATACATACATACGTACGTTTAAATTTTAGAATAGCTATTAGATTGTTTCGTGTTAATGCTTCATAGAAAACTCAGAAGGAAAAACTCAAAAACAAAACTCGAAAGAAGACTGGTGTCAAGACGCCGTTAATGTCTAGTGGTGTTGTTTATTTGTCATGTGACTTACATTTTATTACAACGACTCTTGTTTTATTTATTTTCGTGTCCTTTCGATACACATACAAACAACTCATTCGTTTCACTTACTCATTTACAAATGACTACTATTACACACACTTACATTATTAGTTGAAATATATCGCACAACAGTGGAGTAGTTTAAACAGAAATATATTAAAAGATATTTATTTTTTTCTAACCCTAAAAGAGGTCTTAAGTATTCAGAATTTTTCTTTCTTTTTATTCGAAATTGATTAATGTTAATAGAAATCTGTGGAATTTTTGATAAACTATATTTTGGTTTCTAAAACTTTGTAATTAGTGTATTCAAAAAAACGACATTTTTAGAAAAATAGTTTTTGAGTTATTCGATAAATAGCCTTTTCTAAAAAACCGGTTTCGAATACGGTTTTATATAAAAAACCGGTTAACCGGTTTTTATTAAAAATATACATATTTAAATAATTATTATTTTTATTAAAGAAAGTACACTTATAATACATAATATTTGTAATGACAAGTAATATAAAAATAAAAAGTCATATCGCTTTTCTGCAGGATAATGCTCAAATTTTATATATCTTGAATTGAATTCTGATAATGCCTCTCCTGATCCAGTTTTACCTATGCATTTATTTATTGAAATTCACCTTATTCTTGTGACAAACGATAAAACTAAAGTTTACTTCTTACCTAGATTCTGTTAACAAAAATTAATTTATATCTCAGTTCTTAGTACGTCTGGTGCTAGTCAAATCTCAAATTGGGAATTAAAAAAAAAATAACCTAAAGCTTTACTAGTTCATAATGAAAGTGAAAAATACTTTCAAACAATTAATGGCCTGATTCAGTGCAATTCGCTTGAATTGTTTAAAAATACAGCTTGTATGTAGACTACTCAAAAAATTTTAAATTTTCGCACAATTTTTTTTTAAACAATTTGATATTTTTAACACATAAGGCTATAAATAAGGCTCAATTAGCAAATATAAAAAAGTAGGAAGTATATTTAAATTTAGTAAGCAAAAAAAAAACTGAACGGGTTTTTAAAAAGTAAAAACCGATTAACCGATTTCCGGTTTCAGTTTTTGAATACACTATTTGTAACATATTTAAGACTCTTTTAAACTTTTTCTAAATAATGAAACTATAAGTTTTTATTTCGATAAATTTTTACAATTTATAATTTCCACATTTATTCTTAAATCATCCTCACTGTCTCAACAACATTTATTTGAATTGTTTTTCGTCCAATATTGTTAAAAGCAATTTTGCAGAGCAAAATACAAAAAAAAAACACAAGACAACAAACTAAGACAATGGGATAAAATGACAGTTTAACACTAATATTTATGCAAGACTTACACATAGACAACATTCCACCATATGATGTAAGAGTATTTGTACATGTAAAACACAAATAAAATACTATTTCAACATATATGCACACCAAGAGCCAAAATGAACAAAGTTGCGAGTTTGCTAAACATAATACAATGTCTTTCAATGAGTAACATTTAATTATCTGTGTTTGTCTGCATGTGCGTGAATGTTTCTCACTAAGTTTGTGCCAGTAAAAATATTGTAAAAGTAACTGTCATAATGTTTTATGTGTTAGTATTTATTTTTCTTTGTGATTTTTTTTTTCCTCTAATGTTTCTACTTAATTTTTGTTAAATGCATTTAAGTAGTTATACACCATTTCCCATAGAGATATACACATTTTAGATTCCAATTTTGAAATACATAAATATATGTTTCAAATTAATTTAAACACAGTGTGTTTCGTTACATCCATCGCATTTAAATAAAATAAAAGTATTGAAATAAAATAAGAATTAAAATAAAATAACCACAACTGTTGAGCGTACAAAAAAATAATTTTAGTGTAACTTAATTCGAATTTTTTGATATTTATTGAACCAAATCAGACAAGTCTTTTTCGTTTATATGGTACAACTTCGTCAATTTTACAAATAGCGTTTTATCACGAGAACGAAAATCAATTCAAAAAAAGTTATTGCCTCGTACTTTATCACATGTATAACATGTATCCGAATTGACTGAGATATCCCGATGTACATGGCTTATGCCATGTACAACCTTGATAACCACCTTGACCATTTTCGTAGCTACTTCGTTTGAAAAAACCTATTATATAGACTGTATTTTCATCTTAGGTGTACTTTAATTAATACATGTTTCCTTCAACATTACAAAACTCTTCCATCAATCAAGACTATATCGTTAGTTTTTTATACCATAGGTGATTGGGGTATTATGCATTTGTGCTGATGTTTGTAACGCATAGAAATAGTTATCCAACACCCACTTTAAAGAATTACTTTTTAAATCGATCTAACGATGTCCGTCCGTCCATCTGGCTGGCTGGACGGCTGGCTGTCCATGTAAACATTGTGCACAAAGTACATTTCGCAATTTTAAAGATAATTCAATGAAATTTAGCATGTGGGACTTTCATGAAACACGGACGAAGGCTATTGCAATTGGTTGTGATTGGTCCATTATTTCACCTAGCCTCCATACAAATGTCCTCCCTTTATAAGGGTTTAACGATCATAAATGCCTTAAATATAGCAATATTTTAATGAAATTCGGTATAAGGAAGGTCCATAATTTACCATCGCTCCCATATAAACCGACTTCCAAGAGTCGCCCTAAAGAGAATAAAATCATCTAGATGTTAGTATCAATGCATTATTATATATTTGTATATTTTATTTTACATTTAGTAAAATTGACCACAGGTGTAATATAAGTTCCCTACCCGACTTTTTATGCTCGTACACAATGGTGTAGGGTATCATATAGTCGGACTTGATGGACTATATCTTTCTTTCTTTGTTTTTTTTTTTTTTTTTTTTTTTTTGTTTGGAAGTTATTGTGTAACCAAATTGAAACCCTATAAATCACTATTTTATCACAAAAGTTATAGAAAATTTATTTTATAACTTGGCGAAATTATAAATAATCGCATTTAACAGAATACGAATTTGTTTTTTTGAGTTTCCCAATCCGGAAAGGCGGAAGCAATACAACGGATTAAAAGTAACTTAAAATTAATTTTTTACCCTATAAGACAATATTGTATTGAAAAAAAATATATGTATGTAACGAATTTAAGATAAATTAAAAAAAATTAAAATGGCGGATTGAATGTGGCCGCCAATAAGTATAATTTATAATATTTAGCTATTAAGAATTTTATTTAATGCTTTAAAAAATAAAAAAAAATATTTTCAAATTAAAGCCATATTGGATTCGCCATTTTTTATTTTTTTAAATTTTATGTAAACAATATTAATAACATTTTATAAATTACCCATATATTAATATATAAATATAACAAATTATTGTCGCCATTTTGGATTCGACATTTTGTTTTTTTTTTTTTTTTGTGATCTGAAATTATCAAAAATTAACATAGCAATAAATTTTTTATTTTTATAAAAAAATTTGCTCAATTTTTTATAATAGAAATGAATTATGTTTGAAGGACCTTTTTAGTTAAAAAAATATAGCTTAAATAGAAAAGACTTTAGAGCAATGGTTCTCAAATGGGGATCCGCAACCCATAAGGGGTACGTACAAACATTTTTGCGGGGTCGTGAAAACCATTTACTTAAACAAAAAATTTAAATAATTTTTATTTGAGGTCCAATAATTCAAATCACCTTATAAAACGTCTTCACATTTTGTATAGATTTTATTGCATTTATTTATGAATTTATATTAGGGTCGAAATTACACAAAATTATAATTATATCCGTGTAAGTGACCATATACTTAGTTCTAAATGGAATAGAGGACAGCCAGACTGATGATATTTTAATCGCAATTTTTATTATTCTATATATTATTTCTAACACGAAAGTAAGATCTCATATTGATATTGATACCTAATTAAATATATTCTCAAATTTCAAATAATAACTTCCTCAAAAAAAAAGAAAGAATTCACAAATTGGGAATTGTTTTAGTTTTCAAGCTGATTCAAACTTAATTCTTAAATATAATTCAAAAGCGATTTTAAAAATAAAAAGGTAATTTACATTTATATTCAAAACCTAATTAAATTTACAGATTTTAGTCAAAATTAATCAAAACTTGTGAGAAAAACAAAAAATTCCGTAAATTTTTATGTATAATATCAATAACAAATTGTTCTTTTAGTTTTAAAAATTATACCGAATCTCTTACATTTTTAAAATCATTTATTAAAGTGATCTCAACAAATTTTAAACTTAATAAATTTAATATTTTCCTAAATTAGAAAATTTCGACTTTGGTTTAAAAATAATATGAAATTCAGCTACCAAATATTTTCTCTTAATTCTTTTTTCCAGATTTAAGAATTATTTTAATATTTTTGTTTCAAATTGAGAATTGAGAACCAATTTTTTAAAGATTTACTCTCATTTCAATTAAAAATAAAACTTAAAATTGAAGCCTTTGGTTTATGTTGGAATAAAACTTGTTCGATATCAAACATTAAAATCATATTGAAAATTATTTTTTACCTCTTTACGAGTACCGCATAATGGAAATTAAAGCCTATTACGACAACTTTAATTAACTTGACTATAATCGCATATATTTCAAATTTAGACTTCCTGGGTAGACATATTTTCTTAAATATTAATTTCCAATAGTAAAAAAAAAGTAAAAAAGTGCATTAATCACTAAATATTAAATTTTTAATATTTAACATAGAAACAATATAAAAATAGGTATAATTCGTAACAGTTTCTCCCTGTATTTGAGTTTGCCACATATCTAAAATCAAGGGATATTTGAACATTGTCGGACATTAAATAATATCGTAAATTGCGAAAAAAAAAAATATTTTAAGCTGTTGATTCCGTTACAATAATGATCGAAATTAGTCGGATTATTTCTGTCGAAAGTTCTTATACAATTATAAAGTATTAAGTTAAACCAAACTATAAGAAACATTTGATCGCTTTTGCATAGAGAGATTATGTGAGATTAAAAATTAATAAAACAATTAAATAATTCCAAAAATATCAATCCTTGTAGAAAAATTTGCAAAATAATAAAGCAAAATAGCAAAATTTAACAGAATGTAGAATTATTATTCAAAATTTATAATATTTGTAGATTTCATGTCTTTTAGTATATATTTAAGAATAAAAAAATATGGCCTTTAACAGTATTATTGTTTTCAACCTTTTTCAATTACAATTTTTATCAAAACTTAAAAACTCATGTTGACTTGTTGAGAGTTGCACTTTTTTTGCTCGCTCAAATTTACCACTGCTTTTGCTAAACGTTTAATAATTTTCCTTACGTAAAAAATTATTCGACAAAATTATATACAGTAGGTGCCCTTATTCATAAATAATAAAATCACAACATTACTGTCAAATCAGATCAATCTATAAGCAAAATATATGCAAATAAAGATCACATCATATATCGTAGCATTTTTATGCTCGCAACTCTGTTTAAAGAAGGACAGGGCTTAGGGCGGACCCAAAATTTTTCCAGTCACACTAGTTTTTTACAAATATTTTAAAATCATATTTACCAAATGTGTAGAATTTAAATTTTTTATTTTTCTTTAATCAAAGTCTAGTAAAGCGAATTGATTTTGTTGGTTTAAATTTGTTATATATATATATATAAATTTCTGCATTAAGCCTCCGCCGATATTTTTTAATCGGCTTGCTCTAACTATTGCTTGCTTATAAAAAAAAAACACACACTGAAATTCATTGCAATGCTTTTTACATATGCTTGTGTATGTATGTGTGTATATTTTTAATAATTTTTTTTCAAATTTTTGCCTATAAGTCGGTTGTTTATGGATCGATATAATTAATTGAAAAAAACAAAATTGTAGAAAAATATATTGATTAAATACGTAAATAGTTCCAGAATAGTTAATGATTCATTAATGCTTTCGACGAACTAATTCTAAAAATAAACATTATTAACAAAAATCGTTAGTCGTTACGTGAGACTATAATATATTCAGGCTTTATGCATGCATTCGAGAACTAATTATAAAACTATAAATTTTGTTTCTTAAATTGTTTCGTATAACTGAATATTTATACAATAGAATGTAATTTGCACTTGTCAGCATTAAATTAGTTTTTTTTTCCCTTGATAGCTAACATTTGCAAATTTATATATATATATATATATATATATATATATATATATATATATATACATATATATTTGGTTTTCATTTGTTTTTTCCCTAAGTTTGAAAAGTAGCATTACTTCCGACAAGTGTCCTTTATATTTATTTTGCTGTTTTCCCTTGTAGTTTTTCTGCTCTATTGCTCTCTATCTGTGTGCTTTGGAAGAAAATCTCAAAAAAAAACTTATTTTAGTAAAATAACATTTTGCAAGGATATAAGTGAGTTGATATAAATATGAGTAACATAAATGTGTATAAAGCAAGAAGAGTGTCATAATTCAAAATCTTTGATTTTTTTCAAATGACAAATATTTATAAAACATAATGCTGACCGAACTCTTTTCAGATAAATCACAGTTATTGCATTTTCAAAATATTATGGATTAAGTAGATTTCTAACTTCCTTTTTCTACATTTCTTTACTTACTATTTCATTTGTTTACATCAAAATTAATCTTTAGCAAACACAATCAGAACACATATAAATTGTCTTGATTGATTAATGAGATTTTATGTTTTACTATTTACAAATGAAACATTTTCATGTAATGTTTTTAAGATCATATTATGGATAAAAGAAAACATTTTAAATAAATCAGAGTTATCAGATAATTTAAAAGTTTGTTTTTAAAAATTCCTTAAGAACTTTAGGTATAATAATTAAACATTTAAGTAAAAGCAATTTTTATAAAAATCTGTCGCCAAATAGTTCATGAGAAATCACCAAAAATCGCCAAATTTCAAATTTTGTGGATTCCTCGAAGAAAAAATGTAATTAATATTCAATGAAACCAATAATAATTGCAGTAGCTGATAGTAATTGAATAAAAAAATAAAATTATAACTTAAAATATAACTTTTAAACTAATTAAGTGTCCACCTTGTAATTTTGCACAGAGTTATATCAACATCATATATTTTTTTATGAATTTTTAAAATACCGTCTTTTAAGATATAATGTTGTAGAGTGTGATTTGATTAGTCGTGATATACATTTCAAACAACATAACACAATATCTATTTTTATTTAAGAGAACTGTCTATTCATATATTTATTCACTTGTTCTCTTATAAGTTTACCAGACGTAAATTCAGCGGGCATCGTGGATCTGTGAATAGACATGTATATGGTTGGTTGGTTAACGTGGTAGCCCGTAACCTTACGAGCAATCAATTAGACTCTTTAGACTCCGTTTTGATAGGACCACACTACTAGCCAGGTGAATGAGTTGGATTCAGTCCGTAATGTGATAGAAGTGTAGGGAAGAAAAATGAGAACATAAATTAATTAGATCCAGCCTATAGCATTGAAATATTTAATAATGTCACTGAGTCTAATGTCAGATATTTCATAGAGGTTATCTAATTGGTGCCTTCCCAGAAATTTATGTTTGATTGCGTTCAAGGCTGGGCATTCAAATAGAAGATGATATACTGTCTCCTCTTTCTCGCGATTGCCACAACTACGACAGTATTCATTGTAAGGGAGACCAAGCCTGCTTGCATGCTTTCCGATCGTCCAGTGACCTGTAAATAATGCTATTAGTCTCGAGATGTCTTTGCGTTTGTAGGCAATGAGTTGCATTGAGCGTTTTTCGTTGTAGGTAGGCCACGTTTCCTTTGCGACTCCACATTTGTCCAGATTTCGCCATCTATTTTTTTCCTTCTCTAGATAGTATTTTTGGATTCTGCTTTTGACTAATCCTAACGGGATTGCGACAGAAACCGATAAGGGGGCATCCATAGCAGAGTCTGCCCGGGCTAATTCGTCTGCCTGCTCATTACCATAGTAATCCCTATGCGCAGGAACCCAGACTATAGTATATAATGTTAAGGAAATTAAGAGTATGACAAAATGATAATTACAATATTATCACTCTCAACTCACAGGTGTACAGTGGAACAAGAATATCCACATAAGCCCTAAAATAACAAACTTGCGATATCATATTTATAAATTTCTTCATTATAAAAAAATTTTTCCTTATTATAACAATGGTTAGCTAAATAATGTATAGTATAACATATATTTAAAATATTCAAAATTTCACAAACAAAATTCTAAAAGTAACTCATATTTTTTTATATTTTTTTTAAATATCGTAGAAGAAAGCAAACATGTATCAACATCTCACACTGTATCATTCAATATAGCAAAATTTATGTTTTAAATTCGTTTAATGTCAATAGTGGTTATTAACAAAAATACTATAGGAATTCCTATAAGAATTGATTTGTATGAATAACATACACCGAGTTTCCTGAAAAAAAAAAATAATAATAATTGGTTTAAAATTTGATATATATTTTTTTATATAACTCTGCTTTACCTCGGTATTAATTTGTCTCAAAATATTAAAAATTTACTTTGTTTTAGAACTCAATTTAATATTATATTGTTGATAATTAACTTTAACTTATATTTTTGTTCCTTTTCGTTTAGGTTAAACTTAAGTTTTCAATGTGTGATCCGTTCAAATGTTTTATTGCAATTCAATTTCTTAAATTCTTTTAATAATTTTGAACATTTAAAATTACGCACAAGAAAAATAATGGTTTTATATATGTAAATTTCATCGTATTGTATTTAATTATTTAATACGCATTATCAAAATTACCATATAAGATAATAGCGATGATCTAAAATATGAGATTTGTGAGAATTAGCGGAGAGCGATATCGATTATAGCAATTAACTCTGCAGGCAAATAAAATAAGAAACCAAGAAATGTTTTAATTGTTATATGTCTAAGTTTGACCTTTGAACTTTTGATATAAATAAACTTTATACATATCGTTATAAATGTTATATTTTTGCCTTTAATGTGAAACAAAACCAAGATTTACAATGTATAGTTTACAAGTTATTAGCAATTAAACAAGTACGCCTTTGTAAAGCTTTTTTCGTTTTTTTTTTTAACTTCATATTTTTGGACCAGAAAAGTTTATGATTTGAAAAACATTTCCAATAACCAAAATCTGAAATCGGAGATGACACATCTAAGAAAGCCCGTTTCTGCCTGTTTTGATATGAAATCTCCCAATATGCCTTTTTTGACATATAGTTTCATTATAAGTCAACAATTTTAAAAAATACACTGAAATTTATTATATATACTTTTGTGGGTGGAATTTCTTAAACTAAATTGAAGCTATTTATAAATATAAATACAAAAAAAATCGATTACTAGTAAGAAAACGTAATCAATTTATTCAACAAATCGTCATATAATTACTTATATGCGGCATAGAACATTTTTGTAAAAATTTTCGAATGTATATAATTCATATGCTCTTTTTTAAATCCGCAATTAATTTTTCGATACCTGAAATATATTAAAAGATAAGAGCTCAAACTTTACAACTAAATACTATGTTATATATTAAATGCCATTTTTGTAGATTGAGGTACTCATGTGTGCTTCGGCTGGCATCTCTTAAAAGTATTTTATTTCTATTTTATATTATTTTAAACAATCACATAAAAAAATGTTTGTGTTTTGGTATAGAATATGCGGCACAAACAAAATTTGTATTTATTATTTAAATCTTAATAAATGATTTAATTCAATTCTAAAAGTGTTAAAAAATGTAAGTTTTGTTCCTAACTTCTGTAGCAATCGGTATTAGAATTTAGGAAAAAATCTCGACATATGGTTTTTATAAAAAATACCAGTGAACTTTCTTATTCGTTTTTCACAAAAACATGTTTTTGTTCTATACGACATATATGTAATACTACTTTTATGTATACGTGTTATAAAAAAGAAAACATTTGTTTTATAATTAAACACACAAATTTGAATTGATTTTTCATAATTTTAATGCGTAAAAAACTTTTCAGTTTGAAATGTTTAATTATTTAACATACAAAAAACAAGAAAATTTTCATACAGTTAAGAAATTTTTGATATTTTTAGTACATTGGAATTTGTTAAATATACCCAAAGTCAAAAGTGACAAAACAATTTAAAATAAAAATTATAAAATTTTAAGTAAGTTTCTCTTAAGTAACACACTTTTAGACGTATAGTTTTGTGAAATAAAAGGTCTCCGCATGCATAATTTGCATTTTATTTTAAGATTTGTGGAAAAATGTGAAAACTGAAAAAACATCTCTGTTAAAAACCCAAAAAGAGGTATGTGAATAGTAGTATTTAAACACATTGTATTTTTCAAAACCACCCAAAAAACAATTATATATGAATGTAGTATAATGTAGTATAATAGTTATAGTTATATTTACTAAAATTTTTTAACTTAGCCACAAAAAAAATCGCCACCTTATCTATAATCGCCAAAAAATTCGCCATGTCTCCAAGCGCAAAATTCTGTCGCCAAAAGAATTAAAAACCGCCATGTTTGACGAAAAATCCCCACATCTGACAGCCCTGATTTTAAAATGCATAAATAATAACGCGAAGCTTAAAAATAAAAGAACTAATACACTTGGAATGTAACATAGTGTATTTTGTAGGTATGAGTGAGTAGATTATTATACAATTTTTTTTTTTTTTTTTGGAAATTTTTATCTCGAATACATAATATTAAATTGTTGCACTGTTGATAGAAATCTAGTTTTCCAAAAGGTATACAGGGATAAAAAATAGATGATACAACTAACTCAGAAGGTCATGTTCTGTACCCCGGACAAATTCGTGCAAAAATAGTAAAATATGCCTTTTTATAACTATTTAAGGAGCTAGATTAATGCTTAACAAAACACATGGTGAGAGAGATGTTGTCTCTCGGGGTGCGCTGATCCCCTACCCAACTGCTATTGATCCTAGCATACCAAAGGCAATTAAAATACCCTACATTTAATGAAATTTTCCTCGAATAAAATTTTTGTAACACCATTAGTTCATGTTATTAGAAATTAAATACATTTATTTCGTTATTGAATAATAATAATATATATATATATATATATATATATATATATATATATATATATATATATATATATATATATATATATACATATATATACATACATATATATAACCATATATATATATATATATATATAATACATACATATAATATAACCAAAAGTATATAAGTTGGACAGTGTAAGATTCTTTACAATATATTTGCTATGATGTTCAGATTCTGTTTTATTAACTTTATACTCGTAGCTTGATGTAATATTTATGCATTTATATGTATTACCTCATGTTGTTGAAAATGGTCATTCTGCGAGTCATGTTATATTCAGTTTACTTTTCACTTTTGTATTGGTTAAGTCCGTCTAAATAGGATTAAGTGTATTAAGATACTAGTAATAAGCTTAAGTATAAATTAAAAAATAAATAAAAAGAAGAAGGTGAAATAAAAACAACGTTTGGTATTGATGAGACCGATTTTATAAATGAATGATGTTTTTTTTTTTTTTTTTTTTTTTGCTTTCTTGTCCACTCATCAGTGATTTCTTATTGTTAAAGATCTCCAAAAAAAAAATGCAATGTGTAAATGAAATTTTAAAACCTGATGAATGGAAAGTGCATCATGAGAATGAAGATTTTTTTATTGTTTAAGAAAAAAATGCTACCATGGGAACCCAGTAACACCGTATCTTGTAATCATATATACGAACGTATGTAGATGTAAATTTTAGGATGTAACATTTCAGGTGTAGGTTATCGTATATTATATAAAAATTAAATTCCTTGGTTTCACCCGGTTTTCATCTAATTTTATATTTGCTTTGTTCCCTTTTTCAAAAATTTATACAGTTTTATTTATATTTATATAATATTAAATACGTTTTGTATTTTTTTAAGATTTTTGAACTTCTTTAATTTTTTTTTTTTTTTTTCTTTATTCAACATGATTAGGTAGATTTTCCTGAATATTCTAAGACATGTGTTATAAAACTATAAGTGTGTGCTCATCCACGATTTATAATAAAATAGACAGAAAATATGTATGGAAGTAGAATATCGAATGAATATACATTCAGCTATTCAGAAGCGTGTCTATTTATTAAGTGATACCAAGCTTTATTTTTATTTAAAGTTGCCAAGTTTTTTTATGGTGCCAATTCTTCATAAAAGGCAGGATAGTTTACATGTAATTTAAAAATAACAGCTTTTTTTACATTCGTAGTTGAATAGAAACATATTTAAAAAAATATTTTATAATTTTGGAAAAAAAATGTAACAAAATTTAAGTCTTTTAACGGCATTAGAGAGAAAAGATTTTACCCTTTTTGAAAAATATATGAGCCATTATCAAAAATGTTTTATTTTAGGACTTCACAAAAAATTTTTTTGATGTCACATTAAAATTTATTTGTACAAATATAAAGTGAATCAAATGTATGTAAAATAAGGGCGCGAAAGTTATAGCGGTTTTAAGTTTAACAAATAAAAATGTTTACAAACTAGAAATTCGTGTATAATTCTGGTAAAAATTACACATCGTATCAACAAAACCACCGTTGCCAATTTTGCTCTTTTCGCGCTAGATTTAGCGCTTTTTAGCAACCCAAAAGTAGCATTTTTTCTATTAGCCCTTTTTTTTCAAAAAAAGCGTTTTACTCGAGTTATATGTCGACTAGGAACACATTTTTAAGACCCTATTGACTAATAAAAGATAGTATCTTAAGACCTATGTGAAACCATAGAAAATTTTTATTTTTAGTAAATTTTCGACAGCTATGAGCTAAACAAAATTTAACTAGCTCATAAGGCTAATAGAATTTTTGACAAAAGTATATAAATTATCAACATTTTTGATAAAAAAAATTCAACGTTGTAAAATATTTACATAGAATATTAACATTAAACTGTATATGTCTTACGATTTTCTCACATAACATTCTTTAAAATATTTCGTATTCATTATTAAATGTACATTCCCAAAATAGAGCCCAATTTTCAGAATGGATTTAAAATGCAATCAAAAAAATTTTAAATTCACTTTTAATATCACTTTTTTTCTGTTTACATATTTTTAATTTTTTAATGATAAAATTTTAATTTGTCAGTATTTTATAAAGTTTTCATTTCACACAAGAGAAATAAGAATTTTTCTCACCAGAAAAAAAAAACATTGTCTACCATAGAACATTACTATTTTTATTAATTTTCGAGTTCACCAAAAACTAAAACGATTTTTCAATTTCATTTCGAAATCCAAAATTTACCTTCAGAATTATTATTATTTATTTATTTTTTATTTTTTTAAGTGGTCATTTGAGCTGTGTATCCGTTTTCCCAATCTCATCGAATAAAGGATTTATCAACAATTTCCCAGATTCTTCCAAACACGTTCCTATTATTTTAAGAATTGCCTTTTTTGGAAAAAATTGACCTCGTTAAAAAAATATAACCGAAGTTTTATGAATTTAAATTCATGAAAAAAATGCTGTTATGAATCCGGAGTTTTAAATGTACATAAAATTCTGCCGCTTACTTCTGTAATAGAAACACCAATATTAAATTTGATTCGAAATATAATTCACTATTTCTGCTGAAGTTAAAATATTAAAAAAAATACAAATATGGACTTTGTAACGTTTAAATAAAAATGAGACTTTAATTTAAAAAATGAGCTAAAAAGAGTGCTAAATTGAACAAATCCTTAAATTTTGGTTCAATTTAGCACTTTTTAGCGTGTTTTGAATTCTTTCCAAATAGTTGGCAACACTAAAGAAAACCTATTGAGTTATTCAAATAAAATGTATCGTGTTTTCAATGTTTGATATTCCAGAATTTCCTAATAAAATTTAATAAATTTTCTTTATACTAAAAATCAATCTTTTTAAAATTTTTTTGAAAAATGGGGTTCGAATATAAGTTATTTGTCCATATAGTTTACGAAAATATATTTTATTAGATTTTATTACAAAGAAATGCTATTTAATATTGTGATCCTTTTTAACCAAAGTACATTTTTTCCCTCATAAAATATTAAACTTTCGGAATTTTTTGATGCGCACGTACATTTCCAATAAACACAACAAGCATCTACTAATTATAATATATAACTTCGTGCTACTCATGCCATGTACCTTGACAAAAGTATCCCGTATTCAACTATCAACAGCATTTGACTTAAATTTATTATATACTACTATTATATTTATCGCCGTTCTTACATCTATGTATCCAAAGAAAGTGTAATTTTTGCGTAATTTTCAAAAAATCAATAAAATTTTTTAAATAAATTTATTTGTAATGCTCCTTCGATTTTATTGTGTAAAATAACAAAAAATTAAGTTCACGCACTAATTCATGCTATTTCATTAGAAACTGTGAATGTGTTTTTGAACTTTAAACAACAATCATGATAACAAAATCAAACCTTTTGTACAAAAATTTTGCATTCTATTAGTTTTAAGTCTTGTAAGTTCAAATCTGTAACACGTTTGTTTAAGATAGTATTACCACAAAATTTATTAAGGATTAAAATTAGTTTCAGCCAGGTTAAAAATTTTTGGTAATATCCCATATAAACATTTTTATTCATAGCAAAACTGTATAAGATATTAAGGACACAAACTCAATTTTTTTATTTTCTATTCTTATTTTTTAACTTTTCAGCAATTTTTACCCACATTTTATTAAAAACATATTGTTTTTCTATTTTTTCTGAATACTATATTTTATTAGGAGTATAATTAGACTTCATTTGATAAAATCAGAGTAGAATTGTAGAACGTATTTGTCTATATTATTTTGGAAACAATTTGTTGGAAACTTTTAATGATGAAATAATTGAAGAACTTTTTTGCAACTTTTATTTGGATTATTTTAACAAAAAGTTATACGTTATAATCTCACAATTCTCCCCTTTCATTTAATAACCATATATACTATATATTTAATAACCATATAACCATTATATACTTTTATTTAAAAAATAGTGAAATTAAGAATTTACCTCGTGCATTCTTCAAAACTTTAAAGTCATTTAAAAAGGAAAAACGAACACGTAATGAAAACCTGAAAACGTAGTTATATATTAAGTCTATGTTTTCACATGTATATGGAATTTAATATGTTGAGACAAATTTTTGATTTTTGTTGTACGGTGTAATAATTTACACACACATATCTATAAACTACAGAATGTTACATTGCAAGTTCTTTTTTTCACACATTTGTTGAACGACCTTAAACTACATATACACAATAATTATGTAATTAAATTTTTAATAAAATATATTCAAATATAAATTTTATAAACATTTTATTTCAACAAATTTAATAAATATTTAAACGCAATAAAATATCAATAAACAAAAGTTCAATTAAATATTAAAATATTCAAATACAATTCCATAAAAGCAAAAGCAATAAACACCATTAATTTAAACAAATTTATTTGTTTACATTAATATTTATAAATTTTATATTTTTACTTATGAAATTAAAAACCATAAATATAACCTAAATAAATTAAGACTAAAAAGTTAATCCATACGCAAATTCATATAATTTTTATAAATAATCCCCTGAGTTATGCTTAAGTAATAAATTTATATTTCATTTAATATACACAGACTGCACAAAAACTATAATTTTTTGTTTCATTTGCCAAAAATCATACAAGTTAAATTAAAAAATTATATTTTGAATTTATTAAAATAGAAACATAAATTTTCACACGCTAATTTAAAACTCAGTATTTATGAGAGTATGTAATGGATAAAGTATGTAATGAAAAATAGAAAATGTATTTTAATAGGTGACTGTAAACTTAAATACGAGTACATTAGTTGTCTATGGGAAACAAGAACAAATACATATTGTACTATATTAATGGTACGATTTATAAAAAAAAAACAAAATTTATTTGATACTTTTTATTTTCCTAGAAAACTTCTACCTGAAATAAAGTTAAAAATTTCACTCGATTAGGAAATAATTTGGAAAATTTTGTCTATAAATATATGTAAAAATTAATATTAAAGATAAAATTTTAATTTTTGTCGTCATGAAAAAATGCAACACCACTATTCCCATCAAGTTCCACCTGTTAATAGACTACTGTCAAATTTTGAGCAAGTGTTTATATTTACTTTGCGTTTAACAGCTGTTCAAAACATACAACCCCGTGTATTTTTCTAGAAATGGAAAAAAGTGAATTTCGAGTGCTCGTTAAATATTATTTTTTACGAAAAAAAACTGTCAATCAAATTAAGGAAAAGCTCTGCACCATCGATTTAAATGGTAAAAAAGTGGTTTACTGACTTTCGTTGTGGTCGCACAAGTACAAATGACGCTGAACGTTCTGGACGGCCAATTGAAAAAAATCCCCGATATGGTGTTGGCCGACTGAAGAGTAAAAGTGCGTGAGATTGTTGATGCCATAGGCTTTTCATGTAGCAGTGTGGTTTCGATCTTAAATGATCAGCTAGGTTTAAGAAAGTTGTCTGCAAGATGGATGCCGCGTTTGCTCTCAATTGACCATAAACTTAAACGTGTGAGAACTTCAAAGGATATTATGGAGTTGTTTAACCGCAAATCGAATGAGTTTTTGCGGCGTTTTGTAACTGTGGATGAAACATGGATCCATTACTATACTCCGGAGACCAAACAGCAGTCTAACCAATGGGTTTCTCCGGGTGAACCTGCTCCGAAGAAGGCCAAGGTAAGTTTGTCGGCCAATAAGGTGATGGTAACAGTTTTTTGGGATGCACGTGGGATAATCCACATCGATTACCTTCAAAAGGGGAAAACAATAAACGGCGAATGTTAAGCGAACTGGTTAGACCGATTTAATAAGGATTTAAAAAGAAAATGACCCCATATGGCCAAGAAAAGGGTTCTTTTTCATCAAGATAATCCACGGGTGCACACGTGAGCAGTCTCAATGGCAAAACTCTATGAATGGGGCTACGAATTGGTACCTCATCCGCCATATTCTTCGGATTTAGCCCCTATTGTTCGGTGGAAAGAGATTCAGCTCCAACGATGAAATTATTGACCTAACAAATGCCTATTTTAAGGAACTCCAAAATCCCATATTTTACGCAAAGTAAATGACAACACTTGTTCAAAATTTGACAGTGGTCTATTAATAGGTGGTACCTGATGGGAATAGTGTTGCATTTCATATAACTACGAGGAAAGTTGGAAAAGTCACGGACTTATTGATCCGCCCTCTTACATGTAGTTACTGATGATTAAATCAATTTGAGTTCTTGTTTATGCCTTTTTTACAGTAACTCGCTTCATAGGCAAAAATTATATATAAAAGTAATAAGGTAGAACTGCTCTCTCATTTTTTCGCCATAATAATCATTTGATGTTTAAGCCAACAACTAACTTTATTCTCTGAAATTGTGCTACTTTAAAAGCTAAGAAAATCTGTGTTTTTGATTTACTCTTTATTTTCAAATATTCTATTGAATTCAAAAAACAATGAAAACTTTTTTTGCGGCTTGTGAGGGTTAAATCAATACCAAAAAAAAATACTTTAAATATTTCTCATTATATATACTTTGGTAAATAAAATTTTCATTTAAAAGAAATTTTTTTTTAATATAAATTATCGACGATTAACAACCAACATAAATATAATATTATATAAAATTTTAAATTAATAAAAGACTAATTTGCAATTGAACTTTAAAAATCTTGAGATACGTGAAAACATAACTTAAGTATAGTGAGTTGGGTTGACTTGCAAACAAATTTTAAACTAATTAACATCGTATTAAATTTCTTATCAAGAATTCAATTGCTACTAAAATATTCAATATCATTGTTTATACACTATCGTTGTCTCAATATTACGATCCTTTGAAAATATAGCACTTTTTTAATTTATATGTTCTGTTATTGGTTCTAAAATAGAACTGAAACAAATTGCTTTAAAATTAAATTTTCGTTCGAAATTATGAAGGACACAAAAGCAAAGTGTTTAGCTTCAAAAAAATATTTTTGTAAATCAGCAGATGATGATGTATTTTATTTTAATGCTGCTACAAAATGAAATTTTTTTGTTTTCGCTCGAAAAACCAACTAATTTGGCTATAGACTTTCTTGAAGGCATCACAAAACATTTTCAAATTTTCAAAAATTTCGAAGTACCCCCAAATTTCGAGATATTGAGAAAAAATCCTTTTTTAGGATATTTTCTGCTCTACAGATCTCGTAGACGGGCATATCTTTTTAACTATATAACAGCTTTATTCATTGTTTTTAAATTTGTTCCCCTTTTCTTTTTCGAAATTTTGATTTTTATGTAATTTTTTTTTTTTTTTTCTATTAGTTTACAAAGTTTGAAATGCTATTTTGTTAACAATAAAATGAGATATCCCTATATATAATCGCTTAAAAACTCAAAATGTTAAGTTTTTTCTAAAATTTTCTAAACTGAACTTTTCTAAACTTTATTAAAAAAATTCTTCATATATTTTAAGACAAAGTATTTTTTTATATTTTTTATTTCGTTTTTACTTTTTGAGTAAGATACTAAAAATATATGGAAAGTTTTAGTGTGTGGACAGTATTATTAAAGAAAAGAAGGGATAAGAACGGTCTCTATTATGGTGGTATTTGTGGTACCCAATTCCAAAAATAATAAAAATTTTTAAAGTTATTACAAATAGAATCTAATAAGTTTTACGGTTCTGTCTAATATGAAAATACGAAATTTGGTTACGTTTGAAACGAAAATGCCGTGATTAGTTATTGCATCGTTGCATAGGTTTTTATAGAAAAAATTGTAATAAATTGCAGTAAAACGTGAAAAACTGTGAAACAATTTTATTCTTTGTAGATTTTGTGTAAAAATTAGCTTTTAATATTTGATCAAAACATAACAAATGCATATGGTTGAAAAGACTGTTGTTGAAGTTTAAAAAGGGAAAGATAAAGAAAAGAATAACAGAATTAGGAATAAATTTATACAACATATCTACCCAAAAACTGTTTTTTGCGAATAACTTGAAATTTTGAGGGTGTCCTCAAGAGGACCTATAACGTACGATATCCCATTTCTCGAGTGATTTTTCAATGTAGCAGCATGTAATTTTAAAATCATATAAAACTTAAGAATATTTTTTCCTATATTTGCATATTTATGAACTTTATGTTACCTTAACCTTTCTATGAAATTTATACCAAAATATGTACAAACTGTTTATCTGCTTTATCATATAAATGTATGAAATATATACCCACAACTTAAGACTAATATTTAAAATAATGTTAATGGTGTCTGTGTTTATAAGTTTTGCTGAAACCTATTTATACTAACACATACACATACTAATGCATTTAAACATTATTAAATTATCCTGAAATTTAGATTTATTCAAACATAAATACAGACACTTAAATATAATGGAAAACTTTAGATGATTGGATTATATAATATTTTTGAAAACAAAAACATATTTCTTAAATTACCTAAAACGCAAATAGCAAAACAAAAGATTTATTTTATTTTGTTGAATAATATTATATTATGCATAATATTGTTAGAAAATACTGCAAAAAATAAAGTATATTAAAAGTAAAACTGAACTGAATAAATGAGAAAAATGATTATTTTAAGGTTACATATATATGGGCCATTATCAAAAATTCTCTTTGTTCCAATAGATTTTCTGAAACAATCCGTATTGATCAGCTTAATGCAGGAAGGATATTAAAAAAATACAAATTTATCCTCAGTTGCCTACCAGCGATTAAAAATCAAGTGCTTAGTACATTTCGTCCAAAAGATATTTAGGGTTTTTGTTGTAAATAGGTTTCGAAAAAATTCTTAACACAAAGTGCTAGAGAAAATTTTATCGCAAATAATTTTATATAATTCATATCACTTGTGGCAGATAAATAGGTATGTTCGACGATCATATATTTTCTATTAGAGCAATTTAAAAATTTTTATTATATTTGGAATTGGGTACCACAAATACCACCATAATAGAGACCGTTCTTATCCCTTCTTTTCTTTAATAATACTGTCCAAACATTTTTAACAGTTTTTGTGATCAACAATCATATGTTCATCATACGAGTCGTAAAGAAGCTCTAGAATGGGGAACAACTCTCGCGTCGTTATAGTTATATCTTAAGTACAGCCAGGCGGGTTTTTGTTGTTTGATCTTCAAAAATTTTGCGTGTTATTGGTTAAGTGTGTAGCTGTCGCATAACTATAATGCGTTACAGTTTTACCTTTCATTTAACCTTACTGTTACATTGAATTATTGGTGGAGTACAATATAAAAATTAAAAGACTGATATTAGTGGAAACTCTAGCTTTATATATAAAGGTATATATCGAGCACAGAAAAAAGTCACCAATACCAAAATAATTCAATCAATTAATAATTGTTTAAATTTACACCTATCATTAAACTGATTATATAAATGACTAATAACTATAAGAAATGAAAAAAAATCCAATTACAAATTCATTAAATAAGTAGAATTAAAAAATTTATATGAGAAAAAAGTCTTACTTGAATTTAATTTTTACTATTTCATTTATTTTATTTTTGCTTGATTATTTTAATTAAATTATGATGTAAAACGAAACAACTCTGTTAATTGAAAATTAAGGTCATAATTTCTTATGTGAGTGAATGATTTGCAAATTAGGCTTCTTCTGGAATAAACACCCTAGCAATATATTAGCAGATAGCTACGACATTTAAACTTTAAACGAAGTATATTTTCAATGAGTTAAATTTGTAATAACATGTTTTCCTGCTATAAGCGACTTTTTCTAGTAATTCTAATATTCCTACAAAAAAGCATCCGCAACACTTATTCCATTATATTTGTCAGTGTTGATCTGTGATGTTACTGAAGTTGATGGGCTTGTTTTACAAAACATCAATTTTGTCAACATCTTCTCGTGGTCCCACTTCATTAGGAGTTGGTGGTAAAACTTTTGTGTGCATTTTAGAGAAGAATTATAAAGTTTTATTGAATTTATTTGAATTGAAGCTAAGTCCAAAGGTATATGGTTTTAAATTTCGTGTATTTAAAGAAAATCAGAAATAAGTGAACTTTGAACCGCGACAGAAGCTAAACTGCAAAAAATTTTCATGTTTTAAAGTGACATAAAATATAAAAGTATATAATTCAAAGTCTGTAACTCAAAGACGTAACTTTTTAATATTTTACTGGAATTTCAGTTTCGGTGCCGGTATACCGATAAGAATATAATTTAAAATACCGTTACCGATACCTTTACCGAAATAAAAATAAATTTAATACCGACACCATTACCTAAACCTTTATTTTTTTCATCCAAGCTCGCTATATAAAAATACAAAAACAAAAGGTGCAATTTTTGCTTAGTTTTCAAAAAATCCATAAAATTTTCTTATTAATTTTATTTTAAAAAAAAAATTAATTTCACGCAGTAATCCATGCTACTCCATTAAAAGCTGTGAGTGTGTCTCGAGAAAAATCGATTTTTTTTTTTTTTAATTTTCGCTCATGTTTTCCAAAGTTTGAGACCATCTAGTGCATTGCCTATTTATAGCATATCAACGAGATATAGCGCAAAATACACACAATTGCAACAAGTATCAATCCGTTTCAAAATTTTTATTCCATTGAGAGGCGCACAAAAAAATGTTTTGATAGTGGTAATTCAACAGATCTCCTCAACTCAAATCAAAGCTACGAGAATGCCAAAAACGACTTAATAAGCTTCTAGTGTATCGAAAAACTGAATCACTTACTAAATACTTAGAAAACTTAGATGCAACCCAGTACTCGAATTATTCACTATTGCGAGCTATAAAAAAAAAACCTAAAAAAACGGTTTTAAGCAGACCTTTCCTACGTAATACAAATGGATGCAGGGCAAGAAATGATAGCGAAAAAGGAAATCTATTCGTTAGTCATTAGTTAGCAGTTCAACTATTTTGTTTTGAGATTCGAGAGATCGTGAAGGCTATTATTGATTTAAACTCCAAAAAGTCAGTAAAATCAGTAACTTTTAGAGTTACCTTGGAAAAGGTTTAACAGAAATAATTTTTATTTTTAAAGCTATATTACGCCTTGAATACTAACCATCAGAATCGAAGATTTCATTGATTACTATGATACCTAATCCAGGAAGAAATTTCACTAAAGTAGAATCGTACAGACCCATCAGCCTGTTATCAAATAAGTCAAAGCTGTTCGAGAAGCTACTAATGAATAAGTTGAACATGATAATGAATCCAACTGATTGTATCCCAAATCATCAATTTGGTTTTAGAAGTAAACATATGACTATTGTATAGACCCACAGACTTGTTAATGTTATATGCAAGATTTTTGAAGAAAAGAAATTTTATTCTGCTCTCTTCATCGACAATTCGCAAGCTTTTGACAAGGTATGTCACGAAGGTTTGTTATATATTGTTAACTTAACGAAAGTTTATTCTTAAAGAAGGAAACTTCATACGACACAGCTATTCTAGGCGTTCTGATCTAGAAACATGGTTAAGACAATGGAAAATAAAAGTAGGTGAACATACACATAATACATTATGGATAGAATCGTGCCCAACAATTCGAATAAATAATCAAGTTATACCCCAACAAAAGGAAGTTAAATATCTTGATATGTATTTAAATCGACGCCTTACATGGAAAACACACATTAAAACAAAGTTAATCCAAATGAAGTTGAAAGTACTTGAGATTAATTGACTTATTGGAAGAAATTCTAAACTGTAAACTATTGCTTTGCAACTCAATTCTAAAGCCAATATAGTGCTATGGTATTCAATTATGAGGCACGACTTCAGCATCTAATATTGAAAAAATACAAAGACGCCAAAATAAAATTTTAAAAAGAATTACATCCGCCCCCTGGTAAGTTAAAGAAATCGAATATCCGTAAAGATCTCGTCGTACCTCTGGTAATAAACGAAATAAAAAACAAGCATTAACATATCTAAAAAAGCTTCAAACACACCCAAACCCACTCGCTCGTAATATATTTAGTAGAAATGGCCACATAGACTTAAAAAGAAGAAATAAGTCAGACTTGAGCCATATATAAGATCTATGAAAAAAGACGTTTATTCTCTGATTGAAACAGATAAATTATAATTTTTAGATTTAAGATTTGAATACTTATTTTTAGATCTATTTTTAAGAAGATATAATAAATAAATAAATATAAATATTAATAAAGAAAAATGAAACCTATGACCAGTATTATTAAAACCTAAGTGGGAAGAAGTGCTAGAGTTTACAAAGAAACATGCTAGTAAGTGCTAAAAATAAAAAACGTGCTAGAAAAAAGTGCTAAGAACAAAAACTGTTTGTATTTGTAAAAAATTTTATTTGTTTTCAGGGTTAAAGTTAAAAGAATATTAAATAAAATAATAAAAAAAACACAAATTGATTCTTTAGAAATTAAACAAAATTTATAAGTGTATTTTTCAAAATTCTAATTTTATCATAAGGTATCCAAATATGTGTTATCTGAATTATACTGTTATACGTATTCCAAATAATATATAGGTTAACATTTTGGCGAACTAATATCTTCTTTCTTTTACCGAAAATTTGATTTTTAAAATCTCATTTATTATAAAAAACCAGGCACAGTTTAAACTCGAGAATGACGATAATAATTGTAGACCCCAACATGGATTGTCGTATTAACCGGATTATCGAAGCCTTTTTTCTGATCCAATTTTTTTTTAAAAAAATATTAAAATATATCTTATATTTAATATGTGAAACAATTATATCATCAAGTTAAAATTTTTTATTTTTAAGTTTTTTGTCTAAAAAAAAATAAAACTGTTTTTACTCTTTTTACTCAAGAACTTTTGGAAGAAACGTTAACTGAAAATGAAGGAATTCTACTAGAATTAACTTTTACATAATAATTATATATCATTTCCAAATTATACTAACATTTTAATAAGAAAGGACTTTGACAGAGATGGAAAGCTAGAAAATGCCCTTCGGATTTTCGAGTTTATATTACATTATGAAATTGCTTAAAAAATAATTTTTTTTTTAATTTTTAACTAAGTAAATGATATTCAAATAATATTAAGAAATAATTTAAACTAAATAAGAAAGCAGACTTTTATCCAAAAACTATTATTTAGCTAAAAGTAAATTCTCAAAAAATTTTGCTTTAAAAAAAATAATTTAAAAATGTAACACACAATAATATTTCAAAAAATAAAATAAAACATCATAAGACTGTTAACTTATCAAATTTTAAACAAGTGCTAATAAAACACAACAATATGTAAATAAAAAATATATACTTGCTAACGAGTGATTAACTTTTTCTTATATAAATTTACACACAAAAGATTTAGCCGGTCGAAAAAATGTGTGATATATTTATTTTTTCGTTTTCTTTATTAATAAAAATTACAGTAATTTCAATTTTTATCACATTGTATTATAAAATTTTAAATGTTCCACGAAAATTACTTCCTTGGTTTTAAATAGTGTTGTATCTTGTAATTAAAAAAAACTGATAACATTTTTATAGCACAAAACAACAAATTAATAAAAAAAAATATGCAAAAAGTGCTAAAAAATGCCAAAAATAATTCAAAAATTGTGCCAGGTGTTTGACTCTAAATTGTTAAATTGCTTAAATTTTGCACTATTAGTTTCAGCTTTTGTGAGTTCAGATCTATAAACCATTTGTTCAAAATAGTATTACCACAAAACTTATTAAGGATTTAAGTCAGTTTCAGCCAGGTTAAATATTTTTTGTAATGACCCATATACATATTTATATAAAAAAAACCTACCAAGGATTGCAAAATTTTTATAGAAATAAATACATTTTAATTTAGAAATTTAGATTATTTAATTTTAAACAAGTGATATGAAATATAAAATAAGCAAATTAATAAATTAGAGTTTTTTTATTTAAAAGGCGAGATTGCAAGATAATTATCCAATATGAGCTGATACAACCTGGCGTGAAGATCAATTCTGAATTCTATTTTTTACAACTCAACCGTTTGACGAAACAATCAAGAAAAAGTGGTTAGAATTGGCCAGCAGAAAGGTGTTGTATTTCGTCATGACAATACCAGGCTACATACATCATAGATGTATCACAGGATAATATGGATATGGGATAATAAAACAATATTACTTACGTATATTATTATTTTATGACTTAGATTACATATATCGTCTAAATGATACATAAATTTGAATAATTATTAGGAAAATCTGTAAGGAAATGTCTTCAAATGTTGGATTTCATATTTTTTGATTTCCTAATTTTTATAATTTAATTTTTGTTTTACTGAAATTTTCAAAATACATAAAATTGTTTTTGTTTTGCGTATTGATTTTAAAAACATTTTTAACTAATAAAACATAATGTTAAAATCTAATACTTTTTTTTATAAAATTTTATTTACAACCAAATAATTATAAATTATAAATGTAGACTTTAATATTGGTATTTTTCCGTATATTTTGTTAATGAAAATTAACATTTTTATTACTTATATAACTTTTTTTATACAAAACTATGTCTTTTGAATTGCTATTTACACAAGCTTAAGTATTTACGATATTATAATATTTTAATTTTTTTCGTACCGCATTGTATTAAACATTCTACTAAAATAAAAAAAAAACCAAAGAAGTCAATAAGATCCTGAGTTTGTGATCCAGAAGTAGCTCAAATTCGGTCACTTCCAATGAATTTAATATAGTTTTGTCATTGGAAAGTATTTTCTTTCTTAATACTTATTCCGTGAGAAGGAAGTCATGATCACGATTTCATGCTAAATTGCAATGAACATCCGAATTCTTTTTTATCACCACAAGGAAATTGGTTTTAATTTTTATATAAATAAATATTTTTAATAAAAAATATGCATAACATTAGTTCTCTTTTGTTTAAAACAGTTCTTTTTAGTAACAAATATTTATATTATTGGATTCGATTCCCAGGAGATTAATTTTTACTAGGTAATTTTTACTAGATTTTGATTATTTATATTATTCAAATATCCATATTATATGAGAAAACTTGCACAATTTCGGACTCATTCGGATCTGGTTTCAAATAATTGTTATATCATTAAATGCGCGATTCAAGTACCTTTCTTGCGACACTAAATGCTCATATTGTTGAAATACGAAAAAAGACCATTTTTCATTTCGATCCAACTCATGAAAGAATAATGTCAACATGAAAGATGAAGCAGATTATCATTTGAGCTGGAAACATCGATACTTTTCATTTTAGAGCTACCATAACGTTTAGTCTTAAAATTCGGCAATATTTTTATTATAAATATTTGAAAAAAAAATCAATATAATTACTTCTTAAAAATAAATTACATTACGGAACAACATTTTATAATATTTCTAATGAAAGTTGTTTTCTTCGAAAAATTATAAGTATGTTTTTGCACTCTACCCTTCCTCTCTCAACAAATTATTATTAGTTAAAAATATTTCTTATTAACTCACACTTATTTCAGATTTAATTACTTTTTAATATTAACAATAAATATTACATATTCTTATTAAGTATTTAATTAATAAACAAATATTTTGTAGTTAAATATTATTTAGTTTTATGAGTAGTTGTTTACATGTATGTATGAAGATGTTAATTAAAATATTAAATACTTGTGTAGAAGTATTTTATGTGTCCAAAAGTATGTTAATTATTTATAGAATTTTTTTATGTAATGCTATCTACTGAAGTTTACTTAACACATTTTTAATAACACGCAGTAAGAAATCACAAAAGCATTTGCCATACGCTCATCAAACTGACTTAAGTATGTATGTATTAATATATGTATGTATTTATTAATGTATGTATATATGTATGTATGTATGTGTGTATGAATATTATTAAATATTTCGCAATACTTACATAAATGCTAAATCAAACGGTAGAGATTTTTTTTCATAAAAATACCTATTATTTTACCCAATAAACCTTTGTGACAAAATAAGAAAAATTGGATATAATATAAGTTATTAGAAAATTTTATTATACCCAATTTTTTGATAAATTTGTAAAAAATTAAAAAAAAACATTTATAGAAAAGAAAAGTTACGTATACGTAACATTAGAAGAATATCACTCATACGCCTAGATATTTTGCAAATTCTTTAATGGTTTAAAAATGTAAATGTACTTTCTAATAAATAAAGTCACTATCAAAACAATGATATATGTATGAATTCTTGTTTTACTTCCAAAATTAATATATATCAGAGCAAACAAAAGGAAAAATAACGGTTACACGGTGCACAGTGGTTCCAAAACGCTTTTTGAAATAATTCTGTAACTTATAAAATAACTAACTGTAATGTAACTTATGTAACGATATATATATATATATCTGAACAAAAATTAACATGACCAGAATTGAGGTGTTTTCAAGTTGATTTTGTAATAGCAAAAATTTAATTTATGATTTTTTGTTAAGAAATTATTAACATAGATAGTCCTTGTAAATATCTACAAAAAAATATCTTTACATACATTTTTTCCCTCAATTCTGGCCTCGTTTTTTATATTCCTTTGAACTTGACGGGCTTACTTTGGGCCCTAAAATTTCTTTTAAAATATGCACTAGATTACCTATTTAAATAAAAATAAGAATCATATAAATATATGAATCCTATAAAAAGTTATATTAGTCTGAATTTGAAACTTAAAAAAATATCCATATTTTTAGGATTTTTGTTTTTAAAGGTGGTAATATTTTTCACTCATAAAATTTGATTCTTGTTCTGTCCTATATAATTTTTTTAATGCTTTCAATATAAATTTTAATGAAAATGCGTGTAAAACAAACCCGAAGGCGCTTGGGGCAAAAGTCTCCTCACAATCCCTATCCAAGATTTACAAGATTTACAAATTTAAAAAAAATTGTGGTAAATTGACAATTCCACAATTTTTTTTAAATTTCTTTGCAAAATTCTCAAATCGCAAAGATTGTATCAAAAAAATTATATTAATTAAATATCTCCATATATTGGGAAAACACATAAGATTTATTTTCTGTCGGATGTCTATTATAAAGACACGGTGACGATTTCAATGAAAAAAGTCAATTTTTGAAAGATGTTTTTCCAGATTGAGATTTTGGGCATTTTAGTACAAAAACGTAGGAGTCTTCTTTTAATTCTTTAATTTCAGCACAAATTTGTACACATTATGTGAAAATTTCAATAAATTAACTTTATTTCAATTTAAATATTAACATTTTTTTGCAAAAAGTGCTTCAAGTCTTAATTTTACAGATTTCGGGTCATGGTCTGAAGAAGTTTGACCGAATTTAATATACTATTACTAATTATAATTCTTTATATTCTAACATTTCCTATGATACCAAATACTTTCCTAACATGTTACATTTTTACTTGAAAACTAATAAAAACTTTACCTTTTTATAGTAATATTGTATAGTAATTTATAGCACTTTTCCCATGTAATTTATAAAAAATGTAACACGTCACGAACACAATGCAATGCTAACTTCCTCGAATTTTGAAATAATAAATATAAACTTCTCCTGAAATTAAGGAATTAAAAAAACTCCCATTTTATTGTACAAAAGTGCATAAAATCTCAATCCGGGAAAAACATTTCTTAAAAATTTACATTTTTTATTGAAATCGTCCGTCAGTAAATACTTTTTGTATATTTTCTAAACATATAGAGGTATTTAATTTTGCAAACAAATTTAGAAAATTATGGAAAATTGACAAATTTTGGATAGGGCTTGTGAGGAAACCGTTGCGTCAAGCTTCTTCGAGTTAAAATATATAGGACGGAATTAAAAAATTATATAGAGCGGAACAAAAAAAATATAAATTTTTGAAAAAAATTCCAAAAATGTGGATTTTTTCCAATGTTTCAATTTCAGATTAAAATAACTGTCAGATCCATATATTTATATGATTCGTATAGCAATATTATTTAGAATTCTACAGAGAGTCTAGCGGATATTTAAAAAATAAGACTCAAATTAAACCCGTGAAGTTTAAAAGAATATAAAAACGAGGCCAAAAATAAGGGAAAATGTATTTCGACTAAATATCTCTTAAACCAAAAGAGATAGCATACATATGTAGCGTACTTTTTGTAGAAACTTACAGGGACTATCTATGTTTAAAATTTCTTTACAAAAAATATCATAAATGAAATTTTGATGATTTTTTTAAAAAACTAAATACCCTAGATGATCTACTTTAGAGGTTCATCTACACCTTAGCTCTAGCCGTGTCAAATTTTATTCAGATATATTTAACGGGCCACAGTTTGCAAAAAAAAGCGTTTTCAAGGCACTTAGTTCACTCGGATTGTAACATAGTGTAGTTTGTAGATATGGGTGAGTAAATTATTACACCATTTTTAGAACTTTTGATATACCACCAAAATTGGAAGTTATATAAAAAAAACGATTTTTCAGACTTCGGGATTTAAAAATTGTTTATCGCAAATACTAATTTAAGTTTTTAAACTGCATTTGAAGGGAAAGACCTCACCCTTTTTAAAAAATATATACACATTTGTATTCATAGCAAAACTGTGCAAGATATTAATGGCACAAATTCTATTTTTTATTTTTTTATTCGTATTTTTGGAATTTAGAGCCATTTTAAACCGACACTTTATTAGAAAATCTATCTTTTTCTTCTTTTTTCCTAATGTTAAATAGATTTTAGAAATAAAAATGTATTTATTTCAAAAATAAATAACACACAGCTACAATGAAAAATTTCTCGAAAAATGAATTTTTATCATACATCATGAAGATTTTGAGTTATACTCGAAGAATTTCTTTTGGTTAGGTTTCTGTATAAATGAAGTAGACTACTCGTATATATATATATTTGTTTATGTTTATTTAATATATTATTTAATATATTATGCTTCACACACCGAACGGAATTTCTGTAATCTTGGTTTTTAATATTTTTGTTAAAAAGATATATATATATATATATATATATATATATATATATATATATATATATATATATATATATATGTATGTATATATATATAAAGCTCTATGTATTTAAATAGTAGAATTATTATTAGGTTTGGATCAAAATCACTTTATTTTATATTCCTCTTTCACTTAAATATGTAAAATATTGTGACATGGTCAAATATTAAGAAAAAATTACTTAGGACTTATCGGTTTTCGAATAAAATATAAAAATCTCACTAGAAACAAATTTAACACATTTTTACTAATATTTTTAGTCAAATTGGTAAAATATGATTTTGCATTTGAATTTGCATCATAAAATTTAACAATTCTAGAAAATTATATAAAATGAAACATAAAAAATAAATTTTATATTAACATCGCGATTTTATAGAAATTGCGAAGAAAATTTTTGTAAAATTATTTGATATCAAAGAAAACACTGAAAAGAGTTGAAAACTTTGACGGAAAATATCAATTTTTTGATACTAAAACAATATTATTTATAAACAATTTTCATCGCTTTCGGTATTTTTTTAACAATCTCGAGAAATGAATGTCATATTCCTTTATACTATTCTATACTCTATAATACTTTGCTATAGTATTTTTGATATTTGCAAAAACTGAGAAAGGTTATAACCATAATGAACATATGTATTTAAAATAACAGAAAAAAAGGTTTTTAAGGAATATTAATATTTGAAAATATATTAATTATTTGAAAATATTAATTATTTGAAAATATATAAATAGAGATTTCTATGAAAATTACAAAAATTATTAAAAAGTAAACAAATTAAATATGTTTCTTTTCACAAAATAGTGGTCAGTTTCAGATTATTTCTTCTTACATTATTTAGAAGTTCGTTAATTTCTTGATGGTTTAATTATTTTTTTTTTTTTATTATATAAAACCATAAAAATATCCTTTTAAAATTGATATTGAAATTCTTTACTTTCGAAAAATTGTGTCCAACACAGCTTTTTTCTATTTATTATTTGTTTCGTTATTTATTTCTTTATCAGTGATTTCAAAAAAGCAACACACACGTACTTTTCAATAGGATAAAATAAAAAGGAAGAACACTAATTATATTTTAACTAATTTACTTTCAATCACCAAATATACGTTAAACAATAAAAAAATAAAATTACCTTGTTAAATGTAATAAACGTTGTTTTCCAACATATTTAATTGCATACAGCAAAATTTAATTATACACAAAACTTTTTTTCAGTATTTAACAAATAAAATTCTAATTAATTAATTTTGTTTAATTTTATTGAAATTAAACATTATTTTATTCATATATTTAATATTTTTTAAAGGTTTGATAATTTTAATAATTTAATATGATTTTGGTTTAATAGTAATTGGGAGCATTTTAAATTTTTATTATTTTTTTTTTTAGTTACACTTAATTTATAATTTATTTATAATTGTATTAAACACTTAATTAATTAAGAATTATTTTTTATTTATATTTTATTTAAATATATAAACTATATTATATTTAATATTAACTATTAAAACTTTAATTACTTTTATTTGGTAGTTTGTATATAGTTAAGAATTTTTATTAGGTTTTTAAATTTCTTTTTTTCAAATTTCTTACTTTAATGATTTATTTTTAATATTATTTTTCGTTTTTAAATTTTCTTTTCTTTGTTTTGGACAAAATAATACATCATTGTTTTATTATTTTATGTAATTGTTGTTTTACATTTTCTTTAATATTTCTTGTTTTTTTTTATAAATTAAAATGTACACTGTAACAGTAACATGTACGCGTGTATAAGTTCAATCACAATATTTATATGTTAAGTTAAGGCAAAGTATGGTAAAATTTTAAAAGAGTGTAAGCAAAGAGGAAGGAATGTAAAAGCTAACGAGATAGAGCAAGAGAGCTGGAATGTAAGTAAATTTATTATAAACACAGTGTTTTGTTTGTATGAGTGTGTGTATGTGTGAGTTTAAAGGTAGACTTTAATAATAATACACATATACTACTATACTTTGCTATAGAATTTAAGTAGAGTGCTTTTGCTGTTTGTTTTGCTTTACTATATTTTTTATTTATTTTTTTCTTCTCCTTATGTTTATATTTTGTTGTTGTTGCTGTTAATTTATCTGATTACTACTACACTATAAGTACCCACTACCACTAGTATTACTAAGTATTTATGTACGACTACAACGATAACGACGACGACAACAGCGACGTTAGCATTACAAACGAATATAACGACTATTAATGGCTTGTTATTTTAACTTTTCTAAAACTTATATAAGGTTTTCCTTATTTTATTTTTGTTTTAAGTATTGTATTAAATTTAAGATTTTTTTATTTTTAAGATAATTTAATTAATTTATTTAATTTTTATTTTTTAAAAACTATTTTAAAATATTTATATTTTTTACACTTGCAATTTATAATTGTTTGTTGTTTTTTTTTATATATTTTTTACACAATATATATTTTGAAAATTATTTTTTTTTTTCTCAGTTTTAGTTTAAGACACCGTTTTCTTTTTAAGTATTTTCAAATTTGTTGTTAACACGACTAAAACCTCACGAGGACTGACTAAATTTTACTTTCTCCTAACAAATATTAATTTCTTAAAAATTCCTTTAGTTCAAGCTTTTTAACGACAGTAAATTTTTTTAACGAAAGCTTTTTGTTTGGCATTTCAACTACCCTTACTACAAAAAAAGCTTTGTTTAAAAGTCACCTCATGTGTTTTGTTATTTTTTTTTTTTTTTTACATTATTATCATCATAATGATTACACACTACTTCTTCTTCATTTTTAAAGGCAGCTTTAGTCTACTACCAACAAAAAAGAACAACAACAAAATTAACTAAATGCCAGACATGTGTTACAGGTGACGTTGTTTTTTTTTTTAGTCTTCCTTTCGTATCAAAAACAAAATGCTAACGAACGCTATACTTACACATCAACAAAAAATTTTGTTTTATATCCGTTATGTTGTACTTTAGAAAACACAAAAAAGAAGAGTTCGTAGAATTCTGGTAATTTCTCTCTTTATTTTATATTAACCGTAATTTTACTCTTGTATGAGTGAAAGTGTGTATGGAAGGTATTCATGTGTGTTATAAAAATTGTTGCTGAGCTTATGACGTATCTTATGCATTTATTGTTGTTAGTATTACATCATTGTAGAATTTCAAATTCTAATTTACCACGGTTTTGTTCCTCTTAATTTTGAACAAAAGTTATTGAATGACCCAATTAAAATTTTAAAACAATAAAAAAACATAAAATTCTTTTAAAAAATTGATGAAAAAATAGATGAACTATACGTCATTATATAAATATCTATGTTGAAATTAAGATTATGTAGATTTTAAATTTAACAGTAAAATGAACAAAAGGATCATTTAAATGAAAAATTATAGATATCATTTGCATATTAAAAAACTTCAAAGGATTTGGCGTTGTAAGACAACTAAAACTTTGTTAAAAAAATAGAGTAGTGTTATAATAAATTTTACGAAAACAGTTTTAAATTCAATGTAAAAAATGTTATCTGGTTACTTTTTTAACATAACGATACACAATAGGTCAGAACCGAAATTTTTTAGAAATAAATCAGTAGCTTTTAATCGGCTGGTTGAATTTACATAAAATTTCACATTGGCGTAGCAGAAGAGTGTACAATTTTAAATTTGGTAGAGGTGCAAAGCTATTTGGGGCCCAAGAACTATGAAATCATGCTTTCTTGTGCTATTTATCACTTATAGTTTTGAAGTTATTTGTATTCAAAACTTTAAGTTTCTTAATTTCACAAAATCTTGGTTCAGTTTTTTCAATACATAGCCCAATATTTTCGCCCGAATTTGAAAGATTTTTACTTAATTAGTTAAAGTAAAGTGCAAAATTAAACTAATTAGAAATTGAAAATTGCAAAAAGATGATTTTGTTTTTTCTCTAACTTATTAAAATCTAAAGTAGTGTAGTTTTGATTCTATTAAAGATATTGACTTAAATGTTAAAGTTTTGTATATACCCAGCAAATTTTAAACAAAAATAAACTACTTAGTTATTTTTATTCGAGTTGTCCACAAATTCATGTAGTTATTTTTGACTCTAGGGGTATTCAAAAATCGCGCTCAATTTTCTAACAGACAAAAACTTTTTTTACTATAAAATATCTTTTTAGACATTTTGTTATAAAAAACTAACAGCATTCGAATGGGGTTCAACCAACATCTTTCTGGTTGTTAATCCAGCGCTCTAGTCAACTCATCCACGTGATTGCAATATTACTATGCTATTATACTATTGAGTACTTATTTATATAATACAGAGTAGGCAAATAATAATGACCCCTCATTACCGAAAATCTACTTTAATATGTAGTTTCTGATATTTATTTAAAAAAATAGAATTTATAGTTTTTCGGATTTTTGGAATTAAAGTAAAATTTTTTGTAAAAATTTATGTTTTGGAGAAACTATAAATACTTTATTCACAATAAAATCTATGATTGTTAAAATACTTTATCATTTCAAATGGTTAAATGTAGCAAAATTTAAGATTTTCGTAAAAGAAGTCCCACAATTACCAAAAAACCGGCGAAACTCCAAAAACGTTTGTTACAGTTTTAGAAAGTCATTGGTAAACTCTTTGAAATATATTGTAGTTTCCGAAACTCCTGTTTGTAGATTCATACTTTGGGAATTTATAACATATAAGCTAAGTCCAAAATTTTCGTATAAAATAGGTCGAATTTTGGAGGGTTTGTACTTAGACTTATTAAGTGTTTGGACTTGTTTTAAATTCCAGAATCATTTCTGTAAAGATACCTTTCAGAAAAGTATAAAATTATTGAATGTTCTTAGAGAAAATTTTATTTTAAAGAAAAAAGAGTGTAAGCACTTTCTCGCAAAAAAAAAATTCAATTTCTATTTTAAAATCTTTAAATTTTAGATCCATAAGAGATATTGTCTTAAATAATTTTGTCCTTTAACTAATTGGCTAAATTTCATCCAAAAACGAAAATTTGATTTTTGGTAAAATTTTTATTTAATTTGAAAGCTAACACTACAAATAACATAATTCATAACTTTTTTGTGGCTTAGACATCTAGTTTGGTAGTTATTATAACGCAAACTTGAATATTTTTCATTAATCATTGCACAGTGATCCCAAAACGACTTTTTTAATAATTCTTGTTACTGCTAGAACTGAGTATTTTTTAGTTGATTTGGAGGAACGTAGGTCCCTAACCAGTCACGGTGGTAGATGGGTAAACCTCGAAAGTTGGTCACCTCCGTCAAGTAATTTTTTTTTTAATTCGCCAAAAATTAATTTATCACTTGAATTAAAAAAAAATACATATAGGTAGTCCTTATAAATCTCTACAAAAACATGTAGATTATCTCTTTTAATATTTGAGCTAAATATCTTAGCTCAAAGCAAATTTTCTCTCTTTTTTTGGCCTAGTTTTTAAAGTTTTTTTTAACTTGAGAGCCTTTATTTGGGTCCTAAATTTTTTGGAAAATATCCACTAGATTTCTCTAAATAATATTATATAAATATATCTATCCGATAAGAATTTATGTTAATCTGAATTTTAAACCTTAAAAAAATTTCATTTTTTTGGGGTTATTTTCCAAAAAGTTGGTAATATTCATCAACTTCAAAAATATATATATACTTTTTTTTTTTGTTCCGAACTATAGAAATTTAGTAATGATTTCAAAGTTATGAGAACCAAAATTCTTGAAATTTTGATTCACATAATTATTAAGCAAGCATCTAGATTGAGGGCGAATTACATTCCCCTATGTAAATCTTTTTTTATTTCCGATGTTCTGGAGGTCGATGGGGTAAAGGATGGAAAGAAATGTTCCACAGGCCGATGGGGTACACAGGAGGCAAAGCATTCAGGTCAGGGGCAGATGGTGGGTTTGAACTTAAATGGCCATGATAGAAATTTAAGAGTTAACTATGAGAAGGCAAAAGTAACAGTAGAAAGCAGAAGGGAAAAAAGCCAAGTGGAGACGTCAATGTCTACATCGTCACTGCTGAGCAGAACTAACGAATCGGATGTAGAAGCAAGAACACAATAGTAGAGAGGAGAAGCAACAGACAGAAATACACAGTAGTGTAAGAGTAGCAGCGTGCAGAGAAGCAAAGAAAAAATTCAAACATAACAAACAAGAAGGAGACAAAATAAACAAACAGGAAGCCACCTACACAGACACTCACACATAGATCAACGAAACTGTTACAGCAGCGAACATAAAGGAGACAACAAAAGTGAAGGTTCGATGCAACTACGGCTATGGGTTCGAACAAATTGCAGGAAAACTGCAATAATATTAGTTTTAAGAAATGTATATAAGCCAGTGTTAAGTTACAATTCGCTCTTCTCTTTTCTTTTCTCTTTGACGTGCTGGACAGTGAACAAGGCAGACGTGGTGAGTAACCGGTTAATAAAATAAAAAAAAGAACTAACAGAGCAGTGTTAGGGAAAAAAATAATAAAGTTGGTTGAATTGATTATATTAATTCAACGTAGGGTATACCGATTTACAATTAGTAAGATTAAAAGCTTCAACAAGATTTACAATCTGGTTGAAGTGGTGGGAGTTAAGCACTGCTCAGGGCCAAGTGATAGAATATTTTCTTGCAAGTTTTCACTCGGAAAATATAGGGTCAAGTAGGAGATAGTAAATAGGAGGTGCAGAACCGGCAAGGCAACACGGAGGCTTCACGATGCAACACTGTCTCAACATATATTGAAGAATCAGTAATAAAGAAAGAAGAGTAAAAATTAAAATAAAAGTGTTGTTATTTTATGTAAGAACCTTGGACACGACTGAATTTACCCCATCTGCAAACCCGGGTAACCGGAAGTTCCTTACAAATTAAATTTTAACGTAAAAATGTGTAAATCAAAATCTGCTTTGAGAAACGGTGAATTTTGAAAAAGTTTTTAAAATTCTTTTGCAAAACTTTCAAATGTCAAAGTCGAGATCAACAAAAAATATATTGGTTATAATTACCCCATATGTTGGTTAAACATACAAAACCTATCTTCTGAATCACGCCTTTTACAACGGCTGGGTGATAATTTTAATGAAAAAAGTAAATTTTTGAAACAAGTTTTCCCCGGGCTGAGATTTTGGGTATTTTGTGCTAGTTTTTTTAATCCCTGATTTTAAAACTAGTTTACCTGTATTGTGCCAAGATTTCATTGGAATAGTTTCACTCGTTTAAATTTTATTTATGTCGAAATACACTGCCTGACACTTGAATAAGGAATCACATTTTTTTAACTTTAATTAAGATATACTTAAACTTAAACCGAAACTAAAGTTCAGAAAAAAAATAATTTTTTGCGAAACCAAATTTCAAAGTGTTGGCTTTAGTTTCCTGAAGAAATAAAAAATATAATTATTTTGTTATAGTAAAATTATGCATTTATTTAAAGACATATATTTCTGTGGTACTTTTCGGTGTGTCACTTGAATAAGGAATATTTTAAAACTAAGAAAACTGTAATTTATTTTTAAATTTTAGGTTATAAAAATGAAAGTTATTATCTTCTCGCGTTCAATTAGTAATGAGTACTGCCACCGTTTTTAGAAAATGCGATTTGGCATCGACTTGTATAATGTCTCTAAGTAATTTAGCGAAATTGAACTCCATGCTTCCGTTATTGCATCCTTTAAGGATTCTATCGTCTCAAATTGTTTTCCTCCTTCATAAACTTTTCTTGCAAGCCAACTCCAGACATTTTCCTTTGGATTCAGGTCTGGTGAATATGGGGGCCAATCTAAAAGTTGAACACCTTGTTGATTAATCCATTGTTTTACTGCTCTGGCGGTGAATCGGAGCGTTGTCGTGTTGGTACTTCCAAGGTATGTGTCCAAAGAAATCATTAAATTTTGGAAATGCTTCCTCCAGAATGTTTTTGTAAGTCGTTGCAGTCATTTTGTTGCATACAAAAATCAATTCTATGGTACCATAATACGAAATGGCACCCCATACCATTATTCCGCCCTCTCAGCTGCGTCTGCGGCTCAAAAATAATTCCTCCTTATTTAGGTCATGGAAGTAATAGTTATACCCGTCGGGACCATCAATATTAAACTTTTTTCATCGGAAAATATAACTTTAGACCATTTGTCGGACCATGTCATTGTATTTTTGGCAAAATGTAGACGTTGTGAATTGCGTTTTTCATTAAGTCATGGTTTTTTACAGTTTTCGTCGGACTATGTATGGGCACGACTTTAAAATGCGGTGCACTGTTCTTTGACTGACTAACTCCACTTTTTTCACGTATTTTTGATACCGACATGGCAGAATTTTATGCAATTCTAATAATTTTTCGTCTTTCTTTTGCAGTTGTTGCCATTTTCTTTCTCCCTTTCATGTTTTTTCCATATCTTTCTACGTTATTTAAATAATTACAACTGTCTTTCTTCTATTAATGTTTTTGGCTATTTGGACCGGATTCTGACCCTGAGATTTCAAAATTTTTTCTTTTTCAGAGTTATTAAGAGCCTTACCACGTCCCATTTTGAATAAAAACTATTTAAAAACTATCAAATTAAAAGTTCTCTAGCCGTTTATATTGAAAGAAATTCAAATCATATATATTTTTTATTTCTTCAGGAAACTAAAGCCAATACTTTGAAATTTTGTTACGCAAAAAATTATTTTTTTCTGAACTTTAGTTTAGGAGATATACTTAATTAAAGTTAAAAAAATGTGATTCCTTATTCAAGTGGCAGGCAGTGTATTAACATCATTTCTCAAAAATATACTTAAAATCTAACTTTTTCATTTTTCAGGTCATAGTCTGAAAGAAATGTAAGTTTTTATGAAGATTTACAAGGACTACATATATGTATTTTTTTTAAATTCAAGTCATTAATTAATTTTGGCGAATGAAAAAAATACATACTCCAGCTGACTAACTTTGGATATCTACCACTGGGACCGGTGCTCCTCCAAATCAACGCGAAAATACCTCAGCTCTAATCGTATGAAAGTTCGTTTCAATAACTCCAGCGGTTTACAAGTTACATAATTATATCCAAAAAAAGTCCGTATATGTTGAATGAATAATAAAAATTGTTGTACAGAAATATAGACAAAATAATTACGTTTTTTTTAAATACTTAGTTAATGGGTAAATAAGATATGGACCAACTCAGAATTAGGTAATAGAACTCTTTCAAGGTCTTCGAATTGCATAACATATAATATAATCTCTACCCTTAAATATCTTAGAGTATATTAAATATAAAAGAGATAACCAAAATTTTTTAAGGAGGCAAGATGGAGTGCCATTTGGGGTACATTGTTCCCATCCTACTGACTAAAATCCTGTCGGACTTTTTGACAGATTATTTTCTAAAATCTGTCTACATATATACTGACATATATATATCTTTGTCATGTCTAACCTTCCCTTATTAAAAGATTTAGAATTTCAGTTTTATAGAATTACATAATTTCGAAAAAATTTATTGATACAAAAAAAAAGAGAGTGATAAATATAAAGAAAATATAATTTCATACATAGAATATGCATGATCTATCTGTTTATTTACAATTTGTATTATTATCATTTTATAAAAGCAAACAGACAAAGAGAACTAAACTGAATCGGACTGACTTATTAATGAGAGATAATTGAAGGAAAAAAATTAAATCATCACTTACAAAAAATTATGTACAAAGCAACTGATGGATCCATGACGATTGATTTGTTGGGCCCAGCAGTCATTGCGTGTTGTGCTGTTATAATATTTTTATTTGCTCTTTCATAAATGAATATTATGAACGAAGTGGAAAGAAAACTAAATTTAGATCATATTAACAACTTTAGTTTAATTTAATAATTAATTTAGGAATTAATTAATTTATAATCAATTTCATAATTTTATTTTTTTTTTAGTTATTTTAGAGTGAGCAAAATTAAATACTACATAAATAGTATTGTTACAAAATATTTTTTTAAGTATCCAGGTTATATGATAGATTAAAACGTGGTTTCATAAAAGGCTTTTAAGTTAAAATTTGTTTGGTTATGTTTTAATATTAACAAGTGCAAAGGTATTACGTAACTTGAGGAAATTAGATATGCATCTTGCAATGTGATGACCTCATGCACTTAAAGAAGCTTGTCCACGAGTAATTCAAATGAATGAGTTTTACATTTTTTACAATTTATTATTTTGAATACCTCTGGTGAGAAAATCCGCACGTAGGTAACAAAACCTTAGGGCGGCAATATTGTAACGTAGAAATAGTACACTTAACATTACTTTTTTCCCGTACATATTTCTTAAATCATTTATTCATGAAATTACTAACAATTTTCCTTCTATACATATCATAGTTTCACTATATTATTTATGTATTTTTTAATATTATTGGATATTTTTATTCACATACTAATATATTGAATACCTTATTAGTAATAAGTAATTACATTGAACGCCCCTACTGTAAATACTACCTACACACACATATAGTATAATTGCCTAGTTGTTCAGTTCATGTTGCTTGGTAGTCAAAAAGCGATATAATTCTCATCTAGTTGATACATGAATAAGGATAAGTAAACAAAGTTTGGTTACAGTCGGGGTGATTCAAACAAGACAAGTACCCGCCTCGAGGTCTCGGAAATTATTCTGTATAATTAAAGAGGCGACTATATTTTGCGAAAGCAAAATGAAGTCGTATTTTTGCAAGCTGGACTTCGGTTGGGTCACTAAATAAATTTCATAGTTTACTTCGGTTAGCTGTTCTCACGAGTGATTTCAGTTGCTCCTTGCTACAAGTGACTTCTTGTCGCCTATTTAGTAGAGTATTAAACCGTAGCAGTGTATGGTAACTGTAATTTGAGAAGTAGCTAAACATTATCTTTAAGAAGCCATTGTACGTATTGTAGAAAAATATACGATCTCCGATGCCCGAAGTTGCCATTCGAACCAGAAGCCGATTCTGCGGAAAACCCGAACCTGATTGACAGCTGAGAGTGTCGAGGCCAAAAGTACAATGCCGATCCTAATTCTACTACCGAACCAAGAATTTTCGAACCCGACGCTGTCATCTGAACCAGAAACCGATCCCGCCGACAACCCGAACATGATTGACAGCTGAGTCCTAGCCTAATCTGAGCCGAATAACAGAACCGAGCCTATTATAAGCTGAATAACCGAACCGAAATAAGCCTGGTAGAATGAGGATGAACCGAAATAAGCCTAGTTGAAGAAGAAGGAAGAATTGAAATAAACCTAATCAAAGAAGAAGCGATTAAAGACGACATTTATATAGCCGATAGAATCAGAATTGAAGTTATCGAAATTATTTTCTCGTAATATCTATATATTTTGCATTTCAAATGAAATAAATACTCAATAAAGATAAAATTATGTTGAGATTATTAGAAGAATTTAGTTGAAATCTTGTTAATTTTTTTCAATATTTTTCTATAACAATAACACTATGCAAATGTCTCCATATTCAATACTGTACAATAGGGTAATGACTTTTTGGACATCAAAAAAATCTCACTAGAAACAAATTTAAAATATTTTTGCAAATTGGTAGCAAATGGTTTTGCATTTAAGTTTGCATCAAAAAATGTTAAGAAATTTAACTATATAAAATAAACAATAAAAAAATGAACAAATTATTTTGTATATAAGTTTTATATTAACATCGCGATTTTACAGCAATTGCCCAGAAAATTTTTGTAAAATTATTTGATATCAAAGAAGACACTGAAAAGTGTTGAAAACTTAAGCAATTTGGTAAAAAATGTAAATTTGTTGATACCAAAATAATATTATTTACAAAAAATTTTCATTGCGTTTTGTGCGTGAACTTTTTTAACGATCACGAAAAATTAATATCATATTCCTTCATACTGTTCTATGCTCTATAATACCTTGCAATGTTTTCTTTTTTTTTTTTTTTTTTGATATTTTCAAAAATTGCAAAAAGTTATAACCTTATTGCACGATATTTATAATATAATTTATTAATTTATCCCAATAATTTTAAGTAAAATCATATACATATTTAACCTATCTAATAATAGTGTGGAATAAACAAACGTACAGGGGTTGGCCGCATTAGAGAGGATATCATTGGACAACACAAGACTATCAATTTATGACGAAATTAACTATATCTCTTAATTTTTTAGGTTTACTTTGATAAATATATTAAATATTTTATTTTCGAAAATTTCTCAACAATACAAATTATTTCGATTCATGCAGAGAAAAATATGGTTGTGGTGACTGTAATCTAAAAACTACATTAAGATTGGAATATATGATTACAATTCAAAATTAGAATGATTATAAATAATAATTATTATTATTCCATTTTATCATATTTTTGTCCGGTTTTATCACTTAATTATTCGATTGTATATTATTTGAACTTACTTTATCATATTGTGTCCGATTTTACAATATGTTTTAATGGTATTATGATTCGCTTTATCATATTATAATCCGATTTTATCACGTTATGGTGGGCTTTTTTATATTTTGATTCCTTTTTATCATATTATTAATCAATATTATCATATTATAATTCCTTTAAAACACATCATATTTTCATTTTACCATATTATAATTTTTCCATTTTATCATAATATGACCAATAGCTATAAGTTTTCTCTACTAAATGTCAAGAAAATAAAATACATAAATAAATTATTGTTTTTATTAATTTTTTCAAAAGAGAAAATGTAAAGAAAATTATTTATCTTATTATCTGATAAATAATTTTCTTTACTTTTTTATTTTATTTATTTATTAATCCATATATTAATTCTTTTCATACTAATTGCTTACATATATGCTGTATTTTTATTTTTTCTTTGGAAATGTAGACCATAAAATTCGATTCTGACGATTAAGGTTAAATGACAAACGTCTGAATTGATACACAATAGTTGTGGAGAAAAACAATATGTTTTAAAAGCAAAGACTCAATAGTTGTGGAAAACGAAACATGGTCTAAAAACAAAGATTCTATCTTTGAGGAAAACATATAATTTTTAATAACAAACATTTAACAGTTATGCAAAACAAAATATGGCTTAAAAAGCAAATAAAAGTATTGTCAACGTTTAATGGTTATAGAAATAATTAATTTTTGTCATGTTTATAAAATTTTGTTTCTGGTAAAAATATTCTCCAAATACAATATTTTTGTTGTTAACCATATTATAATTTTGGCTGAGGTTAACCATTAAATTATTAAATTTAAATAGAAATGTTTTTATCATGAACACAGTATTATTAAAATTTATGAAAAATAACTATAACAACATAATGTTGTTGTGGTGATCATACCGCAACCATATTTTTACTCTGCGTTGGATGCGTTATATATAAGGAAAATTTTATATATCTCTTTTTCTATCTAATAGATTTTTACGAAACTTATATCATTATTACGCTTAAATTAATTAAATTGTTTGATATTTATCACGTAAAATACAAATATAAATCTTCTTTGTTCTAATTTAACCATCCCCTTTGGGTATCTGTAAGAAATTAGGTTTGTGAATAAAGCAGTGTTTTTTTTTTCCTATACTAAATTTAAATTATTTACACTGAGAAATAATAGAGTTATTGATTTTTTGTGGAAATTTACCACCGTGCACTGTGGATTTTTAATAGGTCTAATTTCACTAGGACGAAAAAATCATATAAGTAAAGCGCTTATTTATGATCAGCTGAGATAAGAAACAAAAAAATTATTAAAATCCAATATGAACCGGACAACATTTAAGTTGTTTTCAAGGTGCCATTGGCGATGTTAAATATATAAGAATAAGATTAAATGGATGTAATAATGATAAAGTCTGAATTTAAAGACTGAGACTGTTTGATGTGCATCGTCCAGCATTGGTAGTCCCTTCAAGCAAAACAATGATCTTTGATATATGAAACATTTTCATCTCTAAATAGTGCTTTTTTGACACTCTTGGATGTTCAAAAGTAGAGAATACACAAATTTGCAATAACAAAACACGTTTTTATCGAATTTTGACCAAAAATACTTTTGTCTTTAAATATAAGGTAATTAAAAACATTTAATAGAAATGTTCCAACTGCAATAAAAACATGTTTGTTACACCCAAAGAATGTACTAAATAATGTCTTCTAAAAAGAATTAGAACTGCGGCACATTTCTTTCCAAATAGTGAATCTTTTTCGGTAAAAAAATTATATCATATTCGACTGCTATTAACATAAGGTGTCGCTTTAACTAAAATTTTGATAGAAACTGTTGTCTGGGAATTAATACCTATCCGCGCTTCGATATTCAGTGGTCAAAATAAGTATTTGACATAACATTTAATTTCTTTTAATTTCGCTATAATTTATATACTTATTAAATTATTTTGGATAAAATTACTAGTATTTATTTGAAATGTGTGTTTACTTCTAGTTTAAGAAATATTTGCTCCCAAATGCATAGAACTTTATTGATCGCTGCTATTTTTTCATAAGTACATAAATTCAAACGCAAAACGTATTCGACATATACCTCATTTCTCTATTTCTGATCACTATATTAATTTGTTTATATTTTTTATTGTTGGTTTTATAACTAGAACAACAATTACGCGTGTTTTAAATAATTTTACACCATTTTATTGTGATTTTGTGTTAATTCAGAAAATAAGCTTCAGTTGAAGCCAAAAGCTTAATATTTTAATGATTTCTAGTAAGGAAAATCGGAAAATTACATGAAATTAAATAAAATTACTTAAAAGCTAAAAACAACGTCTGATCAAAAAAAAAAAAATATAAAAAAAGAAAATTCAGTAGAAAATAAATCTGGATCAGCAAGTCATTAGAATTTACAAAAGCTGGTCAACGTAAGATTTTACGAATTTAGAGATATTAAAAAATATATAATTTCAGAGCCAGGTCTGATATAAAGAAGCGCCACATCTCAAAGAATATATTAAAATATGGATTAGAAAAAGTCGAAAAAGTCCTGGAATGATGAAATTTATGAAATTGGGACCAAGCTCAACATTTTGGAATGTAATAGGAAGATCCTAGCCAAATATGGAACTAGCACACGGAAATAACTGTAACGTACGGTGGTTAAAGTGTTATGATTGGAAAGTATATGGCAGGTTGTAGAGTAGATAAATTAGTATTTATAGATGGAATAATGGATCGTTGGTATTATATAGACATTTTAAAATAAAATTTACATGAAAGTTCAGAGAATAATAATCCAAAGCATTCTGTCACAAATATAAAACTTTGGTTCTCTATAACTACACAAAATTAATAAAAACTAAATTTTAATCACCAGATATCAATATAATTGAACATCTGTGGAGTTATTATAAAATAAAAATTTAAATGGTATTAAATTTATATTATAAGTGAGATCAAAATTGATCCTAAATATAACAAAATCCTTGTAAAATCTATATAAAATTGTTTGAAATATATTATAAAATGGAAAGAAAAAACTGTGTTATTAAAAATAAATTGTGATATTTCAAAGAATTAAGTATGATGTCGAATAGCGTTTTAAAATAACTTTTATTTATATTAAATTTAAATTATATAGAATTGAAATCTGTATGTTCTAGTAAAGTTTAGATCATTCTATTTTTTCTTTAAACAAAAATATGCATATTATTTTTTAAAAAATAGTATTGAATTCGCTCTCGTCGAATAGTTTTTTTGTACATACATACATACATACAGATAGACATACATACACACATACATACATACATACATACATACATACATACATACATACAGACATACATACATACACTCATACATACATACATACATTGTATATAGTAGAGCGGTTATTCTCCTCTTATTTTTTTTTACTTTCTTTGAAAAGAATTTTCTTTTATTTTTTATTTAATTTAAATACGTAATTGTTTTCTTCAATTGACATTAAAATACATAAATAAAAAAATACATAAATATAAAAATATAGCACTTTTTCGAAAATTATATAAATTTTCAGTACAAATTTAAGTAGGTTTAAATTTCATATCATAGGATCTTCACAAGAGATTTTTCTATCATAACAAACATCTAGTTCTTATGATGATAAGAATTTATCATGTGTAAACCAAATTTATTTATATTTTTGCAGCGTTATGATATAGTTACTAAAGTTCAAGCGAAGATAAATCATTTTGTTTTTTTACACTTGTTATTATCTTTTATAAGAAGAAGCGCAATTCTTCTTAACAATCTTAATTAATTATAAATTAAAAAGAAAAGAAAATTTGACTATTAAATTATTACAACACACCTCGACGAAAAAAAGAAAAAAAGTGATTTATTATAACAAAATTTTATTTACGCGTTCCCATATATGCAACGTTTTGTAATTTGTAATGATAGAAAAATCTCTCCTGTAGACCCTACATAAGTATGTTAGTTATAGCTATCATAGTGTCTACATTAGAGATTTTTCTATCAAGATAAACGGCAAATTTAACGTGAATTTGTGGAAGGTGGCAACAGTTGCACAAAAACAACAATATGGCGTATTCATTATTGCTTTTTATATATGCAGTGTGAGAACTGCAACGACCAAAATAATAATCAGCAATTTAACTAAGATTACCTTGTATATATTCGCATTGATTTTGACGTTAGTTTGATAAAAATTTGCCTAATGTAGACACTAGGTATAGCTCACAAGAATTACGATGTCCATTTCCGTGCAACTCTGTACATGATTGGAAAAAATAGTTTTTTTCAACTATGTACTGGTCGGCGTGAACGTCGGCCTGAACTTAACAAAGTAAGATAACAAAGTAAAAGTGCTGCCAAGTTAAAAGTCGCAACTTTGTTAACAAACTAATCCTGTAAGATAACAAACTAATGGACCCTAGGTCGAATTGGGAGATTTGTTCTGGACCGGACCACTTGGAGGTGATAGAGGAGGGTCTCAGCTTCATTTTGTTATACATTTTATTTACCGCTATAGTTTTTGGTAGAACAAAGTTTTCAAAAAAAGATTTTTCATATTTCATTCTAAGGGACATTTTGGACCCTAGGTCGAACTGAGTGATTTGTTCCTGGACCGGACCACCTGGAGGTGATAGTGGAGGGTCTCAGCTTCATTTTGATATATATTTTATTGACCGCTATAGTTTTTGGTAGAACAAAAATTTCAAAAAAGATTTTTCATATTTCACTCTAAGGGACATTTTTGACTCTAGGTCGAACTGAGTGACTTGTTCCTGGACCGAACCACTCGTAGGTGATAGCGGAGGGTCTCAGCTTCATTCTGATATACATTTTATTTACCGCTATAGTTTTTGGTAGAACAAAGTTTTAAAAAAAAAAATTTTTTCATATATCACTCTAGAAGACATTTTGGACCCTAGGTCGAACTGAGTGATTTGTTCCTGGACCGGACTACCTGGAAGTGATAGTGGAAGGTCTCAGCTTCATTTTGATATATATTTTATTTACCGCTATAGTTTTTGGTAGAACAAAGTTTTCAAAAAAAGATTTTTTCATATATCACTCTAGAGGACATTTTGGACCCTAGGTCGAACTGAGTGATTTGTTCCTAGACCGGACCACTTGGACGTGATAGCAGAGGATCTCAGCTTCATCTTGATATACATCTTATTTACCGCTATAGTTTTTGGTAGAACAAAGTTTTCAAAAAAAGATTTTTTCATATATCACTCTAGAGAACATTTTGGACCCTAGGTCGAACTGAGTGATTTGTTCCTGGACCGGACTACTTGGAAGTCATAGTGGAAGGTCTCAGCTTCATTCTGATGTACATTTTATTTACCGCGATAGTTCTTGGTAGAACAAAGTTTTCAAAAAAAATTTTTTCATATATCACTCTAGAGGACATTTTGGACCCTAGGTCGAACTGAGTGATTTGTTCCTGGACCGGACCACTTGGAGCTGATAGCAGAGAGTCTCAGCTTCATTTTGATATACATTTTATTCATCGCTATTTTTTTTCTTGAACAAAGTTTTCAAAAAAAGGTTTTTTCATATTTCACTCTAAGGGACATTTTGGACCCTAGGTCGAATTGAGTGATTTGTTCCTGGACCGGACCACTTGGAAGTGATAGTGGAAGGTCTCAGCTTCATTCTGATATACATTTTATTTACCGCTATAGTTTTTGGTAGAACAAAGTTTTCAAAAAAAGATTTTTCATATTTCACGCTAAGGGACATTTTGGACCCTAGGTCGAACTGAGTGATTTGTTCCTGGACCGGACCAGTTGGAAGTGATAGTGGAAGGTCTCAGCTTCATTTTGATACATATTTTATTCACCGCTATAGTTTTTGGTAGAACAAAGTTTTCAAAAAAAGATTTTTTCATATTTCATTTACCGCTATAGTTTTTGGTAGAACAAAGTATTGAAAAAAACAATGATGTTGGTGCCCGGACTGCAACGTACCAGCCTCTGAAATAAATGTAAATAATCTGGCAGCCCAGAAATAAATATATTAACAGTTTAAAAACTTGGCACACCTTTTATACTAACATGGCCACCAAGACGAATTTTTACAAGGTGGTTTCGATTAGACATGTAGCCTTCAGTTTTCTGAAGTGTCAAACTGCACATATAAAAAACTTTTGGAACGAACCTTTTTAAATCTGGCTTTGTAACCGTCAAATTTTATTTTCCATCAATGAAACAGCAGGTAAGTGTTTTTTTAATTGATTAAAAATAAGATTTTTAAGTGATAATAATAATTTATATAGTTAATATGTGTGAGTTTAAATTGTGATTTAAAAAAAAATAGTGATTTTTTCTTTTTTCAAAAAAAAAAAAAAATTTGTGTATGGTAATAGAGCTGCCGCGTAATTAAAAATAATTGTAAAAATGGGATTTTTTAAATTCCCAAATAAAAAAAATTATTTTGTAATTTTGCAGAAATAAATATTCTTTTTATTTTTATCGCGCAAAAAAAAATTATCGATATATCGGAAAACTATCGCCATATGGGAAAAATTTTAAGAAAAACTATCGCCTTATCGGTAAAATATGAAATTACAAACGGATTGACAAAATTACATAAAATTTAGAAAAAAATCAAAACATGAAATTTAAAATGGATTTTTATTTTTTATTTTACTGTCGCATATGGTTATGCTATAATTTATCTTTTTTGAACAACCACAATAACAACAAAATCTTGTTTTATCACCTTGATGTTTTATAACAAATTTTTCATTTCCTTTCTGAAATCATTAGGATTGCATAAGTTTTGTTAAGGATTCATTTTTGAGAATTTTTGATGCTTACATAAAAAAAAAATTCCACAACTTGATCCATCTGTTTGCAAATCTCTATTTACAATTGTAAGTACGTTTTCCTTCACCTTCATTTGAAAAAGAATTTATATAAATAAATTCATGTGTAGAAAATTTTAAAACACACAATGTAAAATGATTGGACTATTAATGGGGACAAATAACAATTCATAAATATTTTCAGTAGCTCAAGCTGTATGTTGTCAGATTGGCAGGGCATACTGTAACAATCGACTGACCTACTTTCTTTTATAATTACTAGAAGGCAAGTATCTAGAACAAAATTAGTCAACCATTCATTATTATTTAAAGACATCCAGTCCGAAGTTTCTAAATAATTGGTAAATCGAACATTTATAGAATCTATTCTATTATTAATTTCAGAAAATAATTCATCAAATTTAAATAGAAAAAAATTATCTTTTTGAATCGCATTACTATTATTTTTACGAATTTCTGAAACCTTCTTACTTGCCTTTGCTTCATGCATTATTTTTGATCGAATTGTTTTGTTCTTTTTTTTTTTTTTTGACTCAACTTCCCCCATTCTTCTTCGGGCTCTGTCTTAATATTCCCACTTGCTTGAGAATAACGCTTTGGCCAGATGCATCAATATGTAATGTATATTTTGAATCTTCAAGAATTTTTACATTACTGGAAAAAGTTTCAAACGTATGCATTTCCCATGTATAAACTTTTAATGGAGAAGCAACTAGTTATATATAATTTTTATACGGACCATCTTTCATCAAAATAAGAGCATAAACTTGATCTGAATGATAATATTTATCATAATTACCTTCAGATTTACATTTTCTTAATGTTTCCAGCTTATGTATATTTTGAAAATTGCCTTTTTCGGCAATATTAACTGCAGCATTTAAAATTTGCTGTTTTCTATACAAATATGCCTTATTGTTCTTAAGGTTCGTTTTTTATAATATATCTTTTTAATCCTCTGATTTGCCCAACATGAGATTCACTTTCAGCATGTTGTATTTCTTTGGTTCTATAAACGGAAACGTTTCCCTTAGGATTGATTTCAAATCGGAAAGTTGTGCAATCATTAAATTTACAATAAGCGTACATAAATGTACTGTCTTTTCCATATAGAACATTATAAAAACATAAAATACAAATATTGTTATCTTCTAAGATTTTCTTTTTAGTAATTTTTGTGTTGTTTGTATTTTGTACAACATCTAAGTTAACAATAAATGTACAATCAAGAATATTCTTTTGAAATGTTCTTTTAGGTTTTGCACACTTTGATTCCCCTTGAAGCACAGTTCTATTGCACTTTTCATTGGGATTTAGAATCTTTCTATAAGTTATAAAGCTTGACATATTCAATGAATCATCGCTGATTGCGAAGGGACCAAGAACATGATCGCGTTCATTGTTTTGAACATTTAATTGTTGTTCTTGACAACTTTCTACTTTATTAGATTTAATAATTTGATGACCGTTCATATTCTTTAATTCGTCAACAATTTTAGTTAAATCATTCTTAATAGTTTTAAAATTTGATTTAAATTCTTCAACAAATTTAAAATGTTGGAAAATATCTTTAAGAATTTTCGCAAAAGAATCATTACAAATTGTTTGTTCTTCTGATGAATTTAATATCTTTAAAATTTTTGTAGAACCACAATTTAACTTTTCTGGTGTATTTTTAAACTTGCTATTATCATCCTTCAATGGTAAATTTTCAAATATTAAGTTTGCTTCGTTAGTCAATGGGTAAGATTTCTGTGAATCTTTCACAATAAAATCATTCGAGTTAATTAAAACTTCGTTATCAATGTCCGAAATATTATCTGGACTATTTAATAACTCCGATATATATTCTTGTTTCATTGGAAAAGAATTAACTTTCATTCCATTAGTATTTGGATTTGAAATTTTATTACATTCTAATAAAGTATTATTTTCTGATACATCAGATTTTAAATTCGTAGCACTATTAAATGTGTCTACTTTTATTACCTTGCGTGTTTTCAGCAAGGTTTTTGCCATACTACAGATCCTTCTTCTATTTTTTAAATTATTTTGAAGCTTATTATATTTAGATTTTTTTCAAATAGCATTTAACGATTCAATAATAATTTCAAATAATTTAACATTTTTCGAAGAAATGATCTGCAAATCCTCTAAAAATGAGCAATTTAACAGTAAGGTCTTTAAATCATTTGAACTATAACTAAACTTATGTCTTACTCTCATGATGAAATTTCGCCTCTAGATGTAACAAAAAAAAAAAAGTTTAAAAATTATATATTGTTAAAAATTTTTTATTTGTAAAATTTTTTGAAATCAATATTTTATTAAACTAATTTATCTAATTATAAATTATTCTTAATATATTCTTATATTATATATTAATTTACAAAATACATTAAAATTATTATTAAATATTTCTATATTTAGTATTAAAATAATTCTATTATTAAAGTTAACAAAAGGCATTAGTGAAAATGTACATTTATTACCCTCTTTCCAAGTGTGTACGTTTTTTGTCTTCCTTCTAATGGCCTTCCTTTGCTTAAGCTTAGTCTTCCTTCTGTTGAGCCTTTCTTCTATTGATAGTGGTCTTCCTTCGCTTGAGCTTTCTGCGCGTATTAAAAAAAATATATAATAAAAAAATAAAAATCCATTTTAAATTTCATGTTTTGATTTTTTTTTCTAAATTTTATATAATTTTGACGATCCGTTCGTAATTTCATATTTTACCGATAAAACGATAGTTTTTCTTAATATTTTTTCAATATGGCGATACTTTTTTGATATATCGATAATTTTTTTTTTTTTTTATTTTTTTGATATGTCGATATTTTTCTTTTTTGTACCGAGTTCCTTTTCGCGATCGTTTTATTTTGCTTTTGTGCGATAATTTTTCGATATGGCGATAAAAAAATAAAAAAATACTTATTTATGCAAAATTACAAATAATTTTTTTTATTTGGGAATTTAAAAAAACCCCTTTTTAAATTTATTTTTTATTACGCGGCAGCTCTATTACCATACACAAAATTTAAAAAAAACTCACTATTTTTTTTTAAATCACAATTTAAACTCACACATATTAACTATATAAATTATTATTATCACTTAAAAATCATATTTTTAATCAATTAAAAAAACACTTATCTGCTGTTTCTTTGATGGCAAATAAAATTTAACGGTTACCAAGCCAGATTTAAAAAGGTTCGTTCCAAAAGTTTTTTATATGTGCAGTTTGACACTTCAGAAAACTGAAGGCTACATGTCTAATCGAAACCACCTTGTAAAAATTCGTCTTGGCGGCTATGTTAGTATAAAAGGTGTGCCAAGCTTTTAAACTGTTAATATTTTTATTTCTGGACTGCCAGATTATTTACATTTATTTCAGAGGCTGGTACGTTGCAGACCGGGCACCACCATCACCGTTTTTTTCAATACTTTGTTCTACCAAAAACTATAGCGGTAAATGAAATATGAAAAAATCTTTCTTTGAAAACTTTGTTCTACCAAAAACTATAGCGGTAAATAAAATGTATATCAGAATGAAGCTGACACCTTCCACTATCACTTCCAAGTGGTCCGGTCCAGGAACAAATCACTCAGTTCGACCTAGGGTCCAAAATGTCCCTTAGCGTGAAATATGAAAAATCTTTTTTTGAAAACTTTGTTCTACCAAAAACTATAGCGGTAAATAAAATGTATATCAGAATGAAGCTGAGACCTTCCACTATCACTTCTAAGTGGTCCGATCCAGGAACAAATCACTCAGTTCGACCTAGGGTCCAAAATGTCCCTTAGAGTGAAATATGAAAAAATCTTTTTTTGAAAACTTTGTACTACGAAAAACTATATCGGTAAATCAAATGTATATCGAAATGAAGCTGAGACCCTCTGCTATCACCTCCAGGTGGTCCGGTCCAGGAACAAATCACTCAGTTCGACCTAGGGTCCAAAAGGTCCTCTAGAGTGATATATGAAAAAATCTTTTTTTGAAAACTTTGTACTACCAAAAACTATAGCGGTGAATAAAATGTATATCGAAATGAAGCTGAGACCCTCTGCTATCACCTCCAGGTGGTCCGGTCCAGGAACAAATCACTCAGTTCGACCTAGGGTCCAAAAGGTCCTCTAGAGTGATATATGAAAAAATCTTTTTTTGAAAACTTTGTTCTACCAAAAACTATAGCGGTAAATCAAATGTATATCAAAATGAAGCTGAGACCCTCCACTATCACCTACAAGTGGTCCGGTCTAGGAACAAATCACTCAGTTCGACCTAGGGTCCAAAATGTCCTCTAGAGTGATATATGAAAAAATCTTTTTTTGAAAACTTTGTTCTACCAAAAACTATAGCGGTGAATAAAATGTATATCAGAATGAAGCTGACACCTTCCACTATCACTTGTAAGTGGTCCGATCCAGGAACAAATCACTCAGTTCGACCTAGGGTCCAAAATGTCCCTTAGAGTGAAATATGAAAAATTTTTTTGAAAACTTTGTTCTACCAAAAACTATAGCGGTAAATAAAATGTATATCAGAATGAAGCTGAGACCTTCCACTATCACTTCCAAGTGGTCTAGTCTAGGAACAAGTCACTCAGTTCGACCTAGGGTCCAAAAGGTCCTCTAGAGTGATATATGAAAAAATCTTTTTTTGAAAACATTGTTCTACCAAAAACTATAGCGGTAAATAAAATGTATATCAAAATAAAGCTGAGACCTTCCACTATCAATTCCAAGTGGTCTAGTCTAGGAACAAATCACTCAGTTCGACCTAGGGTCCAAAATGTCCTCTAGAGTGAAATATGAAAAAATCTTTTTTTAAAAACTTTGTGCTACCAAAAACTATAGCGGTAAATAAAATGTATATCAAAATGAAGCTGAGACCCTCCGCTATCACTTCCAAGTGGTCCGGTCCAGGAACAAATCACTCAGTTCGACCTAGGGTCCAAAATGTCCCCTAGAGTGATATATGAAAAAATCTTTTTTTGAAAACTTTGTTCTACCAAAAACTATAGCGGTGAATAAAATGTATATCAAAATGAAGCTGAGATCCTCTGCTATCACGTCCAAGTGGTCCGGTCGAGGAACAAATCACTCAGTTTGACCTAGGGTCCAAAATGTCCTCTAGAGCGATATATGAAAAAATCTTTTTTTGAAAACTTTGTTCTACCAAAAACTATAGCGGTAAATAAAATGTATATCAGAATGAAGCTGAGACCTTCCACTATCACTTCCAAGTGGTCTAGTCTAGGAACAAGTCACTCAGTTCGACCTAGGGTCCAAAAGGTCCTCTAGAGTGATATATGAAAAAATCTTTTTTTGAAAACTTTGTTCTACCAAAAACTATAGCGGTAAATAAAATGTATATCAGAATGAAGCTGAGACCTTCCACTATCACTTCCAAGTGGTCTAGTCTAGGAACAAGTCACTCAGTTCGACCTAGGGTCCAAAAGGTCCTCTAGAGTGATATATGAAAAAATCTTTTTTTGAAAACATTGTTCTACCAAAAACTATAGCGGTAAATAAAATGTATATCAAAATAAAGCTGAGACCTTCCACTATCAATTCCAAGTGGTCTAGTCTAGGAACAAATCACTCAGTTCGACCTAGGGTCCAAAATGTCCTCTAGAGTGAAATATGAAAAAATCTTTTTTTAAAAACTTTGTGCTACCAAAAACTATAGCGGTAAATAAAATGTATATCAAAATGAAGCTGAGACCCTCCGCTATCACTTCCAAGTGGTCCGGTCCAGGAACAAATCACTCAGTTCGACCTAGGGTCCAAAATGTCCCCTAGAGTGATATATGAAAAAATCTTTTTTTGAAAACTTTGTTCTACCAAAAACTATAGCGGTGAATAAAATGTATATCAAAATGAAGCTGAGATCCTCTGCTATCACGTCCAAGTGGTCCGGTCGAGGAACAAATCACTCAGTTTGACCTAGGGTCCAAAATGTCCTCTAGAGCGATATATGAAAAAATCTTTTTTTGAAAACTTTGTTCTACCAAAAACTATAGCGGTGAATAAAATGTATATCAAAATGAAGCTGAGACCCTCTGCTATCAGGTCCAAGTGGTCCGGTCCAGGAACAAATCACTCAGTTCGACCTAGGGTCCAAAATGTCCTCTAGTGTGAAATATGAAAAAATCTTTTTTTGAAAACTTTGTTCTACCAAAAACTATAGCGGTGAATAAAATGTATATCAAAATGAAGCTGAGACCCTCCGCTATCACCTACGAGTGGTTCGGTCCAGGAACAAATCACTCAGTTCGACCTAGGGTCCAAAATGTCCCCTAGAGTGATATATGAAAAAATCTTTTTTTGAAAACTTTGTTCTACCAAAAACTATAGCGGTGAATAAAATGTATATCAAAATGAAGCTGAGACCCTCTGCTATCACGTCCAAGTGGTCCGGTCCAGGAACAAATCACTCAGTTTGACCTAGGGTCCAAAATGTCCTCTAGAGCGATATATGAAAAAATCTTTTTTTGAAAACTTTGTTCTACCAAAAACTATAGCGGTGAATAAAATGTATATCAAAATGAAGCTGAGACCCTCTGCTATCAGGTCCAAGTGGTCCGGTCCAGGAACAAATCACTCAGTTCGACCTAGGGTCCAAAATGTCCTCTAGGGTGAAATATGAAAAAATATTTTTTTGAAAACTTTGTTCTACCGAAAACTATAGTGGTAAATAAAATGTATATCAAAATGAAGCTGAGACCTTCCACTATCACTTCCAAGTGGTCCGGTCGAGGAAGAAATCACTCAGTTCGACCTAGGGTCCAAAATGTCTCTTAGAGTGAAATATGAAAAATCTTTTTTTGAAATTTTTGTTCTACCAAAAACTATAGCGGTGAATAAAATATATATCAAAATGAAGCTGAGACCCTCTTCTATCACCTCCAAGTGGTCCGGTCCAGAACAAATCTCCCAATTCTACCTAGAGTCCATTAGTTTTTTATCTTACAGGATTAGTTTGTTAACAAAGTTGCAACTTTTAACTTGGCAACACTTTTACTTTGTTATCTTACTTTGTTAAGTTCACGCCGACGTTTCAATAGTGATAAGAAAAAAAAAAACAATTAACAGCTGATCTTAAATTTAAACACAAATCTTAAAATTAATTATTAAAGTGATTTTGCAAAATGAAACCCATCCTTTTTACATTTTTAATTGTTGCAAATTAATAATTTCCAATTTAGTAAGTAATTGTTTCTTATTTGTTTCCATTTCAAAATACTTTATTTACCCCTATAACAATTTAAAATGTAAACAATAAGTATCAGCTGTTCACGAAATTACATTAAACTTCATCTAGACAGTATGAACACTCTAGATTTCATTCGTAATTTTGGCATGAAATTTCGTAATTCGGTCTGAACAAGGCTTAACAAAATTGAACCCTCCTACCTAAAAATACAACACTGTCAACTCTGTAAAACAACATTTTTAATTATTTCTGTTAACTATGACATTTAAAATTTGACATTCCAGCTGACTGACAATTACCGACATTTTTTTTTTTTTTTTTTGTACAATATCTCGGCATATTAAAGTAAAGCAAATAAAACTTGTGAAGTATTTAATAAAATTTTCAATAAAAAACAATCGAAAATCTAGAAATTTTCTAAACAATGTCTAGTTATGAATCTTACGGAGCAGGAAATAAACCAGATAGTAACTGTCGAACATGCAATGACTTTAAATTTTGGTCCAAACAGCAACGGAAAATATTTCACAAGGCTGGCGATGTAATTTTAACACATTTATTAAAACTGTTGAACAAAATAACGAATTTTAATTATAATTTAGCCAAAAGACGCAGCTAAATCTGCCGATACGAATGAAAATAACAACGATGGCAACACAATGAGAGAAGATTGTCCTTTAGACAAATCAAAACTGGGCCAATCAACATGGGGTTTATTACATACCATGGCTGCATTTTATTCTGACAACCCAACAGACAATCAAAAAAAGGATATGAAAACATTTTTCGACGTTTTTTCGCGCCTGTATCCCTGTGAATATTGTGCAAAAGATTTTCGTAAAGAGTATGTTTTTAGTCGGCATGAAATGATATAATATTTTAATGTTGTTATGAAATATTATTTTTCCTTTTTAGTTTACAGCAAAATCCCATAAATGTGGATTCACAAAACGATTTCTCCCAGTGGCTGTGCCAATTTCACAATCGTGTTAATGCCAAATTGGGTAAACCTATTTTTGACTGTTCCAAAGTCAATGAAAGATGGCGTGATGGTTGGCTAGATGGCTCATGTGATTAATATTGTGTTGGTGTAAGTTTCAACATTTTTTCAGAAATGTTCTTTCATCAACATTTGGCTGTTTCTTATCATTTTTTACATGATTGGATCTAATTGATGTTGTCATTGTCGTTATAATTGTTTTATTATTGTAGTAGTAATTTGTATATAAGATTTAATGACCCTGCCCTTAAAACAATAGCAAGAGATTTTTATTTTCATAAAAGATTTTTTTTTTTTTAATTTTCTTATTCCAATATCATTTGCTATAATCAAATTTTGGATTATAAAAGTTATTAATGATAATAAATCTAATTCCGTTTTATGCTGATCAAAATATATTGTACCTTTTTAAATATCTGTATATTATTTAAATATAAATCTTTCAGAACAAAAAAAAGAAGATTTAGTTATTTAAGAGCTTATGCACTGTTTTGTTAGACAGTTATTATTTTTAAATTTAATATTTTTCATATAAGAAAACATTGGAAGTCTTGACAACCATGAATGTAATGCTAGCTAATATCTCCGTTTTTGATATTTTTTGCCATAACATTAGTTAAAATAGTTTGTATTTTGTGTATTTTGCAGAGCTTCGGTTTATTAACGGAATAATTCCCGAGAATTGAAAAATAAATGTTATTTCCGAGAATTTCAAAAACACAATTAAAACTAAACGAGTTAAACCCAAATATTACATATTAATATTGTCGTATAATAATATTTTTGGGTATTTTAAGACTACATATTAAAAGCTTATAGGCATTAAAAAAATAAACTCACTCTACAAATGTTGTTTTTGTGGTAAATTTTAAACTAGTAATCAGTCCTATTTCTACTATTGAATTTTTTTTTTTTGCAATTTGATGTCTCACTATAATCTTCCAGTTCAAAATGTCGATTAAAAATTCCAAAAAGTAAGCTGATTACAGACTTGTACCTTTAAAATTTTAAAATCAATTAAAACTGCACAAAATAAAATTTTAAATTCCAAAAATTATCGATATAGTTCGATAAAATAAGGGTTTCATCTCGGAATTTGATGAAGGAAGCAAATTTTGGCATATAGTTTTGTCTTGGCGTCTTATGCATACTGTTTAAAAGGCTTTGACTTTGCCTATTAACAAAAATGGAATTAAAACACTACACTCTTAATATAAGAGTATGCACAACAACATTTTACTACTTTGTTTAGTTTTGTTTTATATTTCCTATAAAATTTAACAGTATTGATGCGATTATATTGTTAATTTTTGTCTCTAGAATAGTTTCCATTTAAATTCTTGAACCACAGCATTTTGGACTACAATAACTTTGAAGCCGCGATGTCGGACGTTACGTATTAGGTCAGAGTGGATATAGTTGAATATTGTTTTAAATCATAATACAACTACTAAAGGTAGAATCATTAGAAAGTTCGTTATTAATTTTATTTACCCTGAAAAGTCAATCACATATAAAGCTCTGTTCCAGTACTTGTCAAACTTGCAAGTTTTAACCAGAATTTACGTGTATTATGATGTTTTTTGACTAAAACCTGTAGATTTGACAGAGCTATTGCATGTAAAAGGACAATTCCCAAAATGTTTTTTGCAGATATCAAAATTAATTATTATTTGTGTAATTTTGGATCAAAAAAATCAATATGAAGGAAATTAGTTAAAAATATCCTTAGTATGGTGTACTTATTTCATTAAACAATAAACTTGCATTTTTGATTTTAATTTTATTTTTTAGAAATAAAAATTACTTCTGATTTTAAATTTTTTAAATTTCAAATAACAATTATTGATAATTTTTTAAATAAAACTCAAGTTGTGATTTTTATTTTCTCCCACAAAAATTAAAAATCAGTCTGTGATATGATACAAAAAAGTAGGTAGGAGGTAGTTTCTCTTTCTCATTTTATAGCCATATTTAACCTTCTGGCGTTTACCGGGATGGCACTATTTGGCTACCTTATTTATAAAAAAAATCCCAAATACTTCCTTTCTATTTTATTAATGTCCTTCTACATTTTAAAAATAATTAAAAATAAAAAACCAAAATTATAAATGAAAAAAATGCAGTTAGTTTTTAAACAAATTTTTATAATTTGGTGCAAAAGGTATGTGTGCATCTATGGAGCCAACTGCAATAAAGCTAATAAGATTGATCATGGAAGTAAATACCTAAGAGCTAAATATCAAAAGAAAATAAAATGCTTTTCTAAAAAAAAAAATAATTTTTTATTTATTTACTAACTAACCCGGGAAAAGTTGTTTTGCCATATAACTTATTTTCAGTGAATATTTATGTTTTTAATTAAAAATAACTAATGCATTGTGCTTTTACCCTTTTGCTTTATTTTACGCCCTAAATATTAAAATTGATAGCCTTTAGTTCCTTCAAGACTTGAAACTATCATCAGATAATAAATTAAGAAGACATGGGTAGGAGGAGCTTTTAATCGTTTTGCCCTATTTTACACCCTAAATGTTGTAATTTCAAAAACAAAAATGTATATCTTCAAGTTCCTTTCACATTTTACAGTGTCTGCATGCCAAACTTTAAGAAAACCGGTTGATTAGTTGAGAAGATATCGGGAGAGGAAGCTTTTACCCCTTTTGCCCTATCTTCCGTCTTAAATAATAAAAATTATAGGCTTCTAGTGTTACACTATTTGCCTGCCAAATTTCAAAAAAATAGGTTGATTAGTTAAGAAGATATAGGAATGGAGCTTTTGTCCTATTTTACGCCCTAAATTATAAAAAATTGCTATAGTTCTTTCCAGATGTTACACTATTTTCCTGCCAAATTTCAAGAAAATCGGTTTATTAGTTAAGAAGATATAGGGAGGGGGAGCTTTTTATACAGGATGATTTTTGCCAAGGCTAAGCTTTGATTGGCTGTTAATTAACCAGATAAGGCTAGAAGCTTTTAACTTTATATGGAGTCTCGTAAATAAATAATAGTTGTCTAGTCTAGTTGCTACGTGTGGATTTTTATGAAAACTGAGTATTGCTGTATCATCACCAAATGTAGAAATAGTCAGTTCATCGCATATAGGTAAGTAAATTAAATAAGGGTAGGTCCATGAACACTTCCCTGTGGAACACCTTTTTATCTCAAAATCTTCTATCAATTTGTGGGTGCATGGTGGCAGTAAACATTTAATTTTATATATTAGAACTTTGTGCCATACTTTGTCAAATGCATGTGCAACATCTAAAAAATAGATGAACAATACTTCTTTAATTCAAAAGATTTCCTTATCTCTTCAGTTAAACGATTTACCTATTCAATAGTTCCGTGCTTTTCACGGAAACCAAACTGGTGAACTGGTACGATATTTCTATCGTTCAAGAATGGCATAAGTTTCTTTTGGAATACTTTCTCGAAAAGCTTCGACAAAAAAAGAAGAAAGTAGGCTAATAGGTTTATAGGGTGACAGTGTAGTAAAATTTTTCCAAGCTTTGGTATCATTTTAATCTGAGAAGTTTTCCAAATTTTTGGAAAGAATCCTAATTTCAAGGTTTAAAGCCGTCGCGTATGCGGACGATGTAGCGGTGGAAGTATTTGGAAAATATTTGGCCTACTCAGTAAATGACTGACTCAGAAAGACTGAATTAGTTCTCTTTTCAAGGAAATACAAAATACCATTGAATTAAAGGAGTCAGACAGTCTGAAGTACCCGGGTATAATACTGGACTCCAAATAGTCCTGGCTCCAGAACACCCAGAATAGAGCTTCAAAGACAAACATTGCCCTTTATATGTGTAGGAAGGCCATAAGAAATCTTGGGGATTAAATGTTAAGAATACAAAATGGCTCTTCGACATGGTGACATGTATGGAGCGACAGTATGGTGGAAAACGTGAAAATCCACCTTCGAAAAGGTTTTGCATAGGTCAGCGCTACTAATTACATGAACTGGATGCCAGTGGATCTAATAGCCAAACAAATCTCCATCATGTCGGCGACTAGGTTCAGTACTATAGGCGCATGGAACGGTAGGAGCTATGGCCATGCGACCATTTTGGGAATTTCGGATGACATCCCTGACATCCCTGTATTCCCAAATCCTTTCTGGACAGAGGCTTCTCAGTTTTAATCTCAGCTGATCCCAATATAAAAGACGGATCGATTGAGGTTTACACTGATGGATCCAAATCTTCTGAAGGGGTTGGGGGAGGTGTCTTTATTCCCGCATATAGGAGGAACATCTTTAAATTGCTGGATCACTGCACTGCTCTTCAAGCAGAGATCTCAGCCATTAGGAGAGCGGTAAATTGGCTAATGTACTATTGAGTATTCGGAGTGGATATTCAAATTTGTACCCATAGTCAACCCGCGATTAAGTCCCTTTCGGTTGTCTATTCGACATACAGGGTGGTACATGAATGACAGATATCTTTAAATGAGATGGCGAGACATTTAAACTCACAGTTGACCTGGGTAAAGTGTCACTCAAGTACCCCGGGAAATATTATTGCGGACGAATTAGCCAGAACTGGTTCCCTTCTTCAAACTGAAGACGGACCAACTAGTTGTCATACCGCTGTTATCTTGCAGATCAATGGTACTGTAGTACATGTCGAGAATAGCTTATCAAAGATGGACAAACGGGTCCGCATGTTCTATGATATGGCCCCAGTACGATCAGGAACAGTCGAGTTTCCTTCTGGGATTGCCAAGGCGTCAGCTACGAACACTTGTAGCCATTATTACAGGGCACTGGATTGCTGGTACACACGCTAGGAAAGTGGGACTCCCTTTTAACGACTATTGTATAAATTGCTTTAACAAAGGGGAGGAAGAGACAGTAGAACATTTTCTTTGTCACTGTCCTGCTCTTGCGAATATAAGGAATGCTGAATTGATGTCAGACGGATCAGATCTTTTAATCATGCGTCAGGTTGGTTCGATTCGAACCTATTCTCGGACATGTGAATACAGATTCACATGATTCATTAAGGTAACACAGCGGGATCAATAGGACCCAAGTGAGCTGTATAGTTTACATTTACAGCTGCCCATTTAATCTTACCTAGTTTCAAGGTAGCATTGAACATAATAGACAGCACGATTATTGCCACATCAGGTAAGTTTTAAATCATGGATGGTCAATTACGTCATCATCATTTAGTGTAGTGTCAGGTGTCTCTCCCATTGCGAAATCATTTGTTTGGGGATTTGATTGAAAGACTGAGCTCAAATAACATGGAAAATAAATTGGGCTTTTCTTTTGCACTACGGGCCCAGGTACCGTCAGCTTTCTTTAATGGACTGCTCCTCTACCGGTGGCTTAATATCTTTTGCTGTCCTCCATAGGGAAAATTTGTATGTTTATTATCTGTTAAGCATTTAACGTAATTTCCAATTTGGCGATTCTCTTCTAATTGAAGGGCTCTTTTTAGTTTCTTACTTACCATGGACAGCCTCAGGTTTGCAGCAGGTGATCTGCTTTGTTGCCATTGTCTACGATGATTTCTTTTTTCAAGAAAAAGTTTTTTGATGTCATAATTTGATGTATGTGAATAGCATTTCTTATAAATTTTAGTCTTAGAATTCTTAGAGCTGAATCAATTAATGACGTAAAGTCATTGACGCAGTTGTTTATATCTTCCTTATACTCAAAATATGGATCTGTGTTTATATGAATACTAATATATTTTTTGTATTTCAACCAATTTGTTGTATAGTAAGTGTTATTAGGAAGTTTTGGTATATTAGTTCTTCCACAATAAGTTATTATTATTGAAGAATGATCAGAAGATAAATCATATGAAATTTCTGTAGCTATCGAATTTCGATTAATATTTTTAGATACCGCAAAGTCAATGAGATCAGGATTTTTCTAGAATCAGCCGGCCAGAATGTTGGCTGTCCAGGGGACACAAAATCCAAGCCATTTTAACGATTTATATAGCTATATAGTAGTCCACCTCTAGGATTGATCAATCTGGAGTATGTTTGACATTATAGTCGACACATGCCATGAAAGGATTTCCCAGTGTATTAAAGAAATCCTCAAAGTTTTCTTTGGTCATCGAAAACCGTGGTGGGCAATAAATTGAGCTCAGGGTTAAATTTCCAGATGAATGGATGTTGCCTGAATATATTCTTTTGAAAATTTGTGTAGGGCATAATCGGTTTCCAATTAATATAGCGATACATGAGCCTTACTTTCCGAACGGTTTGTACAATATAATGCATAACCTATAGTATACAAATTATATTATTTAGTGAGATGAGTCTCTGAGACTAACATCACATCGATATTTTGTTTTTTCATGAAGTATGCATTTCAGAAAATTACTTTCAAATAACTCATTTTCTTGTTAGGAGGATTTGTATAATTTGGTTCTCTTGTATTGTGTTTTGCATGGACGACATAAAGTTTGTCATATTTCGATTAAGAGAGGTAATATTCTGCGTAAATTTGTTTGCATAAATGTTTCTAACCCTCCCATATTTTGGGGAACATTAGGCTGTTGGAAACCTGTTTTTAAAACATTGGCATATGATGTTTTCTTTTTTGTCTACATTTGCTTTCTTCACCTGCATATCTGAAGTTACCCGTACGTTCGTATCAATAATTTCAGAATTAACTTGGTTAGAAGTGGTTTCATTTAATTCAATAACCCTTCTCATTTAATTTTGCCTTTCTTTTAATCTCTTGAGGCCTTTATTTAAAATACCACATTGTAACAACACATACTGTACACAAATTACAATAATTTTTAGTATGTCCAAACTCATGGAAATTACCACATTGAACAGGACGATTTCTTTTAAAAGATTTCTCTATAGTGACCCTACGATTCAAAAAGTATCTTAAGTATATTGAATGTGTTAAGTTTCTATTTAATTTATTTTCACCCGCCTGCAACTCAACCCTTAACATTAGCTGGGGCACCTTATCTTTATTAAAAGTAATTTTGTTTCAAATTGAATACTTTGGAAAATAAATTAGCTTTTAGGGTAACCCACATTTTGTTGCTAATGCACAGTACGGTATGCATAATGATATTTCAGTCTCTCTTCTCTAGAAACATTTTTCGAATATTTGGTAAACAATTCATTGACTAATTGTTGATTTGGGAACAGAACAGTTGTTAGATATATCTTTCCGCGAAAGCCCTAAATTATAAATATTTTTTATTTAAACTTAGAATTATATTTATATCCAGACGTTTTTTCACCAAGTCCTGAAATGCACGATATTTAAAAATGCGGAAAATATTAAAACTATAAGAAAACAATGTAATCACACGGTTATTTCTAATTATTTGAAAATTGCTAAAATTAGAAAGAGAAGAGTTGGAAATGTTTGGAATACTTTAATTTTGGTCATCTTACTATGTACATATTTATTTTGTGTTGGTATAAGTTGACGGAAATGGTTTATTTATAGTTGTTGAACAAATTGCAATTCATAAACTTTAGAAAAAAATTATATATATATATATATATATATATATATATATTGATTTTTTTAATTTTATACTGATACTAAGTATACCAAAGGTAATGGATTAATGATCCACTGTGAATTTGTATCAACATTTTCCTTAGAACCACTAATCGCTCCCAACAGAAAATTCGGACACGTACCTAAATACTTAGTTCTACATACTTTTGTTATTTAGAATTCCCCTTATCCTAATGTAACTTTTGATTCCGAATCTCCACTAACCCTTACTTTTAGACCTTATTGCGTAATTCAGTACAAATAATTTTATACACAAATTTTAATAATTCAGATCATTTTGCATGTACTTCACATTTATACAATTTTGACCAAAGCTAATTCATATTGATTTCAACTTAATTTGAACCTCATATCGCTCATTTGCTGCAACAACGTCATAACCCAAAAAATATATTTTTTCAGGAGACGCATTTGTAATTTTTGTATTTGTTTTTTTTTTAATTTTAAATGAAAATAATAAATAACACGTTGTTGCAAGGAATACACAATAGATTAAAAAATTTGAACAAAATGTTTTCATGAAGATCCTGCATAAAATATAAAAAACTCGAACACAATACCAAGTCACACATTATTTACTATGCACTGGTGATGTTAACTAGTTTTTTGAGTTATGAGGTTGTTGCAGCAAATGAGCGATATATCGTTTTATTACCTTCTAAATATTAGCTCTGTTCCAGTACATGTCAAATTTACAGGTTTTAGTCAGAAAGCGTCAAAGAAAACATTGTCAATGGGGAACGAATTTCTGTAAATTCTGACTAAAACCTTCAAGTTTGACAAGTACTGGAACAGGACTATTAATTAATTCCATGTTTTCAATTAATAAAATTGATTTTTCTTTTAACATCACTTGTTTATTATTGATCACTAGGATTTTATAGCCATTTTGTGAGAGGCAGACAATAGTTATTTTGTAACAAAAATCTTCCGTTATTTTTGGTTGTTAATGATATTGTTCAATATCCTTTAAAGATTTTTTTTTATTTAAAACACTAATTTAAATACATTTATGTTATTTTGGTAGAATTTTTTAATTCATTATTTAAATTTTGTTGAAAAGATGTTCATAACAACAATAAATTTAAACTATATAATTAATAATTTTTAAAATTATTATGTGAATTTAAATTCTGCCAGGGAAAGTGCCACTTTCGCGTTGATCATTCCACTTTTCAATCCAGGCGTTGGGGCACATAGATTGGAAAGTCTTCTTGAAGTAGTTGCAGGGTTCATATTTTTCACCACGTTTCTTCTGGCAGCGATGGAAATCCACATAGGATTGGTAGCAGTAACGGGTCACGTTTTGGTTGGGGAAACGTGGATCGAAGGGAGCAGTTTCCAAAGTGATAGTCATGTTTTTATCGCCTTTTTTCGACATGAAAATTAAGTTATAAAATAATTATGAAGTGGAAGGGAATAAATCAAATTAAATAATGGCTTAATTTATATAAATGAGACTGTAATATTAACGATTAGAGATGGTTGTTGTTAGTTAAGTTATTATTAGGATCGTAGCAAAAATTTTGATTTATTTTATTTGACACGACAAGCATTATAATAAATGTAGCAGGAATGTGGCAACAGATGTTGATTATTTGTTTTGAACATGAGAAGATGATAAAAAAGACACAAAAGAAAAGAATATAAACTATTATTAGGTACAATTTAGAGCAATATGTATTTTTTATTTATAAACAAAGGAATTTACTAAAACATAAAATACATGGATACTACATGTTTAAATTTTGTATAATGTAATGGAATTATAATTTAATGAAACAAAAGTAATTACATGACAAAGTAAAATTTCATATTCATATGAGTCCATTGCAATTTACTTTCGTTTAATAAATACTTTTGTAAATCACCAAATGGAGTAAGAATAAATTTAGTTAAATTATGTTGTATTTTTAATTTACTTTTGAGAGGCCTAATAAAATCATCTAAAAAAGATTTTTTCTTATGACTCAGTCATAGACGCCGTTAATTCGCTCAATTATGACAACCTGTTTTAGTCATAGTCGTAATCTTACAATCGTATTGGTTTAACTTCAATCTTATCAACCATTTATCTTTTTTATAATCTTATAAAATCAGTCATGAATTTATTAATACACATACATTACTTAACGCTTTAATCCAAATCCAATCTTATTCAAAATTAAAATAATTTGTGTTGTAAAATGTATTTATGCAATTGTTAGATTTTTTTTTTTTTTTTTTGACAATAACTTACAATACTAAAAACTATATACGTTTAAATTAAATTTGATTGTTTTATATTTGAGAATAATTTATGTTGAATATACATAAACCGTATGTATGTAAAATCATTTAGAGAAATAAACTCAAAAAAAATATCCTACAATTGGAAGCCTTAACTAGAATTGATTTTTGATTTAATGATAATCAAAGTGATAAAAGAAATAAAAGTAATAAAAAAAAAAATAATAATAATAAAAATAGAAGTAGAAAAAAATATGCACATTTCTAAAAAAAGAATGGTATTAAATATTAAATGTTCAAGTTCATTAGATTTATACAATATTCATAATTTTTAAAATTTATTTGACCAGCGGTCTATTGCCTTGTTCCGATTCACAGGCGGTATTTTTATATTTATTAACTTCGGCCAAGTAGAGAGACCAAAAATCTTTAGGATCAGCATTGGCATCTGTTTGTATTTTGGGTTTAGCAACAACACCAGTTTTTAAAATTTTGCCACCTCTACGACGACCTACAAGGGGTGGAGGTGGTGCACTTTTACCAGTAGCTGCAGCGGCTAAATAGGGAGCTGTGCTGGGGTTAGCGGTAGCTACTATTGGCGGAATAATAGGTAAAGAGGGTTTTGCATTTGATGTAGAGGCAGCAGCACCGGCCGCCGTTGAAGCTTGTGCTTGTTGCATTTTTTTAAAAATTTCCAAAAATGAACCATCATTTGCGAAAACGGGATGTGATGCCTCTGGTTTGGGTGGTGGATAAACTTTACCCTCTTTTGCCAACTCAGCACGCAATTTCTCTTCCATTTCTCGATGTATGCGAGCTCTATCAATAGGTTCATCTTCAGCGAAATTATAAATTCCTTCTGATTTTTTATCGTTAGATTTTTGTTTTGGCAAAGGTAAATCTTCTAAATTCTCATAGGTATCCTTTGAATCATTATTTTCTTCTGGCATACTTGCCAATGTTGACGATGAAGATGTCGGTGGTTTGCTGAGTGAATTATTTTGAATTTTTGTGTTTTTCTCACCAAAATCACGAAAATGTGAAGAACTTCTTGATCTGGATCTAGAACGTGAACTTTTTCTATTTCTTTCAACACAATCATCACGTCTATGGAGATAGCGATCACTTTGATGTCTAGATGAATACGATTGAGATCTAGATCTAGACCTGGAATATGATCTTGATCTAGAGTCACGATATCTGCGTGACACCTCATTACGTCGTTCCGAACGTCGAGAATAACCACGACTGCGGCTTCTTGAACGACTGCGAGAATACGAGTTACGTTCACGTCGATGACGTCTTCGTTCTGTAGATCGACTTCGAGATCGTGAGCCATTGTCAAGACGTCGGCTATAGGATCTTTTACGTGAACGACTTCGTGTTCTTGAACCTGAAGATCGTGAATTGTAGTTGCCATGATCATGAAATGTTTCGATGGATTCTATATCAAAGTCATCACGTCTTATACGACGATTAGAGGACATGATTATTTCTGTGCTGTTTCGTTCAATTTGCCTCAATTGCGATCAACGATGTTGGGATCTGTAAATCAAACCATTTATCCTCGTAATTAGAATTTTTGTTTTATGCTTTGTGTTTTTAATCACGTCAATACTATACTTTATTATTTCTTTTATAGAAAGATATACATACATTTATTTTTTTTTTATTTTTATTTTTTTTATATTTTCTTGTTTTTTTTTTATTATTTTGAAAATTTTAACGAATTTTATTTGGTTTTTGTAATAAGTTTTTGTTGTTGGAATAACCGTCTGATTAATAATTTTATGATGTATTTTTGGTTAGGTTTTCTTCGAAAACATCTAGAAATATGTTTAGTAAAACCATAAATATCGATATACATAAGTAAAATATTTTAAGAAATTATTTCATTTTGTTTTAAATTTGTTCAAAGCTTTAAATAAACTTCGAAAATTTTGGAATTTTTTCATTATTTTTTATATTTGAAGATTCGAATATTTGTTTGAATTTTATTCAATTATACTTTACACAATGTCTTGAAAACAACTCATTAAATTTATGATTGATATCAGTTTATTTTCGAAAGCAAAAAATTAACTCCAATTTTTTACATTTTCGAAAATGCTAATAAATCAACCCGATATCAACCCGATAAAGAAAATATATGGATTAATGCAAAACGCAATAAAGCATTCCGAAATGGCGGTGCACTTTTCTTAGAATTAGAAAAGCAATTGAATGCGACTGGCAGCGACTTTAATGAAAATCTTTGTCTCATAAAATAAACATTTGCTAAAAATCTATTTTCAGACGCAAATGTTTTATCACCTCATTTTCTTAATTTTCTTTTATTTTAAGATACGCAAAAAATACAATTCCATTTTGAATAAAGAAGAAAACTTGCTAAAAAGTAATATTAGTCATTCAAATGTATCAAAGTATTGATTCAATGTCTTCAGCACTATTCCAGTGCTATACCATTTTTAAGAGTAATTAAGAAAATATCAATAGAAAATTATATTTCTCATTTTAAGTTTAGAAAAGATTATTTGAAAAAGACAATTTTATCCATCTATAATTTTGAAAACGAGATTTTTAGTATTAAATTTAGAAAATAACAAATTTATATTTAGAGTTTATAAAAGAACAATTGATATTGAGATACACTTTTTTCAAAATCAGAAAAGAATAATTAATGCTAGGAACATAATTGCGTCGTATGAACTTAAAAGCGTACCAAGTAGGTACGTTGTCAAATTAGAACTTTTACATGTTTATTGAAAAGCACATAACCGACGTATACGTTGAACCGTATGTACGTCATATGTTCAAATAGAATTAATTCTATTTTTTATGAAAACTACGACCGTATTGGTCCTTTGAAAAACAAAAATAGAAAAAAAAAATAATTAAAATATTTTTGAAATTTAATTTTTTATTATTTGAAAAAAAAAATCTAACAAAATAAAGATTTCACAGTTTGTTTAGTTTTTCCAATATTTATTTCATACAAAAAGGTATGTCTACGTCCCAATTGCGGGAAAATGAACGCACGTATACACAAATACGATCGTAGTACGTTCCTACGACGCAATTGTGTTCCTAGCATAAAGATTTGAAAAACATAAAAAATCAAATTGAGAACACTAAACATGCACGATTAAAAATGAAAATAATGTAAAAAATGGATGCAAATTGATCAACAGGAAAGCTTAAATGGTGAAGCTTTCAACTAAATAACATTTGGCATTTCTTACATAATGTTTTTTTACAATTTAATATATTTTTAAGTTGATAATTTAATTTTAATTTTTCTCAATTTTAATTGCACTTTTCTCATATTCAATTGCTCTTTTCTAAATTTGAAATAAAGTCTAAATTTCAATTGTTCTTTTCGAAATTCAAAATAGAAAACCTAATATTTAATTAACCCATTCTAAAATATAGAAAATTCTATTTTCTATTGGACTTTTCTAAAATCTTTATAAGAAAAAAATTTCAACTTCAAATGGTCTGTTCTGAAAGCTAGTCGAATTTTTAATTGATATTTTCAAAAACAAAAATTAAAAAACTCACAATTGCTGTTTTCATAATTTGATTTGGAAAGTTCTAATTTTAAGTTAAAAATTGTGGTCAGAATTATATTTTTTATTGTCAGATTTTACACAAAAAGGTTGCAATCATAGATTAATAAGTAGATATTTAGTGAGAAAAAAAATCTGATTCAATTGTCAAAAACCTAATTCATGCAACAACAAAATATATGTAGTCACATATATATTTTGTTTTGGGTTTTGAAAAAAATGAGTTTTTTTTTTTTTTTTTTTTTTTTGAAAATTTAGTTAGAAGTGTCACTCACATAAACTTCTAGTTGTATTCTATGGTTTCAATACTCAGAATTTCTTTACACATTTTTAGTTATTTTTTTTTATTTTATTTTTTGCTATTACTAAAAATCGTAAATTACTAATAATTGCTGACTATTACTGGAACAGAGCAATTGACTAATATGATGCCTTTTATTACACGCACAAAGGAACAAAATTATGTAAATCGCTAATTGCATTGTTTACTTCCTGCAAAATTAAGAAATAAAATCAAAAAACAAGGGCTAATAAGAAACAATATCTTATTAATCAAACAAATTACTTCCAATCAGTTAAAAAACTTATTATTTAACCTAAAAAAATTTTGTGTGTGCCAAACGGTAGGTTTGTAAAATTTTGATAAATATCAGGTGAATAATATTTCACTAGATTATAGGGCGCATAAATTTTTGGAAAACGATTAGAAAATTTTGACAATAAAAAAAATAAATAATAAAATAAAAACTTTTAAAATAGTTCAGCATTCTTCGGGAATTTTAATGTTTAATTTATTTAGATTTTGTTTTTTTATGAAGACTAATATAAAAGTGATTAAAAAATGTAAAATATTTACTATAATTGTTAATGGTTTTGTCAAAATATCATATGGCACACCGAAATTGTAGAATTTTTTTCACCACAGGAAAATTTAATTTTACACTGATCTTTGCTATCGTTTGACACACGCTCTAAACAAGAAAATATTTTATTTTCCTGTAATTTTTTCAAAAACTTTTTTGTTTTCTTTAGTTTTGTCAAAATTGTTATCAAAATATATATATATATATTTTTTTTTGTATGAAAAAATTAGAAACATTACTTGTTTTATAACAGCTTCTTTTGCTAACAGCCGCAGAGGTCAGCTTGTGGAATACAAGTTCAGATACAAGTTCTTTGTTTGGTTGATTGCCTAATCCCAGTGAAGTTGGTATTGATGTAGTTTTTCAGGCTTGGTGCTGCTGCTGCTTCTGCAGATGATGATGTTGGTTGATTGTGGTCCTGTATATTTTTTTATTTAGCGTAGAAATTAAAGATTTTCGTAAATCCTGCATAAAAAATGAACTTGAACGCATGAATATTTTATGTTTTCCTTTAAAGACTTGTGCATAAATTTTTTTTAGAAATAAAAATTTTCTAAATAAATTTTTCAAAAATACTTATTTCCTTTTTTATATAAAATTTTTAATTATTTCTCTCAAAACGAGAATGACACTTTTTGCATTTAAATTTAAGTAAATAAAACAAAATAAATTTCCTTAAATCTAATATAATATGGTAAGAAAAATTCTCGTTATGTAATTTAATTTTTTTCGCAGTCTCATCCCTGAAGTAATCACTTCATTTTTTATAGTTCACTTGGCTTAACATGAAAATTAATTTGCCCAACACTTGAAAAACGTTCGATTTGTTTTTAAACAAATTTATTCTTACTCTTTTTGGAAATTTGTTAATATTATTAGTTATTTTTTGTCGTTTTGGTAGTATTTTGCATACCTTTTGTGTTGTTTTCCTTCAAAGAAAAATTCAGAATTCCTTTTTTTTATAGCTGCGACTAAAAATGTCACGACCTGATATGACTGATTGAGAATTTTCGTCTAAAAATCAATATGGAGTATACTAGTTACTTTTGTTGCGGTGTAAAAATGACTTGCTGAATTATTCGCTAGTTTAAATGTCATAAGAAGGGCGTAGTTACACTGATGTCTCTGTGAAGAGTTACCCAGTGTCTACATTAGGCAAATTTGTATCAGAACAAACGTCAAAATCAGTGCGAATATATACAAGGTAACCTTAGTTAAACAGTTGATCATTATTTTGGTTATTACAGTTGTCAAAGTGCATATATAAAAAACAATAATGAATACGCCATATTGTTGTTTTTGTGAAACTGTTGCCATCTTCCACAAATTCGCGTTAAGTTTGACGTTTGTCTTGATAAAAAAATCTCTAATGTAGACACTATGTTATAATTAGAATAAAAGGTATTGTCATTTATAAAAACTAAAAAAAGATAGTAGAATAATAACAATTAGGGTCATCAAAATGACTTTCGAATAATCGAACAATCGATTTTTTGTTGAAAAAATTCGAAATCGACTTTTTTGGTAGAAGTATCGAAAATCGACTTTCTTGTTGCCAGATAGTCGAAAAGTCAAAAATATTGAAAAAGTTGAAAATAGTGGCAAAGTCGAAAATAGTTGGCAAATAATCGAAAAGTCGGAAAAAGTCAAAAATATTCGGAAATTAGTCGAAAAGTCGGTAAAAGTCGAAAAATCGCATACTAGTCGAAAAGAATACCAGCTACGTAGTTTCTATACTAGACAAATTTTTGTCAAGACAAACGTCAAAATCAGTGCGAATCTATACAAGGTAACGTAGTGTCTACATTACACAATTTGTGGAAGGTGGCAACAGTTGCACATAAACAACAATATGGCGTATTCATTATTATTTTTTAAATATGCAGTTTGGCAACTGTAACAACCAAAATAATAATCAGCTGTTTAACTAAGGTTGCCTTGTTTATATTTGCACTGATTTTGACGTTTGTTTTGATAAAAATTTGCCTACTTAGTGTCTACATTAGGCAAATTAGAACACATAGTAACTATTTAAACTGTTATTGTTGTAAATTTTTAATTAAAATAAAGAATCGTTACAACTTTAAAGCTACTAAACTGATTTTATTTGCAATCAAAGTATACGGGTTATTTAAAGGAAATAAACCACCGTTTTTAAAAGGTAAAAACGTAACAATATGTTTCTATTGGTATAATTGTCATAACTAAAATTTTATGCACTAGTTTTTTCGTGCTCAGTATTTCAATCACAAAACATATTTTATATTAGAAAGATATACTTTCAAATACCAGGATTAGGAATAAAATATTAAAAAAAATTAATTAAATAAGATAAATCAAATAAATAAGAACAATTTCAAATTTAAAAAAATGATAATTTCTCTAAAGTTATAACGTGAATAAAAAATTTTAATTTTGAAATTATGCAAATCAAAATTTATTATTTTTGCAGAGTGAAACTAGAATGCACGTTTAAATTTTGGCTTTTGTTAAAAAAATTACAAAAAGTATTAGCTTTGTTTCCGTACCATAAATTGAGAGCACACGGGATCCCAATTTTACCGAAAAGCGTTTCCGCACTAGAAAATTGGGTAAATGAGAGCAAATTTGAGAGAATAATATTCTTCTTCTTATTGCAAAACAACCCAGACTTTTTCTTCGGATAGTTTAGGAAAATTGTCAATGTTTTCTCGTTAAAAATTTTAATGAATGAAAACTGGTTCAACGGTTTTTTCAAGAGTCCAAAACCGGAAAACTGGTTTTTTCTAAAAAAAAAAACTCGTTTTTTTTTATGCTTAAGTTGACAAGGAAATAAACAAGGAGCTTTAAACTTTTACGTATTTGCAATAGGGTAGTCGCAACTTTCAAAAAAATTTCCTTTAACTAAAAATCATAGATATATTTTATTTATCCTAAAATGTTTTATCTAAGTTATGTTAGTTTTTATTGAATATCTTTTAATTTCGATTACTGTATGCTTATGGTATTGCATATAGTTGGTGCAAAATATATAACCCCTTAGCCAGATGGCTAAGTTTATTTAGCTTAGCCATCTGGCATCTCTGCCTCAAGATAAAAACATCGTATTAATTTTTTCTACTTACTAGTGCCTACATTACCCCAGGTCTACAACTGAGATTAACGCTGATATAATATGTGAGATAACGCCGGCAGAGGAGAGTAAACATTTTGTTTATATTGTGTTAAATCTTAAATAAGGGGTACACGTATTCTAATAAATCCTATAAGATATTATTATTTTCAATCAGTTACAGAGTAAACATGTCGTTTTTATTTAAGCAATTCGCACTTTTTTAACACAATTTATATAAAAATGATATTTAACATGTAAAACAAACACTAAAAGGAAAAAATTTTCAAAATAACATTGTTTTTCAATAATTTCCAAAATACACATGCACACACACAAGCAAACTTTCGTGTATGTGTATTTTTTTTTTTTTTTTTTTTTTTGACAGTTCATCTTATAATACTAATATTTGAATCTACACGTGAAATAATTCTCTCAGAGAGCGAATTTGACACTCTCTGACACAAAAATCTCCATATTATGTTACGTCTAGACGGGCTGTTAGAGATTTTTTTTTATCAAGACGAACATCAAACTTAACGCGAATTTGTGGAAGGTGGCAACAGTTGCACAAAACCAACAATATGGCATATTCATTATTGTTTTTTATATATGCAGTTTGACAACTGTAACAACCAAAATAATAATCAACTGTTTAACTAAGGTTACCTAATATAGACACTAGGTAAACTAACCTACAAAACAAACGTCAAAATCAGTGCGAATATATACAAGGTAACCTTAGTCAAACAGCTGATTATTATTTTGGTTGTTACAGTTGTCAAACTGCATATATAAAAAACAATAATGAATATGCCATATTGTTGGTTTTGTGCAACTGTTGCCACCTTCCACAAATTCGGGTTAAGTTTAACGTTTGCGTTGATAAAAAATTCTCTAATATAGACACTATGTTATACGTAGTTCTTATTTGCAAATAAAAGTGTAGAGCGTTTCCGTATAATTTTTTTATTGTATTTTACTAACTCTCGAAAACAATTACAGATTAACGAGGCTATTTGCAAATAAGGTCTAATATGTTAATTTTTTTTGTGTTTACAAAATCTGATAAATATTGAACAATTTTGTGGAAAAAGAAAAATGAAAAACATAAATAAATAAATAAAATTATTTATAATAGAACAAATTAATTTTTGTATTTAGAATATGCTATCTGCGTATAAACATTATGTTCCTTATTAACAAATAACTTTAATCGCAAATTAGAACTGTATATAAACTAAGTATGCTAGAAAGAGTATTAAATTTTTTAAATAAAAAGTATAAAAAACTACTTATTTTATTACTACGAGTATTATTATTATTATTATTATTATTATTATTATTATTAATTTTCTTTTGTTTGACAATGTTTGCTCAAACGATAAGAAATCATTGGGGCAATAGTCCTAAATTTAAGGCAAAAAAATTTTAGACGGGCCCAGCACAAGGATCAACAGATTTCAGCTACCTGAAAACGATGAAGAAGAAGCAATTTCTTAAAAAAAAAATCCTCCTATAATCTACCATAATCTACCCAAAGTTTTTCGACTGTCATCGGATTAATTAGCGTTAAGTATACATATAAACGAGTGACTATTGGAACGAAAATTTTATCCAGCTCGCTATTATTGTACAATTTGAGTGTTCTTACAGACAAAAAAATTCCACTTTTATACTCATGAGTTGAAAAATATTAAATTGGTTTTATTTAGCCTACCAAAACTGGAAATGGAAACAGAAGGATCTAGTGCAGATGGCGCGCTCTATCTGATCGAGTTTGACCGTCAACATGTTTCAAAAAGAAAGGTTATGAAAATTAGATATTTTTGTAATATCTCTGTGTATTGGAGAAAACTTCTAAAGGAAAACAAAGGTCCCACACAATGCACCAAGTGTGCTAGAAATTGTAATCACATCGTGGTGTGTTCAGCCTGCGCTGAAAATTATGATTATGCAGTCTGTTCTCTTAACAAAGGTAATAGTGGTGGTGGTATAATTCAAGTCTTACAACTGTATAAAAAAGAACCTTAAGAACGTTAACCATAGAACTGACGACCAAAAGTGCCCAAGTCGTCAAGAATGTTTAGAAATCTGACATCGAGTAACATCTAAATCTAAAACGACCAGCAGAAGAACTAATGTTTCATATTTTAATCAAGAATCCTGAATGCACGTAATTCCCGTGCTCATGGTAATTTATATTATGAGGTAGCTAAAAACAAAAAAGAATAATAACGATGACATTTCAAATGAAAGATTTATGGAAATATTTTTGATGCGGTCGATGCTTTGCAAAAATGTCAGAATGAGTATTACAAGCTACGAATTTTGGGTATGATGCTTCAACATGCCATATAATTTAAATTGTATTCACAATATTCATTTTATGCACTAGAATGCCCAAGGTATAACAATAGAGTCAGCAGCTGCTCAGCTGCAATATGTGTTGCAGAAAAGGAAAAATTGATATTTCTTTTTATATAAGAAGTTACTAAAACCATACCACAAATTTGTAGATAGGATCGATATACGCATGGCGGAGGATTTCTAATTGTAATAAAAGGTAATATTAAGCATATGTTGTTACCGAAGATCAAAACGAGTGCTGCAGAGAGCATTTCAATACAGGTTATGGTTAATAAATGACCAGTTATATTTATTTCAGCTTATAATCCAGTTCACACTCCCAATTTCAAGGCAGATTTAGATAAACTTAACGTTCGAACCATTTTTATCCTCGTGATCTGAATAAGGATCTCCATTCCATAAGCCACTGCTTTCAATCCATAAGACACTGCTTTCAATCCAGCTATATTATTCAAATGATTATACTCGCTTTGGACGAAATATCAACCCTGTGCATCCTCTTTTCAAACCTTGAGACACATCCAAGTGTTTTACAATCGGACCATGTACCAATAACTTGTGTTATTTCTGGTCATATTCAAAATATGACATATTCAGTTCCCTTGTATTATCGTTCAGACTGTTCAGCAATCAGAAACTGGGTGAAAATGAAATTAGGAGTCAAAATATTGACCAACCTGTTTCTAATTCGGATAATTTTCTTTAACTATTTAAGAAAATATCTGTCGGTCGTAAAAATTCTTGGCATCAAGAAATCTCTGATGTTAGTAAAATGTTAATTAGTCAGAAAAATATATACAAACCTAAATTTCAGAGATGTAGGGATTTAAATTATAAAAATCAATTAAAATGTATTTTGAAGCTATTAAAAAACTTATTAATTTCCACCTTAACAAAAACCGAAATAAATCCTGATCAAAATTCATTTCAAATTTGCCTCCGGGCTCCAAATAATTTTGGAAAGTGACAAAAGTCCTTAAAAATAGTCCTTTATTGATCTTCATGCAAATGGTGAAGTTTTAAAGGCTGGCTCTGATAAGGCAAATTCTTTAGCAGAAGTATTTGGTAACTCACATACTATTATTTTAAATAATTATTCACTTATGGACACAGTTGTCGCAAGATTCGTTCATTTTCTTAACGATACAATTCTTGATAGATCAAAAGTGGAACTTACCAATTTAGCTGAAATTAAATCGTTTGTACTTCTATTGAAAGATAATAAAGACATTATCCTTAAAAATATGCCCGATTGCTTTTTTAAAACTTTAAGTAAACTTTTCAACTCTTGCTTGATAGAAGGATATTTTCCACCGATTTTTAAGAAGGCAAAAGTTATCCCAATGCCTAGGCCAGGAAAAGATCCTCTCCGTCTAGCTATAGACCAATTAGCATCCTAAAACTATTGGATGAAGTATTTGAGAAGATAATAAATACTATAATTTTAGATTTTTCTAATCAATATAATATTATCAACCCTCAATAGTTTGGATTCCGCAAGGAGAACTCTACATCAGTTAAAAAAGGTCGTTAATTTTTTTTTTTTTTTTTTGAAAAAACGAAAGAAATCGTAAGAGCACTGGGATTATGTTTCTTGACATTAAAAAGGCATTCAATTCAGTATGGCGTGATGGCCTAAATTTTAAATTTAACACTTCAGTTATCCAAACACCTGTGGGTCTGTCGCAAGGTTCAGTATTATCACCTACCCTTTATTCAATATATATTTCTGAATCAAGAAGTAGCTTTTTACGCAGACGATATAGCTTTCATTTGCTGCGGTAAGGTGTCTAACGTAATAATCAAAAAAATGGAAGGTAGTTTAAAGTTTACCCACAAATACTTTGATAAATGGAAGATTAAAGCTAATGTTAGTAAAACAGAAGCCATTATATTTCGATACAATAGGTCGCAGAAACGTATTCCTAGAAATCCTTTATATTATAAAGGTTTTGTAGGAATATTATTATTATTATTATTATTAATATTATTATTATTATTATTATTATTATTATTATTATTATTATTATTATTAATGACTTTATTGAAACCTTTATAAAATAATTACATTGTTATGAGAATTTACTTAAAAGTATTACAACAACTAACATCTAAATAATTAAATAAGGAAACTACTAATATCACAGTGTTAAGGAAAAGTTGTCAAAAAAACCCTTGTACATACTTAAACGTTATAAGAAATTTTAAAAACAACCATCAGTTATAACTCTTTAAGTAAAAAAAGAGTCTTAGTGATTGTTTAGCAAATTTCTTATTATTCCATATGTAGACGTTCTGCATTTTTCATTAAATGACAGAGTCAGTTCCCTTGCAAATGAATTAAACATTTTATGCTTAAAACTTCTATGCAGTAGGTCAGTAGAATATCTGGGGTGTAGGTTATGAATTATTTTCAGATTTTTATTTTGTATTATCTGTAATTTTCTTGTGTAAGTTTTAGCAGTTTTATTAAACCAGGCTTGGCATCCGTAGGTCATAATTGGTCGAATATACATTTTGTAAATAAGGATTTTGTTTTTTAAATTAAGTTTAGATCTTCTGTTAATTAAAGGGTAAAGTGCACGACCGCATTTGATTGCTTTATCACAAATATACTGTATGTGTTGTTTAAATAATAGTTTTTTATCTAAGATAATGCCTAGATATTTGAAACTATCCTGCAGAGGAATAAAAACTCCCCTAGAATATAAATGTTTTGTAGGAATACGTTTCTGTGATCTATTATATGGAAATATAATAGCTTGTGTTTTACTAATATTAACTTTTATCTTCCATTTATCAAAGTATTTATTGGTAGATTTTAAACTATCTTCCATTTTTTTGATTATTGCGTTTGACACCTTACTGCAGCAAATAAAAGCACTGTCGTCAGCGTAAAATGCTACTTCTTGATTCTTGCGAATAGTAAAATCGGAAATATATATTGAATAAAGAGTAGGTGATAATATAGATCCTTGCGGTAGACCCGCAGGGATTTGTCTATCACTAGATAGCGTGTTATCTATAGATACAGTAAATGGGCGCTGATCTAAAAAACTCTTTATTATCTTTTGCAAGTACGTTGGATAATTGAAGGAATTTAGTTAAAAAACCAGGCCTTCATGCCATATTGAATCGAAGGCTTTTTCAATGTCAAGAAAAATAACTCCAGTGCTCTTACGATTTCTTTTGTTTGTTTCAATAAAATTAACGACTCTTTTTAGTTGATGTACTGTGGAGTGCTCCTTGCGGAATCCAAACTGTTGAGGGTTAATAATATTATTTTGGTTGGAAAAATTTAAAATTCTCTTATTAATCATTTTTTCAAATACTTTATCCAATAGGCTTAGAATGCTGATTGGTCTATAGCTAGACGGTAATTTAGGATCCTTTCCTGGCTTAGGAATTGGGATAACTTTTGCTTTCTTAAAAATAGTTTGAAAACATCCTTCTATTAAACAAGAGTTGAAAAGTTTACATAGGGTTTCAAAAAAGCAATCGGGCATCTTTTTAAGGATAATGCTATTAATGCTATCTAAACCGGGGGCTTTATTATTTTTCAATAAAAGTGCAAATGATTTAACTTCATCTAAATTGGTAAGCTCTACGTTAGATCTGTCAAGAATTGTATCGTTAAGATCTTGAATGAATCTTGAGACGGCTGTGTCCATAGGTGAATAATTATTTAAAGTAATGGTGTGTGAATTACCAAATACATTTTCTATTGAATTAGCTTTTTCATTGCCAGTTTTTAAAACTTCACCATTTACATGAAGATCAGTAAAAGGAATTTTGTTTCCTTTGAGTGCTTTTTTTACTTTCCAAAACTTTTTAGAGCCCGAGGGCAAATTCGAAATAAGGTGAAAATCAATAAGTTTATTTAATAGCTTCAAAATGCTTTTCAATTGATTTTTATAATTAAAATCGCTACATCTTTGAAATTTACGATTGTATTTATTTCTCTGACTAATTAACATTTTACTAATTTCAGAGATTTCTCGTTGCCACGAATTTTTATGACCGACAGGTATTTTATTGAACGCTTCTTTAACTATAAATATTAATTTGTTAAAATAAAAATCTAGATTACCTGAATTAGTAACGGGTTGATCAATGTTCTGACACCTAATTTCATTTTCAACCCAGTTTCTGATTGTTGACCAGTCTGCGCAATAATACAAGGGAATTGAATATGTCATGTTTTGAACCTGGGCATAAATAACACAAGATATAGGTACATGGTCCTATTGTAAAACATTTGGATGTGTCTCAAGGTTTGAAAAATCGAGACACGAGTTAGATAAAGAAATGTCAACTGTGGACGGTTGAACGGGGTTGATATTTTGTCCAAAGCGAGTGTGTCCATTTGGGTAATAAATGAAGTAGCTGGATCGAAGACAATGGCAGTAGAGATCATTACCAGCCGGATTATTTGACATACAATTCCAATGTGTATGTTGGGCATTCAGATCACCGAAAATAAAATAGTCTTTTGAAAACGAAGTTAATTTATCCAAATCAGCTTTAAAATTGGTAGTATGAACTGGATTATACGCTGAAGTGAATATAACTGGCCTTCTATTAATCATAACTTGTACTGAAATACTTTCAGCAGTACTTGTTTTAATTGCAATTAGAACTCCTCCGCCATGAGTAGATCGATCCTCTCCATAAATTTTATAATCACCAAGTTGAAACTTCGATTTTCCTTTTGTGTAAAAAGTATTCCAGCTGGGCAGCTGCTGACTCAGTTGTTATGCCTTGGGCATTCCAATGCATAACATGAACATTGTGTCTACCGGTTGAATTATATGGCATGTTTAAGCATCATACCCAAAACTCGTAGCTTGTCGTACTTATTTTGACATCTTTGCAAAGCATCGACAGCATCAAAAAATATTTCCAGAAGTCTTTCATTGGAAATGTCATCATTATTATTATTGTCGTAGCTCTTGCCTTTAGCTACCTCAGAATACAAATTACCAAAATCTCGGGAATTACGTGTGTTATTATGGGGTTCTTGCCTTGGCAATTGAGGAAAATCATGATCATATTCTTTAAAATATGTTACGTTATTTCTTCTGCTGGTCGCCCTAGATTTAGATGTTACTCGATGACGGATTTCTAAATATTCTTGACGACTTGGGCACTTTGGGTCATCAGCTCTATGGTTAATGTTTTTTAAGTTCTTCTTTATGCAGTTGTAGCACATATAAATTATACTACCATCACTATTACCTTTGTTAAGTGAACAAACTGCATACTCATGGTTTCCGGCGCAGGCTGAACACACTACGATATGGTTACAATTTTTAGCACCATGTCCATACTTCTATTGCCCTTTGGAGGTTTTCTCCAATATACAGATATATTACAAAAATATCTTATTTTCATAACCTCTCTTTTTGAAACATGTTGACGTTCAAACTCAATGAACCAAACTCAATGGAACCTTTTGTTGCTAATTCCTTAATGCTTACCGGGTTTATGTTGAGCGAGCTTATAAATTCTTCGCTAATTATTTTTGTGTCCAGTTGTGGCAGTCCAAATAAAACCAATTTAAAAGTTTTTACATCCCTCAATTCATGCGTATAATACTGAAATTTTTTGTCTTTGAGAACACTCAAAGCTTCATTGTACAGCGGTAACGAGTTTGATACAATTTTTGTATCAATAGATATCCGTTTGTAAGTATACTTATCCCCAATTAATCCGATCACAGTTGAAAAACTGTGGGTAGAGTCCACAATTATTGGTGGAATCTTTTCTTTGATAGTAACTGCTTCTTCTTCATCTTCAGACAGAAGCTGAAACTTGTTGGAACTAGTGCTGGGATCGTGTATAGTTTTTGGCATCTTGAATTTAGGGCTATTGCCCCAATGCTTTCTTCTTTTTTGAGTAAACATTGCCAAATAAAAGAAAGTTAAAGCAAATTTAAGTAGTTCTTTTTACACTTTTTAATTAAAAAATTCAATTAATTTTTCAAGCAAAAATTAACACGATGTTTTTATCTTGAGGCAGAGATACCAGATGGTTTTGTAGGAATATATAAATATAGTAGTATTAAATATCTTAAATATCAACTATCATTTAACAACACATAAAGCAATTAAATGCGGTTGTTTTCTTTACCCCTTACTAAATACAAGATCTAAACTTGATTTAAAAAACAAGATCCTTATTTACAAAATGTATTTCGGCCAATTTTGACCTATGGATGCCTAGTCTGGTTTTATAAAATTGTGAAAACTTACACAAGAAAATTGCAGATAATACAAAATAAAAATCTGAAAATAATTCATAACCTACAGCCCAGATATTCGACTGATCTGCTGCATGGAAACTTTAACCATATAATGTTTAATACATTTTCAGGGGAACCGAATCTGTCATTTAATGAAAAATGCAGAACGTCTACATATGAAATAATAAGAAATTGGGTCAATAATCATTAAGACTCCTTTGTACTTAAAGAGTAATATTTGGTGTTTTTAAAATTTCTTATAACGTTTAAAATAGGTACAAGGTTTTTTAGACAACGTTTCCTTAATGCTGTGATATTAGTGGACTCTTTATTTAATTATTTAGATGTTAATTGTTGTTACACTTTTAAGTAAATCCTAATAACATTGTAACTAATTATTTTATAAAGGTTTCAATAAAGTCAATATATTGTTACGAAATTGTAATTGAATTCAAATATAACGGTTTTAACGGCCGGTTTAAATCTTTCTCAATGCTTCCAGACATTTCCGTTTATGTTAACTGCAGTTAACATAGCTGTAAAATTATTAACATAGTTCTAAACATACAACATTGAATAAAAAGCTTTCACCATTGTTTTTAAGTGTGGCAGCACTAAGTGCTTATGCTGCTGGCACTATCATCAAAAGCTAGCTTGGCAGCACTAAGTGTTTATGTGCTGGCACTATCATCAAAAGCTAGTTTGGCAGCACTAAGTGTTTATGCTAATGGCATTACCTACAAAAACTCTAGATTGTCCGTTAACATTGTAGAAAGAAATAGAGCTCTCAAGAAACATCTAGTAGGCAATACAGTGTATATAAATTGGCCGTGAGAACACCATTGAGTCAGTCTGGTTGGAAGCGTCGTTAAGTAAAGACATATTAACTGCCTTGGCTGTATAATCTTGTACATTATTAAAGTGTGCTGTATAAAGCGTGTAATTTAAGTGTGTGTGTGTGTATTAAAACACAAAGTGACTTATAAACTGTATTGTTGTACATTTTTAAATAAAATAAAGTGTCGTTACAATTTTTAAACTACTGAACTGCTGTTATTTTTGTAATCAAAGTACAAGTTTATTTAAAGGAAATAAACGACCGTTTTTAAAAGGTAAAAACGTAACAATTGGTGTCAGAAGTGGGATTGCAAAATAATAAGCAGTCATGAAGTTTGAAGAGTTAAAAGTGGAGCAACTCAAGAAAGAATTGAATAAGTTGGAGTTACCTACAGCTGGTAATAAAGCAGAATTACAAAAGAGGCTGATAGATGAATTCAAGCGGCGTAATATTGACATCGGAACTTACGAATTCGAGTATAAAGAAGAAATGGAAGTTTCTACCCGTGCAACAACAAGCATGGATTTATCCACAATGTTTGCTGCTATGATGGAGCAATTTAAAGAAGCCAACGAGAAACTACTTTCTGAAGTTAAAGAAACTTCTAAAGTAAATAACGAGAAACTTCTTGCTGAAGTCAAAGAAGAAAATAAAATAATGGAAATAAAATTTCAAGAAACTTCTAAAGTAAATAATGAGAAACTTCTTGCCGAAGTTAAAGAAACTTCTAGAGCGACAGACGAGAAACTTCAACAAATTTCGGAAGTTATAAACAGCAGAGTGGATGGCATTGATAAAAAGGTGTCCGACTTAGAGAGCTGCCTAGATATACAAGCCAACGTCGTTGATAAAAAGCTGACCGACTTAGAGAGCAGTCTAGATTTACAAGCCAAAGTCATTGATAAAAAGCTGTCCGACTTAGAGAGCTGCCTAGATATACAATCCAAAGATGTTGATAAAAAACTACATGATCTAGAAATAAAGATGAATAATCTTCAATGCCAAGATGGACAGGTGCGAATTATTCCAGAATCCTCTAATAGAATAAAGGCCCCTAGTTTTGATGGCAGCACACCATTTAATGTGTTCAAGTTCCAGTTTGATACAATTGCCATTAAAAACATGTGGAATGACGAAGAAAAAGCTATAGAGTTGATATTGGCCCTAAAAGGAAATGCAGCAGTAGTTCTTGAAAGCGTGCCAGCATGTAACAGAAACAGTTATGATGATATAATGGAGGCGCTACAACGTAAGTACGCTGGTGAACATAAAAAGGACTTATACCGAATGGAATTGCGTGGTAGAGTGCAGAAGCCCAATGAGACGCTACAAGACTTTGCGTTGGAAATCGAACGTTTGCTGCAGCTTACTTATCCAGGGGAGAACAGCCCGTTTTTGGACCATTTCAAGACAGAGGCATTTGTTAATGGTATTCGCGACCCTGAAATAAAACACGCGGTTTGTGCAACACCTAAACCATCATTTACTGAGACTGTATCATTCGCACTGGCACAAGAAACGGCGAAAATAATTTCAAAGTCGCAAATATGCAAGGTGCGAAATGTTGAAGTTGTTTCTGATAATGAGAGAAATATAGTCGACGAATTAAAAAAGGTTTTGGAGGCGTTTAATGAGAAGCAAAATAAAGCCAGAGTAAAATGCTATAACTGTGGTAAATCGGGTCATATTCAGCGAAACTGTAAAACACCAAGGAAACGAAACAGATCTGCCTCGCCTCAAAGAAATAACCGGCAGTCAAATCATCAATCATCACAAGAATCACCTTTAAACTAAAACGAGCTGGCACTATGGGGCAAGAGCTAGCTCCCACATCTGAGGGCCCCACCATCTCCATATCCGTAATGCAACAGAAAAATAGCAATCTTACTGCCTCGGGGTACATCAACGGTCAGAAGCACGTTTTTACTGTAGACACCGGGGCATCACAGTCTATCGTCAGGCCAGATTTAGTTAAGAAAACAATTGAACCATTATGTGGGGTAAGCCTGCGCACAGCTACTGGGGAGCCGGCCACGGTCTATGGTAAAGTAAATGTGAAATTAACCATTGCCAACGTTACCGTCAATCATGTATTCATTGTTGCCGACATTGTGGACGAAGTTATCATTGGTGCTGATTTCATGATTAGCCATGGCATTACTTTGGATATGGGACAAAAAGTTATGATTTGGCGAAATGTGGAGATACCCCTTGACGTCGGATATGAAAATAAGACTCAAGTAAGAAAGCTAGTTACCGTCGAGCATCAGAAGCTACCACCACAGTCAGAAACTTTAGTATGGGCTCGCATGGAGGGAGATTGTAAGGACAACAGTTTGAGGGTGATAGAACCATCAGAAATAACAAGTGATCTTGTAACAGCAAAAACCTTCGTTAGGTGCTCATCAACAAATAATAAAAACACTTCCCAAGAGCAAGATGACCTAAACGAACTTCATGAATTCGTACCCAGACGAATGAAAATGACCAGCGACAAAATAAAAGCCAGATACGATCGAGCAGCGAATTCTGAAGGATTTAACGAAGGCCAGCTTGTACTGTTATATAACCCACAACGTAAGAAAGAAATGTTCCCCAAACTACAAACCCATTGGGATGGACCATACAAGGTGATTAATAAATTAAACGGCGTGGTGTACAGAATACGGAAAGAAAAGAGGCCGAGATTTAAAATGAAGAACTAGCTACCTATGGGAGAAGTGATTCTGTGCCTATTCGGGACGAACAGGCTTAAGCGGGGGGCAGTGTTACGAAATTGTAATTGAATTCAAATATAACGGTTTTAACGGCCAGTTTAAATCTTTCTCAATGCTTCCAGACATTTCCGTTTATGTTAACTGCAGTTAACATAGCTGTAAAATTATTAACATAGTTCTAAACATACAACATTGAATAAAAAGCTTTCACCATTGTTTTTAAGTGTGGCAGCACTAAGTGCTTATGCTGCTGGCACTATCATCAAAAGCTAGCTTGGCAGCACTAAGTGTTTATGTGCTGGCACTATCATCAAAAGCTAGTTTGGCAGCACTAAGTGTTTATGCTAATGGCATTACCTACAAAAACTCTAGATTGTCCGTTAACATTGTAGAAAGAAATAGAGCTCTCAAGAAACATCTAGTAGGCAATACAGTGTATATAAATTGGCCGTGAGAACACCATTGAGTCAGTCTGGTTGGAAGCGTCGTTAAGTAAAGACATATTAACTGCCTTGGCTGTATAATCTTGTACATTATTAAAGTGTGCTGTATAAAGCGTGTAATTTAAGTGTGTGTGTGTGTATTAAAACACAAAGTGACTTATAAACTGTATTGTTGTACATTTTTAAATAAAATAAAGTGTCGTTACAATTTTTAAACTACTGAACTGCTGTTATTTTTGTAATCAAAGTACAAGTTTATTTAAAGGAAATAAACGACCGTTTTTAAAAGGTAAAAACGTAACAATATATTAAAAAATATATAACTTAGAGCGTTTTTTTAATCTTAAAAATTTAAAATAATTTTATTAGACTTTTCAAAATGGAGGAATACGGATTTTTTGGAACCGTGCCTGCAAAATTTTTACACGGTTGACTTTTTACAGTCTCTAAGAATTATTCTTCCATTTTCCATAGGTCGCATTTCTTGGTACTGTGTTCATAATATGGTAGAATCTACATTTTCTATGGGAATAATGGAGGAATACACGGTTGGCTCTTTATAGTCTTTGGGAAGTATTTTTCCATTTTCTGTAGGTCTGATATCTTGGCACTGATTGTGTTCCAAGATGTAACAGAATCTATGGGCAAGATGAAGGAACTTAGATTTCTCAATAACGGATCGAGAAATTTTTACACAGAATGCTTTTTATAATCCCTAAATAATATTCTTGCGTTTTCCATAATATTGTTACGTTTTTGCCTTTTAAAAAAGGTAGTTTATTTCCTTTAAATAATCCATATACTTTGATTGCTAGTTTAAAAGTTGTAACGACTCTTTATTTTATCTAAAAATGTATTAAAACACAATAACACTTTGTGTTTTAATAAACACTTAAATTACATACTTTATACAGCACACTTTAATAATGTACAAGAATATACAGCCAAGGCAGTTAATTTGTTTTTGCTTAACGACGCTTCCAAATAGACTTACTCAATGATATTCTCACGGCCAATTTATATACACTGCACTGTTATCTAGATGCTTCTCGAAAGCTCTATCTGTTTCTACAATGTTCTTAACGGACAAACTAGTATATTCGAAGCTTTTAATGTTAATGTTAACAGTTTCAACTTTTAGTGTTGCCATACTTACAAGCAATGGCGAAAGCTTTTTATTCAATGTTGTATGTTTACAACTATGTTAATAATTTCTACAGATATGTTAACATAATGATGTTAACATAAACAGAAAGGTCTAGAAGCATTGAGAACGGTTGAGAAGCATTATTTAATTTTAAACCTGCCGTTAAAGCCGTTATATTTGAATTCAAGTACAATTTCCTAACAATATATTGGGAATCCAGATTGCGAGATATAATGGAATTCAAAATTGTTTAAAAAAAACATATGTAAAAAAGTTTTGCCATTGTGCAATTTGCAAAGTAATTGCTTGGCACAAGTATAAAACTTTTTTTTTTCTAAAAATGCTTAAATTCTTAAGTAATCATCAGCTGTTGATGTATACAATGATAGTTTGTTGTTTACTTCTTTTATTTTGAAATTTGTTATATTAAGACCATCTTTAATGAATTTAATGAAATTTTTAGGTTTCACATCATATACGTACGTTTAACTCGTGGTCATCACCTAACATAAAATATTTAACATTAACACTAACATCATTTAATGGTAATTGTAGACTTTGAACGGTCTGCATTGGAAGTTTTTTGACTTTGTTTTGTTGATTTTTTGCATTCTCTTTATCTTATTACTACGTTTATACACACCTCTTACTGGCAATTCAAGTTATTGCGAAATGAAAATTTTGCCGTACAAGCGGTGAGTTAATATTTTATTTGTAAGTTATTAACTCACGAAAACTAATCGCGATTAGTAAAACTAATTGCAAATAAAGCGTACGGCGTTGCCACTTTCTTTTACGATCAGAGAATTTTAGATGATAATAGTTGTATTTTTTCCATCCGGCACGACAAATAAGAAAATATATTTCTTTATGCTATTTGTATATAAACAGTTAGTTATTTATTTTCAAGTTATTTATATTTGCAATAATCGAGCGTATAAACATTATATATATTATTTGTTACCCCAGGTCTACAACTGAGATTAACGCTGGCAGAGGAGAGTAACTATTTTGTTTACATTATGTAACATCTAAAATAAGGGGTACACGTATTCTAACAAATCCTATAATATATCATTATTTTCAATCAGTCACAGAGTAAACATGTCCTTTTTATTTAAGCAATACGCACTTTTTTAGCACAATGTTTATAAAAATGTTTTTTAACGTAAAACAAACACTAAAAGGAAACAATTTTACAAAATAACATTGTTTTTCAGTAATTTCCAAAATACACATGCACACACAAATAAACTTTCGTATATGTGTATTTCTTTGACAGTTCATCTTATAAGATGGTTGTGTAGAGAAATCTCATCACACAGTCTCATAATACATCTTATAATACCAATATTTGAATCTACACGTGAAATAATTGTCTCAGAGTACGAATTTGACACTTTCTGATACAAAAATCTTCCATATTATGTTACGTCTAGACGGGCTATTATTACAGCTGGGCATATGAGGTCACTTAAGTAGTGTCTATATTAGACAATTTTTTACAAGACAAACGTCAAATTCATGGCGAATCTATACAAGCTCATCTCATTTAAAAAACTGAATACTACTTTCGGTTGTTACAGCTGTCTTATTATAGTTTTTGAACAAATCTTGACACCTTTTATAAATTCGCGTTGATTTTGAAGTTCGTCTTGATAAAAATTTGTTTAGTATAGACACTACATTATTACACTATGACAAAAAAAAAAAAAACATTGAAAACGACATAGTGTAATAAGAAAGTAATTTACAATTTTTTTTATGTGCATACCGCGCTAAACTGTTAAATTGTTTTTTTATTCAAATGTAATATTTTTACCGTGTTTATTTACCTTTTTTCTTTTCAATTTTTTCATTTTCTGTTCATAGCATTTTGACATTAGCTGTGTTTTGTTGCCACCGTTGAGTGTTAACGTTGATAGTTAGCAAAAAAAAAAAAAATAAATAAAATATATATATATATATATATATATATATATATATATATATATATATATATTTCCCCGACTTGGTATAACTTGATATTCAAAACAAAATTGCATAAATAAATCTTTATTTTATTTAAAACTTTATTTTATTAAAAAATAATAATAATTTAAATTTGTTTGCGTTGTATTCAATTGTATTGTTACGAAATTGTACTTGAATTCAAATATAACGGTTTTAACGGCTGGTTTAAATCTTTCTCAATGCTTCTAGACATTTCCGTTTATGTTAACAGCAGTTAACATATCTGTAAAAATTATTAACATAGTTCTAAACCTACAACATTGAATAAAAAGCTTTCACCATTGTTTTTAAGTATGGCAACACTAAATGTTTAAGCTGCTAACATTAACATCGAAAGCTCTAGTTTGTCCGTTAAGAACACTGTGGAAAGAAATAGAGCTTTCAAGAAGCATCTAGTAGGTAATACAGTGTATATAAATTGGCCATGAGAACACCATTGAGTGAGTCTAATTGGAACCGTCGTTAAGTAAAGACAAATTAACTGCCTTGGCTGTATAATCTTGTACATTATTAAAGTGTGTTGTATAAGGTGTGTAATTTAAGTGTGTGTTTATATTAGAACGCAAGTGACTATTTACACTGTTATTGTTGTACATTTTTGAATAAAATAAAGAGTCGTTACAATTTTTAAACTACTAAACTGCTGTTATTTGCAACAAAACTACAGGTTTATTTAAAGGAAATAAACGACCGTTTTTAAAAGGTAAAAACGTAACAATATATATTAAATTATTTTTTTTATCAAAGTGGCACACCTTGACAATGGGCATTTTCATAACATTTCACTTCCATATAAGTCACAACATATGTTAGTACTTTCACCGAACTGGCAACCTTGATTTTGAATAAGTGATGGTAACTCTGTCTTTTTAAAATCCGTTAAAAGTATATTTAAAGTAGGATAAATACAAAAGATCCACTAATAGTTCATACACATATTTAATTTGGGGGCCTCAAACAAATTCTAAACAATGGTTTACAAAAAAAATTTTCCTCTGGTAAACTTGTTTAGATCTAAAGTGGAGCCTATAAGCTAGTTTAGTTGAAAAAGAATTTAATAGTTAAATACATTACGTTTATTTTTGCATAAAAAACGAAAAATAATTCTTTACATTCAAGCGCAATTAAAGTCAACAGTATTTAGATGGTTAAAGTCAACAGTATTTAGACGGTTAGTAGCCGAACTGAAAGAAGTAATTTACAAAAAAGGGCAGGCGTTTCAATAGAGAATACTTTTGTCTGCAAATATTATTTCTCTTATTTTTTCTTTCTGATATATATTGTTAAAAGATCCGTTATTTATAATTATATAATTGTTATCGATTTAGTTTTCTTTTTTCAAAAATCTACATATATTTCTAATTAAATATATTTTCAAGACAAACAAGTTTCAAAATCGCTATATTTACCAAAAAAATTCTCTAATTAGCAACACTGATTTAGATCTACTTGGCAAAAAAAAAAAAAAACAATGACCATTAAAAGAAATTTAGTCAGATGTGTTTTGTGCGGTAAACTTATAACATGATGGGTTGTTGATTGTGTGCTAAAAGCTTATATTATTCTTCCTTTTTCCCTGCATTACTAATAGTGTAACCAAGATAAAGTTATTAAGCAACATAAAGAAAAGAATTTAAAATTGGAAACGTAACATAAAAGCAAATTTCAATAAAAAAACGAATGAGTTAAAATTTGAGTAAAGTAAAGTAAAGTAACGACATAGAAAAGGTAACAAAAAAGGTTAATTAACATTAAAAGAAACATCCAATAAAACGACCCATAAGTGAAGTATCATAGAAGAAAGTACAGAAGAGAAAGAAAAAGGGGAGTGGAAGAAAATTAAATAAAAAAGTGGCAATCACATATTCACACACTCACTGGAAGCGACTACAACTAAATACTAGTGGAAATTTTAATTGTTTAAAGAAGAGGAATAGTGTGTTTGTATGCAAAAAAATAATAGTTTTTTTTCTTTTCTATAGTTTATTGTATCATAACAAAATTTGCAAAACAAAAGCGTAATTGTAATAAAATTTATTATAATTGAATATTATTTGTTTGTGGTTGTTATTGTTGTTTTTGCTGTTAGAGTAAATAAACAATATTGATTTATCACTCACTTGTACGTTTCATTAACTTAAAGAAGAAATGGCTCCGGCTTTAAGTAAATTGCGCGAAAATCAAAATGCCATTGTGGGCTTAACTGGCATCTCGGCGGCTTTATGGATCATTGTCTATGGAAAAATAAACAGTAAACGCAGGTTGGTAATGAATCTATAATTTATCTATTTATTGTTTTGCACCTAAATATTATTTTTTATATTTTCATTTCCATCTCTTTACTAAAATAGTCAGCAATATTAATTACACTTTGCAGACAACAATAGTTTTATTTCAAGTATAAAACGTAACCAAAGTTAATAGCCATATTGCCATGGCCCTGAATTTTTTTATATTTTTCTTCGTGTTTTTATTTTATTTTTTTGTAGTCATTATCATTTAGCTGTTTTGATTTAACAGTTGTAGACGTTGTTATTATGTTATTTTATACTATGTATAATATTGTTGTTTTAGCTTGTTTTAGTTGTTGGCTATAACTACTACAGTTAGTTAATAGGACAGGATTCCGGTTTTTGTTTAACATTTGACAACTTTAATAATACATATTAACATTATTAATGTTAACAGAGGAGCTGCCACGTTGTGAAATATATAAAAATAGGGAAAATAAAAGATTTTAGCTAAATGATTTTTTTGTAAAAATTTAAAAATATCCCTAAAGCAAAAAAATTTGATATAATTAACTTCCATAAAAATATGTTACATCATGCTACATCCTTAAAAAAGAGCTTCAAAATCAATGATTTCAACACAGTCTTTTAATTGGTGTAAAGTACTTAGTGCTGAGCAATTATATGAACTCCTTGTTGTTATTGGAATTTCTTTTCTTAAAGTAATGTTTACATATTTTTTTTTATTAACTTTATTAAGTTAATATTTTTAGTCATTCTAAATCTATTATTTGAGACTCTATTTGAGAGGATATACGATAACTTGTTGCCTCCAATCTTTGTTTAAATAATGAGTTACGTATAAGTAAGTAGTGTAGAGTTTATTATATTAGCATTTTAACTCATTATGTATTTGGTATTGAAAGTTTTGCTGGAAAATTTAAAATCATTTATTTATGTTCTGCTAAAAAGTGTAATAAAACATTTTTTCAGAAATATTTTGTTTCGTTTTTTTTATAATTCTGTAACTTGTAAACCTTTTGAGATATCTGAACAAAATTTCACATGGTTCGACATGAAGTGCTTATAAGTTGATGGGTCTAAATATGAAGTTTTTTAATTAATAATTACATTTTTTGTTATTAGTTTAATGGTCATTGACCTTCAATTTTTTATATGTACATAAACATATATAAACATATATATAATATATATATATAATTTGTTTTCTTTTGAGGTTCAAAAGAATTTGATTTTTTTAATGGCACATATTAAATCAAAAATTAAAAAAAAAAAAAAAATCACATGTGTAACCTACATACACAACGGTATCACATGAAATGAAAAAAAATGTTAAACAAAATTTTAGAACAAATATAAAATGTAATATGGAAACATTTTTGATCACGCCTCGCGAAAAAGGCACCTCTTAGAGCCATTCACGTTTTTTCTGCCCAAGTTTGGGCTCCCCCCTATAGCACTGCTATTGAGGGCACAATAACGAGATATATTTCAACCGATTTACAATTACAAGAGGAATAAACTTCCATTCGCCACTTGTCCACAATATAATTCAACAGTGGTCAACGACAGACAAGTTGGCCTATTTCTACAAGTGTTTGTAGTTTACATTATAGGAATTGGACACATATGCTAAAATTCGTGATTACGGTAATAAAAAGAAAAAAACGCTTTTTTTCAATTTTTTTAAATTTGAGTGCTTTTCTTTACCACATGGAACCATTTCAGGTCTTGAATTTTTGTTTTACTTCACCAATTGTTGTTAACATAATTGCATCAAAAGTTATTTTTTAAAATTAGAATTAAAAACATATTTAAGGTTTATGTTCGGTTTTATAAAGGTAAATTCAAAAAGAGAATTTCCTATAAACATTTGTATAATGTATTTCGAGCTTTTTCACAAGGAATGTTATCTATGTTATGTTTTGATTCTTTTGAATATTTTTGTTTCCAAATTATGTTAATTTCTTTCGTTTATACGGTGTTTGTTTTTGTTTTGGGTTTTAAAAGTTAAAAAAAGGCTAATAAAGCAAAATTTCCATACAACATTTATTTGTTACCATTTGAATGCCCCCGCGTTGCACGGAATATACAAAATTTAAGACGGCGTAAAAATACATCTTTCTTCTTACAACATTTATTTAAAGTGAGAAACCCTGAACTCTAAAGTTCTTTCCATCTTCAAATGCATTTATATTTAAAATTTCATTAAAATCGGTTCTGCGGTTCGGGCGTGATTGCGTCACAAAGAAATAAATAAACAAACACACACTTGATTTTATAATATTAATATGGATAAATCTTTGATAAATTTAGAATTATTATGAATAAGAAGAGTAATGTACAATAAAGAAAAAGGGATTCTCGATCAAAATTAATTGAAATTTTTATTTGAATATAGTCATATTGCATAGTGGAGCCATTTCCATGGTAATAAGTCTGGATCTTTTAAACCGCTGAACCGATTTTAATGAAACTATAGACATCGATCGAGTATTTAAGCTTTCAGATTACTGTTGATTGGAGTGTAGCTGCAGTAAGGACAACGCTACAAATGCCAAAAAAATTAAATTTTTTTAATCTGTAAAAAACTTTGATTGTTGTTTTCGATACTTCTGTGAATTAGAACAGATAGTTCAATATGTTTTTAAAGGTTTTGCAAAAGTTGTGACATCGTTACACGAAAAAATTTTCTGAAAAAAACCCATATTTCCAATAACAAAAATTTTGACCTATATTTTGATTTTATTTATGCAGTATGTCCCAAAATTTGCAATTTTTTGTTTTATTTTAGGAAAAGTCTTCTATAAATTTTAAAAAAGTGTAATAATTTTTACATTATTTTAAAGAACACGCAATTTCCTTTAAATTTATATATAATATGGCTATTTTGTGTTCCTAACGTTCTTGTAAAAATATTTAAAAAATAGAAGAAAACAAAGACTTAAAGATTTTTCTGCGTTTTGCTTAATTTAAATTTATTTACCTGATACGTTTTCAATGCAAAACGAAATATTCTAAACCATTTTAAAGGAAATAGTGCCTTCTTTATATGCATAAATTACTTTTTTTAAATTTATAGAACACATCTTCGCATAATAATCTAGCACCAATTTGTTCATTGCACACAAGTACATCGCTAATTATTTTAAATCTTGAAATAAGATTTATATCAACATCTATTTCAGATACTCTTTCGGGATCTGAAAAGAACATTCTTGCTGTGTTCCCATCGTTCGTATTGCCTGAACCTTGTTTTGGTTGGTATATAATCAACTCAAATGTTGACATGTTTCTTTTTAAACTTCTTAACTCCTTATTTGTGTCGTTGTTTCTTATTGATCCTGTAGGTTTAAAATACAAATCATAACTGATTTATAGTATGTTTTCCATGAATCGTATCTTGTATGTAGCGGTGATAATCCAAATTCATATGTATTAGTATTATCTAATGATTTTTCCGGGACTTGGTTTAAATGGCTTGATGTGGTTTGACATATAATGCAGCTGAATGAAGCCTTTGTGTTAGTCAAAGCCTAGACTAGTTTTCCATCTATCATCCTTACCACTAATTGGTAGCTTACTTCAATTGTCTGGCGGCCAATCTCTAATTCCAATGGCTGTTTTGTTGCAATTTGGGCTCTAATATCACTGACTTCTTTTTTAATGGCATCATGAGTTTCCTTCTGAAATTGATCTACAGTATTTCGCAGAAGATGGTGTTTGATTTTTCCAAATGTACTTTGTTTGCATCCTATTGGTCGAAGGTTCCGAATCTTCCAAATTATTTATTAATCGCAATGGTACAAATGACATTATGAACATATCTGTGTCTGAAGTATTTTCACATACATATTGCTTGTATTGCTTTTGTGCAGAAGAATCATCACATCCCCATTTGCAAAAGAGAATTAATTTGCAGTTTCCATATTTCTTCAAGTCATTTCCTTTAAATGAGCAATACAATAAAGAAAAAGGGATTCAAGTAGATCTTGAAGTTGTACCCCTGCCGAAATCGGCATGATTGCAATAGTGTCGCTAGGTGGCAAACAGTATTTCTTATGTGATGTGATTGTATGATGGATAGATATTTGAGCCTTTTTCATTCGCATGCAATCTGAGCTGAGTATATTGCTGTTTTGTTAACTTTAAATCCAAAAATAATGCTAATGCCTCTTCAGTTTTAAGAATTCGTTTTGTTCTCACTGGACTACCGTTAAATTCTTTTTGAATTGAATTTTGTGAGTTGTTTCTGTGATCGAAATTGATATAGCAAAATTTCTTGAATAATTTTATATTCAATTTTCTCCCAAGATAGTTTTGGTTTGTAATTTCTGAAGATACCTGGACAGTAATTTCACCCTTTAACCATTTTTAAAGCTGGTATAAAATCTTTGTTTGCTCCTTCCAACTTTTTTGTAGCGCTTTGTTAAGTTTATGACAAATTCAATTTTCCAAGTCCAATTGTATTGCGGTGCTGCATGAATATAAGTTTACTTTTCTTTGAACGTAACTTAGAATATCTTCCCATTTTTTGTTTTTAAAATACTCTTCGGATAATTATTTATAGCTGAAGCTTTATAAAGATTTTAAAATTTGATTGTAATTACTTAGATATATTATAGCAACTGAGTTTATATTCAAATACCAATGACTTTTATTTTTTTCTTACATTATGTTATACTATGTTCTTATGTAGCATAAATAAGTACAATAAATAAATAAAAATACATAAAATTTGGAAAATGGAAAAGGTGTTCTACAAACGGGTCCAGACAGGTACAAAAGTATATATGGGGTTAAAGAGGACACTTTCCATTCCACTAAAATTCAAAATTTGACTAAAATATAGTACCTGAGAAAACATTTAATAACACAGCAGTTTTAAACGGTACAGTTTCACATCATACTATTTATTAAAGACTATTATCCTACCAACATACCAAAAAAAAAAAAAAAATGTAGCCAATTATCGATAATAGTTTGCGAGTAATGATAATTTACTTCTGATCAAATTTACAAAAACCATATTTTTTATAAAATAACATATTATACTATTTGCCTTTAACAGCATGCCACGCCCACAATTAAACATATTTTGATCTAATTTTTTGGCCGCCATAGTTTCAATATGTTTACTTTTGAATGACATTAAAATTTTGGTAATTTGACTTTTGGCTATTGAGATTAATTTCTACAAACATTTGGAAGATGTCTCCCTAGAAGAAATTTACGCAATGTCTTCTTTTTATTATTTGATATCGCCTTTTTCAGTAAGGTGATTATCACCTCCGCAATAAATTGATGCAATACTTTTATTTTTCAGTCACAATTTTTTCAGTTGTTGAAAATTTTTTCAAAAATTAAAAAATATTAAAGAAACTTTTTTGTCTTTTAGCAAAAAATGGGTATTTTATGTGAAAGTTTTAGTTTCGTGCTTTATAATATTAAGATTTATGTGCATGCATGCTTTACAAGATGTAAACATTTCCTTTAATATGTTATTTCAAGATTTATTTCGTAATATTTTTTTTCTATATATTTATTACATCTTAGAGAAGATTATCTGGTGGTACCTTCTTATTTTCACCTAAATGGTTATCTAGCAATATTCCCTATTTTTCTTCCAGGCGTATTGATTTCTTATTGCTTAGATGTATCGCCTGTGATTTTATTTACGAAATTCATATACATTTTTAAAAGTATGGTAATATTTTTTGTGAAAAAATGAAAACAACAACAATCCGGAGAGAATTTATAGAAGAATTTATTTTTAATCCGAGCCGCTTTGCACATTTTTTATACAAATTTGTATGGAAGTTACCGAAGCGGCCTTGTTGTGTTTATACGTTTAATTGCCTTGATTTGTTCTTGTTTTGAAGTACGAAAATGAAAAGCAAAACGAAATTCGAAGTACAGGCAAGTTTGTACCCTTTCATATTCCCTCTCACTCTCTCTCACAAGAAATCAGAATTCGAACAAGAATTTGAAGAAAAATTGCTAGAATTCTGATTTCTTCTTGGATCCAGTTTTGTCTATGTATACATATAAGGGTTGAACAAAACAAAAATCTAACTTCTCTGGAAAAAAGCGGTTCATAAAGTAAATTGCTCTTAACCTAATGTAAGAAAAGTTAATAAAAGTTTTCCTGAAATTTTATTAAATACAACATTTTTATGAACGCAACTTCCTGGTTGCAGACAAAAATTAAAATTCCTAAAAATTTTTTTGTTCTTGCAAGTCATTTGTATGAGCAGGTAAAGAAGCACTTCATTTATAAGTAATGGATCACTTACATAGAAATATGAATATGTGAATGAATTCATGATATCTTCATTTCATTGTAAAACACAGAGTATTCTAATTTTTGTAACCTGTATGGTATTAAAAAAATTGTGTTGTTATGTACCAAAGAATGTCAAATCAACAAACTGTCCAGAACTCTGTAAATTTGAAAGATATTGGACCTTATTAAAAAATTTTAAAGAACAATAAAAACTCAAGAAAGAATAAAATAGAATTTAAAAAAAGAAGTGGACACATTCCGTAAAGTATATTTCATATCGCTGGAGGGTGTAAAATAGGCATAAAAGGGTAAAAGCTGCTCTTCCCTATATCTTCTTAACTTAATCAATACAATACACACAATTCATATATATATATACTATATATATATATATATATATATATATATATATATATATATATATATATATAAGTGCTTTGTGTACTTAAAAATCTTGTCATTTTATATTTCAGAATCATGTTATCATTAGAATTTTCTTACGATGTTAAAAAATTACACTTTTTATTTACACACCAAAAACGATATAATGATGGCTGCATATCTTCTTGAGAACATCACATAAAAATTTCGAAACACCCCTGATAGGGGCATTAGGATAAATGCTCCCTGGTATAGTGTTTTAACGCTCATAAATGACTTAATTATTTCATTATTTTATTTTAAATAAGTTTATTTACAAAGAAGTTTCGTACGGGCCTTAATCAGAATGCCAAATTTTGTGAAGATTGGTCAATAATTGAACATAACTCCCATATAAGGCCCTCTTCCCAAATCACTTTAACGTACATAAATCCCATATATTATTAGTATCATGATAATATTTGAAACAAATGAGTTTTATGTACACAAAAATCGCGGTGACAAACTTTATTATTACTTTCAATATTTGACCAAAACATAAAAAATATATACGGCTGAAAAGAATAACAGTATTAGGGATGCATTTATAATACTTTATCTAGAAATTTTGAGGGTGTATTGCAAATTTTTAAAACTGATTTATGATTAACTTAGAAAGGTCTATACGTACGTGAGTGATTTTTACTGTAGCAGTGTGTCATTATACTTCAGAAATGTTTAAAAAAATGTTGAATTCAATATAAATGGTAAATTTTAAAATAAATAAAATTTCTGAATTTACTGAAATCCAATATGCATTTCAGAAAATTTTTTTTTCAAAAAAATAATTATAAATTTCTGAAAATACTATAGAAGATATCTAAAAAATACTTTTAAAATTCTGAAATTAAATTTAACCCAGCAAAAACTTTTAAAGTAGTTTCTTGGTAATGAGGCGTCATTATTATTTGCCTACTCTGCATTACATTAATAAGTACTCAATAGTACAATAGCACAGTAACACTGCAATCAAGTGGATGAGTTGGCTAGAGCGCCGGATTAACAACCAGAAGGTTGTTGGTTCAACCCCATTCTGAAGCTGTTAGTTTTTTATAACAAAATGTCTAAAAAGATATTTTAAACTAAATAGAGTTTTTGTCGTTTAGGATGCTATGTGCAAGATGGTGTACTGAGTAAGACGTTAGTCAGTAAAAACGAATGGTTAGTGTGTGTCCAAATTCGAGTCTCTCTGACGGCACACAATTTTTTTGTTTTTTTTTTTATTTTTGTTGTCGTTTAGGTACATATTTTTGAGTATCCCTAGAGTCAAAAAATAACTACATGAATTTGTGGACAAGTCGAACAAAAATAACTAGTTATTCAGGCAAAAAAATAAGTAGTTTATTTTTGTTTCCAATTATACCTGCTAGCTTACCAGGAAAGCAAAGTTTTTGCTGGGAAATTATGAAATACAATCTTATATTTTTAAAATACAAGTGGAAATGGTGTATTATTTGCATATGAAAAAACTCCTACATAAAAAAAATATTGTTAGATGTTTTTAAAGCTATTTAAATGATCTTTCATGCTTCTTTCTAAATATGGTCTTTACTTGTTTGCATACATACTGAATTTTTGTTGAAATTATATATAATATACATATATTTAGATATTTTGAGGAAATTTCCATTTTTAAAATGGGACAAGCATAACTAGTTTTGTTGGCACTCGGAAAATGTTATTTTAACAGAGTGCTGTTAAATGTTATTAATCAATAAGAATTGGTTGTTGTTCGTAAACATTCACTTTTTTGTGATTTCCGGTTTTGCTAGGTTTCATAAGATTTCAAGTGCATTTTAGCAGAAGTTGATCGTAATAAATAATATGTGTTTGTATCTTGCAATAACCATATTTAGATGTATGCGTTTTTACATTATGTTTACTACTACTGACCCAATTTTATGAATATTTACCCAACAATAAATTGCAGTTGCATGCTTTTTTTGTTTAACACTGTTGCATGTTTTTTTAATTAGTTTTAGTTTAAAATTTCTTAACTATATGTTAATGTATTTATGTCTATGTAGTAGACACAATTGTATGTAGTTTAGTCTATTTTTTATTTTAAAAAATTATAATATTTTAGATAAAAAATTATATATTTTTGTTTTATTGCATGTTTAGCATCTATCTACCTATGTACATACGTCTATATATATATATATATATATATATATATATATATATATATATATATGCATGTATGTATGCATGTACCTGTTTTATTTTTTTCATTGTCTGCTTCTCTGCTACCTGTGCTAAACATGATGAGATTTCAATAAATCGTTAGACTACTATTGTATTTACAAACTTTGATTACACCGCGCAATATTGATGGATTTTGTGATTATTTGCTAGTTTAGTATTACCTTTTTTTCAATATTTCATAGTTATTAAATATTTTGAAACTTTGCACTCAATCATGTAAAGTATTAAATAAGTTTAATAAAATGTATTAATAATTTATAGATTTTTTTAGAAATTATTCATTTTGTACTTATAAGTTTTTTTTTATTCCTCAGAATTACATATTTAATTTCTTATTTATATGTATTCTATTAAGTTTTTTAAAGCAAACGTTGAAGCCACTTGTTATATATATATATATATATATATATATATATATATATATATATATATATATAAGATAAGCGACCGAATATGTAGGGGAACTCGCAGGGAGGTATATTATTTCTACTACTATGAGTAATCACAATACATATTTTTCCCGACTATGTCTAACATATTATGTATGATTTGTGCATTTTTTATGAAATTATCCGAATCGATATTAAATTTTAATATAATTTTCCAAAATTTTGCTATTTAATATTTTTTTTATAAAGTTGTATAATAAAATAAATTAAAATACACACCTAATATTATTATACATTTCGATAAAAATCAGTCGTTTAATTTGAACCCTTTTTAAGTGTTTTTAAACATTTTGTTTCATTCATACAATTTTCTGTATTTAGCATGTCTTGTAATTAATGTTAATGAATAATATTTATACTTAAATTATACTTAAAAATAAATTCCAGTCATTATTATTCAGGAAAATAAAATTGTTTTTATTTTCTATAAAATATTAAAATCGTAAGTTTACATGTATAATGTGCAATTCTTTAAGATTATGTATACATGACAATAAACGTATAATTTTCAATTCGTTTTAGACTTTGTACGGCATTTTAACTTCATGTTTAAATTAATCAGTTCAATATATTCTAGCTAACCATGTAAACATTTTCTATTGACATATATATCTGACGAAAGATAAGTAATGTGTGATCCATTTCGAGGTTCCCTACATTTTTAAAGAAAAAAAGACAGAAAATTCAAATTTAATGGGAATGTTTATTATCATTTGAAGGAACATTCTGTGGCATTTATTTTTTGAAGATTATGTCTATCAAATGTTGGCCGTTGCTACGTCGCAGATGGTCCATCCGTTCAGTCCAATTTTCGATGACTCGTTCGAGCATTTCGACTGGTAATTGGCGAATGACAAGCGTGATGTTTTCCTCTAAGGCCTGAATCGAAGCGGGTTTGTCCCTATAAACTTTATACTTTAAATATCCTCACAGGAAAAAGTCGAACGGTGTGATATCACACGATCTTGGTGGCCAATCGACCGGCCTAAACCGTGAAATTATGTGCTCACCGAAGTGTTCTCTCAATAAATCCATTGATTGATGCGATGTGCGGAAAATGGCGCCGTCTTGCTGAAACCAAATGTCTTGAATCTCTTCAGGTTACCCTTCGTCCTAAATGCGGCAATTTTGTTTGTTTACATACCTATTGAGCCAGAAATGGGCCTCGTCGCTGAACAAAATTTGCCTCGAAAACGTCGGATCTTCTTGGAACTTTTCAAGAGCCCATAGAGCGAAGCGATGTAGCTTGGGAAGGTCGAGCGGCTTCAGTTGTTACACAAGCTGTATCTTGTACGTTTTCAATTTAAGATCTCGACGTAAAATGTGCCAAGTCGTTCCATACGTCAGTCCGAGTTGCTGCGAAGGGCGCCGAATCGACTCTCCACGGTCTTCGTGTACACTCTCAGCTACGGTTCTGAATGATGAGTCTTAAAATGGTTGATGGTGTTGCGAATAGTACGCTCAGTAGGCCGATTATGTTGACCATAAGTTGAGCGAAGTGCACGAAACACATTCCTCACAGAACGTGAATTTTCGTAATAAAGTTGAACGATTTGTAAACGTTGTTCAGGCGTAAATCTTTCCATTATGAAATGCCAAACAATACTAAACAAAAATAACATGACAGCATGACACGACTCACACGTCATCTGTCAAAAAAGGCTATTGAAAAAAGTATCTCTACTTGAATCACCCTTATAAGTCAGATATGTACATATAAGAATATTTTTTAAATTTATAAATTTTCAGTTTTTTCGTTTGATTGCTATGTAGCTTCAGTATTTTTCAATAAGTACCTATTATTAGTACTTTTATAATAATCAGTTATTATTTTTAAATAAAATATACTGCCTGTCCCCGAAGATTGGTTTTGAAATTGGAATCGGATACAAATACTCAGTTCGGATTGTACACAAAACTGTTTGCTTGGTAAATATTACACCGGTAAGAAAAGGGAGAGTAAAGGAAGATACAAAATTTGCAATTATTTTATTAAAAATAAATAGTTTAGAAATTTATGTGCCCTAAATAACACTAATCAAATAATACAAAATTGTTAATTAAGAATGCACAATGTCAGTTTATAAATATATATACACAAACAAAATCTTTGCACATAATGTTTACCAAATTAAATCACGACAAATACGCAAATAAGTTTCTATTAATAACATTTTTATTAATAGTCGTTTACTTATTTAATATTCCTGTGTGTTTTAAATTAAATCAGTAATTACCACACAATCTTAGAGTTATTTGACCCTCCACAGATTCCAAGGAAGCATTCTAACTGACGAAACATTAAACAGACTACATTTTTTATTACTTGTAACCAGCAAAATAGCAGATTCACTTTCTTTGCGCTGCAAGACACATTGGTCTCAAATGATCCACAAATATTTTATTTGCAGCCAATCAATTAACCAGATCTTGCGGCAGAGCTGCTTGGTTTAAACAATCCCTAATATACCAATATTGTTCACAAAGTAAATTCATGAATTTGGATTTATTTACTACAAATAAATGTGTACAAATAAATAAATAATATTAAATTCAATACAATACTAAATAAATATTTTGTTTTTCATACAGAAAAACCTGAAATTGATGTACATCTATTCATATTTTGACTACTCAAATTACGCTATAAATATTGTAAATGCCTTTACTAAGAAATTTTGCTGTATATTTTTGTTTGTTATGCAATATTTATTTATTTGTTTATAATTAAATATTTATAAATCTGTTTTATACATAAATTTAATCATAGTAATCGGTATCCGATTATTTTAAATTTATTTAATAGTTTAAATTATTTAATTATTGAAATTTTTAAAATTTAAGATTTTAATTTCTTCTTTAACACTTCATATTAAAAGATAATTTTATAGTATTTAAAAAACATTATAATATACGAATTATTGGAAATATAATTCAAACAAGTATGTAAGTTTTAGTCGGTCAAGTCCGACCATTTGATACCCTAAACCATTATATGTTCGTCAAAGTTATTTGGACAGGACGTCTTATAATGGAACCTGTAGCCAACTGTGGACCGGTTCTTGTAATAAGTGTATGCTAAATCATAGCTAGGGAGATTAATGAACTTTAAGGGGATTTCCGTAAAAGGATCTTATATGGAAGCTACTCAGCAAAAACTTAACTTCTACTTTTAAAAGCAACAGCTTCCTGAATGCATTACATTGCTGCCTTAGTCACCACTCACATCATTACGTATTACTACTTATACAAGTAGTGTAACTATGAAAGAAATTTGGTTTCTACGTAGCTGAATAGCCTCGGTAGTGTTTAACAAAAAACAAAAAAAAAAAAATCTATTAAAAATAAAAGGGAGTTCAGTTCCCAACTGAGGAAAATTTTTTAATAGATAATGTTTAACGAATAAAAATAAAAGTCGATTGTGATGTATCGAGTAAGAAAGCAGATTAACAAACATAAGCATTGTAGTGAAGTGAGTTCAAATTTCAACCGAGCCAAATTTTTTTCTTGTGTGTAAAAAAATCAGCATCCAAAACAACTGGTGAAATTTTGGACATCACAAATAATATCAGTTATAGCACCAAACGATAAAGCTGTTTTTCATATTCTTTTCGCTTACAAAACACGTTATTTAGTAGGCGAGGTTTTTGCTGGGTATGATCAGTTATGTACCAATCTTCACAAAATTTCGCACAAATATATTTATACTTTTATAATTTTATTATTATATATGTCATTTATTAACGTTAAATCTAGGGTGATCGACTCGTTTTTCCAAACGGTTTTAAAACCGGGTTTTTCGGTTTAAGTAATGTCAGTTTTTTCAAAATGTTAATTTTTCAAATGTCGAATGAATCGGTTTTTTTAAACACAAAAAACTTTTTTTTTTGAAATAACATTTTATTTCAAAAAACATATGTATTAAATACTAATATTTGAATGAAAATTTAGGAAAATTTTGTTAAAGTTAATTGTTTGTTATGTTTTATAAATATAGTTTAGGGTTAAATTGAAATTAATTCTATAAGAATATTTTGTCACCGAAAGTGCAAAACAGCGTAATATCACTTTTCATATCTTTAGAGAGGGAACAAGAAACTTTCTAAAATCAAAATTAATTGTGCTACAAATTTTTTTTAGTTTTTAAATCCTTAAATATCGCCCAACATATTGGTGAAGCATATTTTTATTTGTGTTAAATATTTTTTTAATGTTATGTTTACGTTTTTTGGATGTGTATTTTCTGAAAACAAAAAAAAAAAAAATAAAACGTAACATCAACACAAATTTTAGGAAAAATTATAATTAACAAGATTTTAATGTTTTCTTAGTAGCAAATGTAGTAGTAAAGTCTGAATATTTTCATTTATATGGTTATTTTTTTAATTATATCTTTATTTTCTGTAAAAAGAAAATTTATTTTACTAAACAAATAATTTTTCTTCCATTTTGAATAGTTTTCATTTCTCTAGTAATTTATAAATCTAAATTTAAAAAAAAAAAAAATATTTATAAATATTTTGTTTAATTTTATTTTTTAAAAAATGTGATCTTACGTTCTATTGGCTTATTAAAATCGTGCACTTGTTGATACGTTGTTTTGAATTTTGTTAATGAATATAATGGTTATTTGTAGAGATATAATTCTGAAAATTTGTGTATTTTGGAAAAGTAAAGTATATTCCATCAAAAATCCGAATTTGAAAAGTTTGATATTACGTTGTTTTGCATTTTCGGCGACGATTCGTAATAATACTTTACTTAATTTTTAAAAAGAGTAATATTTAAAAGAGGTCTGCAAATCCATTTCGAAGAAATTGGACAGACAAACGGTCAGACGGACGGACGTTGTTAAATCAACTCAGAAAAATATTCTGATTCGAACGGTATACTTTAAGATGGGGGTCCGAAGATTTTTTCTATGCGTTAGAAATATCAACACGCGCATAATACACTTTAATATTTTATAAAGTTTTCACTTCACACAACAGAAATAAAAATTTTCTCATCAGAGAAAAAAAAAACATTTTCTACCATATAACATTACTACTTTTATTAATTTTCGAGTTCACCAAAAACTAAAACGATTTTTTTCATTTCATTTCGAAATCCAAAATATACCTTCAGAGGTGTGTATTCGTTTTCCTAATTCCATCGAATAAAGAAGTTATCAACAATTTCCCAGATTCTTCCAAACACGTTCCTATATATTTTAGGAATTACCTTTTTTTGGAAAAAAATGGACTGGTTAAATCAAACGTTTTGCACTAAAATTAAAAATATCTATCTAACCGAAATTTTATGAATTTAAATTGTTGGAAAAAAGAGCTGTTATGAATCCGGAATTTTAAATGTATATAAAATTCTACCGCTTACTTCTGTAATAAAAACACCAATATTAAATTTAATTCGAAATATAATTCACTATTTCTGCTGAAGTTAAAATATTTAAAAAAATAACAAATATGGACCTCGCAACATTTAAATTGTTAAAAATGAGCTAAAAAGAGCGTTAAATTGAAAAAATTCCTTTCATTTTGGTTCAATTTAGCGCTTTTTTGGATTTTTTCCAGCGCGTTTTGGTTACAAATAGTTGACAATGTTGGACATAGCCCAACATTACGTTAGATAATGCATGGCGCAGCACAACATAAAATTTTTGGGTATCATTAAAAAATTAAAAAAGTGTAATCAGAAAAAAAAGAATATGAATAAACAAATTTTAAATGTTTTGATTGCATTTTGAATACATTCTGAAAGCCGCGCTCTATTTTAGGAATGAACATTTAATAATAATGCGAATTAAAGAATGCTATGTGAGGAAATCGTAAGACATACAAAGTTTAATGTTAATATTTTATGTAAATATTCTACAATATTAATTTTTTTATCAATTTTAAAATGTTGAAAATTCATATACTTCGTCAAAAATTCTACCAGAATTATGAGCTAGTTAAATTTTGTGTAGTTCATAGCTGTTGAAAATTTACTAAAAATAAAAATTTTCTACCATTTCAGATTAAGGTACTAAAAAAAAAAAAAAAATAAATAAAAAATAAATGAGTAAATTAATTAATATATTAAAATGGAATTGGTAAATTAAATTATTTTTGTTTGTATATATTTATTTCTTTTACTTTTAATATATTACAATTCATTTAATTAATATTAAGAAAATTTGTCATCGATATATTGCAAATCACTATCAAACATTTCATCATGGCTTCATTTCAAACTATTCATATTTGGTATCCAAATTTAGTGATTCAACAACATGAGGGAAGTTATCTTTAATTTTGTTAATTTGATCAACAAAATAAAAACAAGTTTTTTATTTATATATGTCCAGATTCCATGTGGGATCAGAAGTATATAACTTAGAAAAATGTGTTTTTTCACAATGATCACATGGAAAAATGTGGAATTTTCAAGTGGCCCCAGTGGACCTAAGGAGCAGACATGAATAGGGTAATCGGAAGATTGGAAGTAGCCTAGAACTAGTAGATTCCAAAAATGTATCTTCTATGTCCCGATTCCGTTTAGGATCAGAGATATATAATTTTGAAAAATGGGTTTTTTCACTATGATCATATGGAAAAATGTGGAATTTTTAAGTGGCTCCAGTGGACATAAGGAGCAGACATGAATCGGGTAAGAGGAAGAGTGGAAGTAGCCTAGGACTAATAGATTCCAGAAATGTATTTTGCATGTCCGGATTCCATCTGGAATTCAAGTACCTCCAGTGGAAATAAGTAGCAGACATGAATCGGGCAGGGCAGGCGCGGATTAACGGGGGTGGGGGGGAGCAAAAGGCCCCCAAAATGAATTTTTCCACAAAGAAAAATTAAACACGAAGAAAAACTTACAACAGGAAGAGGAAAAAAATAAAAATTATTTTGAAAAAAATTAGTTTGTCATAAATAGAAAAAGGAATGATGAATTTATATTCAATATTGTCTATTCAAAAATTTGCATCTTTCGAAAATTTTTAAGCAAATCAATAGGTTTTAAAAATTGACACTTGTTTAATAAAAAATGTAGGAAATGTACATTTTTAAGTATTTTTATTTCACTTTTTTTTAATAACTACAAAACATATTTATGAATTTTTGTAAAATGTTAAATTCTTCTAATAGTAAATAATTTTTTAATTTCATTTATTTTCCCTGGGTTCCCGAAATTCTAAATTTCCTTAAATTTATCTTTCGATAAAAATAATTTGTCTAAGTACTACTTTTATCAGTTAATGAAAAATATTTTTTCTTTACAAAAAGCGCTTAAGTAAACAACACAGAAAAAGTTTTCCACAAAATTTTTCATACAAAATATTATATTTATCCTAGATATTATTAAATTATACATAATAATAATTTTTCTAAGTATCGAAACCTACAAGGCTCAACCTTTCGTGTTTTTCAGGTCATGCATTTTAATTAATTTCATTGAAATATATTTATTTGTTTGAAATGCTTTAGAGGATAACAAATAAAAACACACCTTAAATTATTAAAATAGATTCAATATTCCCTGAAATTTACGAACCATAGATTCATTTTTTTTGTATTTCAAAAACTAAAAAGAAATAATGAAGTAAAATATCAACTTTTTTGGTGAAAATTAGAAATATATAGTTCAAAAGTTATTTAAAAAATATTGTATAAAATTTTATTGCCACTTGTCAACTTCAATTCTTATTTTCGATAATTCGAATTAAAAAAAAATAAAATTATATATATCTGATTTGAGATGGAATCTGAACATAGAGCATACATTTCTGGAATCTACTAGTCCTAGGCTACTTCCACTCTTCTGCTTACCCGATGTCTGCTCCTTATATCCACTGGAGCCACTTCATAATTCACATTTTCCATATGATCATAGTGAAAAAATACATTTTTCAAAATTATATATCTCTGATCCAAGATGGAATCTGGACATAGAACATACATTTCTGGAATCTACTTGTCGTAGGCTACTTCCGCTCTTTCGCTTACCCTATTCATATCTGCTCCTTATATCCACTGGAGCCACTTGATAATTTCCCATTTTTCCATATGATCATAGTGAAAAAATACATTTTTCAAAATTATATATCTGTGATCCCAGATGGAATCTGGACATACAACATATATTAATGGAATCTACTATTCATGTCTGCTCCTTATGTCTACTGGAGCCACTTGAAAATTCTACATTTTCCCATATGATCATAGTGAAAAAATACATTTTCAAAATTATATATCTCTGATCCCAGATGGAATCTGGACATAGAACATACATTTCTTGAATCTACTAGTCCTAGACTACTTCCACTCTTCCCCTTACCCGATTAATGTTTGCTTCTTATGTCCATTAGGACCACTTGAAGTTTTCGATTTTTTTCAAAGAAATTTTATGTATAGAGTGATATACTCTACATTTTTTTTACAATTTTATATTTTAAAGTGTTTTATAAATATATTTTGATTTTTTTACTTAAAATATATTTTTGATATAGTTTTTTATTAAAAAATAGTTTTGTTTATTTTAAAAAATCAATTAACTGCCTGTGGAGCGTATTTAATATTTGTGTAGGAAGTATTTACCTGTCGTATTTATCTTCACACCCTTGGTTTCAGATTGAAAAATATGTGATACAGCTATAAGAACGCGGCACCGTTGCGTTCGTTTCTGATGTAACGATAAATTTGATATTTATTGCAAAACAGTGAAAGACATTGTCCTGCAACTAGGTTTCAGTAAGTATAATCGCGTGATATTCAAAATCAGTAATAATTTTGACATATTAGTGTTTACAACACAAATGGGTTGTTAATGTTGAAGGCGAACAATATTATTAACTGAGGTGATGCTTTACACCCATGTTCTAGAACTAAAGTATTAGTAGGCCAAAACTCGGGATTAATAAGGATTTTAAATAAATATGGGTAAGTTGAAAACTTAAAGGAAGTAATACTGCTCGGTTGAAAATATTTAATGCAGAAATTAAAATTCTAATAGTACTCAATACCTTGAATTGTTTAGGCACTAAAATTTCACTGTTTTTGATTTCAGCAGCTTGATTAATTGCGTGAAAACTGTTGGTTAATATAATTAAAGAATGAGAAGAAAAAAATTAGAGTTTTGAAACTTATTTGCAGAATATGATAAGAAAGTAGTTTCCACAAAGTTTGAGGGCTCTAAGCGTAATAGTTTTTTAAAATATCTGTACCACTCTCCCTGTTGACGTGGCATTTTGCAAAAAAAAAAAAAAAAAAAAAAAAAATACACATGCACTTCGAAATAAGCTTTACTACGATGCACTAAACAAATACGTTCACAATTGTAAGAAAGAAAATGATAAAATGTGAATATGTTTTCCCCCTTAGAAACTTGCTTCGCTTGTAGCTCGATGTTTTGTTGGTATAAGAAAATATAAACTATATACTATATAAACTATATTCATAATACATAACAATAAATTAGACTTTATGAATATTAATCAGTTAAAACATTGTTCCTAAATTTCCATTCAAATATTAGTATTTAGTACATATAGGTTTTAAAATAAAATATTATTTTTAGAACCGATTTTTTTGTGTTAAAACTTGGTCTATTCGACATTCGAATAATAGACAATTTGAAGAAACCGACAGTACTTCAACTGAAAAAAACCGGTTGGAAGACCGGTCGATCACCATAATATTTATGTAAACATTTTAAAAATTTGTTATTATTTTTGAGAAAAATAATAAAAGATCGAATATATTACGAATATATTGCGATTCAGTAAATTTTAACGTTTCGACATCGACAAATATGTCGAAGGCTTTTGTTGTTTGCAGTAAAAATTATATGATTCAGTACGTACATTTGAACAGCAGTATACATACAAATTTGTGTTTTCGTGTGGCACCTCTGTCAAAATAAACAGAAGGCTTAAGTAGGAGTAGAAATAAAAAAGAATTTGGGAATTTTTTGTAAATTGTGCACATGTGTTTTACTTGATAAAATAAACAACACAAAAATGTGGTTTAGTTAACGACATAAGCAGATGTAACAATAACGAATATCGTTTAAAAATGCTATAGAATAGAAAAATTAATAATTCTGTTGTTTAATTTTATAAACGATTTAATAAACGTTAAAACAAGTTACCGAATCGCACTACTGATTGAAAATTGCTCTTTTGCATTCCAAAGCACTTCTTAGCTTTATTAGCTATACCATGCTAATAAATTTTAATATAGTATATATTTAGATAGTGTATTTATTTATTGGGTTATACATGCTATGGTTATACAATGATATAATTATAGAAAAGTGAATGTGGTAACATTTTCAATAAAAAGACAACATTTACTAGAAAAAAACTTTAATTTTTGGTTTCTAGACTACTAAAAACTTTTTAATGTTGATACATAAAAATATGTTCTTATATCCTTCATCGCAGGTTTGTCATTTCGTTTGTATTTTCTACAATATTCATTTGCTGGATAGTTATTGATAGGGAAGTCGTAATAACGATGTCCGTCTGTCTGTTGAAATAACTTTTTAGAAAGCCCCAGTTATCGGATATATATGTTTTATACATAAAAATTATATGAAATATTCCTTAGAATGACACTAGTAAAAATTAACAAAACACAGATATAGGTCTAAAAGCATTTTTGGACTTTATGAAGCTTCTAATTCGCTTTGGAATTCGTTTTTGTTCAAATCTGTTGTAAATATTTTTATAAAATTTCGTGTTGTTGTTTTCTGTATAAGCATGTATTTACATACAAACATATGTATATAAATTTAGTAGTCATCAGTGTTCTTTTTCTAAGGAAGCAACGCTTACTATGATACTATAGTTTAATTTTGTGTAGTTTGCAAAAAAATGTAGAATATTTTTGTAAGTATAAATGTGAAAATATGAAAGCCTACTTTAAGGCGCAAATTTTCTTTATTTGTCGGTAGCCGAATATAGAGCTCTAACTTAATTAATTTAAAAACGTATATAAATTTTTGTTTATCAAAGTACAATATTTTCACTTAATTTTTTTAAATACGCACTTATTGTGCGCTTTCAACGTTAAATTCCACACAATTGGCCCGCTTCTATGTAGTTATTAATGATGAGTAACAATTCTTTTGTTTGTTTGTTTAAAAAGTTTTGCAAAAAGAAAAATCTAACATATTAAAGTTTGAAAAGAATTTCAAATGAGTTTCTTAAATGCTGCTAATAGAAAGTACATAAGTAGTTGTGAAAATTCTTTTTGTAAATAATATTTTGCGCATATACAATATACTTTTAAACATACATATACGCAAGTCCAAGTATAAAGTTTTGAAAATTATTTGTATACTAGACCTACATTAGTGCAAAATCATGATTTGTAATAATATATTTGTTTGACATTATTTATAATTTTATTTCTATCGAATAAATTGTGTGTTCATATAATTACAAATTACACAGGTCAACAAAATCGGAAAAGAATTTATATTGCGAATAATTCAGCAAAATTCTTATGAAACTTTTCCATCACGTCACAATTTTAATCAATTTTTAGGTTATATAATTTTCTAGATAATAGAGAGAGAGAGAACAAATTATTCACTCATATTTTATATATAAGAAATGGTGCCTCAAAAATGTATGAGTCAAATCTCCAACTTGCCATGCTTGAAATGCTAAACGCAGAATTTAGGTTGGCTGCTGTAAGAGAAAGCAGAAAAGCCTATGATGAATTTGAAAGTGTGTCTGACGTTTATTTTGATATGTTAAGATTTATTCGAAAAGATAGAAATATAAAACAATATTTTCATGTCTGCAAAGATGAGAACATATATTTTTCAGTTCTTGCCAAAAAAGTAAATGATATAGAATTCATAGTTCCCATTATGAGAACTGATGATATTGAATTCGTTGTTCATATTCGCAAGGACGTAGGATTCCCTTATACTACTATAAGAGATGATATTTAATTCTCTGTACCCGCTTTTAGAGACGTCATATTCAATGTTCCACCTCGTGTATGCTTAGAAAACCGAGAGAGAAGGAACAAAACTCAAGTTGGACAAATACACCTCACAAATGAAGACAGCGAAAATGGAAGATCACTTCAATGAAGAATTAAATTTCCATTCCACAGAGCAGATTAAGATGAGATATACTGAATAAGATGGCGTAACTGATGATAAAGAACACGTTAAAGGAGAAGGAGGGGAAGAATATGGTGAAGACGATGAAAAAAAACACAAAAAAATATTGATGTCCTACCTAAAGCTGAGGTCACAACGAAACCTCCTAAATCTACAAGAGGACTAGCAACTACTCATCAAGGCGATAATGACGATGAATTACTAAGAAAATATCAACAACAAGTTTCAAATATAAATCAAAGCATAAGATCCAACGTTACTGACTTACTTTTATATTAATTATGAGGGTAATACTGATGGCAAACTCCTACTAAACTACAATAAACATGAGCAACAATGGCCCAACACTGCTATAAGGACACAGGTAGAAAATCTAAGGCCTAGTGAAAGGGTGACCCTGATCGCCTAAAATGTTTTTCCTCTCGTCTGGTGTCGAGAATACATTTAGCGCCCCGGCAAAATGTTCAAACTTAGTAGAACATGATTTCATTATATTTCTAAAAATATATTTCACTTTTCATATTTTAAGTATTTTTCAATTGTTTTCTCAAATTTTATAATTTTGTAAAAATATTTTTATTTCTATTTACATTAAATTAAGTCATTATATTTTATTTTATCATTGTTATGGTCCCAAGCACGTCTTTAACACTTGTGTCTGTGATAAGAATTGATGTTCAAAGGGATCTTATTTAAATATAAGATAAGATAAGATAAGATAAAATAAGATAAGATAAGATAAGATGAGATAAGATTCTCTACACATTTTGATTTTAAATTAGTTTTTAGTGCATTAATAAACAGTTTAAAAACCATAGATCTCAAAAGGGATAACATTTTTAAAATCACACTGACAGAAATTGAGTAGACATCAAAAGTTTGCAAAAAATAAAAATCCAAATTTAAATAACAAAGTTAACAAAAAATTATAAAAAAATCATCGTGAATAATTCCACGTAATTATTTTTCCTTAGACTGAATATAGTGTAAAAATTAAAATCTCTTGTCTATTAAAGATGAATCACTAATTTGATCTACCCATTGCTAAAATTCCTTAGGGAAGCATATTTTCTTTGGTGGTCAATGAGTTAAAAATTTGACGTGGTGGAGACAACCCAAAATGTTCCTGGTGATTACAACAACATATGATTACATATGTTGATTACAACAACATATGATGCCAAAAATAAGTAAATGTAGGTAGGCGCATACAAATTTTACAAATTTTTGAAATATGTACAGTATGTATGGGGTAGCGATAAATTTGAGTCTGGATTATATATCGGTCTGGATTATATAATTCACTAAAACAAACATGATCATTAATGCTGAATATAAATAGAGTTATTGATTGAATTATAAAATGTTCCGGACTGTAGTAGTATAGCTTTTAGGCTAATAATTTATTTTATAATATTATTGCAGATAAAAGAAATTCCTAAGTTAATATAAACAAATATTCAAATAGTACTTTAACCCTGCTTGATGTTATTAGACATACAAATTCACACTTATACTCGTACCTACACTTTTGTATAATAATTTTTATTTTATGACGGTTTTTTATTTATATTTTATTTTTTATTTTATAATCGGATTTCTTTTATACTTTTTTTCGTTGAAGAGGTTTGTATTCATTTGTTTGGACTTTGATCGTATGGCGTGTCTTGTTGACTTTTTTTGATAAATTATAAAATATACACATACATGCTTTATGTCTGTCTAGCTTTTATATGTTAACAATATATATAACAGGGTACCACGTCATAGCACATGTTGTACTGATACTAAAAATCGTTTTCAAAAGTTATTTCGATTAAAAAACTTTCAGCACCGAATGCAATTTCCAAAACCATTTTAAACTTTTTTTTATTAAATTATTTATATTTTTCATATTGGTAATAAAAATTGGCACTGTACTAAATATTCTGCTGAGTACCAAAGGGTGTTTAATTATTTCCTTAATAACCACATAAAATAAAATGGTAAAGTCATACTGGTCACATTTTTTTCAGCTTTTGTTTAATTCAGAGGATTTATAAAAATCAGCATTTTTAACCGTCAAATATAACGGAAAATTAATTTAAAATGCATATTAATATTAATGTTGACTAAAACATTAATTCAATATTATGCTCGTATTTAACGAATAAAAATTTAAAAAATTATAAAAACAAACTTTTTGCAACAAAAACAAAAAAAAAAAAAAAAAAATATGCAACGTTATCACTTTTTATGAAAAAAAAATTATTTTATTGAAGACAATGGCAGTAGTGAGACAATATAATCTTCTTTTTAATAAAAATAATGCATTATATAAACAAATTTAAAAAACCTTAACTTCAAAACTTCAACGCATTTGGTGCGGAAACTTTTTAACGATCGTTAAAATTTAATATTTTTTTATACCGGAATTTCCCTTCATAATACTCTCGAGAATTCCCGGGACTTTCTTTAAATAAATTAAATATAAATTAAATATTCTTGTAGTTTTAAAATTCTATAGAAAACATTTTGCTATTTTTAATACCTTATATCAATGAAAGATTGACGTTACTCTAAACATGGTACTTGCAAAAGTTTAACACATATAATAAAACTAGAACGTTATCTGAGAGGAACGTTAATATTGCATGAATTAGGCTTTTGACTATTGAATTAGGTTTTTTTTCTATCAGATATCTATGTATTTGTTTATCTATGGTTTAACGAATTTACTTACAAGTTGTTTCACATGAAATTTCAAATCAACTTTATTTTTGTCGTGTTCAAATTTTAGATACTTTAGTTTTATTATAGATTTTTGGAAATCAATATTAAATCAAGTTCAAAAATGTTCACTATTATAAGAAAATTACTTGGTCGGGAGATTTTTCATTCTAACACAACATTTACTTTTGAAACAGCATCTCTTATCCAAACAATGGATCTGTAAGTGTTAGATGTAAATGTTATAACTTCAAAATACTTACAGAAAAAACTAATCTCGTATTTATACGTATATGATATTATTTTCATTAAATTTCTGAACACTATGATTGCTGCGAACCAATTTTCAGTACTTTCCAGATTTATGTTTAACTTAGCAAGAATTAGAAAAATAATAATGTAAGTTTGAAAAATAAAGTGGAAATATATGCTATATATATATAGCTATTTATAGTGAAATTTATCCAATAGGATACTGTATATTTTTAAAAAGTTTTAGCATCAAAAACATAATTACGTAAAAATTTGAGACGCAGTTTTTAACATAAATTACGAAAGGTACTTATTTTATTTGTATAAAATGTTTAAATTTTTTTAAACTTAGAAATGGCTTTATACTTTTATATTATTTAATTTTTCGTTTATTCAGAACGATTTATAATGTTTCGTTTTGTTTTATTTAATAAAAAGATAATTTTCTTTATAATAAATCATGGCCGTTTTCTTATACTAAAATTTAAAAAAAATACCGGGAATTCCCGGGAAATTGATCTTATCGTTCCCGTTTCCCGGGAAAAGAAATATTGGGCTATACCCTGTGAATTTTGATATTCGCAAAAAGTTATATCCCTAATATACATATTATAATAGAAATAAGCTTATTATGGCTGCTTAGTAAAGTATAACAGAAGAAAAATTAAAATAAAAGTTTTGCTTATGAATATTTAAAAGAAATATATAGAAATATGTATAAATAAAGGACTTTGAATATTAGCATATTTAATTTTGAAAGTATTTCTGATTTTGTTGTTATAAATGACATATAACAATTAAAGAACACGTTCTGTATTTAGTTTCATTTTCTTAATTTTGCATCATCATCAGTTATTGCTGTTTTATTTAAAATTATAATTTTGTTATTATCACTTTTAATTGTGTTGACATTACAATCAGTTGTTGCTTGCTTCATCTGACTACTAGCACTCACGCTTCATATAGCATTATTTTACCACGTCGAGAGATGGCTTTGTTCCTCAACTGTTTACTTATCCCAAGGTAGCACCTATTTTCCAGCACGATCAGTGCTGACATTATTTCCGCTGTTGATTCTGGACCCGAGGTAGATGATTTTACAATTGGCTGCCCTGGTTATGTTGCCTTTCTTTTGTCGTGATGTTTTAGCTCTGTCGGTACTCCTTCGCACTCTTGTTTTTTGATCGGTTTGCTGTTTTGTTGGTTGGGTGGTTTATATTCCACACCATTGTATATTATTGCTTGTGGGTTGCTCTCTTTCTTTCTAAGTTGGGAAAATTTTGTAATTTTATTTACACTTAATCGCATAACTCTAAATACGAAATTATTAACTACATTTAAGTAGTAACTACGAAATTATTAACTACATCTTGTATCATTATTAGTCATACGTACACCCACCAAAACCTTTTCCAATATCTCAACGGGATTCGAAGTTACAAAAACGCTTATGTGTGATTTCCTTTATAAAAGAAATAAACTCTTTTTGTTAAGAACACAAAAAAAAAAAAAAAATCTAAAGTCTACATACGATATGGAAAAAACGTCGTTTTTATGTTGGAAGCGTCGTTTTTAAGCTAGAAGATTGAATTTGTTGCGATTTAAATTGCATTTGTTTATTTAATTATTTCATTAAAGTTTTCGATATAATTTTCGTTGTTTTTTTAAAGAAAAAATTAATTTATCCTTGCTGAAAAGAAAAACATTTTAAAGGGACTCGAGAAAAAATATTTAGCAATTGTAAAAAAAACTTATATATTTAAAGGGCAATAAATTCAAGTCATAATAATAGTGATCCTTCCACTTAAATCACGTTTCGACAGTGTTTCTATATTATATAGACACATCAAAAAATTGTAATACGGTAATTATGTACGTCAAAAAATCAGAAAAATTAGCTATAAAGCTATATAAAATTTGAAGCTCGATTTAGATAAGACAGTATTTCTGAAAATATAGTTAATAAGTATCATAAAATATTAGATTTCATCTCGAAAGTCTTGTTTTATTAAACATAAAACAAGAAATACTTTCGTTGCAGAAAACAGACAAAAATCACTCAAGTTCCAAAAAAAGGAACTTATTAAGGTGAGGCCAAATGGGAAACCTTCTAAATAAGGTCATTAAACAATATATAAAAAAAAGGATCCTACATTTAATAAGAGAATCATATTATTGAAACTTCTGGTATTACTGGCACTACTGTATCATGGGAAGCAAGTTTTTGAAAATTGTTTCTCGATTTTTTTACCTAAAAAATGACATTTTTTTGATGTGTCTATATGGTAAATACGGTCAAAACGTGATTTAGGTGGAAGTATCGCTATTATTTTTTACCCTTTAGATAGATAAAAGTTTTTCCCAAAAATTGCTGAATATTTTCACTTGTATCAGTAAGGATAACTTCGATTTTCTTGGATTTTTTACAAAAAAATAAAATAAAAAAATAATAATAATAACAACGCAGTAAATTTGGTTCAATAATTAAATAAACAAATTCAGTATGAACTAAAGCACTTTTATTTTAAATAATCGAGAATAATCCCGATATTTTTATCAAATATTGTTGAGGATTTGAGCTACAAGAAAATATATACAAATTCTAAATAATTAAACGCTACACTGGAGAAATTATATAACAAATGTAGTTTATAATTTCGTATGTAGACTTATGTGACTAAGTGTACATTTGGAAAAAAAACTTGAACATACATACATATCGCTCGTTTGCTGGAACAACGTCATAAGTAAAAAAAAACTAGTTAACATTAAATTATAATAATATATAATATTATTTTCATTTAAAAGTTTTAAGAAATATATGGGCCATTATCAAAAGTTTGTAACCTGACTGAAACTGACTTTAATCCTTAATGAGTTTTGTGGTAATAAAACGGGTTTTATTTTATAATCATTATTGTTATTCAAAGTTCAAAAACTTATAAAAAGGGCTTAATAACATTACTTAATTTTTCCCATTGTTCTACACTTTTTGAACTTATTCGATCTTATATAAACTAGTCGGATTCTTTGGATAAATTCTACACCTTTATTGTTATTGTGCAGACTTTCAACAGTTAAACACAGGGTAGTCGAATTTTGATTACAAAATGTTTTAATTTTTAAAATTTTTTAAAGGAATACAAATTTTTAAAAAGGGATTGATACTCGTAATTATGTATATTTTGCGCTATATCTCGTTGATGTGCCCGAAATAGTCTCAAAGTTTATGAAACAAGAGCGAAAATTAAAAAAAATCAGTTTTTTGAGAGACACATTCACAATCTCTAATGGATTTGCACTGAGTACTGCGTGAACTTATTTTTTTTTTTTGCTATTTTACACAATAAAATCGCTGGAGCATTAAAATTTAATAGAAAAATTTTATGGACATTTTGAAAATTGCGCAAAAATTGCACTTTTTGTTTTTGTATTTTTATATAGAAAATTGCCGTTTGTACAAATCTTGGATATATTTAAGTCAAATGTCGTTGATTTTTGAAAACGGGACACTTTTGTCAAAACATATTTTACTAAGGTACATTGTATGGACAGCAATACTAAATAGCATTTCTTTGTATAATCCTTAATGATTATTTTCATATAATATATGGAGAATAAACTTAGATTCGATTTTGAGTATAAAGAAAATTTTTTAAATTTTTAAATTTTAGGTCTACTTTTAAAGTACATACATTTTATTTGAATAACTCAGAAAGTTTTGATATTGCGCGTAATTTTTACTAAAATTATACACAAACTTCTAGTTTGTAAATATTTCTATATGTTCAACTTAAAACCGCTACAATTTTCGCACCCCTTTTACGAAATGATTAACTTACAAATGTATTTTAATTTGTCATAGGAAAATATATGGCCTAAAATAAAAAGTTTTTGATAATGGTCCATATATCAGTTTTGAAACTAAAAATGCGTATCCTGAAAAATTAGATTTTTTTTGAGTTATGACGTTGTTGCAGTAAATGATCGATTATAAAAATTTGTGAATTAAATCCAAGTCATATTGGAATAATTAAAAAAAATAATAAATATATCTTTGCCAATGGGATCACTTGCTGATCTTGGCCCAACAAAAATATTTTCCTTTACTAAGTGAGGCCATTATGAGCATTGTATTAACATAACAAGAAATTTACTCTTTTGAGTCTAATTTTAATTGACCTTACAGATTAAGATCATTCAAATATGATGAACAACACTATATATTTTTTCGTTAACAATAGCCTGATATTTTTGAATTGTATGGCCTGACATTTTTAGAGCAATATTTTTTTAATTTTATCTCGGAATTCGTTTGTAAACTATTTTTGTTTTTTTGTGAGACTAAAAGTTTCTAGATTATTTTTTTTAAATTAACTCCCTGTTTTTATAACACGAATGCAAAAGCGACTCGTCTAACTTACATTTGAAACAAAAACAAATTTTGAAATTTTGTTTTTGTTTTAAATGTAAGTTAGACGAGTCGTTTTTACGCTTGTGTTATAAAAACAGGCAGTAAGGTCGTTTTGTATGGTTTGTAGGCAAGAAATTATTCCCCTTTCTAACTAGTATACGTTTTATTGTGCACTTTCGTCGTTCTAAATTAAATTTTGTGAAGGTCGTTAGTGGTAATGTTAACTGGCACTTGTACTATATTCTTAAAACTGGTTTTTGACTTAATTATCAAATTCCAATATAAATTAGATTATTCTATGTTCACGTATGTGTTTTTTAAGTACCACTTTAATGAGTTTTTTCAATTGTCACATTTTTCACCCATCTAAAATTAAAATATAAATTATACCTCTTATTTGACAAAATTAGCAATTAAAAAACGTAAAAATTAAATTAAAAAAACATTTATTTAAAATTTTGATTAAACAAGTAGACACTTTTGACTTAAGGTATGTTCAGCAATTTCAATGTAGGTACTAAAAATACTAAAAATTTCTTCCCTGTAAAGAAAATTAGCATATTTTTTATGTGTTAAATAATTAAAAGTTTCTAAATGAGATGCTTTTTGAACATTGAAATATACGAAAAACAATTATATTTTTGTGTTTAATGAAAAAATAAAATGTTCTTAAAAAACACGCATACGTGAACATTATAGCTCTGTTCCAGTACTCGTCAAATTTGCAGGTTTTAGTCAGAATTAGTCAGAAGTTGTCAAAAAAACAACAAAATGCACATAAATTCTTAGTGCGGAAATAGTTTCTTGTAAATTCTAACTAAAACTTGCAGGTTTGACAAGTACTGTAACAGAGCTACTAGCTCTGTCAATACAAATATTTATTGACGGTCGTTTTGTATATGTGGAAATGTCGAATGGCTCTTTGTCACTAAGGGATATGGGCTCCAATCTTTACAGCTAGTTTTTGAATATTCTGAAATGCTAGTTATGGCCTTCACTATCATATTTAGCCGTTAGATCTATCAAAAAAGGTATGCATTCTAAAATTAGTGATAGTGTCGACATTTTCTATGCGATTTGGATTGTATTTTATGAATCAACTAATACGAAAACAATAACGTCGCCGACACAAACTTTCTTGCGACTTTTTTGAGTGAAACAGAATCGTACGATTATATAGGATAGTGAATTATGGCCTTAATAGAATTGCTTGTTGATCGTACAAATTATAGTTTTATTAAATAATGCAATACAAAACATGTTTTGCATCTCACACTCAACTTTGTACCGCCAAACTGAGGCAACAAGGGCAATTACCGATTCCAATTTTTTATGCTATTCGAACCGGATGCTGAGAAACGACCAAATTTAATGGCTTTAGCATTTATGACGTTATTCTAGCTTTATAATAAAGAAGAAAATTTTTGCACTTGTGGTAGTTTTCTTTTTTTTTACGATTTTTTAAAAAAACATTTGTTTTTTTTAATTTTGTAAAAAATTTTATTTTTTTTACACATTTTTTTAATATATCCAAAGCTATTGTATGATGTACGATTAAAAAAAAAAAACAATTTTTTTTCTTTTACATCATTTTTTTAATATCTCCAAAGCTATGGAGCAGTTTAAAAAGTGATGTAGGCATAACTTACAGATAGTTTAAATAAGAACTGCTTGCCATTTTATTGATCTAAATCAGACAAATCATTCTCGATATATGTATGCTGTACTTCGTGGTGCAATCTCATTAATTTTTTATATAATGCGAAAACTAGAGTTATTTAAAAAAGGCTAAGAACTTTGTGATAACGTATATCCAAATTGACAGAGAAATCCCGAGCCGCAGAAAAAAGTTTTTATTTTGTTGCCCTGTGTAGTTAATTAGTTCCAATTTTTTATTTATTTAAGAGCATTAGTTATGAACTAATGCACACCCTTGGTATATATATTTTTTTGGTATACATATTTAAATTATGCAAACCATAAGTTAATTGATTTAATTTCAACCTTTGGTATTTAAAACACACAAATGTAAGAATATTTGTTTACGAACAGAACACTCTTTTAAAGCAAGTGCACTTTCCACTGTGAATAAATATTTGTACAGTGGTATAGTCAAGAAAGTTTGATATTATTTTAAAACACTTACATATATATGAATATTGAAAATGAGTAAAATTTCTTCTTAAGTAAATGATAAGGACTAGTTTTAACTAAAATTTATTATTTTAATTAAAATAAAATATTCTGATTCTGAACATAAACTAGGCGATTCCACTAGTATTAAAGATAATGTTCTATCACAGCGAATATTGTTTTTATTGCAGGTGCTTCAAAGTCTAACAACAACTCCAAATTTTCTTGATCATGTTTAATTTTGGCTAAGTTGTAAGACACGAAATCCAGACTTTTAGCATCCGGGTATCTATTTTACAAAAATTTTTATAAAAGAAGTCCAATATTTCATTTAACTATTCTCTAGGAAACTTCGCTGATTTTAGAAATTATCGGGATATTGATCAAATTGATTTATTTAATCGATTTAGCGTGGAGGGAAATGCGCATTTGATAATGTTTTACATAGTGTTATTACATAAGGTTTTATTTGAGAGATATTGATTGACTAATTTCACCTTTAATCTGACATCTATTTTTATATATTTCTAGTTAGTTTTTATATTTTATTTTTCACACTACATTTCTTTTGAAACTTAATTAATATTTAAATAAAAGTCATACAAAATATTTACACAACTGTTCGAATAATAAAAAATTGTCTAATAAAATTCCAAGAATTTCTACTGTACTCAATCAAAGCAAAAGTCTAAATGTTAAATTAAAGTTTATTTTTATATTAAATAAAAAAATTGTAGTAAAATCCTAAATATTTTCTAAAGGTTGAGTGGCAAACCTTTGAATTGTATTTTATTAATTTAGTTTTGTGTCAAAGAAAAAGGTGTTACTTTTTTAACACTATAATTGTAAAAAAAAACGAATTGAATGAATCTAATGCAGTGTCTATACTAGAAAATTTTTTCAAGACAAACGTCAAAATCAGTTTGAATCAAGGTAACCTCAGTTAAACAGCTAATCATTAATTTTGGTTGTTACGATTGTCAAACTGCATATCTTAATTTTGTTTTTGTGCAACTTCCATAATTTCGAGTTAATTCTGACGTTTGACGCGATAAAAATTGTCTAATACAGACACTGGTAAGTCTCTGAATATTATTTTGATGACGCTATTTTTTAAGCAAATTAACGTGGTCAGCATGATTATGAAAAAATTATACAATTTTTAGGATGTTTTACCATTTATAGCGATTCTAATAAATATTTCAGCAGTTTAGCGTATTTTATCGTCTATTATTTAATATTTTTTTATTCATTTATAGCAATCAATAGCAGATGAACAATTTAGTTATAGTCAAGAAAAAAATGGTTTTATTTATTTAACTGATGTGTAGTTTTCAAAGGTCGTATTTAATTTTATACATGCATAATGTGGTCTTTGTTTATTTTTAAAATAATAATATTTTCTTGTTGTTTATTATTATTATTATTTTTTTTTTGTGTTCTTTTGTTATCAAATTAATTAGAGAAAAGTGACAAACAAATCAACCGACTGTGACTAGTACAAAAGAGTTCAAAATTCTCTTTATGTTGTGAATGAACATGTATGTATTAAATTATTAACAAATTTACGATTAAATTTCTATTATATTACGATTAGAGTGATATGAGAATATACGTATATATTTTTTAATATAACACTGATTAAATTATGCCAGTCGGTAGGGATTCCCAAAAGTGAGTGATTAGGGTGTTAAGTTTAATATATTTGTATGCTTTAACTAACGATATTTTTTTATACGTTAATACTAATAATACGTAAATTTTACGTACACATGGCTATTCCTCTAAAACACTTTATTTTTTGTTGTTATACAGCTAAGTTCATTTTTATTTATTTGTCTTTAAATAGGTTTAAAGTTAAAAAAAAACAAATTCAATAAATAAGAATGAAACATTAAAAACCCTTAAAAATATATCAAGATTTTATTAGTGAAAAGTCATGATAAATTATGATTAGATGTTCACCAGAGACTTGAAATGTTTATCAAACATGACAATATGTTCTAACCTTTCGGTTTTTGCATCATAGCAAAATTTTTAACACATTTTACTTTGTTTTCTGTAGAAAATTCATAGTATAATGTCAGCAGCTCATAATTTTCTTTCATTGAAAAGTTAGAATTGACGAATATTTCAGTTTTTACTCTATACTTTGAAATCATATTTCCAAATTTATACTGTTAACACTACCGATACGTAAAATTTCGTATAAAATTTATACTCTAATACTAACGATACGTAAATTTTACGTAGTAACATTTTTTTGTATTTAAATTCAGAACAATGAAACACTTGACGAAAAAACTTCTGCAATTTCACACCTATAGTTTTCTTTCCACACACGAGAGTAATAAGAATTTGAAAAAAAATCTGGGATTCAATTCTAGAGTTAATATACATGTATTGTATTAAAAATATACTATTAAATTAAAAAAAAAAAACATTTAATAGAAACAAAAAAAAAAAAAAAACGAACTTATTTTCTTAATCGAATTGAAAAGTCTTTTTTTCGTTTCATTGGAATTTCTTTTTCGATACTTGTTGCCAGATTTTTTGAAAGTATTTTTAACAAGATCAATTAAATTTTACATGCTTATGTTCTAACAAGTTTGAATTAAGTTTATTTAAAACTATTTATAAAATTGAAGTTATTTTTTGTTTTGCTGAGATTCTTAAGATTAGGAAAGAAATCATAAAAAAGAATATTATACCATTGGCAACACTGTGTTAAATTCGTTGCTTTTGAAGTTCTTTTTCAGTATCAAGAACATCTTACCAATGACAAAACTTTGTTAAATTTTTCCGTTTCAGACAATTTTAAGTTTTGGCATCAATTCGTTATAGAATATTTTTGCATATTTTGGTCATAACAACATATTTTTGAATATTTTAGACTTAGAAACAATTTATTATATTCTCATAGAAAATCCTTATTTTAGAATAATTTAAATGACATATTTTTGCATATATCATATATAAGAGCATTATATTGCATGTTTTACTCTTAAGAGACAAATTTTGTACATTTTGCACAGAATGGAATTTTTTTAAAATCCGATTCCCTAGTAATAATATTCATCTTATAAAACATTTTTTAGAGCATATGTTTGATTGCCCTGCTTATATCTTATAAGCTTATAATTTTTCACAATATAATAGCTATAAGTCCAGAAAAGGTAATTTTGATTCCCATGATTTTAATTACAAGCCATTTGAAGACAGTTTATGCTCTAGGAAAGTCAGGGTTTAGTAGACACCTTATACTTATAATAGGGGACGGAATTTTATGCTGATGCATGTTTGTTCTCGATCATTTAAATACTATCTCAAGTAATTACATATCTGAATCATACTTTTTAAATAAAAATGGCATCGATTTGTTCGTTCCTTTTTTCATGTTTAATTGATAACGGATTTTTTGTTATATTTTACTTAATAATGTATAATAATTTGCATATTAAAATATTTTTTTAACAAAATAGTTTTAACTTAGACTTATAATGTACGTAAATACTTGCAATTTGCAGACATTCCTTAGAAACGATTAATTAATCCGATTTTATTGAATATATTAAAAAGATACACAAAAAAAAAATCAACCTTCAAGAAGAGTTATTTGATATTAAACTACAAATAAAATCATTTAAAAATACTAATATCGATTAGAATGGATGAAACCTCGGACATTGCCGATATATTGTAAATGTAATTGTAACCATGAAACAATTGCCCGTATATTTTATGAGTCCATTTAGTAATGCAAATGTAATAAAAATTAATTTTATACTTATCGGACGTGACACATTATATGATAATGTCATCAAAAGTCATTAAAGTTATTTATCACAAAAATTACTAAGGAAGTACGATCAGGCTGATTAGTTGCTTTCATATGGAAAATAAATATACTTAAAAGCTCCTACATTTGTAGCGAAGTTAAATGAGTTTTTATCTCTAGTTACCGCTACCTACACGGTCGGTTATTACGAGATAGAAAAAATATTAAAACTAATATTTTGACAATTAAAAAAAAAATAGCTTTGTGTGATTTGGATTGTTTGTATTTCTAAAATTTCTAAGGAATAATTTTTACTGTTTTTTTGGTTAAACAAATATATTGTTTAATAATAATAAGTGCATGTTTTTTTAATTTTTACAGTATGTTTTGAAATTTTTATTGAATATTTTCAAAAAATAAATGCATGAAAATCCACCACCTATTTATAAATATTGTAGAGCTTTGTTAAATATGTGTCCTAATTAGAAAGTCAGGTTAAGTGATAAAATAGCAAATTATTGCAAAATTGACCAAAATTCTACATTTATTTGCTGTTTTCTGATAACGCATAAATTAATAATTCTATAGAGATTTAAAAATGACAAAAAAACATTTCGGAAAATGCTTTAATATTCAAAATTCAAAGATTAAAATCCCCGCAAACATATTAGGCTTAAAAAAAAATAGAAGCAAGATGAAAATGTATTATTTTTAAACCCTTCGAAATAAAAATATCCGCCTGTATGTTCAAACAAACTTAGCGAAGACCCCAGATAATTTAGGTTAATGTGCGATACAATATATTCAGAATACTTTTGAGAACTGTGCTATTAAATAATCGCTAAAATCTTTACATCGCTCATTTGCTGCAACAACGTGATAACTTAAAAAAAATCGCAAATGTCGGGTTAACATCACTAATGCATAGCAAATAATGTGTTTTAGTAACTGACAAAGCCTTGTGTACGAATCTTTTATATTTTACGCAGGATCGCCTATATGTTTTTTCAACTAAAAGTTTTTTGAAATTTGTTAGTATATACATATGTATATCGGATTCCTCTAACTAAATTTTAACTGCAAATGATGTTCGACCAAACTTTGAATATAGACTATATACATATATTACGTTTATATACAGTTCTTATTTGCAAAATAAACGTGTAATGCGTAACCCACGAAAACAATTCCTGATTAATGAAATTATTTACAAATAAGATCTAAAATTTGGACATTTTTTTAAATTTTTTGTGTTTTCAAAAATGTGACAAATATTGAAAAATATTATAGATTTTTTATTTTTTATTAAAAAAAAGAAAATTATAAAAAAAAATATTTTTTATTTACAATACACTATCTGCGTATAAACTGTGTTATTTTTAAATAAGAAGTGTGTTTATTTGTAAAAAAGAAGTGTGTATAAACTAAGTAGTAATCTATCAAAACTAGTCCACGCTAGTTTAGAGTTTAGGAACCTCTGATTTTTGTGTCGCCTCACTATACACAAACAATAAAATAAATATGTGATTGTTATCGTTATCAACACTAAAATTAATTATTTTGTCTCGTTAAATTAATCAAACAAACACATAAAGTACAAAGGTTTAAAGAAAGTATGCAATTAAGTCTGACTCCCAGTATATAATAAAATTGCCAACAATTAAGCAGAGGTCAAGAGTTCTAGAACATAAATATATATATTTTTTAATTACCTTAAGGACTGACAACAAGATGTCTGAATAAAGATTTTAAATAGAAATTTAAAGACAATTTAAATTTTGCTAAATAGGGATACTACGACTGTGATTAAACGAAATTTTTTAAAATTATTTTTATCTGTTTTCTGCCTAATAACCAGTTCTAAATAAATTTATTATAAATAAAAAAACATTTTATTAGAAATTTCGTTTTTAAAAACATTTATACGTATACATACTTAGCATTATAATAGATAGATAGATAGAGAAGATTGACGTGATAAATTCTTTGTACCACATCTCCACCGAGAGACCGATATCGGTCCATTGTGAGTCCCTTCATTTAAAGCATGATAGAATAGGGGCAGAAGAAAAGAGAAAAGAGTAATAAAAATCAGAAAATGGAACAGCAAGAGTAAAAAATTTTTGGGGATATACCACTAACTCTCCCTTAGTTTATTCCCATGACGAAGCCTATGATGTCCACAAGCTCCATTTCCCGTCGAGAAACTAACTGCCCAACCATTTCATCCTACGATGATGCAGTCGTGGACAGTAACACATAATGTCCTTAGTAGACTCGGTCTCATCGATGTCCTAACACATTCTACAAAAGTTAGAATTGCCAGCGTCCCATTTAGATTTCATCTACCCTATCAAACAGTGTCCCTTTATAACTTCAGGCCTTCAGAGCCGCCTGACTGTCCACGTAGAGAGCAAACTCAGAACTCCTCGCAACGTTCTGTCTGATTAATTCCGCGGCCTTTACGATGCCGGAAATCTCAGCCTGAAAAACGCTACACTCATCAGGGAGCTTAAATGAGCATTTCAAATCCGTTCCCATAATATAGACTCCCGCATCAGTACCAATGTTCATCTTTGAAAACTGCACAAGCTTCGTACAGTCTCAGGTATCACCAAGACAGAGTTTATCCCAAAGTCCGATTCTGCGGCATGTAATTTGATGCCCTCCTGGAGCCCAGATTAACCTCACCGCAACGACCCGGGAGTGCCCTGTTCTTGATGAACCTAATAATCCTATGGAGTTTCTACAGGTGTAGTAGTCATTAAGGACACGTTTGAGTCTCTCCTGAATATTCCTCTTCCAAGTCAGCTTACTATCGAGAAATACTCCAAGATATTTTGCTGAGTCAGAAAGTCTCAGTTCCGTTCCATACAGTACCGATAATTTGAAATTCTCTACCTTGTACCTTCTGGTAAACAGAACTATCTCTGTCTTTTTAGGATTCACTCCCAACCCTCTATCAGCGGCCCAAGAGGACAGCTCATCTAGCGTGGACTTCATGATCTCACTGATTGTGGGGAGAAATTTCCCTGTTACGAGTTTGACCACATCATGAGCATATACCCTGGTGTCCCCCTAGTCACCAGTTTCCTTAAACATACTCCACCCAAACTCGCGTTGATGATCCTGCTACTCATCATGAGGATTATACACACGATCAAGAAGTCATGTACTTGAAGATCCACCAGCGCCTGGTTAATAGGTCAATCTTGATATTATTGAACGTTCCCTCAATATCCAAGAACGCGACCATGGTAAATTCCATGTACCAAAGTCCTTGCTCTATATAGCTCACCAACTCATGAAGCGCACTCTCAACAAATTTACCCTTCAGGTAAGCATGTTGAGCACTACTCATGCTGTTGGTGCCAATAGATGATCTCAGATGTAGATATATCAGCCTTTCTATTGTCTTCAAATGAAATGACGATAGGCTGATAGGTCCATAATCCTTTCGAGTGACGTGTCCTACCACCCTTAGGTATGAATATGACCCTTACCTCTCTCCACCCCCTTGGTATGTGTCTATGTAGCAGACACCCCGAAAAAATATCCACTAGTTGTAGACGAACCGCTACCGCTGCATTCTATAACATAGCCAGGAGACTTGTAAGGCTCGAATGTATTAACCGCCCATATTACTTTCTCAACCGTGATCAGGTCTCTCACTACCGTCTCAGCCATCCCGTTGGCGAACTCTGTAAAGAAGTGCTCTTCCTCACCTGATCCTTCCACCAATGGATCCTTACAATCTAGAAATTGAGTTTCCAAAAGCACATTAAGTGACTCAGAACTAGACTCCGTCCATGAAGAATCTGATCTCTGGATACTATCCTTCGACAATATCTTTCTGAATCTGGATAGTTCATTGACAGAGTCAATGGTTTCGCTGAACCTAATTCACGAAGACCTTTTAGCTCGTATAATGTCCTTTTTGGACTTATTAAAACTCACCTTGTAGGTGCCCCTGTCTATGGGCTCGGTTATACAGCCTGCCGACTGTGGTCTGTTGAACACTCAAATCCTTTGACACCACACCGGCTGTTTCCTCTTACCCGGATAATTCACCGAACATGGGAGCTCATAGCTTCTGACGAAAGACTCCGTTATATACGAACAATTTGTATCCTTTAGCCCTAAGACCACAAACCTGGTTATTATTTAGCTAAGACTCCTGTTTTAGGGTCACGTTCACTGAGGTAGGTTATTAATTCGGTCGAGGCCTCTTCACAATGATGCAGATTTATCTGCACCATCCACAGCATCTTTTACTTTGCGTGTACCGAAATATGACATAGCCAAGCCACAACGTAACATCCCGCCTCCAATAAGTCCAATTTCCTCAGAGATTCCCGATCTAGTGCGAATCGGGAATCTTTTCCCTGGTTCTAATTACAAGTAAATGAAGACACATGCTTCCATTGACTTGTATTCATCCCCATATTCTGTCCCTCCAATATTCCCAGTATGACTGCCACCGTCTTGATGGGTGGTGAAATCCACGCCGTGACTATTGGTCGCAACTGCAATTTCGACGTTGGTATAACCTCCAGTTGCGCATTCGGGCAAAGGCTGCCACACCTGCTAATCGCGGCTTTCAGGAACTCAAAGGTTCCTTTATTACCGCAACTAATAGTCCAGTCTGCACCCATGAAGGTTATTTCACCCGGCCTGTACCTTGCCTGGAAGATTTCGTCCATAAGCCTATCTTCAATCAGTCGCCACATTTCCGTACTGATTCTCCTATCTGAATCAGCATGGTCAATGACTGCTGGTTGAAGACTGTCTGATTTGGACGAATCCTTCGCCTTTTTGGACGTTGAAGGTTGATCATCGCCAGATACTACCCGCTTTACTACTCCCTTGTGAGAGGTTTTAAGCGAGCTACTTGGTGCCTTACCAACCTTCTTCGCCGAAGTTATCTGCTGGTTATCTCCAGACCTTACTCTTTTTATGACTCCCTTAGCAGGGCCTTTAAAAGAGTACATGACCAGCTATCTTGGACGTAGAGGGTATCTCCAGGCTGAGCTCCCTTAATGGATCTCATTTGAGAATTTAATCTACCTTCTCTACTCCTTTCCTAATTTGAGCTGCCTCACTACCTCTCCTAGCTGACTTGTCCGTTTCCTTGCCGGAGCTGTTCTCGATTAGTTTCTGTTCGCACTAACTAATCATTCAGATCCTCGGCACTGCTACCTATCACCTTGATCTTAATAGTGCATAATATCTGTTTATTTGGTCCGTGGGAAACGTACGGCACAAAGACCGTACTCAGCACAAGAGAATGTAATCATGTTGGTAGGATCACCTATTAGAATACATCATTGCACCGGTCCTGTCCAACAAGCCTATCCGCTTCCAGGTCCGGGTGTGATACAAAGGATGCATCATTATGGCAAAGGGAGAGGGCTCCAGCAACGTACGTTAATACATCCAGTGCCTCCCGCCCAGTTCCCACTATCCGCCAGCTGGGGACGCGTCCGATGGGAGTAAACAAATAAAGACTCCGCACGGATAGCATTATAATAAATTATACATTCTTTTAGAATTGTGAAATTAAACTTTTGTTAATTAAATTAACTTTAAAAAAAAAAAAAAAGTATTATGTCAATACTTTTTGTTGATTAAATTTCGAATGATTTTTCTTGTATACAAATGCTGTAATAATCTATATTTTTGTTTTTCAGAAAACCTGGCTATGAAGAAAAAATCCAATACACAATATCTGAAAAAAAGGATAGAAAGTCACCAAAAGCTCACGTCAATGCCGTTTTTTTTAAACAATTAAAAACGTTATTGCGTAAGTATAAAAACAATTATTTTCATTGTAATCACAATTGCATCATTGATTTATTTCATATTTACACAAGTTATATCTATTCAATATTTTCTACGGTTACGACTACGAGCACGACTTCGACTACGTTTACGACAATTACTGTTGTGCCTTGTTTGATATATTTCAGAATCCATATCTAAACACTCCATTTCGCCACAATTTCTTAAAATCTCTGTATTTGCACATTTATTTGCCAACATCAATGAACGTAATTTTGCCCAAGTTTCCGATAAATTTGAATTTATCTTGCGACACATACGCAAAGATTTTTTATGCATAAAATGAAAATGATCTGTTGCCTGGCCGACAAATAAAAGTATAGCTAAACTTGTTGAGGTAGTAGCAATACCCAATATATAATTCTCCCAGGCATAATAAAAACGTGGTGTTATACCAATTAGTAGTAAAAACGATTTACACAATTTGCAGCATATTTTCTCAATGGTGCACCATACCACCAATGAACCAAATTCCGTTAAAAGTATTGTTACGAAAGTTTCTACCACAATTTGACAAATATATGGTAGATGCATATAACGCACCGGATAGATACATATGTCCAACAGAATGTCTAAAAATGCTATTAAAAATATCCAACTTGCCAATGTGGGTGCCGTCGAACACAGATCACTGTTCTGTTCAATGAAGAATGAAATGCGTAGAATAATTTGTAGAAAGGCTGCTATGGCAACAGCACAAGAAGATGCCATCGTTTTGGTGTTAAAACATTAAAGATTTTCTAAGCAAAAATTTTGTTGTATCAAAGATAAAAATTAAAAAATTAATATATGTATATTTTTTATTATATAGAAAAATAAACAATGCTACTGACAATAACAACTAGGAAAACTTAAATGATTTGGAATTATATTTGTTCTGCTTTAGAAAAATTTTAATATTGAAAATCAACGTAGATAAAGGGTCAATGGAAAATGATTGCAATAGGGATGACATAGAGGTAAGGTAAATAATTTCATAAATTAGGCTGTGTTTTGATATGTAGCTGTGAATATACATATATGGGTATAAATTGGGTACTTGACGATGTCGAATGCTTTCGACATATTAAGTATCAAAAGGCACATAACCTCTGCTGATTCAAGTGTGAGATGTGTTACTGAGGGATTTCATCCTATGGGATTGTTTCCCGTTTTAGAATCGGGATGATTTTACTTATTTTCCAGGCTCTGTGTGTAAAGGGGCTCCTCAATAACAATATTTGACGATATTATATACAATATTGTATACAATATAGTATATTCCTTGAATATACTATAAAATTCTTGAATTGTATTTGTGAATTTAAAAAAAAAAAAAATTTAATGTGTCAATTTTGCGAATATAGAGTCTATCAGAGTGTCAACAAAGTCAGGGTGTGCATGGGACTCTTTTAAAGGAGAAAATCAAACATCAGTAGCCATCAAATTTCCATAACAACTTTTTAATTTCTCCATCCAGACAGCTACGTAATATGGAAAGCGCAAATCATTATCATCGAAAGATTTACACAAATTTAGGAGTGAATTATTGCAAAAAAAAAAAAAAAAAAATAGAAATCGCGATGTAGTATTGGATCTAATTTTAATGCAGAGGGATAAAAAATGGGGCAACTTTATTCAAAGGTTATCTGTCCCTCAGTAAATTTATTTTCAAAACAGCAATTAAGGCTTCCCTTCAAATATAACAATTATTTGATACAAAGAAGCAGAAATACATTATTTATCGATGTGGCAGGAGAAATTTGCCAAAAATTTAATGCGAAATCAAAACGAGTTTTCCTATATAGTGTTATAATGCATATTGCAGACGGAGAAAAAAATGTATAGTAATTTCAATTACAGAGGCTTTTTTGGTCCGGCATTATGTAGATGATATCAAGAAATTTTTCGTAGATATTAAAATCTTTTGAATTGAAAATAAAGTAAAATGGCCCTTAAGCAATCACGTAGTATATATAAATCCAAATCTAGAGAAGATTGTTGCCAATTTCTGTAATTTCCAGGAGAGCTCGAATATGGAACTAGGCAGAAAAGGAATTCCAAAAAATAAATACAGAATTACTGAGATTTTTGAAAATTTTTTAAATTCAAACTTTGAAACTGTGAAGGAGTTTGACCCAAATGAACATATGGAAAATTTGCACACGGGTCAAGATATCTAAAAATAAGGTCAGAATTCCTGAAGTGAGCTTGAGATATTTTTAATAAATTTTGAAAAATCAAATATTCAACATACCAGAGTTCTGGGGGGGATCTTTGTCCAAGTGGCCAAATGTAGAGGTGGCATGGAATACCACCATATGCAAAATATGGACAAGAGTCAATAGTATCTAAAAAGAAAAGCAGAATGTAATACTACCATATTGAAAATGTGAACAAGGGTCAGAATTTATTACGACCTTGTATATTTATCATATTTATGACCTTTACGAGCCATTTATATGCTTGCATGAATATCCTTATTATAAATTTTTCTATAGTTTTTTTCAAATTACATAACATTAAGAAGTCTTGAATAAATTTATTTACACATATATGTATTTTCTTTAATATTGTCGAAAATATTTGAAGAAATATTAGATATTTTCCTGGGAATTTTTTAAATATTTAATGATTTTTAGCCACAAAGTTCGACAAAACACAACTTATTCAATAATTTTCAGCAAAATTACTACATGTGATGTAAAATTGATACAAAATTATATAGATTTTTCTTACGAAATTATTATTTTTTTTTTATCTATGATTGTTTATCATTCTTGATGAAATCGGTTAAAAAAATACTAAATTACAGTGAAAAAAATTCATACACTAAACAAAAAAAGATGTAGGAATAAGTCCTAAAAACATATATGATACATATTATGGTGGTCCAAAATTGCCTTTTACTAACTAAATTTAAACGTACCTAAAATTATGAAAAGGGATGTTATTTAGAAAAATTTGGCCAAATTTCCTATGATGTTTGGAAATAGATGCTACACTTCCATTTACGTCGTTGATCCTAGAACAAATCTTCAAATTTTTTTCTCACCAATAATAATGATTTTTACATCAAACGATAACTAAAGAAAAATAAATATACCCATATTTTTTAATTTTTCAAAAATAGCTATCACAAGGATAAAATTTAACAATTTAACGTTCAACTTGACTAACAAATTTTATATAAAATGTTCTTTTTTCGTTCATGTTAACCTTTTTCGAAAAATTGTAAATTATGGGTATAATAACTTTTTATTAGCTATCGTTTGATATATATATAGTAATCATTTTGGTGAGAATTTTTTTAAGATTTGTTCTGGAACCATCGACTTAAATGGCGTTGCAGCATCCTCTTCATATTATCATATGAAGTTGAAATTTGGCAAATATATTCTAAATGATGTCCTTTTCCTTTTCCATAATGTTAGGTATGTTTAAATTTGATATATTATATGGCTTTCTTCCTAGAATCTTGGATAACCCAATACATATATTAAAATTCATTATATGTACATTTGTATGCTTGTATTAATTAGGACAATTTTTGCATGCATTTCGCTTGAAAAGTAAGCTTTTCCATATTTCACAAGTATTTTACAAAAAAATCATATTTTTAAGTCTGGAAAAATTTGTATTTAATAAATACCAAAATTATTTTTTAAAGATTTTTTTTGAGTTTAATTAACTTATCTGTATAAAATGTTTAATATTTCGCACATAATTGTAAAAAGAAAAAATCATACGTATCAAATATGACTAGCAAATCATATTTAGATATATTTTTAATAAATTTTTATTTTTTATAAAAAATCAAAAACTATTTCATTTTTCATGCTTTTTCAAGTGCATTTTTATTGCATATTTAAACCAGTAATAATAATTATTTCTGTGTAGTTCTACAAGTTTGCATGTCAACGCGCAATTTAGCCACAGTGGGCAAAATCCTTGACAGACCTCTGATAAACTCTGTATTCCCAAAGTTGATATTTTGAAAATTAAAAAAAAAAAAAAAAAAAATACAAATACAATTCAGAAATTCTGCTTATATCTTCGGACAGTATTTATCCTCGACTCCATTCTCCATATGGTGGGTATGCATGTTAACGCGCCATTTGGACACTGTGGGCAAAATCCTTGGCAGACCTCTGATAGACTCTGTATTCCCAAAGTTGACATTTTGAAAATTTTTAAAAAAATTCAGAAATACAATTCAGAAATGCTGCTTATATCTGCGGACAGTATATATCTTTGGATCCATTTTCCATATGGCGGGAATGCATGCTAACGCGCCATTTATCCCCAGTGGGCAAAATTCTTGACATACCTCTGATAGACTATAGTCGCGAAGTTGATATTTTGAAAATATTTAAAAAAAATGCATAAATACAATTCAGGAATTTTGCTTATATTCAAGGATAGTATTTATCCTTGGCTCCATCATTCACTGTCCATAGTGGCCAAAATCATTGACAAGCTTCTGAAAGGTTTTACATTCACAAAGTTGAATTTTGGAATATTTTCTCAGAATAGAAATTTCAAAATTTATATTGTAATATTATCATAAATTTTTTAATTTTGAATATTTCATTAAATTTTGTCAAAATCTTATTTAATTTAATATATTTTTTAGTACTAAATAGCCATATTTAAATATGTCGTTAATAAGTTTTTCTAGTATACATAGTATTTGGTCCAAATTTTATCCCCCTAGATGGTTCGCCCTGAGACAGACGGACATATGTAGCTAGATCGACTCACAATTTTTAGAGGACCCAGATTATATATACTTTACGGAAGGAGTTCCCACAGTAATGCACCTCGCGGACTCTCAGAAATTTTTAATTTTCCCGCGGATCCCCACACGTATTTCCATTTTTTTAATAATATGAATGCAAAATGAATAAATAAATGTTGGAGCTGAAGCAAAACTTCCCACAACTCATTACAATTAGTTTTTAACTGGTCGTATAATATGAGGCCGAGAATTGCCATGATAGAATGTTATGGACTCGTTCGTGTCTGGTCGCATATTTTTCGATCAATGCTCTTATCATATGGATTAATTGTGTTCGGCACATGTCTTTCGTGATCGTTTTTCTGCAGCGCATAAAAGATGACACACGTCTGATCCAGTTAAATACGGACTTTGGATTATAATAGTTGACCTTTCATTGTCCAAATTTTCCTTAATATTGGATGAATCCAAGTGCTTTTAAAACCTAGAAATTGTTGCCACGGGAAACACTCACGAGTACTAGACAATAAACAGAAGTAGTGACTTTATTATATATTTTAATACCACTATTTGTTTTTTGATTAGCTTCGATCTCTTATTCCTACTCTTATTTCGACAAAAAAAAAAAAAAAAAAAAAAAAAATAATAAATAATAAAAAATGAATTTCTACAATATTTTATACTTCTTCGCGGACCCATTAAAACATTACAGCGGACTTCTAGGGAACCCCTATTTTACGGGGTCTTAGGCGAATATTTTGACATGTTACAAACGGAGTGACAAATCCAACTTAGTTTAAGTTAATATATAATATAATATTTTTATTAGAATCTACACACTTAATAAAGTCAAAATTGGAAGTCAGTTATCAAATAACCCCAGTACTATAAATGAAGTCATACAATATCCCTTCTCTGTTACAATTACTAAACTGCCTTAAAGTATTCTATACATTTTTTTAACAAAATTCTACATTCGTTATAAAAATTAATCTGTATTAAATACACTGCCTACCACTTGAATAAGGAATCACATTATTTTAACTTTAATTAAGTATATCTCCTAAACTTAAGTTCAGAAAAAAATAATTTTTTTTCGCAACCAAATTTCAAAGTGTTGGCTTTAGTTTCCTGAAGAAATAATATATATATATATATATATATATATATATATTGTTATACTAAAATTATGAATTTATTTAAAGACATGTATTTCTGTGGTACTTTTTCGTGTGTCACTTGAATAAGGAATATTTTAAAACTAAGCAAACTATAATTTATTTTTAAATTTTAGGTTATAAAAATGAAAGTTATTATTTTCTAGCATTCAATTAGTAATGATTACTGCCACCACTTTTAGATATAACTTCAAAAGTGCGATTTGGCATCGACTTGTATAATGTCTCTAAGTAATTTAGCGAAATTGAACTCCATGCTTCCGTTATTGCATCCTTTAAGGATTCTATCTTCTCAAATTGCTTTCCTTCTTCATAAACTTTTCTTGCAAGCCAACCCCAGACATTTTCCATTGGATTCAGGTCTGGTGAATATGGGGGTCAATCTAAAAGTTGAACACCTTGTTGATTAATCTATTGTTTTACTGCTCTGGCGGTATGAATCGGAGCGTTGTCGTGTTGGTACGTCCAAGGTATGGGTCCAAAGATATCATTAAATTTTGGAAATGCTTCCTCCAGAATGTTTTTGTAAGTCGTTGCAGTCATTTTGTTGGATACAAAAACCAATTCTATGGTACCATAATACGAAATGGCAACCCATATCATTATTCCTCCTTCTCGGCTGTGTCTACGGCTCAAAAATAATTCCTCCTTATTTAGGTCATGGAAGTAATAGTTATACCCGTCGGGACCATCAATATTAAACTTTTTTTCATCGGTAAATACAACTTTAAACCATTTGTCGGACCATGTCATTGTATTTTTGGCAAACTGTGGACGTTGTGATTTGCGTTTTTCATTAAGTGGTGGTTTTTTGCAGTTTTCGTCGGACTATGTATGGGCACGACTTTAAAACACGGTGCACTGTTCTTAGACTGGCACTGACTTCACTTTTTCACGTATTTTTGATACCGATATGGCAGAATTTGATGCAATTCTAAAAATGTTTCGTCTTTATTTTAGAGTTGTTGCCATTTTCTTCCTCCCTTTCATATTTTTTCCATATAACGTGGAAAGTTATTTAAATAATTGTACAGAACTGTCTTTCCTCTATTAATGTTTTTGGCTATTTGGACCAGATTCTGACCCTGAGATTTCAAAATCAAAATTTTTTCTCTTTCAGAGTTATTAAGAGCCTTACCACGTCCCATTTTGAATAAAAACTTTTTAAAAACTATCAAATTAAAATTTCTCTAGCCGTTTATATTGAAAGAAATTCAAATCATAGCCTTCCTCATTAATATTAAAAGAATTCCTTATTCAAGTGACACACGAAATAGTACCACAGACATGTCTTTAAATAAATGCATAATTTTAGTATAACAAAATATGTGTATTTTTTATTTCCTCAGAAAACTAAAGTCAACACTTTGAAATTTGGTTGCGAAAAAAGTTATTTTTTCTGAACTTTAGTTTAGGAGATATACTTAATTAAAGTTAAAAAAATGTGATTCCTTATTCAAGTGGCAGGCAGTGTATGTACATATCAATTTTAAGTTAAATACTTTGCTTTTTAATTTCAGCAATTTTAATACCCGGCTTTTGGAGTATTGAAAGTGGTTTATTATTTTTGGTGGCAGGTTCACTTATTGGTCGTTCCGTTAGTGATATTTGGATGATACAAAATGCCACCGTTGTGGAAAGTACAATTATACACATGAACAAAGAAGGCTTCAGAAAGGCTTTAATGAAATATTTAGCAGCTTTGCCGATGGTAAATTCTAAATAATTTATATTTTTATAAAGAAGGAAATATATTTTATTATATATATATATAATTTTTTTAGATTTCAGTGGTTACAAATATTTTAAAATGGAGTTTGGGTGAATTAAAATTAAGATTTAGAACCAATTTAACACATCATTTATACAGTCAATACCTAACGTAAGTAGGAATTCTTAAAAAATATTTTAAATATTATTTATATTTATTAATATTTTTGTTTCTGTTTTTATTTACAGTGGTTACACTTATTACAAAATGTCCAATTTAGATAATAGAATAGCCAATGCCGATCAATTGTTAACAACAGACATTGATAAATTTTGTGAAAGTGCCACTGATTTGTACTCAAATATCAGTAAACCTGTTTTGGATATATTTATTTATGTTTATCGTTTAACGGTTAATTTAGGTGGCAAGGTAGGTTTTAAGGAGTTACTGAAAAATTATTACTTATATAATATTTAAAAATTTTATTTTCTTCTTTCCTTAGACTCCAACCATTTTGATGATTTATCTTTTGTTTGCTGGTGTTTTACTTACACACATGCGTCGTCCCACTGGTCGTTTGACGGTAGAAGAACAAAAATTGGAAGGTGAATTCCGTTATGTTAATAGCCGTTTAATTACCAATTCCGAGGAAGTTGCTTTCTATCAGGGTAATACTCGTGAAAAACTTACTTTATTGGCCAGCTATTCCAAATTACGTTCACATTTGCGTAAATTTTTGGAATTCCGTGTTGGCATGGGTATTGTTGATAATATTGTGGGCAAATGTAAGTGGAAATAATTAACATGATTTCAAAGTAATGTTTTTACTAAAAATTTAACAAAAATTTTTGCTTTTTTAGACTTTGCTTCTGTTGTTGGTTTCTATGCTGTATCTATTCCATTCTTTACACCCAATCATCCATTGTTGTCGGGAGAAAATCAGGGTCAACGTTTACAGGTAATTGCCGAATAATTTATTAGTAAAGTTACGTTTTTATAATAAAATTCATATATTAAAATTTTATGAGATTTTACTTGATTATTTACCAATGACAATAGCAAATATTTTTAAATATTAATTGTATAGGCTTACTATACCTATGGCAGAATGTTGATTAAACTGGCAGAGGCTATTGGTCGTTTGGTATTGGCAGGCCGTGAAATGACACGTTTAGCCGGTAAATAAAATCACCTATTCACGTTGTTAAAATTGTTTATTAAATATTTTTTATAATTTTTCTTAAAGGTTTTACTGCTCGCATGACCGAATTAATTAAGGTATTAAACGATCTCAATAAGGGTACATACGAACGTACTATGGTCAATAATGTCAGCAATAAACAGTCAGATTTTGGTCCCGGTAAAGGTGAAATGACTTTTGTAGATAATATTATTAAATTTGAAAATGTACCTTTGGTCACTCCAAACGGTGATGTTTTAGTCAAGTTTTTGACATTTGAAGTCAAGTAAGTTTCCAAAGTTTAAATGTTAGAAATATTAGTTGAAACTAAAAATTAAAAATTTTCAGATCTGGCACAAATGTATTAGTTTGTGGTCCAAATGGCTGTGGAAAATCTAGTTTATTCCGTATTTTGGGAGAATTGTGGCCAACATGGGGTGGTAAAGTAACGAAACCACAACGTGGCAAATTGTTCTACATTCCCCAAAGGCCTTACATGACATTGGGCTCATTAAGGGATCAAGTATGTTTTTTTTTTCCTTTAATATTTTCATAAATTCAATTATTTATAAACAAAACCTTTACTTATACCAGATTATTTATCCTCATACCCGTGAAGATATGCGTCGCTGTGGCAAAACCGATGAAGATCTTATGCAATACTTGGACATCGTACAACTCACCTATTTAGAACAGCGTGAAAATGGTTTGGATGCCATTGAGGATTGGATTGATGTGTTGTCGGGCGGTGAAAAGCAACGTATTGCCATGGCTCGCCTCTTCTATCACAATCCCCAATTTGCCATTTTGGATGAGTGCACCAGTGCTGTGTCGGTCGATGTCGAGGGTAAAATGTACAGTTATTGCCGTGAAGCTGGCATTACATTATTCACCGTATCACATCGTAAATCTTTGTGGGTTCACCATGACTACTATTTGCAATTTGATGGTCGTGGCAATTACGAATTCGGTCGTATCGATCAAGATAAAGAACAATTTGGTTCATAAGCACAATACTAATAATATTATTATTATATTATACATGAAAGTAACGCAAAAAAAAAACACCACCTGATTGATGTCACTTATGATAATTGGGGATAACTGAATGTATAATGACGATGTGTTTATTAATGTATCATAATGACATCGCAAATTAAAATTGTTGTTGCTGTTTCTAATACCAACAACATATATGACTATCATATAGTGGCCAACATATTATTTTTATTTAAAACAAATTTCCATTTTTTAAATTTTTATAGGTTTTTTTTTCTATAAAAGGATTTTACTTTGAATTAAGTATTTATAAAGTGATTTGTTAATATTGAAATTGGTCTTATCACAATGATTTTCCTAAATCCCTTACTTTAAATCAGAGGCCTGAATTTAGTAGTTCTTTTATAATTTGTGACTGTAAAATAATAAAATTATTTTATTTCTCTGATACTAACTCTAACAGGTCTGCCTTAAATGAAAACCTTTAATTCATGTAGTTCCTCTACAAAAACCGGTTAACTTTTCTTATCCTAAAATTTCTACTTCCTCCATTTAGAAAAAAACACTTTATTTTACTCTTTACATAGCTTTATTATGTTTACATTTACAATCTTGTATAATTGGTGCTGGTTGTATTTAAGAAATGAAGTAAATTTGCTATTAACTATTTCATACTATTAACATTACACGCCATGTGTGATAAAATTATTTTTTCTGCTTTAATTGGAGATTTCTTTATATTTTTTTTTACAAAATTTTATTTTGTTGCAAAATTGAAATTATTTTTTTTTATTATTTTCAAAAAGCTATTATTATAGTAAATGTATGTAAATTAAAAAATAAAACGAACAATAAATTATGGAATTATGTATTGTAATCAAAACAAACATGATTTTTTAAATTATAATTTACTTTAAATTTAAAATAGTTATATTGTAATGTGTGTATATATGTTTATATCATATTTATATGCGAAAAATGTCTACTAAAATAATAATAAAAAAGAAAATAAAGTGCAATTTTTAAAATAAAAACTCATTTGTGTTTTTTTAAAGCAGAAATAATTATTTTATAAAAGTGAAAAAATATGTAAAATTTATTATTAGAATGTGCTGAAAACGAGCTCCAAAACACATGGTTGTTATTTTTAGGATGTGAAACTTATTAAAATTTTAGAAAGTAATGAAAATTTAGTTTAAAGTTGACAAAATATAAAAAAAATGAAATCGTATTACTTAGAATGACCACAATTTTTCACAAATGAGAGATAGTGCGTATTATAAAAATAAATAATATTATTAGGTAATTTTCTACGTTAAAAATATGAAGTTTTTAGAAAATTTTGATGTTGAAAAATATACAACATCGTTAGATAACCTTCTGAAAAACAAATAAAAATTAAACAAATTACCAAAATGAAAATACCCTCAAAGAAAAAAAAAGGATTAAAAAATAATGACTTAATGCAGAATAAATATTTTAACTCATAAGTATCACTTGAGGAACGTGCTGTATTATAACACTGTGCGACAAATGGTAGGGGTGCGACAATGGTAGTTATATCGGTAAAAAAGAAGTTATACGTGTCCCGGCGTTTCGCTGGGTCACGTCTAGGAATCGAGGTATATCGATTTGAAGTTAGTAGCTATCATATAGGGGAAATTGTGACCTTGTGAATTACAATTTTACAATAATTAAAAAAGTGCACTTCCCTGTTTTCCTTTTAATTGTCCACGCACATTTATGACCGTTTTTTAGTTTGTTACCGATACCATAAAAATCAAATAACCTTTTGTTTATTACTTATTTTTTAATTCTGACAATCTCGAGCAAATTTTTGAAATTCATACCTTCACTTAATTGTGAATAAAAGCGAAACGCGTCCATCGATTTTCATGATCTATGTCTCATTTTGTTTAAAGTTTATGTGACTTTACGTGAAAGTAATAGGACTTGACACTTTTTTTACCGTTTTGGATTTTTTATGAATTAAAAATAAAAAAATTCAATTTTTTAGGCAAAAAATAGTTTTTTTTCATACGTTTATTTATAACTGCGAAACTGTTGCTTATGTAGCGAAACGTTGTATGAACAGATTAAAGGAATTGTAATTCCTAATTTTTTTAAATTTGTTTCAGCAAAATCGGACTGGTGGTTCTCGAGTTATGTCAAAAAAAAGACCACCAAAGGTCACAATTTCCCCTATATGATAGTTACTAACTTCAAATCGATATATCTCGATTCCTAGACGTGACCCAGCGAAACGCCGGAACACGTATAACTTCTTTTTTACCGATATAACATTTCCCGTTGGTTTCATCCCATCCCGATTTTGACTGTCGCATAGTGTAATTACTAGCTATGGCTTTTGAAGATTTCTTTAAAATTATTTGAATATAATTTACAAGTTTTATTAAAAGTAATTAAAAATACTTTAAAACATTTTTACTAAGAAGAAATTACTCTTTACTTTTACAGAATTTATTTTAATTAACTTTATAAAAAGTGCAAAATGTTACTCTTTTGGAAGTACTATCTTTTTTGCTGGGAGGCAAATAAAAATAAAAACATAAAAATTTGAAAACAAAAACTTAAATTGTTATTAATTTTCCTATGATAAAACTGTTTACATATTTATTAAGCAGAATAAGTACTTCATTATATACATAAAAAGTTCATAAGTCCAAAAATCTATGTCCACATATGTATATATATACGCATCGCTTGCACTGCACTAATCGTCGTCTTTGTATTGTTTATAGCTTTGAAGAAATAGCTCATCCCAAAATTTACTTTTCCACACTATTTGTTGACTTTTTTTAAACAGATTTTAAACTCACCCAAAAAATGTCAAAATTTGAATTTAGTTGTTTTCTCAAAAGTCCAAGATATATGAGGAATTTTGAAAATTTTTGAGTAAATATTTTTTTTTCTGACACGAATGTCAATTTATGGTTTCATTAACCGATATTTATGAATGTAAAGTCGTTTGCGTTTATCATTTTTATCAATTAGCGCAAAAGTTGTGGAGGTTTAAAGATGAAACTTTCAAAAAAATCTTAAAAATATAGATATTGCTTTATCCAAATAATGATTTTGTACATTAGAGTGTGTGCCAAATGGCAGAAAAGTTTGTAGGAAAATAAAATTTTGACAAATATGATAAATATTTTTGACAAACGATTAGATAATTTTGACAATAAAAAAAAAAAATAAGTAATAAATTAAAATATTTCAGTGTTCTTCGGGAATTTTAATGTTCACTTATTTAAGTTTCTTTTTTTTTTAATTAAGTCTAATATATTAGTAAAATAATTATTAAAATTTTTAATGGTTTTGTCAAAATTTATCACACCAAAAAGTTTTCATTTGGCGCACTGAAATTGTAAAATTTTTCCACCACAGGAAAATTTTAATTTTTCACAGAACTTTGCTACCGTTTGCCACACGTTTTAATAAAAATAGAAATAAAAAAAGTTTACTTTGAAAAATAAAATAAGCAAAAAATAAAAAATATTGAAAGAAAACTAAAAACAAAATTAAATATAAAATCTTTGTATTACCATGTGAAGTAGTTAAGTATTTTTCAATCTGATTTTTTGACATACCAATAAAATACGTAATATTTTATTTTTGAAAAATGTTAATATTTTGTATGCTCGTCTAGAAATACCTTAAGGAATATTATATTTTAGTTTTTCTTTTAAGTTAATTTTTCCCAACATTTTGAACATGTATCTTTTTTAATGATAAGTTTTACATTGAAAATATTTATCATTATTTTAAAATTCGAACTATAATTCGAAATGCTTTTTGAGGTTATGAAATTACTTTTTGGTCCATAAAATTACGAGTCCTTAAAATATTTTGACGCACACTGGATTTTAGTATTAAGGAAATGAAAGGCTTTCTTTTGGCATAAATATTAACAAAATTTGTTTTTTCTCTAATTCCAATTTTAACCATTAAGACAATTTCCTACAGATGTTTTTTAAAGATATTAAAAAATGCGAAGTAAAATTTGGAAATTTGGTGAAAATTTAAAAAATTGCATAAAATGTTTGGATTTCAAAATTTTCAAACTCACATTTTACTCGGAGTTGTTATTTATTAAGAAATTCTGTTTAGGCGACATTTTGGAAAATTCCAATAAAACTTGTCAGTCGCGAAAAACATACATTTAAATAATAATTAACGCTAATTATACGGAAGTTTGTGATGATGCTATACCATACTCAATCTGGAGAAAATCACCTAGTCTTTTAAATTCTGTTCTTTAACTTTAATAACTTTTCACCAGATAGTAATATTATTACGAAAATTAGTTTTTTTGTTAAGCTTAAAATAACGATTTTGGAAATTTTTAGTTTGCAACCTATTAGAAGTTTCTAATTTTGTAACGCCTGCTTATTTAAATGAAATCTCTTAATTGTGATTTATCTTAATTATATAAGAGAGTTCTGCTACTATAACGATAATGAAAGCTTTTTGTTAATTTCCATATGTATTAGTGAGAAACTTGTATATATCTGCAAATATTTTCTGGTGCGAAAGTCACTAAGAAGAGTTTCATAGAAGTTGAAATTCATCGCCAAAACTAATGCCAAAGTATTATAAAAATGATCTTCCATCGGGAAGATCTGTTCCTCATAGAAGAGTATTCTAGAAGCCTCGAAGAGGATACATCTGGAAGTATATACATATACATATACATATACATATACATATACATATACATATACATATACATATACATATACATATACATATACATATACATATACATATACATATACATATACATATACATATACATATACATATACATATACATATACATATACATATACATATACATATACATATATTCATATACATAAAAGTGTCGAAAAAGACTCTCCTCCTGGACGACACTCGGAAAATGATTTTGCACTTCTACTATTTCTGCATTAGTAATTAAAATTAACGTTTGTTTTATTATTTGATAAATATTTTTATTTCTCACATTACAAAGCAAACAATTCACATAAGAATTAATTTTGTATTTAGGAAACTCGAAATAAAATCCTAATGAGAAGCTTCTGGTGAATTTCGGTACCTTTAAAATAGTATTAATAATTTTTATAAATAAAATCTATTTAGATTACCTTTTGTGAAAAGAATGTGACAATGCATTTTTAAAAGTCTGTTTGATGGAGTTTTTCCTAAAATAAATTTAATTTGTAAGAAAAGTCCGATATTACTAAATAAAAGATTAATAAGATTTACTTACTTTTTTAAATATCCTTTGTTGATTATAAAATACTTAATTGTCAGGAAAATTGTTCTTCTTATATTTAATATTACAGCCAAATTGGGCCTAAGTTATTACTGAAGTACACGATTTTTCTTGCTTCTTTATTGTATTTTTCTTTTTATATAAAAAAAAACTGACAAACTTCGTAACACACGCCAAGAAGATTAATGTGCAAAAGTAATGTATTTGGTAAAAATTCGAATTATCGTCATATTGTCTTCCAGAAACGCTTACAAAGTATACAAATATGAAAGGATGATGAATTCAGTCACTAGTAAATTTAGCTTTGAGTCGTTAAGTTGCAGTTCAGTTGTAAAGTTGCCATAGTTTGAGAGTTAAGTTGTTTAGTATATCGTGAGTATTTTAAAGCGTAATAAAGAGCGGTGCAGTGCAAGCTCGATTTTCGCGACTAATTAAAAACCAGACCTGTCGTTAAAACTGAATTTTCGCAATAACAGAACCCAAAACTTTATTGAAAAATTTTATGTAATTTTTAAAATTAGAATTGTTTTTATTGATATATTTACATTTTAAACATTTTTAAAGAAATTGGAGATTTTGAGTTGCTTTTTTGGCAAATTATTTTTTAAAATAACAGCTGAATCGCTCCTCACTACTTTCCACATGAAATTCTTCTTGAATCCAATTGTTTATGTCAGCATTCGTGAAAAGATGTTCCATACCAATTTGAGCTATGAATGTACCAATAGTTGAAAGATCTTCGTTTTCTTCCTGAATTATATTTTGTAAAATATTTTAGAGCATGTTATCCTCTTCACTCCATTCAATACTACTTTTTGCTGCAGACTTTCTGAAGGCAAAAATTCTCGGACCTAAAAAATTTTTAGTTATGAACAACTTACTTTTGCTAATTGGTGAAAATTAACTTATATGGGGAACAAATTCGTGATGGAACCAGTGCTTGAATATAAATGATGTTTCCCAGGCATTATTACTGGTGTTGTAAATTACAGTATTATTGAAAAAGCATTTGAAGGCGCGTGGGTTTTTCGATTTTTTCTACAACCAACAATTTCAGTTTGTCTGTGCCATTCGCATTTGAACAGGGCAAACAAGTTATTTGCTCTGTACATATTCCGGGAGCCGTTTTCTCATTACATGTGACAAGGGTGTGATTTGGAAGCATCCTATAATATAAACGGGATTCGTCAGCATTGTAGATTTGGTGAAGAGTCAACCCATGCTCATTAATGTAATCCTTAAACTCTTTCACAAATTTATCAAAGATGAGGTTTCGAAGACAATTTCTCGCCCGTATTTTTTAAAAATCTAATTCGATGTCGACGCTTAAATTTCTTCAACCATGCCTCATTGACATTGAAACCTGAATTGGTTTGATAAAATTTAGAATACAAATGACTGATATTGGAACATTTTTCCCCTTTTCTTTATAAACCACTTATAAAGCATTTTTTTCCATTCTTGGGTACTCAGCATTCTTTAAGGTGCAGCGTTTGACAGGGCCACTTTCTGTTGTACATACGAACTTCTTTAATGAATTTTCTTACTTTATAATGAGTTAAACCGAAGACTTATGTAACTTGTAATGCACGCAAATTGAGTTTATGGAATCTCCACTTTTAAATTTTTGAGGAATCGTTGGCTTTAAAATACGTTGAACTTTTTTCATATTAAGAGATTTATTTACACAACATATGATAACAATAAACTGACAAAATTGAAGATCAAAATCACCCAAAAAGGTTAATATGCCAAAAGACGGGGATTTACCTTTTTTCGTTCTAGACACGTAATCAAATTAAAAAAAAAAAAAAAACAGATAAAAGTCGCGAAAATAGAACCCGTTTTTCGTAAAATGTCGCGATTATAGAACCTGCAATTTACAATTAAGCCGTTGCGATAACCGGGCCGTCGTGATAATGGTAGTATATACAGTATAATTATATACCGAGCTTGCACTGTATTTGGATTTAAAAGCTAATTGTACTGAAATAAACTAACGTTTTTGAAGACGCCATAAAATTAACAATGTGATAACTATAGTTATACAACATATGAGTTTCAAAAAATCCTATAAAATTTCAACACATTTTTTTGTTTTTAATGACTGTAGTGCCTTGAGGAAAATGACTTATAATAATTTTTGATTCTTAGTTATTTTGTAAAATTAAAACAAACTTTAGAAATACAAGACAGATAAAATCCTTAATGTAGTGTCTCGAATGTTGGCAACTAGTTCTAATTTAGCGTTACGTTTAATTTTTTTATCCAATTCTATGAAACGGTTCTATAACCAGTTCTTTAATCAGTAATTTTTTATTGAAATTGTCACGATGGGAACTAATTTTATAGAAGCATTAGCGAGCTAGTAAATCTCCGTTAGAACAATTCCATTAACAGTTTTTTAATCAATGATTTTTATTTATATTGGATGAATGCATTAATTTCCATCTTTTTTTATGAAAAAAGAATGTTTATTTCAAGATAAAGGTACAACGTATTTTATTCAAAGTATTGTTCATTGAAAGCTGCGACTTTTTCCGATATTTCTGGCAATTCATTGACTCCATGCTAAAAACACTTCTCATCTTTTGAGGACATAAACAAATCAAAAAAATTGTATATATCTTGTTGCAAAGTGAAGCGAATTCCAGTTAGGGCATTCTGAATTGTGCGAAACAAATAATAGAAGAAGGCGATGTCTGGTCTATACTATTTCCCATGTAGCTTTTAATTGGTCGCGCAACATAAGGCCGAATATTTTCATGATGGAAATTTATGAACCTGTGACTGATTGCATATTCTTGCCGTTGTTTCTATGCTCTCTTTAAACGGTGTAGATTTACTGTGATCGTTTCATCCGGTTTTAACAGTTCATAATAGATGCCATCCTTCTGATTCCACCAAATTATTTTGGCAATAGGATTATTGATTGGTCGATCTTCACACATAATTTTTTGCACTTTGGATTATCATGAAGTATCCACTTTATATTGTCAGTAACAGTTCGATGCAGAAACGACTTTGTTTTGTGGCGCTGAAGTAACATTTCAAATATGAAAAATCGATTCCCTTTGCTCTAGTTCATGTGGCACCCAATTTCATTCGAAAAATTTACACAGGCGACAAGGGGGCACAACTCGAGAATGGAATTAACATTACGTTTTTTAATTTTAATATTATCAATAAAGAAATTAAAATTTAATCCAATCAGAAGTACAGGAAATAAAAATGGCGGTTGCAGCAATATTTTCGAAAAATTTAACTGAGGTAACCACCAATCCAAAATCCACACAAACTACTACATTCTGAAGATGTTTCAGATGAAAAAAACTAATCACAAAACTGATTTTTACAAATGCTTTGGAAATAATTCTGTAACTATAGAACTGATGTGTTTGAATGAAATGTCACATGACCAATCCTGAGGTGTATTCCAGTTGATTTGGGGGAGCACAGGTTATTAGCGGGTCTGGGGTACCTTTAAAGTTGGTCACCTCGGGTATGAATTTTTTTTTTTAAATCGTCAAAATTTCATTTATGATTTGTCTGAAAAAAAATTTACACATAGATAGTCCTTATAATCATATCAGACGATCATACAAATTGTCTGACGGTTGTAGTGTCTTTCAAGCAGAGATTCTTGGCATTTATAAGGCTCTAGGCTTGATTGAAGGGAATGTTGAACGAGGGTCTGAGATTACTATCTATGTTGATAGTCAGGCGGCGTTATTGGCTCTGACTAGTCATTTTGTTAGGTCCAGACTGGTACTTGAGTGCAGAAGGGAATTGAGAAGGTTAATGGATTCCTATACGATGAGACTCTGTTAGGTTCCTGGTCATTGTGACATTCTTGGCAACGAAATAGCCGATGAGCTAGCTCGCAGTGGCTCGGAGCTAGATAGGTCTTTCATAGAGTCATCTGTTAAGATTCCAATTGGGTCCTTCTTTAGGGCCATAGGAGAGTGGACTCTGGACAACACGAATCGAGCCTGGAATGACAGATCGGACTGCAGAGTTTCTAGGGCATTATGGCCTAGCTTAAAACTGGCGGATTCCAAGCATCTTCTAGGTATGAGTCGTGGTAGTCTTAGAGTCATAGTAGGTATGATTACGGGTCACTTCCCAATAGGGAATATGATGAGTAAGTGGGACATTGGCACATCGGACTTTTGTAGAACGTACGATGATGTTGAGGAGCTAGAGACAGTGGAGCACATACTCTGTCACTGCGTAGGGCTTCAGCGTAATAGGTTGAGGTGGTTTGGAAGCCATACACTACATGAACTAGGTGAGGTTAATGGCAAAGGACTTGTCAACCTCAAAGGGTTTGTAATGGGAATAAAATGGCTTAGGAACAATCATAACTGATTGATTGGGTATAGGTTCCACTTTTCTCTTTTTTCTTCTTTTCATAAAGGGATCACAATGGGCCGTTTGGCCTCTGGGTGTAGGCGTGAATGCGTGGAATATTTTTTTTACTTTATGAGATATTTAGACTGAAGTAAAATTTTAACCCATTTTTGTACATATTTTTTTAGTTATTTTTTTTTTTTTAATTTGATAGGCTCAATTTGAGTCTTAAAATTAAAAATATTCTCTAGATTCTGTACAAAATTCTAAATAAGTTTCATGCAAGAATCATATACCTATGTGGATAAAAAGTTATATTATATTATAGTCCTTATAATTCTCTACAAAAAATACTCTTACATGTGTGGAATATCTTTTTTACTTTATGAGATATTTAGACCGAAGTAGAATTTTAACCCATTTTTGTACATATTTTTTTAGTTATTTTTTTTTTAATTTGATAGGCTCAATTTGAGTCTTAAAATTAAAAATATTCTCTAGATTCTGTACAAAATTCAAAATAAGTTTCATGCATGAATCATATACCTATGTGGATAAAAAGTTATATTATTTTGAAGTAGAAATTTAAAAAAAGTTGTGATTCTTTGTGATTTTCTCAAAAAGTTTGCGATATTTTTCACTTTAAAATCTATTATTTTCCTCTTGATCATACATTTTTTTATGTCTCTAAAAAAATGCTTGATGTAAATGCATGTAACCTAGTGTCTATATTAGGCAAATTTTTATCAAAACAAACGTCAAAATCAGCGTGAATATATACAAGGTAACCTTAGCTAAACAGTTGATTATTATTTTAGTTGTTACAGTTGTCAAACTGCATATATAAAAAATAATAATGAATACGCCATATTGTTGTTTTTGTGCAACTGTTGCCACCCTACACAAATTCGCGCTAAGTTTGACATTTGTCTTGATAAAGAAGTCTCGAATGTAGACACTATGTAAAGCAAGTCCGAGGGCGTTTGGGGTTTAAGAGTATCAGAATTTCGTTAATACAAATTTTTTTTATTTGTTTGTGGAGCTTAAAAATGTCAAAGCTAAAATTAAAAAAAAACACCATGATTATATACCTACATATGTTTGCTAAGCACACAAAAAATATTTAGGATGCCACGCATCTAATAATGACTGGGTGACCATTTTACTAAAAAAGTCAACTTTTAAAACAAGTTTTCCCCAAACTGAGATTTTGGGTATTTCGGAATAAAAAAGGAATCTATTTATATTGTAGTAAAATTTCATAATTATAGCTTTATTTATATAGATTTTAGTTAAGTTCAAATATTAATGTTTTTACAAAATAATACTAAACATCAACATTTTACTTTTTTTTGATAAATTTAATGAATAAATTTATTTGTAATACTTTTCTGTTTATATATTATTATTTTTCAAGTTATAACCTTTCCAAATACTTGCATAAATAGTTTACACACTCGTTTAAAAACTAACGTAAACTTGAACGCCTTCAGCAAAATTTGCACATTTTTCTTCATTTCTATGGTAAATGTATGCTGCAGCATTCAATGTACTTACAAAAGTGCAGAGCTGTGTCAACATGTTTTTTTTTAATAATTTTGTGTAACTTTTAAACCATTAAATATATTTCAAAAAAATTTCACATAGTTATTGCTGAGGTATTTTCCAACTGTTTTGGAGGAGCACAATTTTCTAACTGGTCTCGGGGCATTTTCATACCCGAGGTAACCCTTGTTCCCTAGACTCGCTAAGATTCTGTACTCCTCCAAATCAATTGGAATACACCTCAGGATTGGTCATGTGACTTCGTTCAAAATTTCATTCAAATACATCCAGTAGTTCTAAAGATACAGAATTATTTCAAAAAAAAAAAAAAAAAAAATCATTTTGGGAACACTTTAAAACGTTTTGTAAATATCGTCTAATTTATTATTTAAAATAAAATTGCAGTTATTGCAACCCACAATAGCACATATAAAATCTGATTATGAAAAATCTCTAAAATGGTGACGAACAGTTGGGCCTTTCGAAAAATAAATGGTAATAAATTTGGATATTCTAACTAGAGTGCACAGTGAGGCAGAATCGAATTTTTTTTGGAAATAAATTTGTAACTTCTAATCGGCCATTTGGATTTACAGAAAATTTCACATAGGTGTAGCAGAGGAGTGTACAATTTTAAGTTTGGAGCGTACCTCTGACATAGAAAAATTTTATCCGCTTGCCAAATGTTTGTTTCCTATCCGATTTAAAATATTGTATCTTCTTAAAGCTCTCGATAAGACATATGAAAAATATGCTTGCATGTGCAATTTATCTCTTATAATTTTCAAGTTATTTGCATTTGAAATTTCAACTATCTCAATTTTTCAAAATCTTGATCGAGTTTTTTAAATATATAGCCCAATATTTTTGTCCGATTTCGTAAAATTTGTACCCAATTAGTTAAAGAACAAAATTATATATCGAATGATGAGCCAAAGAACAGATAAGATGAATCTTTTGTTAACGAATTTGATCAACATTATGTTATTTATATGTTTTACGTACATTACAACACTAATCAGTTAATTTAACTTTTAATTTTAATTTAACTTTTAACCTCGAATAATCATTTGTTGAATTAACCGATTAATATGACATGTTTTTTGAAATAAAGTTATAAAGTTATTCGACAGTCGAAAAATGGACATTTCGAAAAAATCGACAGTACTTCAACCGAAAAAACGTGTTTTAAACCAGTTGGTAAACTATGTCGTTTACCCTAGTTTTTGCAATATAACTTTTACAATAAAAATTCGAAATTTTTGAATTATTTGTAAATTATTCAAAATATGCTTTAAAAAATATGGCAAATTTTCTGATCATTTTCTGAATTATATTAAGGAAAAATATTTTATTTAGCTGAATTCGATAAGTAGAAAAATTTTTTAAAGTTTAAATTTTTAAACAGGTTTCAAAAAATTAAATTTTTTGGCAAAATGTAACTTTATATGATTAAATTTTTTGAACAGTTTTACTAAAAGAAAGCTTGTAAGTGTAATTCTGAAAGTGATAAATTTTTAAAAAAAACTTTAAAGTTTTGTTTGTTGATTTCGGAAAAGTTTTTGCAAAGAATTGTAACAACACACGATAATAGTTTTTGGTATTAAAAATTATATCGTTATATAAATTTATTTGAAATTTGCATTTCCGAATTCTCCATAATCACAATGTCTGCAAATTCTGATATATATAACCCTTTCCTTTAAGTATAATTTGCAATTTTTTGTTTTATATTAACAAAAGCCATCCACAAATTATTAAGTAGTAAAAAGCTTTATTGGTCATTTTAAGGAAGACACAACAAATATCCTTTAAAATGATATATAAAATGTCTATTTTGTATTTGGAACGTATCGAGTAAATAAATTTAAATTAACAATATTCTGAATACATACTCGTAGTTACTCTTCTTTCAATGTCCTAAGTTTCTTTAGGATCGGTCTAGCTTAAAAGATACAGACTTATTACCATTTATAGTTAAAGCAAGTATACGCGGCATACGACAAAGGGCGGCAACCTTCGCAGATCTTGTTTTCTCAAGCGGTCGCGCTGTCCATATAAAAAAATTTAATCTAATGAGAAAAAAATCACGTTTTTTGTTTTCATGATTTTTTTTTGTTATTTTTCTTCACACTCATTGGTATTTTTCTCGTTACTTTTTATTCGTTTTTCTCTTTTGAACTGGTAGTATTGCTACGAATAAGAAAAATCAACCCTGATTATAAAAAAAAGAGAAAATATAAAAAAAATCATGGAAAAAAAATCATCATGTGAACACAAATGATTTTTGGTAGCAACTTCAAAAGAGAATTAAAATAAAACGACGTCTTAAAAATCATCGTGTGAACGTAGTCTAATACAACTTTGTCGCGCGGCCGCGTTTTACAGCATTGTCAGATTAAATTTATGGCAATATTTTCAAATTTTACTTTTTTTAAACAAATTATTTTTTGTAAACAAATGATTTATACCATAAACCACCATAGGTGGTTGTGATATTATGCGTTTGTGATAATATTTATAACGCACAGGTATAACTCCTATAGGTATACCAATCGGCACACGGTGGCTCAGAAATTAATTTCATTGGCCAAAAACTTAGATCAAAATATTGGTAATTGTGGAGTGTCATGCTGTTAAAGCCAAATATTTTATTTTATAAAAAAATTTGTTTCTAGTTTTTTGTTGAAATTTTTTATAGTTTTTTTTTTAGAATTTTTGTATTTCGGCTTAAGTTCATTTAATAATTGTAGAGGAATACATTGTAAAAGTTTTATTGAACACTCGGCAGAATGGAATGCATTTTCTAGTCCGCCATGACCTTCATCAGCACTATTCAGCGTCCCACCGTGGTGATCTCTGTAAACATCATCTATTTAACTTACAACTTTTCGGGAAATAGAATCTGTAACTTATTTCCCTATATGTTATTAAGTAAGACGAATGGTTTACGATAAAGCTTTTTTACAATTATTTTGTGAGGCACGGTGTAAAAACTGTTACTTTGACTCCACTGTTAAATATTTCCAAAAAAAAAAAAAATAGAAAACAAACAGAAGGAACAAATCAAATAATGTATAATTGAAAAAGGAGAATACACCATCATAAATGGTTGGGGTATTATGCGCTTGTATTGATGTTTGTAACGCATAGAAAAAGTTATCCAACACCCAACTTAAAGTATACCAATTGACTCAGAATCACTTTTTAATCGATCTAACAATGTCCGTCCGTCCGTCTGGCTGACTGGACGGCTGGCTGGCTGTCCATGTAAACCTTTTGCACAAAGTACAGGTCACAATTTTAAAGATAATTCAATGAAATTTAGCACGTGGGACTTTCATGACACAATTGAAATTGGTTATGATCGGTCCATTATTTCACCTAGCCCTCATACAAATGTCTCCCGGTATAAGGGTTTAATGATCATAAATGCCTTAAATATACCAATATCATAATGAAATTCGGTGTACAAGTATCAATCTTTGTGCCAAATTTCATGAAGATCGGTCCATAATTGATTATAGCTCCCATATAAAACCCCTCTTCCGAAAATCACTTTTACGTGCATAAATCGCATACGAATGTAGTATCAAGTTAATATTCTACACAAAAAAGTTTTATGTCAGTAGAAACAACATTGCCAAACTTTATAAGAATCGGTCCATAATTTACCATGGCTCAAACATAAATTGCCCTAAAGTGCAAAAAATTATCTAGATGTTAGTATCAATGCATTATTCTTTGTTTGTATATTTTATTTTACATTTACTAAAATTGGCAACAGGCGTAATATAAGTCCCCTTCCCGATTTTTTATGCTGGTACACAATGGTGTAGGGTATCATATAGTCGGTCTTGACCAATTATATCTTTCTTTCTCGTTTTTAAATTTGGATGTTATGGCTCTTCTGGACAAAAATAATACAAGCAATATGTATGTGAAAATACTTCAGACACAGATATGTTCATGGTGTCATTTGTACCATTGCGATTGGTACACAGGATATTTAGAAAAATCAAACACCATCTTCTACGAAATACTGCAGACCAATTAAATTTGAATTTAAAAAGGAAACTCATATTGCCATTAAAAAAGAAGTCAGTGATATTAGAGCCCAAATTCCAACAAAACAGCCATTCGAATTAGAGACTGACGGACAGACAATTGAAGTAAGCTACCAATTAGTGCTAAGGATGATAGATAGAAAAGTAGGCCAGGCTTTAATTGGATTTCATCAAACCACATCAAGTCACTTAAACCAAGTTCCGGAAAAATCATTTGATATTACTGATGCATATGAATTTGGATTATCACCGCTACATACAAGAATACCATTCATGGAACACATACTAAAAATCAGTTATGATCAATAAGAAACAATGACTCTAATAAGGAGTTAAGAAGTTTAAAAATGAAACGTGTTCAGGACGAATTTCTCAAATATAGGTTGATTATAGATCAACCAAAACAAAGATCAGGCAATACGTATGATGGTAGCACAACAAGAAGGTTCTTTTCAGATCGCGAAAGAGTATCTGAAATAACAAGTGTTGATATAAGAGAAGATGTCATTAAGCATCATTTAGTACCACTTGAAAAGTTACAGCTTTATTTCTAAAAATTTTCGATTCTACTCCATTGTGTAATGATGGAATAAATATTTTCCGAACGCGCTCATTCGCGTATATTGCTGCGTTAATGAAGCCATTAGCTATGAACGAAGTGTTTCTCTCCCCACACGTACAAATGGCTTGTCAGACAAAAAATTTATTCACGAAATTTGATTTTTTACACCATATTTATTTGCAACGTTTACCACCGCATCTGTGACATCAAATTCTTGATCAGGATATTGTAAAAAGTCCGCCAATACGTATCGCCCTTTTGACAAGATTTACAATTTTGAAAAAGCTAATATGAAAAGCTTTCCCTTTATATTTTTTTATGATAAATTGGATTTCAAAAACATATGTGACACTAAAAAGAAAATGGAAAATTATGTAAAAAATTGTACTGGATGCAAAATTTACTCTTAAGCGTAAAATATACCAAATTAATAAGTATAAAATATGCAAAACTATGCATTTAAATTGTTGAAATATGCTATAAAATAAGTATTTTCTATGATAATATGAGAAAATATGCTGTTAAGACCAAATTATGCAAAAATATGTTGTTGGGACCAAAATATGCAAAAACATGCTGCAATTTTTTTTAATTCCCACGTTTCGCAAATCGTTAATAAAACAAAATGAGTTCTAGATTTCCTCAAACGCTGAGGAAGAGAGTTTAATGACCCTTACGTTTCCAAGCAATTATTCATATCTCTTGTAAGACCAATCCTGGAATATGCTTCCGTGGTCTGGGATCCTCAATACGAAGTTCATATAAAGAAAACTGAATCGGTCCAGAAACAATTTCTCTTATTTTGTCTTCGTAATCTTCCATGGAATCATAATATTAATATACCATCATATGAAAGTCGATTACAACTTATTGATCTCCCTACTCTTGAAAGTAAGAGAAAATATAAAAATATCTCATTTGTAATTAATTTAGTAAACGGTGCAATTAATTCCGAGTTCTTGCTTCGTCAGATCGAATTCGTAATTCTAAATCGTGGAACTAGAAATTATTCTCCTTTAAAAATCAAATATTTTCGAACCAATTATACCAACACAAAAAAAAAATCGAGATTATTTATATTTAGTAAAAATTTTTGCGCTTCAATCTCCAAATCGAATATAACTTAACGAATTTCATGGACAAAATTATTTTTTAATAAACTTCATTAACCACAGAAAATATTTATAAATATAATTAAAAAAAATCTTATAAAAGCGAAAAATCACCCAAAAATTTGGAAATGAATAATCAAGAGGTCATTATAATTTAAAAAAAAGATTAAAAATCACGTCAAAACTTTGGGCTATTTTTCATATGAAATACGTATATCTCAAATTTGTATGGAGATTTTTTACTGGAGCATTTTGCTGTCAGCAGTTCTATATTTTATTGATAAATTTATTACAATATCTTTCTATCAAAAACTAATGAGAACAATAATAATAATAATAAATAAATCAGTTTTTAAATTAAAAAATACTAGCTTTTTTCTAGCCTTATTTTTGGGCATTTAGCCTTTTCTGACCTTTTTTAAAGTTTAATTTAGCCTCTTTTTTCCCACCTCCTGGCAACACTGCTTATTGTAAGCCATATAGAGTGTGCACTCCTTTTATATATTAGAGCGAAACATTTTTTTTTTTTTTAACCAAAGTTTACAGTATCCGATTCTATATGAAAGTCTAAACTGCCGAACAGACCATATCTCAAAAATCAATTTTGACCCTCCGAATTAAAAAATAAGCAATATTGATCCATTATGCACTTCGGAAATAGCTTAGCAACAAGAAAACATATTTATGCACATGAAAGAACTTATATACCTACACCTTTGTTGTATTCAAATAATTAAACAAAATTTCAATTACAATGTTATTATGTATTTCATAGTTTTTATTTATTTATTTGTTTTAAATGTTTGTATTTTATTTTTATTGATCATTATAATGCTTTACAGAGTTTAATGTTGTATAAAACATACATTTACATACATACGAGTACAAATCCCCCTCCAGTACACTTCACCATGTTACAAACTAATCCATACAATGACTTTTTATATCTGATTTTCTGTTAAAGTAATTAATAGACTGATCAAGTTTTACAAAAGACCAAAAAAAAACTTTATCAGTAAATACGTTTAAAATAGATTTTTCTTTTTCTTTTCAGAATTATATTTATGTATGTTTTCTTTTTTCTATTTTTAAGAAAAGTTGAACATTTTTGTTATTTTCTCATATATAAGTTTATGTTTAATAAATATGTATATTTTGCTAAGTTTTTTGTTTTTTAAATTACTATAATATAATTTAATATTTTGTAAGATCAATTTAGTATATTCTTAAATAATATATAGTAAGTATGCATATTGATTCAATATTTTTTTAAATTGTGATTTTTTTGCAAAGAAAACAAAAAGTATTTAAAATTATGTATTACAGCAGAAAAATTAAGGTCTATTGAGATTGAAAGATATGAAACGGGACAAAGTTCAATTATAGTTTAATGTGGAGAAATTTGTTTTTTGTAATTGAAATTATTTTATTTATATATTTATTAATTGTTTAGCATATGCTTATTTAAAAATTATACTATATTTTAAGAAAAATGTCTATTACAATATTTAGTCTGTTTATGTTTTTCAAAATTTTTACTGTCAAAAATGTTCGTACAAAATCAAGCAAATTGAGAGATAATGAAACTTTTTCATTCATCAAATAGACTTATTAGTTTGGTAATTGTTCATGTTTATTTAATTTTTTTGGAGATTTTTTATATATTGTTTATAGTATATGTATATATTTTGTTTTAATTATGTTTATAATATTTTACATAAATATTTGTTATTTTTCTTAATCTTCATTAAATATTGATTTTATCAAAAAAAAAAAAAAAATGAAATTAATATTTTTCTAATTATTTTATATAATTAAATTTATATTTATAATTGAAATAATATTGAGTTATTTAGTCATGTTATCATCATGTTGTTTTTTATTTCTCTTCTAATTTTTTTTATTATTAAAAAAAAAAAATTATTTGTTTTCATTATATACTATAAATTATTTAAATTAGTTAATAATTATTGTTGTTTTTATGTAATTCTAATGAAAAATTTTGTCTAATTAAAGTAATTTTGTGAGTTTCTTATTTTGTTTTGAAAAATTTTGTACTTTGTTTTGAAATTCATATTGTAACGATATGAAATATCCAAACAAATGCCAATTTTAAACACTCCGATGTAATGTGATTAATAATGGTGTTATAAAAAATTTTAAAAAGTTTATATCTAATGCGATAAAATTAAAAATCATTTAAAATACCTTCTTTTTCTTCAGCAAAATTACTTAAAATAATATTATTTATTCCTTTATTTTAAAATGCTTAGAAGAATATTTAAAAGTTCAGGATGGCATTGTAAAGTCTTTTTTTTGCTCTTTATTTCATTTGTTTCTTCACTGAATATTTACCACTTGAAAACAATTTGAAATATATATTCAAGACTTAAATATTTGGCCTGTTTTTTTCAAATTTAAGTGAAATTGGAATTAATGGATTCATATAACTTTTATCGCGAATAAAATTTCCTTCGTAATCTGTTCCCTTTTCTCAAAATCGTAATAATCTATCCTCCAACCTCAGACAGAAAATCTTCCCGTAACTGAATAAATGTTTCAATTTTGAACAAAATTACCTATGAATAATTTGCAATAAATGCACAATAACAAATTTTCGTTTTAGGAATAAAATGTTATAAATAAACATTGAAGCTAAAGTTTTAAAGTTCTCTGACATGTACATTTTTTAAACGCTAAGCAATTTTTTGCTTTTCATTTCAAAGATTTTTTATATTTTCTTAAAAATTTTGTTAAGACCTATTATAGTTAGACCTATTCAAATTTTACAAAACCTAGGTCCAACTTTTTCAGAACATTGGAAACAATTTTGATTGGACACTTTTCTTTAGTTTAACAACAAAATTATATATCACATAAAGATGTTTAATGTCGATATCTATTTCGATTTCTATTTAATTTTATGAAAATTTAAACATTTAAATTTAAATTTAAACATTTTGAATTTTTGTACATTTTGGTGTTTTCACTCTTTTATTATTTACACTTTTCTGAAAGGTATCTTTACGGAGATGATTCTAAAGTAAAAAATCTTTTATACCCTTTACAAAATCTATGCTTCATAAATAATAAACATATTGGAGTTACCTCTTATCATATATGTAAATAATATAAATAAATATACTTAATGTTTGTAAACTAGTGTTAACCATGACATCGGAAATTTGTAACATAAAGAGTCCCCGAAAACTGCTTGGACATATGATTTAGGAAGATCGCTTAGACCATATGTGCTGAAGAGCTGAATAAAGAAGAGATATGCAAAATTGTAAATTCCTTTTCAGTTTTTTGCCAAAAAGTTTTTTGAAAAAGATAGCTTAAAATTAGATATTTTAAATTTGAATTAACTATTTTAAAATTTACATAGATTTTAAGAATTTTTAACTTTGGGGCTCTAAGACACAATTCCACCAAACAAGATATGCCGTCTTATTATCAACATTTAAAAAAATAAGACACAATTACAGTTAAGTGATAATATTTTAAGAAAGAAAAAAAAAAACATCTCACATACTCCCATTTACTTGTCAAACTAATTTTTTTAAGGAAAAAAAATGCTCATATTAAAACAAAATTCGAATGGATTCTACGAGGATACGAACCATGGCTTGAAGAATTGTAATCTAGAATACCTCCACTAAAGTATCTATACCAATAGAAGTTTTGTTGAAAAGCAATTAATTATATGTACTCCTGATATATGTGAACAGTATAAAAATCAATTTATATATTTAAAATTCAACAATGTTGAAAAACATTTTTTACACAAATTAAAGTAATACTATGTTTTGAATTCAGAACACCATGTAGCCTAGGTAGTAAGAATTCAAAGCTAGGAGTTTTAATGTGTTCGTATGGGTTCGAATCTTGGGGAATAGAAATGTAACTTTTATTTAATAAATTTCAAAGAAACATTTTTAATTTATTAAAAATATATTTGACAGTTCCTTAATCTGACATTTCAAATTTTTAATTTTTCTTTGAAGATAAATTATAAAACAATTTTTCGAAGTCTATGCCAAGGATCGAATTCATGACCTAAAGTCTTTCAGTCACAAACCCAAATAATATATCATATCAATATATAGAAATTTACTATCTTTATTGCTTATATAAAAAGCTTAAAAGTCCAAACGTGCCTAGAATTCTTGTAATTTATATATTATTGTATGTGAAATAGAAATATTTTTAATATCTTTAATATATTTAATGAAATAGATTTTTTGAAGCCCAAAGTCCAATGAATACATTTCTCTTTCAACACATATGTGGCATATAATCTCTAAAATCTTGATATTGAAATTCAGCGAAATACGTTTAGGAATGACAGAGTTAACGATTTTCTAGAACAGCTTCAAACATTTTTCCAATTTTCTTTGCCCAAATTTAAAAATATTTTCTATTTCACATATAATCTATATATATAAAAGAAAGTGATGTTAGTTACTATTGTTATAACTCAAGAACGACTAGACCGATTTTGATGATTCTCACCAATTCGGACCGTTCACCGGCCAGAAAAGGATAATACGAAAAAAAATTCGCGAAAAATCCGCGATAAAAAAAAAACTCTTTTTTGTCATAATTTCTTTGCCTTAATAATCATTAAAAATATTTTTTTTAATACAAATTATAACAATTACTGTTTCTGTTTCTATCGAAACGCTTACTTTTTTGTGCAATTTGTTTTCTGGTGGTGGTGTAGAATTCTATTTCCAAACGGTAAGTTCCAAGTAAAGCTCATCATTTAGTGAGGTTGTGATATTTAAAACCATTTGTTGTATTTTTGGCATTCGTTATTAAGTGTTATTCACAATGCCGCGACCCCGGAGATCTAATATTTCGCGTCGAACACGTAATGCAAGTACTTATCGTAATATCGTCAATCAATTGAATATATATGAACGAGAAATCGCACGAGAACAACCCCGTATTAGTTTGGCCCGACTTCGTACATCACAAACGCAGGAAGAAAGGCAGGCGAGAAATGAAACGGCTCGGTTAGCAATGAGAAATCGTCGAGCAAATGTAGCAATTCAACAACTTTAAAATTTTTAATCAACGCATAAGAAGAATTGCTTCAAGTTCTGATTTGAATCAAGCAGCGTTCCATTACAACTGCAATTTCGACTACAGCTCTCATCATTCCGTTCAAAAAAAAGACATTGTCTATCCGCTAACCTTAAGATGAAGTAATAAATAAATATAAATTCAAATTTGCCTTAAATACATGCGTATATTTTTTGATTGAGCCCACATCTACATCATATTTAAATTCTTCTGTAAAAAACACTTTATAATAGGTATTCCTTAGATTTTTATTTAAAGGTCGTAAATTTCGTTAAAATATCAATTTAAATCGTTCAGTAATACAACACTAATGTTTGCTTAGGGCCAGCAACGCGGCTCGGGTCAGCTAGTTTTAAATATTTATGAGTGTAGAATTACAAAATTAATTGAATTTGATGTTTTAATTATATTGCATTAAAATTTTTGATATTATTTTAAATAAGTAATTATTATTAAATATTAAAATCGAATTATTCGATTAAAAAAATATATATATTATAAATTATATTAATATATACCGTCTCTGCGATGACTAAATTATCTAACTGTCTCCACATTAATTTATTTTTTTTATTAATGCATTTAAAAGCCCTACATTTGACTATTAATACAAGTGTCCAATTTTTCAAAATGGCTTTCTTAATAGACCATGTAATAAATTAAATTTATTAATTTTAAATAAATCCTTTTGAAAAACCTTTGAATTTATTTCATGCAGACAATTAAACACAAAAAGGTGAATCTTTTTTCTATATGTACCTTCTGCAAACCCGAATTATAAAAAATAAATGATTTAAATTCGACATAGAATTTTTTTAAGTGATGTTAATAGGTATATTAATTTAATGTTTGTGATTAAAAATGACCTTTAACTTCACTTATGCATTTTATATCTGACACATGTTCGGTTATTTTACTGTATAAAAATTTTTTGATATAATTCCAAATTGGCGGCATTCTGAAGCCTTTAGATTTAAAAAATTATATAAAATTTTTGCGACAGTTTTCAAGCAAAACTTTTTCAAACAATAAAAATAACTAGTTTTAATTTTTTTTATATTTTTTAATCGAATTATTCGATTATTGGGCATTATTTACATGAATAAAATTTTTGATTTTAATTTAATCGAACAATTATTTGATTTTAATTTACCGATTAATCGAACAAACATTATACAATTGAATACCCTAGAGTATATTCATAGATAATTTTTAAATTTAAATATGCTTTAAAATATTTTTTGCATTATAATTAAAACATCAAATACAATTCATTTTGAACTTCTGCACTTATAAACATTTAAAATAAAGCTATACAACAAGTACATGTCTTCCATTCATTTCTTATTGCATGCTTATTTAATTTATTCGGGAATCCACCGGTTGAATACGGCTGGATTTAGTTGAATACTTTTGAAGCGCATACATATAAATAAAAACCTAAAAAAAATATTTCGTTATGAAAGCTTTAACGGAATAATTAAGATCTTAAATTTAAATCGATTGTGAAAAGTGACAATATTTTGGGAACTTTTTTGTGAGTTTCAATAAAAATACGCTTATAAATATGCAACATATCTTTATATTTCTTATGGAAATTCTTTAATATATTATATTCATTCCTTCAAATGAAACGAAAATAATATTTTGAAATGATTTTACGAAACCGGAGAAACTATAAACACTTTTTTAAAAACTAAATTATGAAAAATTTAAATTTAGCATATAAACAAAATTTAAAGTTCACTATAATATTTTCACCATTATTTATCGAACAAAGCACATTCTTCATTATATTTTAAATCATTATACATAATTATATAATTATATTTTTCAACCCAATCAAGACAAAATCCATTTCATTAATCAAAAAATAAACATACCAATTTTATGCTAATTTTTTTAAGTTTTTTTTTTTTTATATAATAATTAAACCTTGATTAACTCAAACCCTAAATTTATATATTTTTGAAAATTTCTTAATAAAAATGTAATAATTAATTATATATAAATATATATATATATATATATATATATAAATATATATAAATATATATATAAATATATATATATATATATATATTTATATATATATATATATATATATATATATATATATATATATATATATATATATATATATAAATATATATATAAATATAAAAAAAAATATATAGTTTTTAGTAAATATTTGTATTTTTATGGTGTATTTTTTACATGTAATGTAAATTAAATTATTATACTTAAAACTAAATATTATTCAGATTCATAATTCAGTTGTATGTTTTCCTACAAATATTATTTTATATTTCAATTTGTTTATTTTTTTAATTTTCATTTAACTAAACTTCTGAAAATTGTTTATCTTAATTTAGTTAAAAAAATTGCACATTATAATTATTATTTCTATTATTGTATAAATATATTTTATTTCTTATTTATAAAATTTATGTGTTTTTTTTTTGACATATTCTATAAATATAAAAATTATTTTAAATTAAATCATAGTTACCGTTGTTATAATAATTCAACATAGTGAAATCAATTAGAATAGAAAAAATTGGCACAATTTCATTTACATATTTTTTTATTAAATAAAAGTTAAAGTAAACATGTCTGTTTTTAATTCTTTATTATTATTTTTTTATTCTTCATTAAAAAGGTCTTTAAGTAGTCGAAAAAGTTTTCCAAAAATATTTCAAGTCAATTTTTTTTAAGTAAAGTTAATTTTTTCCGTTATTTTATTTTTGTACTACTAATATAACAACATTTGAAATTTCTTTTAAATTTATTTTTTAAGTTTTAATATTTGATAATTAACAACATTTAAAATTAGATTGAAAGAAAACATTAACGAATAAAACAAGTGTTAAATTTATTGCGAAATAATATAGAAAATTAATAGCCAAATGTTAATGTTATAAAGAAAAAAATGTAGAATATTTTTAATAAGAGTAAAATAAGTTTTTTTAAATAATACTAAGCATAGAACACAACTAGAATATTATGTGGGAGCCATTTCTAACTATATTTTTATGAAAATTACTAATTTCTTTCAAAGGACAAAAACAAAATATTAGTCACATATATTTTGTTTTTTGTTGTTGATGAATTAGTTTTTTGACAATTGAATTAGGTTTTTGTTTCTCACATAACCATCTACTTATTAATAATCTATGATACTAAAGTTCAAAAATAACAATACATTTATAAATTATTATTTAAAAAAAAAAAATTATCAAAACAATTTAAAAGAATATCAAAAATTATGTTCCCTATGTATAAAATTGATTATTTTCTAAATTATATCAGTTCCATTAATTATCAAATTTACAGCTTTTAGTCAGAAATTGTCAGAAAAACAACAACAAATTCTTAGTAGAGAAACGTTTTCTTGTAAATTCTGACAAAAACTTGCAAGTCTTATAAGTACTGAAACAGAGCTATTTTAAATAAATTTTAAATTAAAAACTCAATTATTTTTTCAAATGTCAATAGAATTTAAGATAAATTTTTAAATTTGTAAGTAAAAAGAAGTTTGTGACAATATCAGATTAATTTTTAAATTTTATTAGATATTTTCACAAATTCCAAAATACAATTGTTTTCAATTTCAAAATGTTCATTCCTTTTCTTTTTTGTTTAACAAATGAGAACTTAAAAGCTGGAAAATATTTGTTAGGTTAGAAAGATTTATATTTAGACAATTTTGTTCAATTCCAATTTTACTAGAATTCGAACAGAACAGCGCAAATTGCTTTATTAAACTCTGTAGATCAAAAGAAATATTTTTTTAAAAAAGGGATTATCTGAATAAAATGAAAAATTCCAAATAATTGATCTAAATTGTCATTGTCATGCCATTTTGAAACTGCCGTAGTTCAAATTACATATGCACTCAAACCTCTTTTTATGCGATTTCTTTATTTTTATATTTTTTTCAATGAGAAATAAATCCTACTTTTTCAAAAATGTTGGTATTGATTAATTTTTTTAATTACATTGTTTTTTAAGTATTTTTTTTCGTAATTATTAGTAACAAAACCCCCAATTGAATTTTAGGAACTGTCGACTCAATCTTTTGGTGTAATTCTCTCATTGAACTTGAACAGCGTGCGTCCAAAAATTTTTCAATAAATAAAAAAAATATTTATTGAAGCAACTAAAAAATTCCATGGATATTTAATTTTTTCAAAAAGTTCATATGTTGTATGTAGGAATTAAAAAGTTCTACTTCTTTAAAACTTAACAGGGACCACAGAAACCTATGGCGGGATATACGAAACAACAGAACCATTCTAAGCAAAAAAATTACACCTCATTATTTCTAACTTTATATTATTTCTTTTACTGACGAAAATGATAGGGTGTTTGAAAAATTTGTCATGCGAAGATTTTAATATGTATTTTTTTTTTTTGAAACTTATGCTGAATAAACTTTATTACCTTTTATTATTGTTCAGAAAATATTTGTTTCATATAAATAAACTGATTTCTTAATACTAATTTTTGTCCGATAAATTTTTTTAAACGATTTTGTTTGAATTTTTGTACTGTATTTTAAAGTTATGCAGATTTTAATTAATTAAATGAAAAATATCTACCATATTTGTATGCAAATTAAGTTCTTTTTATGCGAAATTCTTTGCAACGCATATATCGCATAAAAAAGGGTTTGAGCGTATATTGGTAGTATGCAGTAATTCCCATCATTTTACTTTAATATTATTTTTTCCAAGTAGTTCATTTTTACAACTATGTCACGTGGAAGTACTGTCATTAGACTTTCTTATTTAATAGAGTACACAGTTGTTTAAGCTTTGAATATAAGCTTGAATATAGAGCTTTGAATATACTCCAAAACAGGAGTATTTGCAATAAATTTTACTTCAATATTTTTTGAAGAAAATGCTTGTGTAAGTTTAAGGGATTGCGATTTGGCTGAGACAATTTGTTGTGAATAGTTTAGAGAATTTAAAAAGACACGATTTCGATGTATATGATAAGGAGTGTTCCGGCCAGCCGAAAAATTTTGAAGATGAAGAATTGAAGGCTTTGGTCGAACAATACCTGTGCCAAATGCAAGATATGCATATAGAATCATTGAGAATAGATCAAGCAACAATTGTCAGACGTTTAAAAGCACTTGGATTCATCCAAGCATGTAAATTGAGTGCCACATGAATGTCGTTTCTACATCGAATTGTTACGAGAAAATCGACACCAAAGGTTTTGATCAGTATTTGGAGGGATCGAAGGGTGCCATCTATTATGAGCTATTAAAATCAGGTAAAACGATCACGGGACATCTTTAATCAGCACAATTAATCCGTTTGAAAAGAGCGTTGAACGAAAAACAGGCAGAATATGCAACCAGACACGAGTCCAAAATTTTCCATCACTAAGGATCTGAGAAGTATAGCCCAGAAATTGCCTTTACTGACCACTATTTGATTCGTTCGATTCGAAATGTCCTAGCTGATATACGCCTCACTTCAGAACAAGTTATCAAAAATTGGCTGATTCCTTTCTGGCCTCCAAAAATGAGAAGTGGTTTTGGGATTAAATCCCAAATTGCCAGAAAATTTAAATTAAAAAAAACATTGCTTAAATGGAGATTTCTCATAATTTTGAATTAAAACATTTTAAAGCCAAAAAGCGAAACGTCTTTATTATTGAAATTTTTATTTATTTATTTTATTTATTCCTTTCCAAGCCAATAAACTTATATTAAAGAAGTATTAAAGTATCTCTAAGCTGATAACCGATTTTAAAATTTCAGTATTTTTAAATCACAATATTATTTTTATTATTTTATTTAGTAAGACTACAAAAGGAATAAGCACAGGAGACGTTATAGAACTTCTTTTAAATTCGTAGTTTTAGAACTGCTGCAGAACCGCTTCAGATTCTTCATTATTTTAAGTGGTGTCGCAACCAATTCTGGCACCCATCCTAAAGGGTTTTGATGATTTCTACGTCACTAGTCTGAATAAAATACTGATCAAGAAATAGCTTCATAGAACTATCTAAGAAATTTTTAATTCGAGAAATTTATAGCCGTCTGGTTTTGGTTTTCTCAATCATCTGATAAAATCTGGATAAGTAATAGATTTTTAAACTTTTTCGATTCGAAAATTTCTTAAAAGTTTAAAAAAATCTTAATTATGTAGGTTAAAATTTTAAACAAATTCAAATTGATTTAAAAATATGGCCTTTGAGAAATTATTGATTAGAATGAAAAATAATATCAAATAGTAACCATGAATTAAACCATTGGTAACAATGCTAAACTATTACTTAGTTTATACACACCTCTTATTTACAAATTAAGTTATTTGTAAATACTGAACTCACAGTTTATACGCAGATAGTGTATTGTAAATAAAAACCTATTTTTTTATATAAATAATTTTCTTTTTTCCACAATATTTTTCAATATTAGTCACATTTTTCAAAACGCACAAAAAAAAAATTAAAAATGCTCACACTATAGACCTTTTTTGTAAATAATTTCGCCAATCAGCAATTGTTTTCATGAGTTAGAAAGTTCCAATAAAGAAATTACATGGCAACGCATTACACTAATCAATTTAAATTTTAATTAAAGTTGATTTTATTTGGAAATAAAACTTGTTTTCCGTACCATATTAAAGAAATATTTAAATTTCACAACTTTTCCAACTCTTTCGCAATTTACTTCCTCAAAAAACGGGATGTTATAACCCCAACTTGAACTATTTTCTTTTTGAAATTTTGAGTCTGTTCTTTTGAGTAAAGTTTTCTTCTGTTTGTTTGAGACAATTTCAAAATATTTATTCAAAGCAATACTGACGGTAGTTTCTGAAAACCACGGTCTTCCACTATGATTATATCTTTTAATATTTTAAACCAAAGTAAAACTTTTAAACAACCTAACTGTCGTTCTCTAGACATTGCACCACTTCCCTTTCAAAATGTATTAGATTTGAAATTATGCAAGAAATATTTGCTATAATCAGGACAACAAAAAATATGCTCCGAACGACAGTTAGGTTATGATGCAAATTACTTTTCGAGCTCAGGTTTTCCTTAGCTATGGATTAATAGTCTAGCATAAAAAAGCAAGGCACTTAATAATATTTTTGTATGAGAAAAGAAATGGATTATAAACCTGGAAAATAGGGATTCTGAAATCTATAACATTTTGTTGGGGCTTTCTTAACAACAAAGTTTACTTACACAAAAATATCGAGGAAAGTTTTACTAACAGGACAATATCAAAACCAAAGTAATGGATTTCTTATATAATAAAATGTTTTCATTTAATTTTCAAAATGTAAATATTTTAAAAAGAACTGAATTATTTTATTGGTTTATGAATAATAATAAGATTATTTTAGTATCTTTTATTCATCATTTATCTGAATTATTTTATATTTTCAAATTTGTAATTATTTATTTTTGGCGAGAATTTCCGGGATCCTGGGAAATTTAAAAATCAATCCCGATTCTTCCAGGAGCAGAAAAAGACCGGGAAAAGAAAAACTCTAGCTGTAACAAATCGACACCAAAATTCTTACAGTTGCCTTAATCTGAAAAATAACTCACAGTTCGGTAAATTTGAAACACAGAAAAAATGTGACATTGCATATTTCTGGTTGATCTGGTTATAATCTTAGTTTTTAAAAAATATGTGTTTGAAGTAAAAATATCTTGTCTAAACGTTCGGTTTTAATTTCAACAAACTATAGAATAATTATTTTTTTCAAATTAAATTAAAAAATATAATGAAAACTAAAAATAATATATATATAAAAAACAAAATGAAAAAAATAGAAAACAAATGATTTTTTTTTTCTGTATACAATTAAACAAATTTTATTTCTTTTTCACATAAAAATTTTAAATTAAAATAATAATAAAAAAATTAAAAATATATATAATATTTAATAAAAACTAATTAAATTAATTTAAAAAAATGTTGGGTTTTTATTTAATTTAAAATTAAAGATGGTAGTTTTTAATAAAACCAAAAGGCAAAAAGTTTTTAAGTGAATTTTTTACTAAAGGTAATAATAATTATAATAATAAAATAGAAAAAAAAAGAATAAAATAACGAACAAAGTTCCAAAAAAAAAAAAAAAAATTGGGGGAAAACTAAATACAAAAACATAAAGGCAAAATATTAATTTTAAAGCATTAAAAAAAACAACAAAATCTTATCTCCCTGTTTTGAGATTTGCTGTTTTCTTGTTTAAGAAAAGCTCAGCCAGCAGAGCAATGTATAAATAAAATTGATATGACTGAATTTAATTATTATTATTATTATTATTATTATTATTTTAGAATAAGAAAAAAGTTAAGTTTCACCTTTAGTTTTTTGTTTTTAATATTTTCTTTTGTTTTTTTCTAATAAATTCTGACTTATACACTAAATGACATTTTACATATATATATAAAAAAATAATAGGAAATTGAAAAAATTTCTAAAGCAAAAAATATGTTAAGTAGTTTTAAGAAAAGCTTAAATATTAAAGCCAACAAAAATTCATTTAGTTTTTATCTCTTATAAGAAAATTAGCAAAATATCTCTATAAACAAACAAATAATAGCTAAAAATATTCCCCAAAAATTTAAATTTAAAGAGAAAAAATTTTAATACAATTAACAATTTAAATAACAGTAAAATTGTCCTTTATAAAGCGAAAAACTAGTTAGAAAAAAGATTAAAAAGAAGAAAAAAACTTAAATAATATTTTGCATTTCAAAGTGTTCTTTGTTTGTTGTTTATAATAATATTTTAATAATAATAGTAGTAGTTGTATTTGTTTGTAGTGGTGGTGGTAATGTGAGAAGAGTGGTTATACTAAAAACTAATAAATGCTATATAAAAATAAAATTAAAAAAAAAAAAATTAAAAGAATTGCAATTAACGAAATTGAAAAAAAAAAAAAAAATAAGAAATATTTAAGCAAAATTTAAATTGTTTGCCTTAACAAAAATTTGTAAAATATTAATGTTGCGGTTCTTGTTGTTACGATTAGTTTCAATTTAAATTTTCGTTCAGGATTTATTTTTCTTTGATTTACTTTCTACTAGAACAAAACTAAAATATTACTTAAGCAGCTGTATCAACTTCTTCAACCAAATGATTGGGTGATACTTCACTGGGTGTAGTGGTCGAGGTGGCAACACTTATTGGTGTGGTAATGGAACTATTAGAAGCTGTTACAGTAGAGGCTGTATTATCTGCTACACCACTAGCAGCAGCGGTGGTAGTAGTGCCCACAACTCTGGCGCCATAAGGAGCACCTTTTAATTTGCGTGCTTCTCGCTTTTGTTTGCGTTGTTGCATTACCAAACGTAATTGATCTAATTTTGATTTAGTTTTAATATTATCCAATTCGGCGGCACACTTCTGACAGGTATAGTCACGTTCACGTTCGCCAGTCTCAGTGTGTACACGATAGCGACATTGACACACCTTACGCTCATCGACCATTTGATGGTGGTGGTGATGATGATGTGACGAGCCATGGTGGTGATGATGGTGACTATTTGAAGTGTTGATGTTATTACTAGATGAAGTGCCGGGGTGTTGTGCCAATGCGGAGACTGTAGATGAGGACGATGTTGCGACTGTTGTGGTGTCTTGTTGACAGCAGGGATAGGTTTTAGTTGATTGTGATTTACTGCTTACATAATGACCATTACATTCACCATAAGCGCATACTGGTGACGAGGACGATGATGATGCCGTACTTGTGCCAACGGCATTCGACGTTGAGGCAGATTGTAAATTGACTGTAGACGATGAAGAATTGTGACTTTTAATACATTTGACACAAGGATGGGAAGATTGATGGTGTTTAGAGGAGAGCTAAAAAAAAATTAATTTTTATTCGACTTTTAATATAAACTTATTGTATCGCTACTAATAGTTATAAGGTATTTATGCATGTTTAAGGGATTCTTGGAAGAATTCCGTGATTTTAATAGAAATAATTGATTACAAAGTTGACATTGATGGACAGACGGACGGACATCTTTAAATCAACTCAGCTGGTGATTCCAAGTCGATTGGCATGTTTTAAGGGTGTTGGATCATCGCAAAATACCCTCTACACTACAGTCATTTAGAGTAGAAGGGATTCCCGATTACAAGGTTAATATAGACGGACCGGCAGAGAGACATTGTTGAATTGACTCAGCTGGTGATTCCAAATTGATTGGGATATTTTAAGGTGGGAGTTTGACCATTATTTACGCAAAATACCTTCTCCACTATGGTGGTTTAAAGTTTGAAAAATTATCTAAATAAAATATGTAAACATTGTTTATCGTACTCATATTATAGTACAAGATTTTGAGGAATATTTAATTGAAATCCGATGGAAATGGTAAGTCATCACTGTGCAGAAGAAATCCAGTTCGCAACATAATAACACGGCTCACAGAAGAGCTTCAAAAATATATAATTTTTTATTTTTTATTTTAGTTAGTGTAACTTTTTAAAGCTTTTAGATTATTATATCAGCTATATTATTTATCAAAAGCTTTGGACAAAATCGAAATAATATATGCTAGTTACAACGTAAACCCCAAGTGATCCAAAAAATTGCAATTACTTTATATTTGTTTATAGAAATAAAAATTGAGGTAATAAAATCAATAAATAAAGAAATAAAAAACAGCTTACATGTTTACTTCTGGAACTGTGATGCACGGTACCAGTTGAACCACTAGCAGCTGCCACCGATGCTGCAGCCGCTGCCGATGTGGATGGAGCCTCAAAACTTATACGAGCACCACGATGATATTGTGGTGTAGCACTTAATAAATCATTAAGTATATGTATAACAGTGGATATATCACGTTTCGGACGACCATATCTGTCCTGCAGAGCTGGATTTAAAGTACCCGAAAATGTGCCCGAATATATGCCTTTACCATGATTCTTCATCGATTCAATAACAGCGCCAGATCCGTTCTTACGTGGAGTTTCTTCACTGGCAGAAAAATCAATTTTATTGGTAAATACTTCTTTGGATAATTTACGCAAGGTTTGTGTTAGATTGCGTGAAGCTTCAGCCAGGGTGCGAGAATCCGAAACAATGCCCGAATCATCGAGTTCAATAGGGGTAGCGGCCACAGTCGAGGACGATGATGGTGAAGAGCCAGCTAATGATGAGGTGTTGGAGGTAGCTAAAGGTGCTGCAGCAGCGGCTACTACTACCGGAGTGGTGTTTGCGGGATTGTTGATCGGTGATTGACTAATCTTGCTGCAGCTGGTGGGGGATGATGATTTAGTTGCAGATACATTTAATGACGAATCATCACCCGAATTGAAACCACTATCATTGGCCATTGTTTTAGTGGGTGTTGAAGTGTTGCTAATCATTTTCTGCGTGTTGCCATTAGTAAGTTGTTGCACTGCTGCGGTATGATGATAATGATGGTGATGATGATGGTGGTGATGATGATGACGATGTTTACGTGATATTGGATTGTGAGCGGTCTTATGCAAAGATGAGGAAGATCTTGACGATGACGAAGAATTCGTTGCACCATTTAGTGATGTTATAATGGAGCCGGGTGTTAAAGCTGCTTTGTAATTGGGAGTGCTGGTCATAATGGTGCTAGTGCTAGTACGGGTTGCATGTGGCATCAGTTGTTGATGATGGTGCTGCTGGTGTTGTACTGGTGTCTGCTGTTGCTGCTGGGAAATACAAACTGTTTCTATACATTGCTTGGCCGAGGCATGGGGTATATTATTAACTGATCCCAGGCCACCGTTTAAACGTGTACATAAACATGATGTCAGTTTAGCTGCTATAGGATCTTGGCACATGGCCGAGTTAGCGGCTGCAGCCGAGACATTTGAACTAGAGGCTGAAACAGCTGAAATCGAGGCTGTATGGGGTCCAATGGCTACACTGTTGCTGGAAGAGGAACTGTTGCTGCTATTCGATATATTGGGAATGTTTTTAATGGCTGTTGTTTTTATAGGACTTGAAACTAAGTTCGATAAAGATTTAATGGGAGATTGTTCTAATAAAACTGCCTCAGATGCAGCATGAAATGTGGGTGGTACACTACTACTAATAGACGACGAGGTTGGTGTTATGGTGGCCGCTGTATTGGATGTGCTCGTAATTAGGGATTGTTGTATTAAACGAGACGGTTGAGCCATTGCAATGCTTTTTACAATATTTTGTAAACTTTCATAGTCGCGTTTGCATAAAAATGAACTTAAATCCGAATTTTTAGTTGCTGTGGTGGTTGACATCGACGACGAAGACGATGATGAGGAGGTGGACACCGAACCGTTTGTGGTTGCAGCTGCTGTTCTGCTGGAGTGTGATGCTATAACCGACGACGAGTTGTTGCTGGCATTGCGAGGTGTTTGACAGGTTGTATCCAATTCTAATTTACGCACAGCTGTAACATTTTGGGCTGTGGTCGCTACTGATACTGCTGTTGGTGGTAAGGTAGTAGTTGTTGCTGCTGAACCTGCTGCCATTGCTGTATTCGAACTACTATTATGATGATGATGGTGGTGGTGATGATGATGGTGGCTGTGATTTGTTGACGCTGATGTTCCAGCAGTTTGTGTAGCTGTCGAAGCAGTAGCAGCCGTTCGACTGCTGCGATGATGATGGTGATGATGATGACTGGAACGTTGACGTGACGAGGAACTGCTGCAGTTGGTTCCATTGTGAGCTACACCATTAACGGGATTAACAGTACTCAGCTGCAGTTGTATTAGCATCATGTGATCGCCCAAACGCATACTAAGATTCAAGGGTGTTTTGCCGCTAAGGAAATCATTGACTTGAGAGTCATTTAGGGATTCGAGAGCTTGCATTACTGTATTTTCAGGACGTTGAGCCTAAAATGAATATAGAAAAATTGCAGTTAAAATGAAATTTAATTTTATATAAAAAGCAAAAAAATTTACTATTATAAATTTTTTACGATATTGACCATTTTACTTTAGTAAAAACCACACACAAATAATCCAAAGATCTAAAAATAAAAATTTTTATTTCACGTAATTTTATGTTAAAACTTTTAAATTTTTTATCTCTTTAAATCCTTAGACTTAATGTCTCCATGACCATATGTTTAAATATTGCACGATATGACAAGATACATTTTTTATAAAAGTGCTAAAATGTGCATGATTCCTTATTTTTTTCTTTGCACAAAAACGTCATTAAGTGCATGAGTGTAGATGTGTGTAAGTTATTTTAATGTACACACATAGTATGTCAATGGCGCCACATTTTCATATAAACTATACAATTATGTAATTTCTACAAGAACCAATCAATCTAGCATAGGGTTATCAATTATTCGATATTGAAGTTGGTTGAATAAAATTTCATAATTAATTATTCGTGTGATCGAATAAAATTTGAATCTTCTTTGACTAATCGAATAAATAAAGAATAAAATATATTGTTCGAATAATAAGTTAAAAAATGCAAAAACTAGTATTTTTAAAATCAACTATTGGTTTTATTGACATAAAACAAACCTAAAAATAACAATTCATTAACATAGAACAAAAAATATCCAAAAATTGAGACAAATTATACAATGAAATTAAATTTCTTTTAAAATTATCATTCATAAAGAACATAATTAAGCATTTTGGCTTTAAATATATTATTATTATTATTAGTATTATTATCATTTTTATGTTATTATTATTACTGTTATTATTATTATTATTATTATTATTATTATTATTATTATTATTAGTAATATTCTTATTTTAATAAAAACAGATGTGTAGAAAAAAGCCTTTCACTTACTATTGATGGTGGCAATACATATCATTAAAAGCGAATTTAGTTTTTCTGTTCTTTATAGAATTTTCTAAATAAAGCAATGATCATCAATATTGCTAAAATCAATTTCTTTTAATTTTTGATATTATTTATTGATTGATTGAGTTCAGTTAACAAACCATCGTTATACGAGTACATTTCAGAATCTTCGGTTATTTGAATCATTAAAATAATTTTTGAAATAAATAATAAATGAAAAATTCTCAAAAATAAAGCATTTGCATTACATCTGTTTCACTTTTTGTTGAATATTAAAAATAATAATAATAATAATAATAATAATAATAATAACAATAATAATAATAATAATAATAATAATAATAATAATAATAATAACAATAATAATAATAATAATAATAATAATAATAATAATAATAATAATAATAATATGCGCTGGAAAATTTCCAGAATTTAATAATAACTTATACGTCTCACGTTTATTCTAACTTTACGACGTTTGATTAAATCTTTAGAAAAGCTATTCTATTCTTTTTTTTTTCTAAATAATACTGAGACTTCAGTAAAAAAAAGTCTTTAATCCGAAATACGAAATCTATTAAAACACGGTTTACACATTTATATATTCTAACGAAATTTTCAATCATTTTCAACAGGGTTTTCTAACTAAGCAAAAGTTTTTACACTTATAATGTCAAAAAGGCATAATAATTTAACAAAAACTCGTCTTGAAAAATTATTCGATTAATCGTCAAAAAATTATAGAATAATTTTTTTATTCTAAATTTAAAAATTTTGTTCGTGACAACCCTAGTCTAGCACTTGTATATTTAATTTGTTGCTGCTGTGCTATATTTTAACAGAAATTAAATAAAATAAAGAAATTATACATATTTACTATATGTATATGAGCTTTTAATTAAGTGTGACAGGCAGGAGGAATAAATGGATTTTTAGCGTTGACAAATTGAGAAAAATTAAATTGACGTTAGTGGTAGAAGTGAAGTAGTATTAGTATAAATGTAAATTGGGTAAAGGAGAGAGCAAAAAAAATAAAGATTATTTATTATAAATACTAATAAAAAATATTGCATTTTGTTGTTTAAACTTCAGCAGCAACTATTCTTTATTGTAGGGGGAGCGTCAGAACAGAAACACTAATAAAAACAAGCGTTGGTAACGCGGCGTAGGTGGGTCAATGTCAATGTCATTTTAAATACGTAACGGATTTGTTTTATTGTTATTAAAAACACAATATAAACACAAACGCTTTTTTATTGTATTTATACAATGAACAAATATTTAAAAATAGATGGATTTTTTTTTTCAATAATGTGTTTTTTTTAATGTTTTGAGGATATAATTTTAAAAATAATTTTCTTCAAATCTATCTCGATTCGTATTAAACACTAAAATGAAGAATACTAAGAATCCCATTTACTGCTGAGAAATACAAGCTGTTTCCATGTAATGCTTAGACGAGGCATGAGGTATATTATTAAATGCTTACAGGCCACCATTTAATCGAGTACATAAACAAGGTGATAGTTTTGTTGCTATAGGATCTTGGGAAATTATGGAATTGGCCACTGTAGCTGAGGAATTTGAACTGAAGTCTGAAGCAGCTGCACTATTAGTTTTAGAGAAACTGTTGCTATTGTTTGATATATTAGGTATATGCAATTATGGAAATCACATTTATATTCAGTTTTATGCTATCGTGTTTTGAAAGGATCAGTTTGCAGGTGAACAACATATCATAATTAAATTGCGGTGTAAATAATAAAATATTCTACGGCATAAGCTAATAAAAAAATGGAGCTTTGAACGAAGCAGGTCGAAAAGTAAAATACGAGGGCGGATCAATATGTCACCGACTTTTCTAACTTCACTCGTAGTTATATGAAATGCAACACTATTCCCATCAAGTACCACCTGTTAATAGAATACTGTCAAATTTTGAGCAAGTGTCGTCATTCACTTTGCGTAATAAATAGGATTTTTCGAGGTCCTTAAAATAGGCATTTGTTTGATCAATAATTTCATAGTTGGAGCTGAATCTCTTTCCACCGAGCCATTTCTTTAGATTTGGAAATAGGAAGTAGTCACTAGGGGCTAAATCCGGAGAATATGGCGGATGAGGTACCAATTCGTAGCCCAATTCATAGAGTTTTGCCATTGAGAATGCACACTTGTGCACCCGTGCATTATCTTGACGAAAAGGAACTTTTTTCTTGGCCGTATGAGGTCGTTTTCTTTTTAAATCCTCATTAAATCCGTCTAATAAGTTGGCATAATATTCGCCGTTTATTGTTTTTCCCTTTTGAAGATAATCGATGTGGATTATCCCGCGTGCATCCCAAAAAACTGTTGACATCACCTTATTGGCCGACAAACTTACTTTGGCCTTCTTCGGAGCAGGTTCACCCGGAGAAACCCATTGTTTAGACTGCTGCTTGGTCTCCGGAGAACAATAATGGATCCATGTTTCATCCACAGTTACAAAACGCCGCAAAAACTCATTCGGATTACGGTTAAACAACTCCAAGCAATCCTTTGAAGTTGTCATACGTTTACGTTTATGGTCAATTGAGAGCAAACGCGGCATCATTTAAAATCGAAACCACACTGCCATATGAAATGCCTATGGCATCAACAATCTCACGCATTTTTACTCTTCGGACGGCCCACCATATAGTGGATTTTTTTCGACATTTTCGGGTGTACTGACCTCAATTGGACGACCACAACGAAAGTCAGTAAACCACTTTTTTTACCATTGAAATCGATGGTGCAGAGTCCCTATAGTATTTTTCGAGCTTTTCCTTGGTTTGAGTGACGGTTTTGTTTTCGCAAAAAATAATGTTTAATGAGCACACGAAATTCACTTTTTTCCATTTTTAGACAAATACACGAGGTTGTATGTTTTGAAAAGCTGTTAAACGCAAAGTAAATGACGAAACTTGCTCAAAATTTGACAGTAGTCTATTAACAGGTGGTACTTGATGGGAATAGTCTTGCATTTCATATAACTACGAGGGAAGTTCGAAAAGTCACGAACTTATTGATCCGCCCTTGTAGAGCTTCCACTTTCCCTTAAGAAAGGCATGAATTTTGTATGTCGAGTTCATTTTTGAAACAAAAAGTGCTCTTGCTCTTTTCAATGCTAAAAACGAAGCGTTTTATTTATACTAAGGAAGTAGATTACCTTCACCTATATTTAAAGAAAGCACATAAAAGTATGCTTCCTTTGCAAAATGTCACGTTTTTGCATCCATTGAAGTTTTTTTACTGGGTATTATACATAATTGATGCCAAATTGGATGAAGGAAAAAGAACTACTGGAACATGTCCTAGTCTAATCGGGGTCTACAAACTATATGGTTATGGGGATCGATTTCGGGAGAAAGAAAACCTTTGTATGTTTATAATGTAAAACACACTAAACGCAGTTTTAAGAGATGGATGTAAAATGAATATTGATAAAAATGGATAACATTCAGATGTCTTATAAACTTTCGGTTGAATATAACGCGTTTCAACCTAACATTCTGGCGGTCTTAAAGGAAAGAATGTAACAAGGTTGAATAGCTAACTCTTTATGTAGAGCCTGTTAGCTCTAAATACTATAAAGAAACATGGTTTCAAATCTCTTACGGATTAATCTCTAACGGGATGACGGAATTTTACAGGGTTATTGTATGCTGGGTGTCTGACAACTTACAGGATAAGACTGGGTAATGCATGCCTTATTGAAAGAGAAGTGGGTAAAACCATCTCTACTAAAAGGGTGAATTTTGGGCAGTTCCCGGAAATTCCCGGGATTTTCTGGAATTGTTTAAAACTTTAGTTATAAAAAAGGCGATGATTTCGTATAAAGAAAATTATTTTTTATTAAATAAGACTGAACAAAACATTATAAGTCATACTGAATTAACGAAAAATGAAATAATATAAAAGTATAACGCCATTTCTAAGATTAAAAAATTTTTAAATATTTTATACAAATAAAATTAGTACCTTTCGTAATTTATGTTAAAAACTGTGTTTCATATTTTTACGTTATTGTGCTTTTGATGCTAAGACGTTTTAAAAAATATACAGTAATCTAATAGATAAATTTTATTATAAATAGCTTGCCGTTTATTTCCACTTTATTTTTCTAACTTCCATTATTTTTTTTTAGTAATTCTTACTAAATTAAACACAAATCTGGAAAATACTAAAAATTGTTTCGCAACAATGTTTTTCGGTTCAATCATAGTTTTCAGAAATCTGATGAAAATAATATCATACACGTATGTAGTAATCATAAGTATTTTGAAGTTATAACATTTACATATCCATTGCTGTTAAATAAAATAAAATAAAAATAGCAAAATGTTTGCTATAGAATTTTAAAACTATGAGAATATTTGATTTCCCGTTTTCCGGGGAATTAAAAAAAGTCACGGGAATTTCCTGTCAAAATTCTCTAGGGTATTACCAGACCCCTAACGCTAGATGTGATGTTAAGAAATATATCACCTCCCTATCATAACCCTACCAAACGAAGAGAACTTGTGATCTGAGGGAGAATATTTATGCTTCAGCAAATAAGAATAGAGTTAGTAGTAGCTTACTATAGCTGATATATTAAAATAAATAAACTTAAAATCATTTGCTTCATCATTACAGAAAACTGTGGTGAAAGTTTTCTGATTAGCTTTTTTTGAATGCGGAACCATATTATATAATTTCTGAAAAATATGAAAATGTTTTAACCCTTCAACGGTCAAGGCCTTAAATCCTCCAAAAATTTTACATTAATTATATTTTTAATAGAATAAAAATCTGTAGACTTATAAATTAGTGTAGTTTTAGTAGACTTTATAAATTTTTGCTCCGTTAGAAGGTTAAAGCTAAATATATTTTTGGGTATATATAATAGATAATATAAGTTCTTAAATGCATAATTTTAAAAATCGATCTGTATTTTTTAATAAAATCGATTCTCCTGAAATTAGAATTTATTTCAGCTTAGTTATTATTAGTTCTAAAAATAATATTAAATTTCCACATTTTACATTAAAATGTTTAAAAATTACAAGATTATATTTTAATTGGAATATAAATATTCTGAAACATTTTTTTTTTGAAATTTTAAAATAAACCTTTAAAAATTATAATAAATAAATGTCAATATGCTAAATTTTTATTACTTGATATTTGATTTTTAAATTAAACAAATTAAAAATTATTTTAACTAATTTTATTTGCACATTCTTTTAGACCAGGGTTTCTAAAATGGGGGTAGCAACATTCCACTCCAATAGCAAGGGAAAAGGAATTACACACAATTGGTGAACCTTTAATAAAGCCTTGTTTTGCCGTCGCTAGAAATATAATGTTAGGTAACCTCGTTCAGATAACTTTGAAAAAAATTATGGCATTCATAGTGATGAAACGACTGATGTTTCCAATTTAAGCCAACTTTTATTTTTATTTCAGATTTGTTGAAGAAAGTGAAATAATAGCTTTGGAATCAGCTTTTTTTAAAGTCGAATAAGAGAATAAAGAAAAAATATTTTTGGATCACACTGTGTAATCTACCGATAAGTACTTGCTGCGAAAACCTTCCCTGATATATTTAAAACTCCTCCTCAAACTGATATATTTCGAAGTTAAATAAGCTGAAGAGATTATACGAATTAAAAGACAGAAGTAGACATTTCTCTTTTAGACAAAAATGAGGATCTTTAAAAAAATATACGGAAAACGATTTTATAAATAATTTTGCTTATATCTCTAACATTTTCGAGGCCTTAAAATTAACATTAAACTGCAAGGCAGACAAGTAAATATGTAAACTGCATTTGATTCAATAAATGCTTTTATGTGCAAAATTTCCTAATGGAAAAAAAGTCTTCTATGCCCTCTACTAAAATATACCTCATTTACACTCCTGAATTATATTTCGGTTTCATCTGATGTTCAAAGTACAATACACATGAATTCACTTCACGATGAATTTTCCCGATATTATCCGGACTAACCGCTTTACGTCGTAATCCATTTAATATTGCTACTGATGGCATACCCGATAATTTTCAAGAAGCAATAGAACTAAAAAATAATTTGTATGCCAAAGCTGACTGAATTTATGTTGTTTGACTATTTCTTGTGAAAATATTACAAAGTTTACCCCGTTGGTTAGGAATGAAGCTTGAAATTTTTGTTACAGTTTGCATCTACACAAAATCTAATTTTAGATCACGTTTGGATGTAAGATGTGCTTAGGCAAGTAAGATAAATTCAATGTCAGCTTGGGAATACGAATTATATATATATATATATATATATATATATATTATATATATATATATATATATATATTATATATATATATATATATATATATATATTATATATATATATATTATATATTATATATTATATATATATATATATATATATATATATATATATATATATATATATATATATATATATGCATAATTTTTGGTTTTGGTTGCGCAAAAAATTATACTTAATTAGTTAAAAAAAATGTGATTCCTTATTCAAGTGGCAGGCAGTGTAAAAGTATAAATAGGTGGGAATCCCTGTTTTAGACAGTTGCAAATGTTAATCAATAATTTTTTAAAATAATTTATATATATATATATATATATATATATACATATATATAAATATATATATATATATACACACATATATATATATATATATATACACATATATTTTATATATATATATATATATATATATATATATATTTATATACATTTATATATATATATATATATATATATATATATTTATATACATTTATATATATATATATATATATATATATATATTTATATACATTTATATATATATATATATATATATATTTATATACATTTATATATATATATATATATATATATATATATTTATATACATTTATATATATATATATATATATATATTTATATACATTTATATATATATATATATATATATATATATACATTTATATATATATATATATATTTATATACATTTATATATATATATTTATATACATTTATATATATATACATATATATATATATATATTTATTTATATACATTTATATATATATATATATATATATATATATATATTTATATTTATATACATTTATATATATATATATATATATATATATATATATATTTATATACATTTATATATATATATATATATATATATATATATATATATTTATATACATTTATATATATATATATACATATATATATATATATTTGGGTAAATATTAAAAAAGTGTATTTTACATGCTTATGAACATTTTGTGGCAGTTGGTTATTTGCATAAGAAATATAAACAAATTGTAAACAATTTCTGTTTTTTATAACCCACAATATATAAAAAAATTTGGGTAATTGTTAATTTATTTTTTTTTTTTTTTTACATTTAAGTTTAGGGTAATTGAACTTCATCTCTGTTCAAAAAAGAAAATCTTTGTTTCAATATTTCTGTACTGTTTTTTGTGTTTTTATGGATGATGGTCTTTGGAATAAAATAAAAATACAACAAAAAGTTATTAATATTTCTTTGTGCTCTTACAACAACTTTCGAGTCGACTTTGATTTTGTGTTGGCTGGATTGGATTGCCTGCCCTTTGTTGACATTTTGATAATTTTTTTTTGTTTCAATTTTGTTTGTTTTCTGTTGTTCTTTAAAGAATACATAAAAGAAATGCACTCTTGATCATATTGTGTAGAGAATATAAAATGAAAGAAAAATTTAATTTAATAATATTTCAATCATCATCATAATATGCCCAGCAATTAATAGATAATATTCTTAAGAATGATGAGTAATTATTTGAAACAAAACCATATATACACAATCGTATGTATAGTTATGGAAAAGGGTACTGATAAATGAATTTTTTTTTTTTTAATTTTGGCAGTTGACTTATTCAAATTAATAAGCAGATGAATTTGTAAATATTGAAAATTCGGTAGCAATGTTTCTATATTTCAAAATGTTTTTTTTTTTATGTGCAAAAAATATTATATTGCTTAAAGTGATTGATTTTGTTCGTTCTGTCAGATTGACATTTAACAGCTCTCAATTAATGATAACCCAGAAAGAAAAATATTGTTATACAGATAATTTAAATTTATTTTTCTTTCTAAAATTTAGATCTATTTTGTTTTTGTATTGTTTAGGTATTTCCTTTTTTGGATTAAATAATTTCAAACTTTTATTCGAAACAAAATTTTACTTTAAATTCTCTACAACTTCTGTAAAACCCTGTTTTTTATATATAAATAAAGAGAAAAAAAAAAAAAACAATAATAATACGAAAGATAACATTCTTTCATTTTAGTATTTATAGAAATTTCACAAATTCTTTGTTCAAAAAAAGTAAATGTTTAAGATTTAATAAAGTCAACATTTTTTTTTTGTTAAAATTTTTAACAAAATAAAATTCAAAAACTAAATGATTAAGAAAAATTTATCTAAAAATATTTAACATATGTACCTATAAAAATAACGTTGTTAAGAAAAATAAAATAAAATATTTTATCATTAATAATTATTCAATTTATAATTTTAATCAGTTCTGATCATTTAAAATTTAAAAAATTTTTAAGCCAAATTTTATGTGCAAAGTACGTGAGGTAATTTTGTAAAATTGCGTAATTTTTACGTTACTTTTTTTTATTTGTTATTGTTTAAAAAAATGTATATATAAACAATGTAATGAAAAATAAAAATAATAATAAATAAGTTTTTTTTATACTGTTTGTTGTAATATTTATAGACTTCCACATGAAAACAAAGCATTTTTAATATAAGTAAATTATGTGTACATTTGTAGGGAGTTACTTGTTGATGTTTAATATGGAACACGCCCCATAAAGTTATGAACGACGTGCTTTTTAAAATTTAATGTCCTTTAAGTTTAGGTTAATTTTTTGTTTTGTTAAAAGAAACTGTAAGTAATTTGATTTATTAGCAATATTTAAAACAAATGTAAACGAATTTATAAACTTGTTTGTTCGACCACCATTTTTTTAAATAGATTAAATAATTGTCAAAATAATTATACAGTTAAATTTAAAAAGATAAAAACATTTTTTCTAAATAAAAATGTGAATCATTGTTTTTAAAATTGTATGCCTTTAAGATGTAGTTAATCATCGCAGGTTTAAGATTGGTTTAAGTTAAACTTTGTTGGTATTTGAAATCAAGTTTAAACTGGACATCTGTAAGCTTGTATGACGACAATATTTACTCTAAATAGAAACAACTTAAAACTCAGAAAAAATATAATTATTAATTAATTTTCTAATAACAGAGGCTTGGTTTTGCTACGATTAATGAAGTCCTGTTTTAGTTTAGAGGTAAATTTCAAAACACTTTGAAATTGGCGAATAAATGTTAAGTAGTTTTTTTTTTAAAATTTTTAAGAAAATGCATCTTTTGTAGGCCTTAAAAAAATTGAGAACATTATTTTACAATATACAAAATTTATATTTAAAACTTCAGAAAATACACAGAGATCTCTTATAAAATATTAGTAGTAACTGAAGTTAAATGTAATTTTTCAATAACATAATGAAGAATTTAAATCATTGTTATTTATAATTCAAGTTTAGAGGAGATAAAGAAAAAAGATTCACCTTCTTATATTCGATTTTCTGTAAAACCAATTGGAAGACTTTGAACTTTATTTGGAAAAACATAATAAAATGAATGACAGTATATCCGATATGTGAAGGTATGATTTAGAGGATATGATGATGATGGCTTGGATGAAAGATTTATATAAGAATCGCTAAACTTATTTATCTCAAATAATTCAGAATTATTTTCGAATTCATAAAAGTGCCTTATCCGATTTTAATTTACCGGTTTTGAGGACAATGATACCCGAACATTAACGAGTTTAGATGATACTCTTAGGCATATTGATTTAAATATCAAAAAATTAAGTAAATATAGAAAAAACAATGGAGTAGTATGTTTATGTATGTTCGGGATCACTTTTTTCATACAAAATTCGGCTCATGCATAGCTGGGGTTGTGGTTTTTTGAAATGAGGAGGAAGAGGAATTTTGAAGAGGAAATTGTTTATATGATTGTATGTTGTTTATGTTTTCCATCCCTGGTTAGTAATGTGTTTGTAAGAGAAATGAATAGCATTTGCAGAAAGAGTTTTGTAACTTAGGAGGAAAAATTGTTTTGCATTTTATGAAATTGAAAACCAATGAATTTGTTTTGTAATTTTTTTCTTGCGAGTGCATTAATAGGAGGAAAAATTGTTTTGCATTTTATGAAATGTTTTATTTATTTATTTTATTGATAAAAAAATTGAAAACCAATGAATTTGTTTTGTAATTTTTTTCTTGCGAGTGCATTAATAGGAGGAAAAATTGTTTTGCATTTTATGAAATTGAAAACCAATGAATTTGTTTTTGTAATTTGTTCTTGTGAGTGCATTAATAGGAGGAAAAAATTGTTTTGCATTTTATGAAATGTGTATGTGTTGTGGTATGATTGTATGTTGTTTATGTTTTCCATCCCTGGTTAGTAATGTGTTTGTAAGAGAAATGAATAGCATTTGCAGAAAGAGTTTTGTAACTTAGGAGGAAAAATTGTTTTATTTGAAATGATTTTTTTTGAAATAAACATACTTATATTAATTTTAATTAATTTATGTAATTATGTTAAAAGTACATACAAACAATTTAACAGGGGAGACAATTTTTATTTATTTTTTTTTTTGCACTTTTAATTGTGATGAAATTAAAAACTGATGACTTGTATAAATACGTTTGAGTATTTTTGGTTTATTCATCTACATATTTTTATATGATTATTTTTGTTTTTTTGTATTGACCAATCAGAAGCAAGCTTTAGATGAAGAAGAGAAGTGTGAATTTTATATATCCCAGCAAACAAAAAAGTTTGATTTAAAATTGGAGAGTGATTTGAAATGATTTTTTTTGTAAACGTATGAGAATTACAGCATTCTCAACAAAAAGGTGATTTTGTATCCAATTTTGATACAGATTTGAATTAAGGTTTGAATTAACCTTTGATATCAAAGAAAAAAAGACATAATTTGTGGGTTGTAGTAAGACATGTATGTTTGTTTATTGTATGCTTTTTATCAAATACTATAATATATTTGTATACAGAATCAAATGTATTTTATGAAATTTAATTTAACCTCGTGTAAGATTTTTGACTTTTAGTGATGAAATACATTATCTGATTTTCTTAGATATGCTTATACATAGTTATCAATGACTGAATTAAATTTGTTAGTATTATAATAACAAAGTATTTTGATTTATTGATGTTTAATAATTTCATAAATTTGTGAAATTTATTTTATATACATACATATATATATATATATATATATATATATATATATATACTAACATTAAAAAACTCTCCTCAGAACAACGTAGTGAAATAAACATACTTATATTAATTTAAATTAGTAGCCAAAAATGCATTCCCACATGTTTTGAGTGCGTGTGATGTGACAGCAGGAATATTTTAAATGATATTTAATATTTTTCTTTATAATTTTGATGCAGTTCTTTTTTTATATTTATGTGTTAACTTACGTGTTAGCACTATTTAATTTAAAATTGATACTTATACTTGTATCAATAGAGTGTATGTATGTATGTATGATGTATTTATGTAATTATGTTAAAAGTACATACAAACAATTTAACAGGGGAGGCAATTTTTATTTATTTATTTTTTTGCACTTTTAATTATGATGAAATTAAAAACTGATGAATTGTATAAATAGCGTTTGAGTATTTTTGGTTTATTCATCTACATATTTTTATATGGTTATTTTTGTTTTTGTAAAGAGGAAACTTGAGAATTGTTTTGTTTATATGCAAAAAAAATATCTTTGTGTAAGGTTATTTGACATTAATGAAGATATATTTTATGTTGTTGAGTATGGTTATGATTAATATTAAATATTCTAATAACAAATTAAGGGGAGTATTTTTTATTCACATTAAACATTTTTCATATCTAGAATATGTTTAAAATTAGTTTAAGGCTCAATATTTATGTATTTATAATATTTTCTCCAAATATTACTTCTTTTGCTACATTTCTTGTAAAACTTTTCTCTTTATTAAAATAGTTGCTTTTTTGGAAAATTGGTACTTTATTTGAAAATTGATTGAAAATTGGAATATTAGTAGGTTTTATTTGGAAAATAAATACTTTTATTAAATATTTATATACATTTTTAAATTAATTTTAACTTTTTCTGAAAAATTGTACTTTATATATTTTTTTTATTAATTAGTACTTTTCCCTATTTAACGCAATTGAATGATAAAAACTGGACTATTATTTACAAAGGCCGTCAATCTTCAAATGGGCTTACAACATTTGAACTTAGTTATAGCTAAAATTTTATAAATAAAACAGTTTTTTTATTTTTTTTTTTTATTTTTATTTTTATTTTTATTTATTTAATAAAAATATATTAAACTTATATAGTGCTTATTATTATTTTATTTACATTATACTTAAAAATTATTATATATCTAAATTTAGAAGAAGATCTTCGTCTTCGTCCATTATTGTTTTATACTCTTCTAGAACTGAGTATGGTCTGACATCCAGTTGAAGATTTTCATCTTCCTCCATTAGTTCCTTATTCTCCGGAACGAAATTCAATGTTGCGCCCCCTGTAGTATCTGCAGTCTCCAAATAGTGTGAAAAGTCTTTTCTCCAAAACATTTTTTTAAAAGTTTAGTAGATGACACTTTAAATATTTATAATAATTACTTAAGTGTAGTTAAACCAATGAATTCTTTAACACCACTTCAAAAAAAGATTCAAAATGAAGATCCAATATGTCACATTTGTAAGAAATTTTTAGATGATAATAGAGTGGCAGATCATTGCCATTTAACGGGTGAATATAGAGGTCCTGCTCACAATAATTGTAATTTAGAATATCAAATTGCCAACTTCATCCCTATATTTTTCCACAATCTTTCGGCATATGATTGTCATATATTTGTTAGAGAACTTTCATCTATTGAAGGTGATATAAATATTATTCCTTTAAATAAGGAATTATATATATCAATATCTAAAAGAATTTCAGTAAATGAAAAAGAAACATTTGAATTGCGTTTTCTCGACTCATTTCGATTCATGTCATCAAGTTTAGAAAAGTTAGCCAGTTACTTGACTGATGATGATTTAAAAATCGTTAAAACATTTTATAACAATAGTAATGAATTCAGTTTAATGAAACGTAAAGGAGTTTTTCCCTATGATTATATAGATTCAGAAAATCGTCTTCAGGAAACACAATTACCTTCTCGTGAAGTCTTCTTTAATAAACTGACTAATGAGTCGTGTAGTGAAGAAGAATATCAACATGCAGAAAAAGTTTGGAGTACATTCCAGTGTAATATTTTATTAGATTATTTACTTTTATATCTCAAAGCAGATGTTCTTCTACTTTGTGATATATTTGAAAATTTTAGAAAAGTTTGTAAAAACATTTACAATTTAGAACCTTGTCAATCTTATACTTCACCTGGTCTGTCTTGGGATGCAATGTTGAAAACTACACAAATAGAATTAGAACCATTAACAGACATTAATATGTATAATTTTATCGTTCGAGGTATAAGGGAGGTATTGTTCAATGCAGTAACCGTCATTCCATAACCAATAATAAATATGTTAGTGATTATGATTCCACGATGGAATCAGATTATCTTATATATTTAGATGTAAATAATTTATACGGTTATGCAATGTCTCAATACCTTCCTTTTAAAAATTTTGAATGGGTTGAAAACATTGAAGATTTTAACTTAAATGATATTAAAGACGATTCTCCAATAGGATATATATTAGAAGTAGACTTAGATTACCCTTGTACATTACATGACTATCATAATGACTTACCATTTTGTGCAGAAAATAAAAAAATTGAATCAATGAAACAGAAAAAATTAATTACAGATTTAAACAATAAAACAAATTATGTAATTCACTATAAAAATCTTCAACAATGTATTAAAAATGGTTTAATTTTAAAGAAAATCCATAGAATTCTTAAATTTAATCAATCAGATTGGTTGAAAAAATATATTGATTTAAACAATCATCATAGAACTTTAACAAAAAATTCTTTTGAACAAAACTTTTTTAAATTGCTAAATAATGCTGTATATGGTAAGACTATGGAAAATGTTGACAAGAGAAAAGATATAAAAATAGTTTGTGAATGGGAGAATAGAAAAAAACGGTTAGAAGCTAGATCTCTTATAGCTAAACCAAACTTTCATAGTGCTCTTCAAATTAATGAAAATATGATTGCAATCGAAATGAGAAGAGTAAAAACAGTGTATAATAAACCGATATATATTGGGTTTTCAGTTTTAGAGTTATCAAAATGGAAAAAGTATAATTTTCATTACGATTACATGAAACCTAAATATCTTGATAATATTAATCTAAATTATATGGATACAGATTCATTTATATATAATATCAGAACAAATGACTTGTATGATGATATTCGAAATGATATTACTACTCATTTCGATACATCTGCATATCCAAAAGATAATATATATAATATTCCACTTGTAAATAAAAAAGTTTTGAGAATGATGAAAGATGAATGTAATGGTAAGGTTATTAAAGAATTCATTGGTTTAAGAGCAAAAATGTATTCAGTTAAAATTGATATAGATGAAAAAGAAATTAAAAAAATTAAAGGTGTTAAACAATGTGTAACAGCTAAACTATCAATTAATGATTTTAGAAAATATCTATTAGAGAAAAAACTATATTATGACCCTATGTATATATAATGTATGAAAAAAATAATAAAAACAATATAATAAAGAAAAAAAAATATAGTTT